>JBAJHW010000001.1:253497166-254097166 GCA_037013535.1 Intellagama lesueurii
GCACTACCTGCCAGTGTGACCAAAAGTAACCACCAATCAGTTGCCAACAACCCTTCTCCAGTGTGGGATAGGTGAAAAAAAACCCCATCCAATAGCCAATCAGGATGAAGGTCAAAAATTCCTATCCGGCCCCTGACAGGCGACCAAAGATCACACTAGAAAAAGGGGCGGGCGGGCGGGTGCCCGAACAAGAAAGAGGGCACAATGGGGGCGAGCGTTCCTTTAAATAGCCGCTCACCCTCCCTCCTCACACCACGTGACCCGGAAGGATCTTGCGTCCTCCGGGACGGGCAGGCAAACACCAGCCACACAGTTCCAGGACGTTAAAACGTCCGTCCTGTGGCTGGGACCTTCTCCTATGAAAGAAGGTGCAGCTGAGGCACCAACGGAATGCCCTGGCCCACTGATCTCCAAAACAAACCGTTTGTCCAAATTTTGTTTTGTTTTAATGCAGAGTGACCTTCTCTGTGCATTGTGCCTCTCTCGTTGGAAAAACAAAAAGTGGACCTAATGCCAAGGGAAGGGCTTGCCAGATACACTCTGACATAATTAGGTCTCCTCGTTGGTTTTTGGACAAAGCTGTTCCCCACCACTGTTCCAAAGGATAGTACTTACCATCCAGGATAAAGGAAGCAATACTCTAACCAAAGATAGGAAACAATGCTTTCTTTTTAGACCACAACTGCCAGTATCCCCACAGTTAAAATGGCCCCTTCTGTGATGGCTGTGGGATTCTGGGAAGTGCAGTACAAAGAAGCATCACTTTCCATCTCAGCTTGTAACCAGTGGTCTTGATCACATTGAGAAATTGTGCCAAGGCATTCAGTGTTGTTGTATGTTGTCGTTATATCAATGAAATAAGAATTGTCTTGAAGCAAAACAATGTGTATGTACACACATGCACCATATAAGGCAGTTTTCCAGCTTGTCCCAGGGTGGATTATAGAAACAAGAAAGGGACCTCACCTCAAATGTTCCAAAGGAATGTCTCCCTATATCAGTCGTGAGCTGTCTATGATGTGTCCAATGTGCGCTGAGCTCAGTTGTTCTGATACAGAAACCCTTGTGGAGCAATTAAATGCACAACCACAAAGCAGTAATTCCCAGTGAGTTCAGTGAAATCTTCTGGAAACCTACCTGGGAGTAAGCTCCTTTAGAAACATTGGGACTTTTTAAAATGTCAACATTCAAAAGGTTGTGCTGTGTGAATAGAAGAGTTTTTCAGCTCCCAATTGGTTTTTCTTTGTTTTGTTTCTTAAGTCAGGAGAGGTAATTTGGTAGTTGTTCGTATAAAACAAGCACCTCTCATACTGTACAGTTACACAGGAAACAGCATAGTGAAAGGATACAATTTCAGGTTGTCTGGTTTATTGAAGCTGCTTTTCTGCTTACAATTTTCAACCAATGTTACAGCAAATTACCTGGATTTTTACTGATCTGTCAAAATGGCTCTAGTTAAATGATGGGCTTTTATGTAATCTTACTGCTGCCTTCCCTTGTGTGTGCAGAAATGCACTCTGTTCTGTAAAATGTTTTTTTGAATTATAAATGAAATTTAAAATGCTGGAAAGTATCTTTCAGGATTGAAGAAAAACAGCAGAACACTGCAGTGCTGATAATAGCATACAAAACACCTTTCTTCCCTTTAAATCCTCCCAGCAAATAACAGAAAAATTGTGCTGACGTATTTGTCAATGCCACCAGTTATGGCCAAACTAGGTTTTGACCAAGGTTCTGGCGAAACTAACTTTGCAACATGTCTTGTTGCCATTATAGCACTTTGTTCTTAGTTACTGGTAGAGCATGTCTTTGTTGCATTCTCATATGCTAATTACTTTTATTGCAATAATACAGAAGAGGCTGGACAACGTGCAAGGTGTATGTGCCCCCTGAAACTGTATTAGGCCCCTGACTTCCACCACCCAAAACTGAAACAATTCTATAGAAAAAGATATTTTCCCCTCCTCAAAGGAAAGGCAATGATGGACAAGGAAATAACCCATCCTGTGGTGTAAGATGTTCTGGCACTCTCAGAGCTCAGATGTAGATAGCTATACATAACATAGCTCTTATTACAACTTTCTTTTTTGGGATAATGGAGTGTAACTAGTAACATTTTCTATTTACTTTCAAAACCTTTATTAAAGGACACTTTAAGGCACTGTAGAAGCTTTTTGATAGAATTCTTTTATTTTCTTATCAGTCCTGTAGCAAGGGAAATGTTATGTTTTAATCTTACATATTTTAAAAATATTTTCAAAGTGCAAAATTGGAATTGGCCATTAAAAGGAACTTCACACAATGTCTGAAATCCAACAATAAGTCACAACTAATACCCAGTGTTTTGTAGCAGATTGAGTGACTGACTACGATTCAGAAGACCTGGGTTCCAATTCCTGCCTAACCATGGATGTGTGTGGCAATGGTAAACTCATTCCTTTAAAATTTCACTTACCTTGAAAGCCCTATTAGGGTTGTTGTAAGTTGGTTCTGACTTGACAGTACAGAACATAACAGATTGGGCCCTTTGACTCAGTGCAGATTTGGTGAGTCAATTTCTCTGTAAGTTCCATTTATTCAGTGGGCCTACTCTGCTTGCAACTTACTACCAGATTGCAGCCTATTTCTTCATATTCCTTTTCTGTGAACATAAATTTACCATGATTCTGGCCACAATCTGGTGGGTGCAAAGCTATAAGTTAAACAATGTTTAAAAGGAGGTCATTGGCTTATTTATTAGAGACATATCGTATAAACAAACCATGGCTCATATGGGAAATATATGCACAACCATGCTTTAGTTAACAGGGAGAATGCAGAATTTAGAAAATAGATAAAATGTACAAATAAATAAGCACATTAAGGGAATGCATGTAAATGTGCACACCATTTCCATATCTCCCCAAAGAAACAACCCCCACAAAATCTCACCACTCAGTGCACATGAAGGTTGGGATAAAACTGCAGGTGGAATCTGGAGAAATGCAAAATCAAGAAGGAGAGATTTCTACATTCCCACCTGCATGCGTGCAAAGATTCCCAAGTGCAAAAAGGAGTCTAACAGAGGGAAAATGTAGCTGGATGGAGCGAAAACATTCCTTTTTAAACTGGGTCTATTTTAAAAAGGTCATTTCTGATTTGCCCTTTCAGGGGAGTGGTCTTTTATAATCAAGTATACCTTGCTTGGCCAAGCCTTCACTCTGAGGACTTATCTAATCAGCTGTGTGTGCTATCATACAAGTCCCTATGTCATCTCTAACTGTGACATAGCTGCATTTGTGCACTTCAGACCAACCTGACATGTTTGCCAAAGAGAGCTTCTTCTTGCATGCCGATCAGTTAGTTTGATGTGCAAGGCTTATGCTGGTAAACATTACATTTAGCCTATAGGGATTTAAAATATGCCTCAATCCTAAAAAATTCTCAATTGTTTGTGATGAAATTTTTCTTTGCTCTGCTTAGGTTGGCCTGCAGGGAAACCTGCAATTCTTTCTACCGAATTGCTGTTTACCTGCTGCTAGGAGTGATGAGTAAATAGTCGCCTAAGAGGAGAGTGATGGGAGATGGGAGTGGTGGTGAAGAGGGTGAGCAAGGAGGGGTATGTATCTCTACACTGTGAGAGACAGAACACTGCAAAGGAGCCTCTCAGCTGATGCTGGAGATGAAGCTTTGAGCAAAAAAAGGTTTGTATACCCCTGCATGCCTGCTGGGGGCTGGTTATTCCATCTCTGCTGCTACTGATTCCCCTGCCTTCTCTTCTTACCTGTACTGGGGAACAAAAGTCTCCAAAGGTGTGTTCACCTGAGTTGGATTACTGCCTCAGTCACTCTGTGTGTGTTGTGTGTGTGAGAGTTTTACAAACTGACTTGGGAGAGAAGCAGGGTATTAATTTATCAAGTAAAATAAAGAGACAACATACAGTCCAGCATTCTTTTTCTGCTCACCTGCCCTACCCCCTTGCAGCAATTGGGGCTGTAACTCACTGGCAAAGCCCATTCATTGTGTGCAGAATGGCCCCAGCTTGGTACCTGGTGTCACCAGGTAGGGCTATGAAAGGGTCCTGCCTGAAAGCCTGGGGAACCAGTGCCAGTCACTCTGTGTGAACAGTACTGGGCTAGGTGGAGCTGACCCAGTATGCGGTAACTCCCTTTGTTCCTTCCTAAAGGCCATCCCACTCCCTGCTGCCACCATACCTGGCAGCACCCTGCCTTCAACATCAAGCTGCAGAGTGCTTTGTTCTCTGACAGGAGGTGCCCACAGCAGTGATCACTTAATGGAAAAGTCCATCACAGGTTACAAGCCATGATGGGGATGTATAATCTCCAGGCTTAAAAGGAAGGGACCTCCAAATGCCAGATGCAGGGGAGGGGTATCAGGAGACAGGTATCTAGTTGTCTCGTGTGCTCCCAGAGGCATCTGGTGGGACCACTGTGAGATACAGGAAGCTGGACTAGATGGGCCCTTGGCCTGATCCAGCAGGGCTCTTCTTATGTTCTAATGGGTCTAGGAGGAAGCCAATTTTACCAGTTACATATACATGTTAAAAAGAGAGCTCAACCTGCATTTTTACCAAAGGAAGCCTCTTTAAAAAGCCCTTCCTCTGCTCTCTCTTAGCTCGGTTTTGAAAGGGGTGGGGTGGGACAATCGCAAAGTACACACCTTGAAGGAGAAAAAAGCTTTTGAATTACCTGTCTCCTGGATATCACTGTTCTACTTAAATCTAGCTGAAATCCTCCCTTTGAACATTTTAAGGCAGATCTCATTTACTTTGCTTGAAAAAGAGCCCAAAAACCCGATTTTCAGTAGTGTCATTGGAATGATTACTGGCATTACACTTCCTGAAACAGAGGCTGGAGCTATTTGACTTGACACATTCTTCCAGGCAGTTTCAACCACTGGTGGCTGGTATATGTACCATACCATTACTTTCTGCTGTAAATGTGAGGGTTTTTACAGCTGATGGGTGTCAGGACAACCTTTGTGGTTGTGCACGCAGTGCAGTGGTTTTATAGGTTTCTATTAAATATGGCAAGGGAAAAAAGGTAACCATTTTACAACAGGCATCAAAAATACTTCCTGCAGCTATATTGAACTGTAGTGAGGCATGCTGTAGAGCCAACAGATATAATTCTGAAAGGGAAAGAAGAAAAGAAGCCTGTTATGAGAGTTGAAATTTCATGCTTTTTAAAATTTCCCTCATATCAATAAATCCAAATTGACCTTCAAAGAAAGCTTCCCTTTCCTCTCTAAACATTCAGCTACTTGTCATGATGTTAAAGAAGCTAAGAAAGAGCAAACCAAGTAATAGAGGGGCAAGGTTATGGTTTGTGTGACTTGCTGGGGAACATAGGTTGGATGGTGGTGCTACCTTTCTGTCCTACTTGTGTGCACCTGACTGACCATCGCAAGACCAGAATGTTGTACCAGGTAGAACCTGGTGTGTGTTTGTGTGTGCAGGTAGGTGTCTTTCCAATCTTTTCCCTTCCATGCCACATGAAAATCCTGGGGGTGGGGGGGGGTGGTGTTCCTGAAAATAGAAATAATGCAAGAAAATTCTGTTGCAAAATCCAGCAAGATCTTGAAACGTAGTGTCACGTTAAGGGTGCCAAATGTTTAGGAATTGGTGAGCAACAAGATTTCAGTGAGGCACGAGAACAAAAACAAAAACAACTATAGCAGCCCTGTGGAGAGAAAAAAGGAAAAGACGGCAAGTTGCTGTCCTTCATTGTGAGTGGTTGGACAAATTTTTTGTCTTCCTATTGCCTTGTCTTATTGACTGAATTTTTAGGGTTGGGCTTTAGGCAACTTCATTGTCTGCTCTTCACCATCCCTTCATTTTTTGTTGCTTCTTTCATCTGTTTTCCTGTGATCGAAAAATCAGTTCAGAGAATAGCTGCACACTACTGCCTTCTAACTGTCAGCATGGGGCTTCCCTCTAGAAATGCTCTCGAAATGTGACCCCCAGTACATTTTGAACAACACAGACCCATATCGTTCATCAATACCTCAT
This sequence comes from Intellagama lesueurii, assembly GCA_037013535.1. Classification (NCBI taxonomy): domain Eukaryota; kingdom Metazoa; phylum Chordata; class Lepidosauria; order Squamata; family Agamidae; genus Intellagama; species Intellagama lesueurii. The sequence goes on from JBAJHW010000001.1 coordinate 253,503,177, forward strand.
GATGTTCCTCCTGCAACACATAGACACGAAAGCCATCTTCTGCTCTTTGCCAGATTCACAGTAGTGCCAACACAGCTGCACTTAGGATACTCAGTTGACCAGTCACTGAAGTGGTCACATGCAGAAGGTCCTTCAGCACTGTGCATGGGAGGGGGATTCTCTTCCTTAAGCTGAGTGAAAAATACTACTCATTTTCAGCCCTGAAGATATTTTTGAGCAAATAGATATATGTCTTAATAGAGGTTGCACATGCTATATCACATGCACAGATCTAACTCTTTCCTTATCTTGTTTTCAAATGCCAAAAGAAGGAATGGCACCTGCAGCCAGGTGGTGTGGAGGAATTTCTTGGCACCCTTGCAAAAATACTCACATTATGGAGAAGGATATTTTGTGCAAAGCTTCCAATTTTGGCACCCAATTGAGGCAAAACACCACAATTCTCACAATTTATGGAGATTTTGGTAAGCATATTAACTAGTGTGCACCATTTATTTATCTTGCTGTGCACATTTTATGCATTTTCCCCATGGATCAAAGTTTGCTTGTCTATGTTTTTCAGAGATACACGTGTTGAGTTGTGCACATTCATTTGTGCATAATTTGAAAAGTTGCATATGTGCACTTCTGTCTTTCCATCTCCTGGGTATAAGATGTGGAAAGATACATGCCCTGCCACAAATAGTTGTGTTGAAAATCCATTTTTTAAAAAACAGGTGATGGGAATTTATTTTCCAGTCCTAAAGCACACCAATTAGTTATTTAAAAGACACCCCAAATGATAATCTAGAGACATAAAATTAATTAGGGACAAATACCAAAATATGAACCAGCAGTGTTAAAGAGTTCATAAATTCCAAAACAATAAAAACATTTTAAAAGGATGAGTACTGCAAAGCTATATTAGCAATTGCAAATGCCAGTAATGTACTGTAATTTTTAATGACACATCTGTGATCTAAAGGCAGAATTATTTTAGAATTCATCCCTTTGTGAACACCCATTGTTTCACATTCAAATGCTGTGCTTTTTCCTTTAATTTTTTTGGTATTAAATTTAATCATCTGTTATGTTCTACAAAACATTGACATGAATAAATCATTCACAGATAAAGGAGAAGCAAACATGCCACATGGCTGATTAAACTAATGGGTGAGTCAACAAAGAGAAGACAGGAATCATCAATGTTGATGGGCAATGTCACTGGATACATCTGTGTGTGTGAGCATGTGTGTGCACCCATGCACATGCAATGTACGTCCCCACCCATCTGCAGAGTTCTCTGTTTACTAAGAAATTATTCAAAGTATCTTGGGAGTATTGTATTCTCTATTCAAAAAGCCTTTAAAGAGTCATTATAATGTCACCATGCCTGCCATATCAAGTTTGAGAACAAGCCTTTCATCCTATCCCTCATTTGCTGAGTGAGTACATGGATGTCCATGTACATTTCATTAATGGACTGGATGAGGCTGAAAAGACTGAAACGTAATCCAGAAAAGACAGAGGTATTCCTGGTCAGCTTAAAGGCAGATCAAGAAATAGGGATATAGCCAGTACTGGATGGGATTACACTCCCATGAAAAAAACAGGGTCACAGTTTGGAGGTGGTCCTGGATTTATCCCTGAGCCTGGATGCTCAAGTCTCCGCGGTGGCCAGGAGTGGATTTGCACAGTTAAAACTAGTGAGCCAGCTACGTCCGTTTCTTGAGATATCTGATCTGGCCGCTGTCATACACACTCTAGTTACATCCCGGCAAGATTACTATAATGCACTCTATGTGGAGCTGCCAGTGGAAAGTGTCAGGAAACTTCAGCGGGTCCAAAATGCAGCAACCAGATTGCTGTCTGGGGCTGGTTACAGGAATCACATAACCCCCTGTTACAGCAGCTCCACTGGCTGCCAATCAGTTTCTGAGCACAATTCAAAGTGCTGGTTTTAACCTGTAAAGCCCTAAGTAGCCTGGGTCCAAGCTATCTCAAAGACCATATCTCCTATTATGAGCCATCTTGGGTGTTAAGATCATCAGGAGACGCCTTTCTCTTGGTCCGTCCACCTTCACAGAAGAGAGCCTTCTCTGTTGTTGCTCCCAGATTTTGGAACTCCCTCCTGCAGGAGGCCAGACTGGCCCCATCTTTGCTGCCCTTTCACAAGCAGGCAAAGACTTTTCTCTCCAGGCAAGCCTTCTCTCAGTAATCTAGCTACCTGTGTGTGATTTTTAGATGGATTGTTATAGTGTTGATTTTCAGATGGATTATTATTGTGTTTTCCATTTTTGGGGTTTCCATTTCTCAGAGGGACTTTCCCCCCCTCTCTTTTAATATTTGTATACATATTGTTCCTAGCTTTAAAATTACCTTTTAATCATGTAAGATGCTTCTTTATACTCATTGTTCTTAGCTTTAAATATTGTCCTTTAATGATGTTAACCACTGTTGTATACTCATTGTTCTAAATTTTAAATATTGCCGTTCAACGTTGTAAGCCGCCTTGAATCCTTTTCAAGGAGAAAGGCAGGGTAAAAATATTCTTTAAAAAATGAATTAAATATACGTAATTTCTGTGTCCAGCTACACTGATCTATTTGACACAGAAGTGCTTTTCTGGCATCCTATAAATTTCAGTGGGGACAGCACACAGCTCAGCATAAGATGGGAGGCTTCGCCATGTTTTATTGACCTTGTTAAAAAACAGCGGAAGAGAAATTTGTATCTTCAAGTCCTGATAGACTTAGGTGCACCACTCATCTTACCAGAGGGCATATGAAAGATGGTTATATGTGGCTGAGTAAACATGTGTCTCTAAACAGCTGGCTCTGGCCCTAACTTGTGTCAAGCAATTGGCAACACTCCTGATTAGAAATTAATTAGATCGATGTCAGCAGAGCACACACAGTTTCTTTCTCATAGAAGAACATGCCAAATCCATTAAGAATAAACTACTTGATGCTGATTCCAGTCTTTCATGCTTTGTCAGTTCAGCTGCATATCTTGCCAGTGTTAATGAGATGCACTGTGTGAGGACTTTCATTGGCATAAGTGTGCAGGGTGCTAGTTTACAGAGAAATTTCATTCCTTTTGGCTGCAACACTTCTTTCTGTGGCAGCAATAGGATTCTGGCCCCAGATCCTGTGGTAAAAAGCTGCACTGAATAAATGTGTAGAATATGACAATTTGTGTGAAGAGAAAAAAAATAATTGTTTGCTTTGTTTAGCTGGTTTTAAATCCTTCATTGAAGTACATATTTTAATACAGTAGCAGAAACTTCCATGTAATGAAGGCCTCAGGCTCCAGGCTCCAGGCTGAATTGTGACTGTTCAAGTCACAGTTCAACTGCATGGTTCAGGATTCTTGATGGAACGTCCCTGTGAATTTCCCGGGAGGGCTTTGATCCTGAAACAAGAGGAGATTTCTATACCCTCTGCACCATCATCCCAATCAGATCTGGGAAAGGAAGTACATGAACTGCTGTGGCTTTATTCTAAAGAAAGTTCCTCATGTGTGGTTCAGGTGGAGCTGGTGCATATGTGTGCACAGACAGGTGCAATTGATCTTTATCTGTTTATCTAACTGAGAGGGTGGGTAGTATTTCACACCTACCTACACATCTTTCCATGCTTCAGCAAGAACTGCTTTAAGCATCAGAATCTCCATATATGGTTCTGTGCAGCACATTACTGGTTTTGGGTTCAGGGGGAAAGATTAAATAACAAGAGTGAAAGCTATCTGGTCAGTGACAATAGCTTTTAAAATAGAAGCTGTGATACAAACCGTGACTTCCAGATTAAAAGCTGAAATTCTGTACATAAATGCCTGATGATACAGTGGAGATTCTGTGAAGCCACAGATCAGGTGAGGACATGCTTTTAAGTTGGTATGCTGAAGGTGATAAACCCAAACTTTGGTCTCCACAAATGATCAGGTAAGAGGTGACACCTAACACTGTATGGAATGAGGAAACCTTGGTTAGAACTGATGAGAGGAGAGAGAGGCAATGGTCATACCTATCCCCATTAGGATGGTGATGAATTCAGATTTGGGTAGCAGGTGGGCAGATGCAGAAAGAAAGAAAGAGAAGAAGAAAAACCCACCACCTCCTATTCCATGAGAGAAGGTCCATTCAGTTAACACTGCATTTACTCCATACGTTTCTGCTAAAAGCCATTCAGTAGCCAGTCTCCTCTTTGTCCATTGCACTTGACTGAGGGTCTGTTGCTCAGTGCTTTGACTTTCTTGTCCCTCCTTGCACAAATGCATAGCTTGATTCTTTTCAACTGGGTGATCATTAGCTTGCTGGTGAATGTGCAGCGTGCTATTTTTTCAGGGAGTTGTCCTCCATGATTTCAAAGAGGATATTGGCTGTTAATGCAGGTTATGTCTTTTTAATACCTGTCTGCTTGCATTCAAAATAAAACTGGAAGATGTCACTGTGGCTACCCTGTTCAGTTGGGGAAAGATTAATGGAAGTGTGTATTTCAAACTATTGGGGTATCAGTGTGTTTCCATAGTCATATCATAATTATAATAGGTTTTAGCTAATGACAAGGTTTATTGTATTTTATTGTCTTTTTGTATTTATTATATATTGTTTTTATGATTTTACTAGTATATTGTGAACCGCCCAGAGAATGGCAACACTAATTGAGGTGGTTTAGAAATAGAAATAAATAAACTAAATAACCAAACAATGGTTACTTATCACTGGAAGTGTTATTTTCATATTGTATAGTAGAACTGCACACGGTAATTGGTTTTACTAGTAATAATTCTTGTGCATGTAGCATTGGTTTAGTATACATCTAAATACTGATTTTTCAGACCTGAGTGATTTATAAGATAAAATTTGGAATAATTTCCCAAAGGCTGTGTTCAGAATTCCCCTGCCCCCACCAGCTGTCTGTAGCTAATATGTAACCATGAGAATTGGCAGCAATAAGGACATGTGAAAGTGCTTTAGGATCTTTAGGAAGAGAAGGTGACAGGTGCTAAACATATACATGGTATACACCACCACTGACAGATCTAGGACAGAATCTTGGCAGGGGATCAAGAAAGCCAATGCTCTAAATTTTCCATGTTTCCTTCCAACTCACTCTTGCTTTTTAATTTGTGTGTGTGTGTGTATTTTGCAGGGGTGAAACTTTTCTTTAGAAAGCCCCTGTTTAAATGGATTCTTGCTGCTGTTGCATCTTTAGACCTCCATTTGCTACCAGACTGTGCATATGGATTATATGCTTGGTTACTCTCACATGGATAATTCATTGCATATATGCTCTGCTTTGTAAGCATCTGGGAATTGTGTGTAGAACTGATGCAAAAGGACAGAGGAGAGTTGAAGAGTAAATGGAAAGATGTGATTTCTGTTCCCTGAGTCTTCTGGCTCCGTTTCTCTCCATGAGTCCATTTCGCATTCACACTTTGTAAGACTCAGCCTCCTTGGGCTTTCAGCCCTTTACTTCAGTTTCCTGATAATTTAACGTTTTTAATACAAATATATTTTATACCTCACCCATTGTTTCTTTTTTCTCTATGTATTTTTTCCAGCAAAATAATAGAACAGGTGCATGGTGGCTTTTAATTGTGAGCAACACCTGTCACCTTCTATTTCTAAAAATCTCAAAGAACTTTCACATATCCTTATTGTTAGGAAAGCTAAGAATCAATGTAGAAACACACCATTAAAACAATGTTAGTTAATTATTGTTGTTTTGACTTATATATTGCCTCATAGTGCTGGAGCACCTCCAGACAGTTTGCAAGGTCATTATGGAAACAGCAAGTTGACCCCACCCCCCATCAAGCTGGGTACTCATTTTACTGGCCTTTGAAAGAAGTTACTATTGATCACAGTGTTGAACACATTAGCAAAATTTGGAGTGAAATCGAAAATATCTTCAGATTTCTCTGAACCACCACCAATGACATGGCCAACCAGACCTCCTTGGGGAAAATCCTTCCCAAATATGAAGACCTTTTTTGGAGATGCTTCTGCCATCAGAGATGAGGCGGGAGGGATGGGGTGGAGGAACTTTCAGTTGACACACATATATACACATCCTAAAACATCCTTTAAAATACATGAATTGATGTGGTATAGTGGATGTAGTGTTGGACTAGGACTCAGGTGTTGTGAGTTCAAATCCCCACTAGGACATGGAAGCTCATGAGGGGCACTGGTAAAATCACTCCTTAAATTTGTTACATACTTTGAAAACCCTATTGTGGTTATCATATGTCTGAAGCAACTTGAAGGCATATAACAACAACAACAACAACAAAAGATATTTATTATTATATAACCATCCTTCTTGTTCTTGCCCAAATCAGCCTTTAAAGTCCAAGGCCATAAGACCCTTCATAAAGGAATGATAGAGAAATAATTCCATAAATTCTTCACTCTGTCAAAAGATGTGGTAACTATAATTCAGTATCACAAACATAGGCAATTCAAAGTGAGACTTTTGACTCATTTGTTGCTTTTTACAGTTTGGGATTCATTTTTATTATTATTATTTTGCTATTTTCATTTTGGTGTCATGCATTATAAACAAAAGGGAAAAGTAAAATCTACAGTTATGTTAGAGAGGGGAAAAAACCAACAGCTGGCATTTACAAAGGAGCATAATAGGTCTTGGCTGCAATCCTAGACTTCCTTCTGCAGACAGAAGCCCCATTGGACTCTGTCGGTCTTATTTTTAAGTAAACACATTCAGGGTTAGGCTGTTTGCCACCAGTCTGGAATAGACCACTTCTGCTATCAGCACCTCTTTTTCTGCTTCTGGACTGAGGATTCCTGCTGCTCACAATTAAAAGCCACTGTGCAGCTGTTCCATCATTTGCCTTAATGAATTTTGTTATAAGAAAAAATATATCGAGAATAAACAACAGGAGAATACGGAATACTGAAAGGCTGCAAATAAAATTAAGTGCTCTCTTTATCGGCAGACTTCCATGAATGGAGCTGCGACCATGACAGGAGTACAACAAATGCCTTTAGCAAAAAGCATACAGAATATTTTGTTACGTGAGTCTTTCCCATTCAAGTTCATGTTCTTACATGCTGCAGATACAGATGGAGCAATTTATGCATGTTCCGTATATAATATATCTAATCACATTATGTTTCCCATGAATTGTCTCCTATGCTTACATAATAGGAAATTCACTAAATCTCTTAAACCCATTTAGTTATAGAGGTGGGGGTATGACAATTTCAACTGAATATCTTTGGAGTTTTAAAAACTGAGGTCTATACGATCATAGAGGGAGGCATGATAGGTATGTTAATAGTACTATTTGGAATTGTTTTGGATTGACAAGAATTCATGGTAGTGGCTTAGCAAAGTTGCTCTAATTACCAGTGGTTGCTATTTTGATTCTTTGAGAGCAATGAGTTCTAAGAACAAATATAGATGCAGCTAATCAGCATTTTAAGGGGGGACATTAAAGTTATAATCTCTTTTCTTCAAATGTATCATCTCAAAGATGCATTCAGAGACTGTTCCTTTCAAGGAATAGAGAGAAGTCATGCCATTTTGCCCCACATGAATTGCTCACTAGAGGTGGATGAATCTTTCAGTCTTATTTTCTCCCACACTGACCAGTTAGAACAGATACACTGGATCAATTTGTTACATAAGTGCTGACTCATCATTCAGCAATTTGACAAATAGACTTAGGCCTCAGTTTGTTTGTTTGCTTGTTTGTTTGTTTAAAACAACACTCACATTATTTTCATGCTATTTGTGAAGATGTTGGTGAGTTTTTTGTAAGTTTTAATCAAATGTAGGCCAAACAAAATTGTTGGTCATCTCCACTGATCTCAACACAAGGACCATGGACAACCTGCCAGATAACTATTAAACATGACGATCCGCTCAGTCAAACAGTGTGGCAACTGTAATTCACAAGAATAAAGTTGCCCCAGGCTGGAATTTCAGTGCAGTGCAGTGTCATAAGCACAGCTGATATACAGATTCAAAGTCAGACCTTAAAGAACTAAGTACTTAAAGCTGCTTTGGAGTATCAACAAATCTCGTAGTTTTTTCTCTCTCACTCATTGAAAAATGTGCAAAGTTCTTTACAAACATGACAGGAAAACACCCTGAGATGTTAAAACTGAAAGTTCTTATTTTTAAAAAAATCCAAGTAAGTGAATGGAATTCTCTCCTGTCCTCGAAACTCCCAGGAATTCAGTGTTGTGCATGAGCTCTAGGTTATAACTCTTTATGATTGCAGCAGGACCCAATCTCAACTACAGAATGATTTACACGGTAGAATTCACACTTCCACTAATTGATAGCAAGGGCTGGAAGTGCTAGGACTCTTTCTCTCACACACATCCTATACACAAAACAATATATCTCCAACCAGGAATCAGACAGGCCAATCAGTTTGCAATTCCATTAATAAACATTTATTGTACTTCTCAACTGTTTTGACTGTCACTCCCAGCACATCAACCCCATACAACTGGCAGTCAAATCACCTACCATGCAAACAAATCAAAACCTGTTCATAAAACCTAGATATAGTGCAAAACTGCCACGGCCATGATCTGTACCCCTGTTTTTATTTGTCCTATTGTCTTTTTGGTTTCTTGCTTGTTTTGAGCTCCCAGCAATCTGACCCTGTTGCTCCTTCTACTGCCCTCCTGGCTATTCCCTATCTGGATGGACATCCCAGGAGTACTTGGATTTAAAGCATAATCTGGCTTGTATGCTGAACATTCTTTGGCCTCTACTTCTGAATTTGGCCTCGACTACTACTGAATTCCTTGCTTCTGTCCTCATTGTGTGCTGACCTGGCCTGGCTGTTTGGACTTCCCGTTACTCACTCTTAAGGAACTCCTCAACCTGTTGGGCAGGAGTAGCTAGAAAGTGGGACACTGAAGATATATTTTGGATGTTCAAATGTTGCAACCAGGTCCAGCATTTAAGAGAACAAATACACAAAATGCATAGCTTAGGAGAAAGTACACACAAAACCAGTATATAGTATGTGTTAAAATGTGTAAAAAATAACATATATTAAGATAAATGAATATGAAAAAGGCACAATTTTCAAATGAATTTTCAAAACAACATCTCTGAATTTATGCAGAATTGAGACTAACCAGTGCAACTTGGCTTTAGTGTGCATAATTAAGAGTTCTAACTTCTTCACTCAGTTTGCTTTCTTACATACAACCTAGTTGCTTTATTGCTATTGCATTTGCTTTTTCTTCCTCTCTTTGTGCTTTGACCCTGAAATGCAGAATGTCCTGGAGCTGTATACTGCTGACATACACAGGGAATTACATGATATTTATGGGAGCTGCTAACTCAGGTTTATTCTGGGTGTGCCGGCTCTATTCCGGGTTGGTTGCTCTTGTAGAAAATAGAATGCTAATATGCTCCCTGTTTGGTATATAACCAGCTATAAAGTATTTCCTACAAAATGCCTAGGCTGTGGTCATGCTTAGCTAGATAGGGACTATATTTATCCTGTGTAAGAATATGTTTGTCTTCTTTAAAACTCATTTATTTATCCCAATATTGTTTTGCCAATGGATCTACGTAGACTTGAAGCATTGCTTGTAGTTTCACGGTGAATTCCAGCCTGGGGCAACTTTAATCTAAAATGCAGTTTGATGAATACAGAGGGAGACCTTCAAGAGACTTTTCCACACAATCAAGCTAAATGTGCCCCAGATGCATTTTATCCTTGTGAGATACTCCCACATGTCTTTATATAGCTCGATCCCTCTTTTAATTTAAATGGAATACCTTGTGGGAACTGGGCTGGGGTAGCATTCAAGAAGCAGATAGTCTTCCTTCAGGAGGGGCAACCACACTGTTGGAATTATCTTGTTTGTTTTCTCCCCTCCTTTCATTTCCTTAAATGTTGAACAAGCACATTGCACTCTAGTATAGAAATGGAAGGGGTGGAAGTGAGAGAAAAATTGCTCAAACTACCAGGGAGATTGGCTGACAAGACGGTTGTCTGGACAGGGTTGTCCCAACCCTGATCTGTTGCAAATTTCACTCTGGCAGATAAACTCCAAAGTGGAATATGGAGAACCTGTCAATCTGTATTAGGATGGTTTCACTGCAAGGGTTGAATGGACAATGGGTTTCTCAAGAGTTTTCCTTAAGACTCTTCATCAGTGGCTTATTTTGTATATAATGTTAAAGCCTGTGTTTTGCAGTAGAAGAACATACCTCAGTGTACCTGGCATTTGAGTATGCCCTCTCCTTTGACATAGTTGTGATGAGGTTAAAAACTTCTGTCATTAAATTTACTAGCAGTTTTTAAAGAGATACTGATGTTAATCTCTTTCAGGATGTGTAAAAACAAAACAAAACAGAAACACAAAGTGCTGTGGCACCTTTAAGACTAAGGTCAGAATCCTGTTTGTTTACCCATAAGGACAGCTGTGTGATCTTTCTACCCCACAGGCTTTCCTTTGCACCACACACAGGTTGCAAGATCAGGTGTGGGATCAGCCATGCAATTGACTGCATAAAGGAGAGAACACCAGAGGAGACAAACTGCTGCACAGTGCTCTTGTGCATGTGGTTTTTCATAGCTGAATTTTGGCCTAAACCATTGGCTATAGTGTGAGCATTCATAGATTGCAATCAGTTTCTTCAGAAACATGGGAAACTCAGGGAATAGCTCATGGACTGGGAATTAAGGTGCCTCCAGTTTTCAGGCTAAGATAGCTGCTTCACCTTATCAACTGACCTTAATGAATCTGTGTCTGAAGAACTGGAAAAAGAAAAGGATAATATAATCCATGGTAGGTCACACTGCAAGAACTCTGTCAGTTTAAATGTGTAAGGAGACATTGGCCAGAAATCAATCCATTCACACAATGGACTGTACCATCCTATCCTAATTGGGCTACACAAGGGTTCTTTCCTTACAAAGTTTTTCAGGGGGGAAATCCATTAAAAACAAGTCACTAAAACACTCCCAAAGAGATCTAAAGCTTTCCTGGGGTTGCTTGGGACTGTCTGTGCAAGTTGGAGATCTGAGTGTTCCTGAACACCTGGAGGAGGCTGTGTTTTTCCAGAAAATACCTGTAAAATTGTTTGATTTTTGCAGGCATTCTGATGTAATGCAAAATGTTCTCATGTCATTTCTCAGACCTTGGTAGTAGCTTACAGCTGCGGAGCAAGAGGTTGGGAGTAGAGATGGGGACAAATAAAAAAAATGGTGATTCGTTTTGATCCATTATTCGTCAAGGTTAACGGATCAACAAATACAAATATACGAATATTCTTTGACGAATTGATGAATCAATCTATTGATTCATCTGCAATTTAAATGGCTATAACACTGGCCCCCGATGACCTACAGACACCATATTTGCAGGGATGCTTCCTCAGAAAGTTTGGTGAACATTGGATCACGGACCCCTGAGTTATATAGTCACAAAGAGGACCCCCAGGAAAGCTCCCCCCAGGTACTTCGAGACTCCAGAATCACAACGGAGCTTCCTATGTCTTTCCCCAACATGCCTGCCAACTTTGGTGAAGATTGGATATCGGACATCTGAGTTATTCACCCACAAATTGGGTCCCCCCAGGAGAGTTTACCACACGGCACAGAAGCCCATTCTGCCTACCGGCTGCCAATCAGCTAATTAGAAGCAGATAGGCAGCCACCCACACACACACAGCCAGCCACCCCAACAGCCTACCCCCACACCCCCTTCCTTTCCCTACCTTAGCCCCCACTCCCAGCGACACCCCCTTACCTTAATAGCTGCTGCCAGGTCTCCATCAGGCCTTCACAGCCATGGCATGTAAAAAGGGAGACTGGCTGCCCTTTGCAAAGATGGCGGCTGCGGCTTCATTTAGGGTAGGGAAGCTGCAGCTGCCATCTTTGCAAAGGGCAGCCTGGATTCCCTTAAGGCAGACTAAGGGAATCCAGGCTACCCTTTGCAAAGATGGCAGTTGCAGCTTCCCTACCCTAAATGAAGCTGCAGCCGCCATCTTTGCAAATGGCAGCCAGTCTCCATTTTTACATGCTTGGCTCCGAGGCCGGAAGACCTCAGCAGCAGCGATTAAGGTAAGAGGGTGTCGGTGGGGGTGGGGTGGCGTGGGGCCTAAGGTAGGGAAAGGAAGGGGGTGGGGTAGGCTGTGGTATTGGGTGTCTGTGGGGGTGGTCGCTGCCTTTCTGCTGCCGATCAGATGATCAGTGGCCGGTAGGCAGAATTGTTTTTTTGTTTTGTTTTTTAATACGAAGGACAAATAAAAACGGGTAAATATTCATCCCTTCGTATTCGTGGGGGTCTCTGGAACCCACAAATACGGATCGAGAAATGTTTAACGAATCGGCTATATTCGTCGGAAAAACCGATCCGTTTTTATATTCGTCCCCATCTCTAGTTGGGAGCTCAATTCCCCACTGTGCTTCCTTGAGAGGGGCTAGACTCGAGGATCCATAGGGTCTCTTCCAGCTCTGCAGTTCAAAGGTTGTTGTTGTTGTTATCCATTTCCCCTCTACTGATATCTGGTCCTGACAGCAGTAACATTTCTGTGAAAAGCTGCTGTTGCTGTAAGGTAGCTGAAAAGCCTGCTAAGGGAGTGGCCTGAGCTGTAGCTATAATTCTTCTTTTCTTCCACATTTCTCTGGCTCTTGAAAAGAAAGGTCCAACTGCTTCATTTACCACCAGTATCCTTTTTCTTGCTGAAACAGAAGCCAGCTGCAGCTCTATAGCTGGGGATCCTTGTATGCAGTTGCCAGTGACAACCAAAAATGTAATTCTCACCACCAGCAGGAACAGCTTCCACTACACTCTGCTATAGAAGCAACGGTTTTAAGTAATTTAATTTTTTAAAAGAAAACTGATAGTAACTCCAGAAGGTAGAGAATTCCTCTTTCAATGTGGCAGCATTCTATGTTTTGTGCTGGGGAGCAGGATCAGCACTGGAGGGGAACACTTCCAAGCACACATGTCATGTCTGACTCTCTTGTGTTCACTTGTGCTTTGCCTCTCAAGCAGGAAGTCTGAGAGTAAAGCTACCAGGCCCAATAAAAGTTGTGGACCTCGGTGCATAGCAGTCCATTCTACTAAGGCATGGATGGGACACATATGGCATCTTCCTCACCTTATTTTGTGTACCCTTGGACTAACAAAGCTTGAGCTTTCATGGGTTACAGTCCACTTCTTCAGGCACATGGAAGAACAATATCTGGACCACGTATTATTAGCAACAATAGGCGTGTTCACTACCTGTATTAATAATGCCATTGTCACTCACTACCAGGTATTAACATACACTCGTCATTTTCTCTTTCCCATTCTGTTTCTCCCACTTATTCCTATCCTCACACCAGTTATGCTCTATATAAATCTGTGGCGGGATATTGTGCTCCAAGAATCTGAAGAAGTGGACCTTAATCCACAAAAACTCATACTTGAAAATGTTTGTTGGTCTTCAAGGTGTCCCGGTATTTCTTGTTTTTGTTTCTGTTGTTGCAGAAACAGACTTATGCAGCTGCCTCTTTGAAATTGGAATCTACATTTCCCTGTTTGAAATACTGTTTCTTCAAGGGCAACCAGAAATTGTTTATAATCACAAGCATGATCTTTCTGTCGCAGGTGTGTTTGTTTGCATTTACTTCGATGTATAGGAAGCTGCTTTATATAAATTTTCTTGTTCTTTTTAGCTCTGAAAGTGACTGGCAGGGCACTCCAGGGTTTCAGAATGGAGTTCTTTCCAGGCCAAGCTTGGAATGTCAGAATTGGACTGAGGACCTTTTACAGGCAAAGCATGTGTCCTTCTGCCCAGCTATGGCCCTTGTTGGTAAAATGCTGAATAAGCAAATATGAGTTCCATAGTCACAAATGGGAGAAATGGAAGAACCTTACCACCTCTGGCATCAAAGTGAGCACAGAGGTCATGGAAGGCATAAGATTTTCCTGTAAGGTGTACACAAGAGGGCTGTACACAGCTTCCCCTGCTCCATTTTGATGCCAACCCAGAGCTTTGGAATGTGTCCTTGATTTGGTTTGGAGCAATTTTTTCTCCAGCTGATTTGTTTTGATTTGAAACAATTTGTGCACCTCCCAATGACTTGCATTGGGAGACCAAACAGGCTATAGCTTTTTTTTTGGTTTTGGAATGATGTACACGGAATTTGGAGACACAACAGACACTAAAGAGGAGAATATACCTGCTAAATTTCAGACAGCTAGCTTTAGGGGTTTACATTCAACAACAAAAACAACAAATAGTGTGCTGTCAAGTTGATTCTGACTTATGGTGACCCTTTCCACGGTTTTTCACATAAAGAGTACTCAGAAATTATTTATTATTCTCTTTTTCTGCAGGCACCCTAGGACTACCGTGTTTCCCCAAAAGTAAGACAGTAATAAAGTAATATAAAAATTATATTAATTTTTGCTCCAAAAACACATTAGGGCTTATTTTCAGGGGATGTTTTATTTTTTTCATGTACAACAATCTACATTTATTCAAATACAGTCATGTCATTTTCTTCTGGTTGCTGCACAATGGTGGATGGTGAGGTTTCACTTAACTGGGGGTTATTTTTGGGGTAGGGCTTATATTACGAGCATCCTGAAAAATCATACTAGGGCTTATTTTCAGGTTAGGTCTTATTTTCGGGGAAACAGGGTATGTTGCTTTCCCAAGGCTACACAGTCTGGCTTCTCTCACAGGAGGTACAGTGGAAATTAAACTCCCAACCTTTGGTCTGCAGCTAGATATCTAACTCACTAACCTATTTAGTCAGCTCATTCACATTTTAGGCACCTTGAAAGTTGACTTTATTGAGAGGGGTGGGATAAGACAAACACAAAAGTTTGAGGAGATTTGTGCCCCATCTGATATCATTTGTGCTCCTTACACAAATCAATTTGGAATTCACTTTACTTTACTCCAGAACAAAATCTAGTCATTCCACTTCAATATGGACTTCATATTAATCTGCCCATATCAACACAATTCAGTTCAGAATTCAAGATTTGTCTGAATCTGGTACATAGCCCTTATACTCTGTGTGCTTTTATCCAGATCTTTGGGCATAAGTACAATGGCATAAATTGCAGTGATTAAAAAGTTGCTGCTTGTACCCCTTATTGTGCACCAACTCACATGATTGGAATACGATGAAGGGCAGAAGCTGCAACTTGTTGACTGTTGGTAAATTGCTGGTGTAATTTACACTAGTGTGCTTATGGCAGCAGAATTAACCAGTAAAAGCCATGAATATCTGCTATTTTGAAAGCCAAGTAACTGCTTATGAACCATCTGTACATAGTAACAATGCTCCCCTCCTGTTCTCTCTTGACTCCTCCACTTCTTACCTCTCATAATTAGTTCCTTCTTGAACTCTGCAATGTGAGTAAAGTATAGTAGGTAAGAATGATGCAGAACAGGCCAGCAAATATCAACAATTTGGTTTTTTCTATAGTTTCTACTTCGATAAAATGTTTGCAGGAATGTTGGAATGAATTCTATTTAGATTTGTGGGCAACAACAAATTAATTATTTATTTTGATGCTGACATTTCAGCTCTTGTTATTGCAGAGAATATCCTAAAAAATGGGTTGGTTTGAGCGATGTCTGAGTAACTTCGGAGGATGATGCAGGGATTTACAGGCAGAAACTGGCTTTCTAAAGAACCAGAATGTTGGATTGTCACAAGAATATTTCACAACACCCAACAATGTTATTTTTTTTTAAAAAAAAATTACTTTAAAAGTATGCTGAAGTATTTTTTTTGAAAGAAAGGGAACCAGAAGCTTGCCTATATAAAATTATTGTCTATGCTCTTGTATTCTGTAATAGTATACCAACTATACCAGAGATGTTGGCAAGTCTTTGGGTCCGAGTCCCAAGTCTGAGTTTAAGTCTTTGGTACCATATTCCGAGTCCCAGGTCCCAAGTCCCTACTAAAATTGAGCTTTTTTTTCCACAGAAGAAAGGGAGGGGTGCATGGGTTCCAAGTTGTGAGTCAAGTCTGAGTCATTGGGGAAAAAAAAAATCTTGAGTCCAGTCCAAGTCGAGTCCCCAGTGTGACTTAAGTCCGACTTGACAGCAAGTCCCACAACTAGAGTCCCCATCCCTGTAGTATACTAAACATTATTGCTATTACCAGAATATTCTGATATTTCCTATCCCCAAAACTCAGTTTATTGGACTAACTTCAGTACCATCAAGTGAGTTTATCTTGGTTTTAAATTAACATATTCCTTTTACTTTTCCTATCCATGTTAGGACACTACTCAGAAGAAAGTCTTACTAAGTTCAGTGGGGCTTACTTCTGGGAAAGTAATTGTAAGGTTGCAGGCTGATGAAAATAAGTGGCACTTAAAGATATAATTCAATGGTTTTTGTATCAGAACTGTATTCCTGTCCTGTTACAAAATTCCGTTTCCTCCAAGGGTAACTCTCTGGTTATGGGGGAGAAGAAACACATAACCCATTCCTTTTCCTTAGAAGATTATTATGAAGTGTTTAATTGCAGCTCAGTCACAGGACCAGGGGACAATAAAATGGGAATAGTGAGAATCCATTTCTGAGCAGTGGTGGGATGAAGGCAAAAAGGAGTGTAATGCATTATTTTTCTATACATTAATGGCAGCAACACAGGTGTGGGGGAGGAGACACATTACCATCAGAACAGCAAAAGAGCATCAACTATATCTACTGAATTCTATTGCCATGGGCCACTTTTAATTTTGTTTCTGCTTCCACCATCTGATTCTGTAACACATTTATCACCTTTGCAATAAAGCTTCATAATTAATTGCTTACCTAATTAAAACTCTCAAGCACCTCATGCTACTTATCCAGAAGCCAACAAAGCAAATGAGGCAAGGTGCAGAATCTTTGTGTGAGAGCCCAATTATGCTTGTGAACTAGGGATGTGTGAGGAATTCACCCAGAGATGGTGTGTGGTTAGGGGGTTTTATTTTGTTTTTAACAGATTCCCCCATCTGCACCTTTTAGAACTGACCAGAGACTGGGACGCAGTTTGCAACTGGAAGTTCCAGGCTTACAAGGCCCAGGAAAAAATGTGCTGAACAACATGCACACATAAAAAAAACATGTGCAAAGAAATACTTGTGCATTTCTAAAATCTACACAAACATGCGTTGTTCAGTGAGAACATGGGTACATAAATACTTTTAGAAAAATGTGTAGTGTTAGAAAAGAATACATGCCCATCTCTCTCTCTCTCTCTCTCTCTCTCTCTCTCATGTATACTGAATTCTGTGTTGGGTGGAAATTCAGATGAAACCTGAGTGGAAGGAGCTTGGTTGGGGGGAAATGCAAACCTCCATGAGATTAGGCTTTATGGATCTGTGCATCCTTACTGTTAACATGGCATTAGCTAAGGTTAAGCATTTTAAACAGATTTTGATAGAAAAGATCCAAACATTTGTTGAAATCTTCTCCACTGAAATCACTGCCAATCAAAAGACCCTTAACAATGACTGGGTTGTGCTCTAAGCCTCATTGTCTGCATATTGGCAGTTTTCTTTCTCTGATAATTCTCAACTACATTTTGAGTCTGAAAATATCAGAAGTAGGGGTATGCAAGAATTGTTGCCCTCTCTCTGAATTGCCCCATTTGTGCCAGGAATCTGGGTGCTGGTGGTTCAGCGACAAAGTTTTTCATGAAAGCCTTTCACACTGAATATTTGGATTAGTTCTAATTGGATAATTTCATGCCAGAAGGTTTGTGTTTCTCTTCCTTCTAAACCATGTGTGTGTGTGTTTAATGATCTAGAATATGAAAGCTGATGAGAGAAATTTACTCGGTGTCATATCAGGGGAGTGCAAAGACAAGATCTATAAAATAATTTCTTCCAGTGTATGAGTTCTTGTTTTGAATTTCGTGAATGTTAGCCTAACAGAAGCCATACTAAAATGCCTTATATTCCATAGTTACTTTCTTGCTTAATGGGATTAGGAACTTTAGACCCGCCAGATGTTTTGAGTAGAGATCCAACAAGGCCTCGCCATTGGCAGTATTCCTAGTGAGGGCTCTGGATCAGTGGTTCCCAATCTTGGGTCCCCAGATGTTCTTAGACTATACTCCCAGATATCCTGGCCAGCACAACTAGTGTTGAAGACTTCTGGAAGTTTTAGTCCAAGAACATATAGGACTGATGGCCACTAGTCTAGACTGAAACATCCAGAGTCATTTGTTCTACGTTCTTGTTGTAAAGGAATATTTCAAAACAGAAAGGAAAGTCCACCACCTTCTGACACCTTCTGTCAGGAAGTTCTTCCTAAGGTTTAGTTGGAATCTCTTTTCTTTAACCTGAATCTACTGGATCCACTGACTCCATTGACTAGAGCAATTCCCAGAAACCTTGGCCAGCACATCTGGTGATGAAGGCTTCTGGGAATTGCAGTCCAAGAACACCTGGGTCACCCAAGGTTAGGAACCACTGGACAACACACCCAGCAAATGATTTAATCCACTGTGTTAGACTGAGAGCCAAAGTATAATCCCGCCCCCCAT
The DNA here is from genome assembly GCA_037013535.1 of Intellagama lesueurii. NCBI lineage: Eukaryota > Metazoa > Chordata > Lepidosauria > Squamata > Agamidae > Intellagama > Intellagama lesueurii. Next base: position 253,521,678 of record JBAJHW010000001.1, read on the forward strand.
TCTTGTCTTCTCTAAATCTGTATGCAGATAAGTACTCTTAGGGTAAAATCCTGACTAGCCAAGATGGCTGAGGGCTGCCTGCACTAACACTAAGTGGCTGCAGCTGTGCTGAATCCAAAGTCCTCCTAGCCTAGGGATATTGGAAATTAGGAGTACACTGATCCTGGCCTACATTTGTGCTGGACTGAATGGGGTTTGAATTTGGCCTATCTCAGCTTGGCTTCATGCCAACTATTCTGGCTCTTCTGCCAGCTGATCTCACTCACTACAGTAGTTGTGCCGGCCAATGCCAAGGTAAGAGACTTTTGCCCATTCCAAACCCAGGATAGTGAGTATATCTTTGAGTCTGAATTGCACTGACCTCTTTTTTTCGTTGAGATAACTTCCTGTTTCTTCTTGCTGCTCTATTTTAGCAGTAGTTTGGCAAGCATAGAAGCCAGCTCTATGGACTTAAAAATAGTTTTTATAAATCTTTCCTCCTGTGCTATTCTAAATGGATTTCCAAATATGATAAACAGGCAAGTTTTCTTCTACCTTATTAATAGTCTTCTTCAGAATAAGTACCTCTCTTCAGTAGCCACAAGCACCGAGCTCTGCCAGTAAAGTAGAAAATAATATTACCACACCCAAATCGTGCATGTTAGGGAATGCCCCAACTGGCAACATGGTGCTGAGGCAACTGCACATGGACCCAAGGGTAGGGCTGGAAACAGTAGGATCAGAGAATCATGACGAGGAAGCCTATAGGTGCTGGAACAGAAGTGATACAAATGGCAATGCATCCATCTTCAAATATCTGAAGCCCTTTGGGGAAAACTGAGGAGAAAAGCATGAGCTGGGAGAATGATAGTAACCCAACTCCAGAGGTGGTGTTTGTATGTATGTTAGGATGGGGGTTGGAATAAATTCTTTACTATTTTGGCAAGTAATCCTAAAAACATTATCTCATACTGTTTATTATGGGGCTTTATCAGGATGGAACTTTTATGATGCCAAGTAGTTCCTAGCAGTTCCAGATGTTACATCATTAATGTCAGAGATATTCTGTATGTGAATTTTATTTTTTTTGAAAGCCAGTCCTAAAAATATGGAATAGAATAACTGAATAGTTTTCAGAGGGGCATGGGTATGTGCTCATCTAACACCCATTATTTCTCAATGTGCCACTTCCAAATGGCTTGCTTTGAAGTATCACATTAAGATCAATGATGAGCACTAAATGGCTTCAAGATTACATTGATGTCATCTTCACTGTTTCATGGGTCCATGAATTGCAGAATGGAAATATTAAGCTTTGTTTTATTACCTACAACTTGTGACTGGTTGCATCTTTTTAAAAGCTCACACTTTGGATAAGATAATTTTTCAGAAGAGAGTCAAGAGCTGAAATATTAACATGTTCAGCTCTCAAAAACCAAAACAAGGTTTTAGGTTGGCCTAATTAGAAGCAGACTTACACTTAATATTCCTAGCAGGTGGAATAAAGCATGTAACTAGTGCACTTTTAAAAAAATTGTCCCTAACAATGTGTTTGATGCTAGCCACTTCTAAAATGTGCAGAAAGAAGAAACAGAAGACCTAATGAACAGGGCCAGCCCTACCCTTAGGCAGAATGAGGCAATCATTTCTAGGATTAACTGGTCAGCGGCATCCCATTGCCTGTGATTTCAAAGTCAAAACCAGAGTACAGAGGTGGGTCTTTGTGATGTCTGATAGGTGCGGCAGGAAAGAGTCAGGAAGCAAACAAGCACATTTGTACAAATGTCTTCAAGCCGAACTAGGTGCCAACTTGGAATGGATGGAAATGGCTTTAAAAACACCTGAGCCAGAAAAAGGAAACTTTTTCCTCCTCTGACACTGCTCTGCCTGAGATTTGGCTCTCTTCCTGGGAAAGCACAATGACTTTCTGAGACTTGGCAACCATAGGCACCCTGAAAACAAATCCTGTGGGTGCAGGGAAGAAGTTGCAATACCCTCACCTCCAGCCTTTGTCTATTCCCCTTCGTGTAACCCACACTGGCTGCCCTACAATCCCTATGCTAGACAAATGCCCATAGCTAGTGTCATTGTTGAAGCTGGAGCTAGGTTCACTCCTCCCCACTGTGTATGTGTGTGTCTTGCAGTGTGAACAGGGAATGCAATTGTTTAAGTAAATTTCCCCAGGTAATTTGCATCTCCCAGTACACACAAATACATTTGCCACACGTTACCTGACTGTTAGAAAACTTCAGCACAATGATCCCAGAGACAATATCCTTCCTCTGATGATTTTTCAAAAAATTACTTATTCTGTGTGATGTGGCATAAAAATGCAGCTCTAGATTTCACCTAAGAGCTTCTGAAGAATTTCTGATGAGTTGGTGATTAAACTCTTCAGTCAGATAGTTATAATTAAAATCTTAAGCTGTGAAAAGCTTGAGATTTTTGAAGTGACCCATTAACTGTTCAGTATTTTTTTTTTAATTTTTAATCAGCAATTCATTGCAGAATCCAAAATTTGTAGAAAATCGTTAGTAGCTTTGAATCACTTAAGGAGCTTTTCACCTCAAAACAACATGTGCAACTTTTTGGAATTAATACTGCATATTCTAAAACTATATTTCCAATTAGCTTCATTTTGTCATTAAAAAAATTGTGAGTACTTTCGGTTATTCAGGAACCAGTGATTAAGTGGCCACTGCATTTAATCTGAATAAATTCTCTTCTTCTTTATTATTTATGCATTTGATACATTCTTGCAAAGGGTCTCAGAATATCTTTACAAATCTCTGCCCTGTAGAAGACATAACACAAGAGAAGTGGCATTAGGTCCTTAGTTAACCAAGGTCTTTATGATAACTAGCTGGAATGGAAATAGTCCAAGGAGAGAAGGAGCCAAAACTTTTTGGTCTGTCCTCTAAGCCAGTCAAGGGACTCTGCTTGCTGCCATTTCCTCTTATGTAGGTTGATGGAATGGTAGCTGCTAGATGGTGGATGAAGGACAAGTTCTCAGTAGAGCCAATTGGATAGCTCTCTTTCCTTTTCCTTCCTCATTACAGCCTGATGGAATGGCTGTTGCTTGGTGACAGTTTCATCATAAGGATAATCTGATTCTTACAACTCACAAAGCAGCAGTAGCTTTCTCTGTGTAAATGTATAATGATTAGGGATATGCCATTCAGACTTTTTTGGACTCCAAATCCCAACATTCTCCATCCTGGGAGTTCCACCTGCCAAACCCACACCAACAGACACCTAAATTTTGCTCACTTGGAGAAAGGCTGGGCTGGAAGTCTTCATGGCCTAGGACAAGCCAAACTTCATGGGATAGCTTCCTTTTCTGACATGGGATAGCTTCCTTTCCTGTTAGAAAAGGAAGCTATCCCATGAAGTTTGGCTTGTCCTGGGCCATGAAGACTTCCTGCCTAGCCTTTCTCCAGGTGAGCAATGTGTAGATGTCTGTAAGTGTGGGCCTGACAGGTGGAACTCCCAGGATGGAGAATGTTGGGATTTGGAGTCCAAAGAATCTGAATGGCACTAACCTGAAAGTCCCTAATCATAACTCAACTTACAATTAATGAAGGAAGTGTGTGCAGCCTTCACATATTGAGAGAACAGTCTTAGCTCCTTCTCCTCCACCATCATGTTGAACATAGAAATGTGACAGTCTGAAGGAAGAGGAAGAACTTCTGTATCTAGGTAGTCTGTTTGCATAGGCTGCATCTCTGAATCTGGGAAGGTTGGGGTTTTGTGGAGAGACTGTCTGGGTACAGCAGCCTCCATATCATCAGAAAGTTGCATTCTCATGTTCAACATGACAATGGAGGGGTGGCTCTAATGCTCTCCCCTTAATTCATGTGGACTCCACACTCCTCCTTAACAATTGAATTTTGTTTTGCTGTTCCCATTTTTTTACTGCTGTTTTTCATGGACACACCTCCCTGCTATTGTCTTGCAAGATACTTTGAGGTGCTGATCATAGGGCTTTTCCTAGAGAAATGAAAACGAATGAACAAATCTGAGCTAATTTGTGACCTTATAGTAGTTGAAAAGGCCAACCTGGATTGTATAATGAAAACCTGGGCTGACATGGAGGATGGGTTCACCTTTTCCCAGCTATGCCACCCCCCGGGATATCCAGCATCATGGCAGATCAAAGGGTGGGGAGTGGTATTGTCATAATCCATAGGAAATCTATTAATGTAAGCAAGATCTCTGCCCATTTGGACTCAGGCCTAGAATACCTTCACCTGATGTTTGACCAGCAGGACAGAGCAGGAATTGTGTTGGTGTACTGTGCCCCTCATGACCCAACACTTTCTCTACTGGTGCTAATGGGCTTTGTCTCTGGTACGCAATTGAGGTCCCCCAGACTTCTACTTCTTGGGGACTTTAACAGCCATGCAGAGACACATGTTGCCAGGGTGAGCTTAGAGTTCAGGGACTACATGTTGTCCATGGACATGTCCCAACATGTCACAGATCCTACTCATGTGGCAGGCCACACCTTGGACCTGGTGTTCATGTCTGGGCAGAGTGAAAATGATCTGAAGGTGGTAAACCTTGAGTCTACCACCTTGTTTTGGTCAGATTATCACCTGCTGAGATTTGGACGTTGTACAATGTTGCCTCACTGCAGGGTGGATGAACCTATTAGAATGCTCTGCCCCCCCAAAGACTGATGGATCCAGTTGGCGTCCAGAATGTCCTTGATAGTTTTCCAGCTTATCTGGTTGGTGCTCCTGTTGAAGCCCAGGTTTCCCACTGTTACTCAGAGGGGACCCAGGCAATAGACACAATCGCTTCTGAACACCCTCTTTGTTGCATAGCCTAACCCTCACCATGGGTTATGAAGCAATTACAAACACGGTTAGAGAAGAGATGGAGGAAAGTTCCCTTGGAATGCAATCTGGCTGCAGTCAGAGAACTGTCTTGCAAATATTGTAATTTACTTAAGGTGGCAAAAAGAGGCCACAACACCAAATTGATTAACATGGCATCCAACCAACGGGTGGAACTCTTTGAGTTGTCCATGGCCTTACAAATACTGGACAGATGTAAACACTACAACCAAATGTAGAGAATTGCAACCAACTGGCAGCTCATTTTAGATCCAAGAGTGAATGCATTCATCAGGACCTTGAGCCCTTACTTATCCCAGATTGGATGGAGATGTCCAATGAACTATATAGTTGGGTTTTATTGGATCAGTTTCAGTCAATAAGACTGGAGGACATAGACAAGGCACTTGCACTCTTTAAAGCTTCTACCTCTTTTTTAGACCCTTGCCCATCTTGGCTATTCAAATATGCCAAGGATACAATGGTAGAACGGGCCACACATGCCACCAATGCTTCTCGAGGGCACGCCATGTGCCCTCGTGTTAAAAAGAAACCATAATAAGGTCCATTCTTAAGAAAACTAATTTGGTGATGGATGATTTCAACAACTGCAGACCCATCTCAAATATTCCTTTTTTGGGCAAGTTAATTGAGAGGGTAGTAGCCGACTAGTTGCAGGTGTTATTGGAAGAAATGAATGGTCTGGATCTGTTTCAATTGGGCTTTAGGCTGCAACATGGTACTGAGACAGCCTTGGTTGCTCTGCAAGGCAATCTCCTAAGGTAAGCAGATGGGATGGAATGTAATCCTGTTGTCCTCCTGGATTTTTCTATGGCCTTTGATACTGTCAACTACAGTATCTTTCTGAGAAGGATATCATGTTTAGGGGTTAGGGGTACTATTTTCTGCCAGCTCTGGTCCTTCCCAGATGGTACAGCTTGGAAATGCTGTCTCTACCCCTTGGGACATCTGCTATAGTGTTCCACAGGAGTCAACCATCCCCCCAACACTCTTTAATGTCTACATAAAACTACTAGAATAAGTCATATGGAGATCTGGGGTTTGCTGTCACCAGTATATTGATGACACACAGCTCTATCTCTATTCCTCCTTCATCTGCAAGTGATCCTGTCCAGGTCCTTGAGTGCTGCCCAATGTTACCAATGGACTGTATGAGGGCCTATAAACTGAAACTGATTCCAGATAAGATGAAGATCCTAGTGTTAGGAGGATCATTGGACCAATTAGAAAGAAACTTACTTGGCCTCAGTGGGGTTACAATCCCTCTGAAGGATGAGGTCCACAGCTTGGGGATACTCCTGGATCTGGCACTCTCCATGAAGGTTTAGATATCTGCTGTGGCCAAGAGTGCTTTTTATCAACTTTAATTTATTGCCCAGTTGTGCCCCTACCTGGATAAGAAATGCCTAGCAACAGTGAGTCATGGATTGGTTATCTCAAAAATAGAATAGTGAAGTGCTCTCTGTGTAGAGCTGCCCTTGAAAACAGTACAGAAACTTCAGCAGGTCTAAAATGCAGTGGCCAGACTGATCACTGGGACTAACAAATTCAATCATATATTCCCCAGTCTTGGTGTACCTTCATTGGCTCCCTGTCAGTTTCTGTGCTCAATTCAAGGTGATGGTTATGACGTATAAAGCTCTCAATGGTTCAGGACCTCGATACTTGTCAGAATTCTCTCCCAGAAATCAACTACCTATTCCACCCACACCTCTCTGTCCATGCTGATAAAAGTGGCCACACCGAGGGATGCCAAAGAAGTGACAAGAACTGGTCCTTTTCAGTGGTGGCCCATAGTCTCTGTAACAAATTACCAACTGAGATATGTCAGGCTCCTTCTCTCCTCACGTTCAGGAAATTTGTAAACATGGAATTATTCAAAGCTGCCTTCAACAACTGAACTTCCAGGATGCTATATTTTTTTTTCTTTTCTTTTTCTTTTTGTATGAATTTTAGACTTTATAATTCTGTGTTGCCATATTGGTTGAATGTATGTTGTTATGCGGAGTCTTGTGGGGTTTTAAGTAGAGATGGGGACAAATAAAAAAATGGTGATTTGTTTTGATCCGTTATTCATCAAGGTTAACGGATCAACGAATATGAATATACGAATATTCTTCGACGAATCGAGGAATCGAGGAATCGATTCATCTGCACTTTAAATGGCTATAACACTGGCCCCCAACCACCGAGAGACACCAAATGTGCAGGCAAGCTTCCTCAGATGCTTTTCTACAATTTCTGAAAGTTTTGTGAACATTGGATCATGGACCCCTGAGTTATATAGTCACAAAGAGGACCCCCAGGAAAGCTCCCCCCAGGTACTTAGAGACTCCAGAATCACAACGGCGCTTCCTATGTCTTTCCCCAACACGTCTGCCAACTTTGGTGAAGATTGGATATCAGACATCTGAGTTATTCACCCACAAATTGGGTCCCCCAGGAGAGTTTACCACACGGCACAGAAGCCCATTCTGCCTACCGGCCGCCGAACATCTGATCAGAAGCGGATAGGCAGCCACCACCCCCATACAGCCAGCCACCCCAACAGCCTACCACCATACCCCCTTCCTTTCCCTACCTTAGCCCCCACTCCACTCCCACTGACACCCCCTTACCTTAATAGCTGCTGCCAGGTCTCCATCAGGCCTTCGCAGCCACGGCGTGTAAAAAGGGAGACTGGCTGCCCTTTGCAAAGATGGTGGCTGTGGCTTCATTTAGGGTAGGGAAGCTGCAGCTGCCATCTTTGCAAAGGGCAGCCTGGATTCCCTTAAGGCAGGCTATGTCTCCATTTTTACATGCGTGGCTCTGAGGCCAGGAGACCTCGGCAGCAGCAATTAACATAAGAGGGTGTCGGTGGGGGTGGGGTGCGGTGGGGCCTAAGGTAGGGAAAGGAAGGTGGTGGGGGTAGGTTGTGGTATTGGGTGGCTGTGTGGGGTGGTGGCTGCCTTTCTGCTGCCGATCAGCTGCTCGGCGGCCGGTAGGCAGAATGGTGTTTTTTTGTTTTTAATACAAAGGATGAATAAAAACGGGTAAATATTCATCCCTTCATATTCGTGGGGGTCTCTGGAACCCACAAATACAGATCGATGAATATTTAACGAATCAGCTTTATTAGTTGGAAAAAGCTATCCATTTTTATATTCGTCCCCATCTCTAGTTTTAAATTTTAACTTGCAAATCACCAAGAGTAGTGCTTACACTAATGATACAGGATATAAATCAATCAAAAACACACCCAGAAAAATGGTCAGAAACATGCTTATAGTAGTAATGTTAAGATGAACTGTGGGCTACTTGATTCAATCAGATGAATGTGCTAATAAAGATTTCCTGATCTTCTGCAAGCTCAGTCTGCAGCTCAGGACATCGATGCTTGAATACTCATCCAAGAAGACAACTCCCTGTAGAGAAATCATAAGAATAATATTAGAACAGACCAGTATGTTTTTGATCCACAGCAGGGATGCACAAAAGGGAAGTAGACATTTTGGACTTCAGCTTTAGCCTCTGATAGCACGGTCAATGATCAGAGATAATAGGAACAAAACCTTCTGCAAACCCCTGATCTACAAATGTGGTTATTCAGATTCTTGCTCATATACATGATCTCTCTCACACACACTCTCTCTCTGTCTTAATGGTATATGTTTTTTGCATCCTTCAACTTGAAGTGCATGTGAAATAATGTGTGTGGCATCCCAAGAATATGAGAAACAACAGAGACAACTTCTGCCTTTTAAAAAAATAAATAAAAATGAGTTGGACTTGATTCAGAAAAAGCTAGGCAGCATTTATTTATTTATTTATTTATTTATTCATTTATTTATTTTCTATAACACCCATCCGGCAACCGAGACCACTCAGGGCGGTTTACAAAATACCATAAAACAAAATATAAAAACAAACAATACAAAGCAGACAGTAAAATAAAATAATCTATACAACATCAACAGCTAAAAACAGTATCAATAGAACATTAAATTAAAATAAAGAAAGCATGAGAATATTATGGAAGACCCTTGTTTTCAGTAGCCAAATACATTTATTTAGTTCCTCAGCTAAATATATATATATAGATCTCGCTTTTCACACAGTGTCATCCTGGTGCTGTAGTTGTATAGAAAGGTAAACAAACACTTTTCCTAAAGTAATTCATTTTTGGACATTAAAATGATATTGATTCTTATAGCTTTCTACAGCAAGATCAATCAAGCATATCAGCAATAAAGAAGGAAGAAATGCTTCATGGGGGGAGGGGGGAAAAACCACCGCTAGCTAACCCTTACTCCTTGTCTTAGATGAAATGTAAAATTTGTCATTGCATTGATTTCCCTTTCCTCTCCTCACGGTCTTTAATTCCCCATTTTTTGTTTTGTCATGCCTGAGCTAACAGATTTATAAGGCATCTCTTTGAACAGTAAAATTAAAAATAAAAATAAAAATAAATAAATTATTTGCCATTTGGTGGAACTGGCTGACATTTCATTTTTGCTATACAGATTGCAGCTTATGTTGACATTATTTTGCCAGGCTCTAATGCTACATCATTAACATATTGCTCATGTATGAAAGCCGAAATGGCATCAGTCCGGTAGCACAGTGCTTCGTATTCTCTCCCGAGTTCGGAGGGGAAAAACATACAACCATGGCAGCCCTACAAACTTTTTTACACATTCAGCTGAAAACAGATTGACTGTATTGCAGTAGAATGGAATACGGGTGACATTAAAACACATTGCTGGATCCATGTGACCCTTTTTTTTAAAAAACCAAATCCCATCCATCTTGCCAATGACACATAATATGTTTATGGTTGATAAGTGTAAATCTTTTGTTTCATTTAGAAATGAACAGCATTCATAAAATGCCCGGCCTTTGGTTGAGATCATAGCAGTGTGTCAGCTGTATGGGACTTGTCAAGCGATGACACATGACTGCCTGGTTTCGGTGCATGAAAGTGAAATGCAGTCTCTGATCACAGCCTAATTTCATTCTCCTCCAACTCTGATTATTTCTTCTGAAATGAGATGCGGCCAGATGACAATCAGCAACCTCATAAGATCTGCCTGTTTGGTTTGCCTGAAAGCACCTCTTTGACATTCTGCTAAATAAATCAGTGGCCAAGACTAAATGCCTCTTTCAGAGATATTCAAAGGACTCCAGTTTGCAAAGGAAGGCCATTTTATTTCAGTGGCAATTTTAAGCTGTTCTTGCTTACAGAAGTGAGGGGGTTTCTGTTGCCTTTGAGAGTGGAGCTTCTCCTCTCATGACATACACTTGACAGATTCTGTAATGCTACATTTTGTCTTACATGGTGCGTTTCTTGTCTGTAGTTGCACACAAATGAAGGAGATTAGAGTGACCAGACTCTTCTCCACCTTGCCTGCTGTTTGCTGTACTGCTCCTCAAGCTGCAGCCCTGGCTCTCGTGTTCATTATGTTATTCATTAGCTATATTTCTAACCCACCTTTCCTCCAGTGAACTCAATGCAGTATCGTGGCTTTTCTGCTTCCACACTTAATCCTCACAACTACCCTGTGAAATAGGTCATGCTCAGAGAGAGCGATTGGCTGAAGGGTGTGGTGCTCTTACATCTTCTCTATGTGTGTCTTGCGACCCAAGTGACAACCATCTCCAAACTCTTGGATTATGTTTAGGGTTTGTGTTTGAACCTGTGAATATGGACTGGATTATCTCTAAGTACAGATACAGATAAGGCAGATACCCAGTGTGGTAGAGTGGATAGAGTGATGAAATAGGATTTAGCAAGCCTGGGTTCGAATCCCTGCTCAACTACGGAAACTCCCTGAGGGTATGGAACTGATAAAACTTCTCCTTCAATAGCACACTTCCTTGAAAACCGTATTAGGATCTATGGAAGTTGGTTCCAACTTGATGGCACCAAACAGCAACAGATAAGGGCTGACATCACCCTGCCCTTTTAAAAACAGTGAGAACACTTCTAGTGAAATACGTAGCCTTGTTACTTTGGTGACACTACATAAATTATGTGTCCGAGCACTGACCAGTGGTATGCATAGGTGAAAAGTCTTATTTCTCTAAAAATAAGAAAGAATTTCGTAAACCAGAAAGAAATTTATTAAAAGAAACACAAAATACTTTTTAAAAAAACCAGTTAACAGGAAAAAGTAAGAACAACATTCAGTCTATCGGGTTCTTTATTACTCTTTACTTCATAATTTAAACCCTTTTAGTTCTCTCTCTCTCTCTCTCTCTCTCTCTCTGAATATTTACAACTTATTTCTGTAAATTTGACCCCAATTGGCTAAACCTAGTAAAGCTATCAAATGTTCACCTCCATTTTCCAGATGGAGGACTCCAGATTCTCAGTGTCACCTCTCCTCACTCCGCCAAACAGAAACATGTAGCTTCAAAGGAAGGCCTGACAGGAAAGTGTGTGCATAGGCCTGCACCTCTTTGTTTGAAGAAGTGGAGTGTGATATCCAATCCACAGCTTCCTCAGCTGTAACTTTAAAGCAACACCTCTAATGCAGCCATTATCTTTCCTGACTTACACTCAGGAAAAACTCAGCTGGCAAAATCCACCTTGCCACAAACTTGACTGTTCTCCCAATCTTCTAGAGCAGTTTTTCAGACACAGACATCTGGGAAGGAGGAACCAGCAAAACAAAAACAAAAAAACCCATTCTCACCCCCTTTCTGCATTACTGGTGGAGTTCCTCTGAGTGCAAATCTGGAACCATCCCATAACGTGCATAAATTCACTGAGAAGACGCTAGCTCATAGCTCATCTAGCAAAATATTTTCCTTGAGTGACCAGTGGGATGTATTTCTTCCTGTCCCCCTAAACCAGAGCCCTTCAGCATCACCCTAATTATCGAAGCTCCCCACGCACCTCCCCAATGCTTCTGGGATGTTCCAGCCATTTTCATTATCCCTAAATGTGTGAGATGCAAATTAGCTGTGGGCCTCTGGTTCAAAACACATTGCAGATGTGAGTTTGTGAGTTGAAGGCATAGCTCATCACTGGATCTTGATTGTTTATCTCTGGGTTGCTATTTCTGTGGTCTTTGCAAGTAAATCATAAATGTCATTTATGAAAAGTATTCACATTTAAATACTCTATGCAGCGGCAGTGCATATTGATTGAGGCACTGATGTTGCATTAGCAGCTACTTATCTCCTTCTCTACACATAGATGATTACATGTTGCCAAGGAGACAAGGGGATCTTTTCACAAGATGTGCTATACAGAATAAGCAGTATCCTGCTATGCCTTTTCAGAGAATATACCATACGGTTGTTGCTGTTTCTCCTTCCTAAGCATGCTCAGTGTATCTCCCTACCCCAGATCAGCCCCTCGTGTACAGGGTCTGTCTGAGGCAAATCAGTGTCTTGATGCTGTCCTTACCTTTGTCTTCAGAAGAGACTTGGAGGATTCCTTTCAGACAGACACACACAGAGTGCTGGCTTCAGCAACAGAGCCTGTGGTTTTTTTTTAGAAGTGTCTGAGTAAGGGAGTGGCCACAGTTTGAATCTAATGCAACATTTGAACTGCTCACAACATATGTTTAGCTCTTATGAGGATGGGTGGGATAGATGTTAGAAGGAGGAGGAGGGGGGTTGAATTAAGTTAGTCACTAATTAATCATGCTTCGAAACAATCCACTAGTTAGGGACAAGTTAGTTGTGAGTTCAGTTGGTTCACTCTAATAATAACTGAGACTGGACCTAATCCAAACCATTTACTTATGTTACTTCTATTTCGTTGAACATTTTTTTAAATTCGAGTTAGCATAATACACAATTGAAATGCACTGAATAAAACCTATTTTATTTCTGTGGCATCTTGCTAAATAAAGGGAAGGGAAGCAACCCCTGCATGGAAGTTTTACATATGCCCTGCATATCACTTGATTATTTGAAAAATATTACTGTACATTGAGCATCTGAACATGTCAACAGAATCCAATGAAAATCTGTGTGCAAGGTAATGTGAGGCACTCCAGAAATGTTGACTGTATGGCATTTATTTTGCATTGCATGTATTTGTTGCATATATTATCTGTTCCTTCAGTGAATTCAAGGTGGTGTAAGTGGCTCTCATCTCCTCTGAACAAGTTCTGCAAGGTAGGTCAGGCTGAGAGAGAGCTGCATGGACAAGTGAGAGACAGCCGCATGGATAAGTGAGGATTTGGACCCATGTCTCTTTGAGGCCAGGTCTAACACTCTAATCACTACATGCACACAACTAATGCCATCAAATAATGAGCATGCATGAGTGAACAAAAGTGTGAAATCTACTGATTTTGAAACATCATCAAACAAAGAGTAGGTAGGTCTGACAGAATGCCAGTTTACTGACACTTTGTACACAGTACGGAAGAATTATACTTATCCCCTTCTTCCCTTATGACATGTGACAACTGAAAAGAATCCAATGTTTGCTTTTGCTTTTACATTTGTGTTAAAGAAAGTCCTCCCAAGACTTGCAAATGCATTGTGTTAGGAATTATTCATTTCCCATGGGAGTGTATGACTGCATTGGATTTCACAGTAAATTTGAGTGAGTAACTGAAATTACGGTATTAATATTTAATGCTCAATATAGCCATGTTCATGTGTAGCTCTTTACATATATAAGGACACTCACTACACAGGTCTCCTGCAGGGTTGATGAACGGCTGTTAGGCAATGGTAGCTTTTTTGTTTTTAAGGTCGGTAAGACAGTGTTCAGTATATTTTGAAATAAATCTCTTTTTTCCCCCAGGAGGATTTGTGGAACAATAACTATGCCAAACAATGATTGGGGTAGCAAGGGGAATTTATTATTGTTGTCTATCTGTAAAATAACCTTGAAAGATCACCTGAGAAACAGTGACATAACCAAAGAGTGGATTGTAATGTGGGATGGCCACCTCTAAAATTAGAACATTATACAGAAACAAATTGGCTCTTTCTATGACTTTCCTAATGATGAACATGAAATAGGAACAATTCACATTGAAACAGTGATGGAAAAAGTGGGATTCTGTTGAACGTATGTATAACAGATAAATTGTTGATTATTCAGATACTAGTATGCCATCAAGTTGATTCCAACTTATGGCTACTCTTTCCAGGATTTTCTAGGTAGAACATACACAGAAGTGGCTTACCATTCCCTTCTTCTGGGGGCATTTTGGGACTGTGCAGCTTTCCCATGGCTACACAGGCTAGCTTGTCTCCCAGAAGGCACAGTGGGGAATTAATCTCTCTGCCTCTAGGTTCACAGCCGAATACCTAAACCACTGAGCTATCTACCAGCTATTCAACATAATACATTTTTTTAAATCAGGAATTCGATTCATGTAATCATAATATTTTAGGTACGTGTCATGTACCTCCTCTTTAAGAGTGATACCAAGAAGGGCTCACAACTAGTAGGTCTTGTGGGAGGAATAGAAAGTTACACTTTCATTTAGTTCCTAGGAGAATGCTGGGCCCATTTATGAAAGTTCCATATTGTCGTTGTTTTAAATATCAGCTATTGTTACAGGAGGTTCTAACTCATAAAGTCAGTAGAAGCCATATGTTTGTATTGTGGTTTTCCATGTACAAATGTTCATCTGGAAACAAATGTGTGTTTTAGGTTGGGGTGGGCAAGGTGTGGGTCTCCAGATGTTGTTGAGTTGTATGGCTAATGATGAAGTCCAACAAAATCAGGAGGGCCCACCCTTTTTAAAATCTTTGTGTCTTACAAAATAAATGTTTATGGTTGTAAATCATAACCTGTGCCTTGTATCCTCATGAGCAGACATGAAAGTCAGATTGCATGCTCTGTTTGATGCTAGCACCCATAAAAAGATACATCTCTTTGTAAGATTAACCCAGCTCCTTGTCTGACTATGCAGACATCACACTCATCAAGATAACAATCTTATGATGGTGCCTAAGATATCTGGAATCCAATCCATGGTTATTCAGAATAGGGTCTTTAGTATCCACACTCTGAAATTTCCTTCAAATAAATAAGTCAGGGGTTGACTCTTTTTGGGGGATTTCAGTGTTTATTGAAAGTATAATTGTTTCAACAGTCTTTCCTAGAAATATAATTTTGTTCTTTCCCAGTTGCATTACTGATTTCTTTAAAAAGTCTATGCCCTTTTATTATGGCTTTGTTATGTATTGTTTGTTGATCACCTTGAAATGTTTAGTGAAAGTGATTCATAAATGAATTCAAATAAGTGACTACGTACACACTTCCAGTATAACTCCTAAATGAAATGAAAATGAAAGGTGTGTTTGTTCTGCCCTTACCTGGAAGAAGGCAGGGCATTTTCTATCAGGCTTGATTAACTGTTTTTGTGCAAATAGCACCAAGTTTGCAAAAATAAAATAAAAGGGAAAAAAAGGGGGGGGGAAGAATTGAGCATGGGCATTGGATTCAATGGCCTTATAGGCCCTTTCCAACTCCATTATTCCATGATGCCATTAAAACTATGATAGCTGTTGCTTTATTTCTTGAAATTTATTTAATCAGAAGCATTGCATGGATTGATGCATCTTTTTAGCCAGATCTCCTTTGTTTACCATCCCCACCTACTTTCTTGGTGTGTACCTTGCTTCTCCAGGAGAACAGATACTTGTTCTGTGCAAATTTTTTCCATAATTGCAGAGAGCTCAACAAAAGACCCCCGTTT
Organism: Intellagama lesueurii; assembly: GCA_037013535.1. Lineage (NCBI taxonomy): Eukaryota > Metazoa > Chordata > Lepidosauria > Squamata > Agamidae > Intellagama > Intellagama lesueurii. The sequence continues at coordinate 253,537,186 of JBAJHW010000001.1, forward strand.
CTCGTCTTAATCTAAAGCTATAGGCAAAGTTTCAGGCAGGACTTGAAAATGCCTCAGTAAGGTTTCTTGTTGAGTCTAACAACAATGAGGAATTTAGCAAGTTTTTTTTTTAACATCCTTAAACAAGAAACATCTGTGTAATTCTAAAGGGCTTTTTATTACATCCTATGAACTGTGCAGCCCCACATACTGTACCAAAAACTTGAATTGGCCATGACTGCCTACCACATATGAATAGCTGCCTTTTATTAATGTGTATCATTTGATGTCCAACTCTGGTTTAAATTTGTTTACTTATGTCCAATTTGGCAAGCCGTGTGGTTTTATTCTATCATTTATTGTTTGCCAGTGTTTATAACTGGTACTGTATTATCTCTAGTTTATATGTATAGGTTGCTAACTGCCCGGAGAGTGTGCATCACATTATTGGGTAGTACATAAGTTAAATAAATAAATAATGCGTACTTGTTGCAGAATAATATACTTTAAGGTGTACTGTTCCTCAGTACTTTGTAATGTAGACACTTGTGTCAACTGTCCCTTTTCTTCCTTTTCACTCTGGTCTTGATACAGTAATTCTTCAAAACTGTCTTAGGATCGGGGCTAGTTTAAGGTACCTTTCTGCCCGAGAGAACAGCAAATGGCACATCCTACCCATCCAGGTCAATGTGTACTCAAAGCAAGCCAAACTATTTTGGCACTTGCATCAGAAAATCACAATAAAACCTCTCTATATTCCTGACAAAAAACCCCACCATTTTGGTTACAAATTAAATACCTAACAATTTCCTGCCTTTTCATGGCAACAAAAATCTGCTGTTTGCGGTGGCTGCCTCATTCTGTATAGGAGGATAATGATCATTACTGTTGCTAATGAGGGCACTTACATTCAGCAGGCACATCAACTGTACATAGTGCAATAGTTTTTGGGTTTGGTTTTTGAGCTGACTTGTTAACCCAAGACAAATTAGAAAGATTTTTGCATTGTACACAACCCTGCAGGAATGTCAGCCCAAAAACAAAGATAGCTAAAGCTAATTTAGAATTTTAAAATAGCTAGAGTACATTATTTATCTTTTTAACATTTCAGAAGCAGACTTCAAATTACATATTCCTTGGTAGCACTGATGAAGCCAAGTTAATCAAGAGGATTGAAGAATGCACTCTTTGGTAAACATTTTTTTCCTATTAGCAGTCATAGGGGACTGAAGCTTCCTTTCTGGAAGCAATTGCTGGTTAGCTAGAATGATATAACAAACGAATGGGCAAAGTCTAACCAAATGCTAAGATCCCAGTCATACTTAACATGCTTCTTCCTTAATGAGCACTGCCAGGAATCAGAAGCTGGAAGGTGGATTTCAACAGGATACGGTCTATATAAATAGTTCCTGATCAATTAGAAAAGAGAGATGACAGATGAACACTGCTTTCAATATTATTGGCAAGTGCACTTACTGAGGTCAGTGTTGGTGAACAAAGTTGGACAAGTTAACCTTTTGTGCAGACACATGGAATGTGATCCTTTTCATTGTTGCCAAACCTATAGGCAGAAACAGGGAGTCACAGATTGATGAAATGGGATCACATCGTCTTACTTTGATATTTAACCATGAGAGTGAAAAAAATAAGATTTAGATGTTTGGAAATGGCAGGGTCAGCTTACAAGGGCCATCCTGCAGCTTTCAGACAGTTTCTGGGACAGTTCAGTTGCATCAAGAATAACTGTGACCTGTTTGGAGATGGGGATGAACCGCTGGTTCAGCATGGTTTGTTTCCTGGCCAAACAGCCGATCTGTGGTTCGGTGCCCTGTCCCCTCCAGCGGGTGCCCACTCAGAGACCGTGCCCAGAGGAGGAAGGGTGGGGTGCTACTGCCAAGTGGGCACCCATTGGAGGGGGTGAGGCACCAAAGCATGGATCAGCTGTTTGACTGGTAAACAAACCACTCCAAACTGCCAAACCAGCAGTTCATGCCCATCTATAATAATAATAATAATAATAATAATAATAATAATAATAATAATAATAATAATAATAATAAAAACCTAAACCATCAGGTTGATTGCAATGTAGGGTGACCTTTTCTAGGGTTTTCTAGGCAAAGAATACACATACAGTAAATGGTTTATTATTCCCTTCTTTTGCATGCACCCTGGGTCTGTTCAGCTTGCCCATGACAACTAGGTCTCCTTAAAAAGGCATAAATAATAGATCCTAGGAAGATGACTTTTTGAGGGCTTGAAGAGCACTAAAACAACTTCAGTAAGGCTGATGAACTCACACTTTTGAAAGCACCAATGCTGACCCTCCATTAATATACCTCTGTTAGAATGTTTGTCTAAATAGTCTCCTATACAGATCCAGAGTGCTTGCTGTGTTAATCGCTTTGTTTATATCAGTATATAATAATACAAGTAAGTATTTCAAGGAGACACAGTTTGGTTATGCTTGTTGCTCTAAGCAGAGGAAAGGCATGATACAATGTACATACAGCACGCAAGATAAGAATTAAGAATTAGACTGGCAGTTGTAAAATCTCTTGGTATAAAGAGTTTTCTCGTGGAACTCAAGAGAGCAAGTTGCAAATGTGCATATTTCTCACAACTTAGTCTTCTTCCTGTAGCTGCTAATTTTTTGTGTAGTGATGCAGAGACCTTTACAACAGGAACAGGGAACTTAATACTCCTCCAGAAGTTGTTGATCCTATGATCCATCATCATTAGTTACAAATGATAGGGCCGATGGGAGTTGTAGTTCATTATCTGTAAGGTTACCCTTTGTGTTTAATGTAACAAGAATTCTTTCTCCTCCGTTTGTTGAGCAACTCTATCACATTTTACTGAGACTGATATTGACTTGCTGCAAACAGAAAGAATCCATTTTGCAAATTCTAATCTTAGAAAATGACTACATTGTGTTAATTAAAGGAGGCACCATTATAGAGAGCAGAGCAATAAAGAGTTTGACAGCAGAAAATTGTTTGATGCATCAAACTTGCAATTATGACCCATTTTTAAATAATTGAATAGATAGAAATGCTGTTCATAATTTTAATATGTTTAATGTGTGTCCTGGAATGAGAAGAGTTTTTGGATGTTTAGACAGGTATTCATTTCTGTACTACTTGTGCTTATGTCCTTTCTTTGGCTTTGACATGTTTTGAGCTGCTCTGATAAATGACAGTGAGAACATTATCATTTTGCAACAATTGTCTAAATAAAATGTACCATTAAAACAATAAACACTGTAGTTTCTACTCACAGAGGATGCAGTGAAAAAGTACTATATGTCATTGCTTGCATTATATATCACAATAAATAATTGGAACAATATAATTAATGTATATTATTCAACACTGACATGTGTATTCTTTACTACAGAAGTGGGAAATCTCCCCTCTCTGGTGTTGGCCAGATTCTTTGGGCTCTCGTGCTGGTGGAGGGCTAGGCTAGAGACCAAAGTGGGAGGAGTGCTCATTTTTATTTTCTCTTTTCATGCTATTATCTATTGTCTGTCTGGGGATGCTACAGAATGGAGAGATTGCTCCTCTCTGACTGAAGACAGCATGAATGTAGCCAACAGTCACTTTTGACCCTAGGTTTCCCACCAGTGTTGCACAATGTGAGAAGTACAGATGACATGTAGGCAGGACAATGTCTGTACTATGTGTGTAAAGTCATGCCGCCATGTTGGGTACAGAACTGGCTAATGGAGTTTGTAGCTGTAGCGTATAAGAGCTATACATTTTGCAGTACTCTCTCTCTCGTTTTCTCTCTTTGTAGCATTTAGGCTAAACAGTAACCACCACCTCCCAAATGTCCCCACACCCTCAGAAGTATGTGCAGAACAGTCTGAACAGTACTTCATAACTGTTTGGTGAATGGGGTTACCGAGTTCCTGTGACTGGGAACCCTTAAAGCTTTTTTAAAACTTTTGTGATGAATGCACAGAGGTCTATGACACTACTGGGTTCACTGGGAGGTGCTGAGTTCATATGGGTATCCCATCCATGCCACTCATTTAGCTCAAATACTTGCAGGCAAATCCAAGTGTATGTTTTTTCTCACCCAGTTTCCCAGTTTCCTTTCTGTGAACTGCTGGCTAGAAGAATTTCCAGTATAAGCCATTTGTGTTGTGCTGCAGACATAAGGCTATATCCAATTATAATGCCAACCAGAGTTAGACCCCTTGAATGGGGTTTGTTAGTAATTTTGTTGTTTAGTCATTAAGTTGTATCCGACTCTTCGTGACCCCATGGACCAGAGCATGCCAGGCCCTCCTGTCTTCCACTGCCTCCCTGAGTTTGGTCAAATTCATGTTGGTAGCTTCGATGACATTGTCCAACCATCTCGTCCTCTGTCTTCCCCTTCCCCTTCTCCTCTTGCCTTCTTTGTAAGTAAAAACCAATCTAAATGCCATTTTTTTCAATAGGTCCACCTTAAAATTAGATTGAACTCTGAGACTAGTTAGGGACGTGGTGGCGCTGCGGGTAAAACCGCAGAAGCCTCTGTGCTGCAAGATCAGAAGACCAGCAGTCGTAAGATCGAATCCACGCGATGGAGTTAGCTCCCGTCACTTGTCCCAGCTCCTGCCAACCTAGCAGTTCGAAAGCATGCAAATGCGAGTAGATAAATAGGTACCACCACGGTGGGAAGGTAACGGTGTTCTGTGTCTAGTCGCGCTGGCCACGTGACCACGGATACTGTTTACAGACAAACGCTAGCTCTATGGCTTGGAGACGGGGATGAGCACCGCGCCCTAGAGTCGGACACGACTGGACTAAATGTCAAGGGGAACCTTTACCTGAGACTTTGTCTTTAATCTTCTCACTTTGGTTAGCTAATACAATGTCCTGCTGTATAAACTTAGTTACCATGACTTTGTGGATGATTGTTATCACCTGAGAACTGCTGAGATGCTTTGTGTTCTACTAGCAGCTGGTAATGGGTCTAAAATAGGGATGCAGACTTTTGCTTCTCTTGTTCTCATATGAGGATGTGCAATTAGATGGTGCTTGAGAGATGATGATATGTTCTCTGTTAGTCTTGATGAGGGTGTTTTTTTTTGCACCTGCAAGGTTATGCAAGGTTATGCAATTATGGAAAACTATGATAATTTTTGCCTTCTTGATAGTAAAAATACTGAATGAATTGCATGTGCCTTACTGATCAACCATCAAGTCCTTCTATGCTTGCTATATTTGTGTGTGTGCTTACCTGCACAAAAGGAAAAGGGACGAGTTTGGCACAGAACCGATTTGCACAAAATGTAGGACACTCAGACATCTTGTCTCTTTTACTCATTGAAGGCTACAAATCCCATGGGATTAGAAAAATTAGCAGGCTGTCAAAATATGTCAAGATACAAGAGTGTACATGCAAGTAGGGTACCACAAGGCTGAGTCCTGGGCCTGGTGCTCTTCAACATTTTTATTAATGAATTGGATGAGGGAGTTCAGGAAATGCTTATCAAATTTGCAGATGACACAAAATTGCATGGAGTAGCTAGTACACTGGAATATAGAAACAAATCTGAAAAGATCTTGATAAGCTTGAGCACTGGCTTGAAAACAACAGACAGCTGATCTTTCGTGCCTCTTGACTTTCTGTTCAGTTGGGTATAGGGAGTTTTCAATTAAATAATTATATATTGATCTTGCAAGTACTCCTATGAGGAGCTTGAACATTGTTGGAAGGCATATAATTGGCCGATAATTACTGGGTTCATTGTCCTTTTGATGATCTTTTATTATAAGAAGTGTGCAACCTGTTGTCATCCAATCTTCAGTTGTTGAATTTTGAGTGATTAAGTAATTAAATTGCACTGCTTTACATTGATGGAGATTCGTTAAATGTTTTAACCAAAATCTGTACAGCTCATCTGGACCAGGTGCACTCCAGTTGGTCACAGCCTTTACTTGCCTCTTAATCATTTGAGCTGTTATTACAATATCATCCATTTGTTTTCCTTGAGTTTCTTTACAAATGTCTTTAATCCATGAGGCATTTTTGTTATATTCGGTTGGGCTTTCCCACATTTCTTTCCAAAATTTTAGAGCATCATCTTTACATGGGCCTAATTTCTTTTGCTCTGCATTTTCTCCTAGTGATGTATAGAATAATCGTTGGTTATTTCGAAATTGCGTGTTTTCTCTATATTGTTTCAAGCATCCATCATATCTTTCAATTTTCTTTGCTGTAGCTGTTACCCTCTGTTTTAATTCTTCCATAGTTTCAACTATTGTTTTCCTTTCTAGGTGATATATTTTGCATAGTCTGGCTTTTACTTTTTCATTTTTAAGTTTTGAATCTTTCAAGTGTTTTAATTTGCTGATGTCTGCACCTAATTTGTTTATTTTTCTTTCCAGACAAATTTTCCATTTTGGAGTGCCAGGGGTTTTCTGGGGTTTTTTGCAGCTTGTAACCAAGTTCCATGGTTATTATGGTAGCTGTGCTATACATGAGCTGGTTTGTTTCCTTTAGCGTGTTGGTTGGGATTGTTCTGATGACTACATTTTCATCATTCAGTAGATCTTTTACTGGTTTACTTTGTAACTGGTGCAAATTGGGGAGCCTTTGTCTTTCTGCGTTCTGACTAATATGGTTTACTATTTTTTTCCTCAGTGATGTTTGCCATCCTGTCAACTCATAAGTTCTGGGTTGTTCCATAAGCTGTTCTTCTATTGATATGTTTTCTTCCACTATTGTGTCTACCTCTACCCTCCATTTGTTTTCCATACTATGGTCATTGTTTTGTGTTGATTTTTCTTTTGCCACTTTTTCTAGTTCTTGCAATTCCAGTTCTGAAAATACTTTACTCTGGATGATAAACCTTCTCTGGTCCATTAATCATTGTTCAGTTATGTCACTACTTGGGTGTTTCCTTTTCATAACAACAACAACAACAACAACAACAACAACAACAACAACAACAACAACAATAATAATAATAATAATAATAATAATAATAATAATAATAATAATAATAATAATAATAATAATACACCCCCTCTGTTTAAACTGATTTAATTATGTTAACTAAGGAAGTAAATCTTGGTCTTTTTTTTCCCTAACAGGTGCAAATGAACAATTTCAGATGTTTTCTGGATGCTGGGTGGAATTATAAGAGCTTTTCTGGATTTTTAAAATTTACTTATTTATTGTATTTTGGCACTTCTGTGTAAAAAATTGCAACAGTGGGGTTTTTATTGGCACAAAGATTTGCTTTGCAAAGAAAATCTCATATTTGGTACACAGTACAATTATTCACACAAAACAAGTTTTTCAAATGCTGTTGATGATAAAGAATAACCAGGTCTTCTGGTCTCAGGTAGGAGTGGACAATCTTTCAGCAATTGCCCATTTGTTTTTAAAATAGCGGGCTTTAATTTGTTGTGGCACTCATTTTCAATGAAGGACAAGAAGGACAAAGAAATTACCAAATATTTGTTACAGGATTTCTACAGACCACTGGCATGTTCTGTTTATTTGCCCTCCCTGCTCAGTATGTTTGGCAACATGCTCATTATTCCACTTTGGCATGCTCTGCATCTCTTGCCTGTTTTTCTGACTGGCAGCATACCACCACAAAGGGAATGTTTTTCCATGATGCGCCCACTAACTCCTGTCCTCGAATCCAGGTTGAAAGCACAACATTTCTCCTAGCAGTCTACCTCACTTCTAAAAAACATTCACAGTGACTTGAGAAAATAATGTAAAAGCTGAGAAAAACCATCCAAAAACTTGGGAGGTGACCATCCATTTCGAAGTATGAGGAGATGCACTGGTAGGGACTTGGCATTTGGCCTGTTTCTCCACAGCATTCAAATTTATTTATTTATTTTATTTATTTACAAGATTTTTAGCTGCGCCATTAGCAATGGTCTCTGAGTGGCGTACAACAATATTAAAACTTTAGAAAACATTAAAACCATTAAAAATAGGCAATATTATAATAATACCCTATATTAAAACAGTCAATTTATCATTAATAAATCCTGCTGCTCATATGGTCAGCTAAAGGATACTGTTGAATTAAAATGCTGGCTAAACAGAAAGGTCTTTGCCTGGCACTGAAAAGCCAAAAGTGTTGGAGCCAGGCGGATCTCTAGAAGGAGGGCGTTCCAAAGTTGCGGGGCAACAGCCGAGAAGGCCCTATTTTGACATGCCATCCCCCTCACCTCTTTCAGGGATGGCACCTTCAGAAGGGCCTCCTGGCCTGATCTTAGAGTATGGGCAGGCTCCTATGGAAGAAGGCGGCCCTTTAGGTAACCAGGTCCTAAGCCGTTGAGGGCTTTATATGTCAAAGTAAGCACTTTGAATTGGGCCCAAGCAGGAACCGGCAGTGCCTGGAAGTGAAAGAAAAGTCTGATGCTGCAAAAAAACAAACAAAAAAACAAAAACCGCATAGGAACCTGGAATGTAAGATCTATGAACTTTGGTAAGCTGGATGTGGTCAAACAGGAGATGGCAAGAATAAACATTTTCATCCTGGGCATCAGTGAACTAAAATGGACAGGAATGGGCAAATTCAATTCAGACAATTATCATATCTACTATTGTGGGCAAGAATCCCATAGAAGAAATGGAGTAGCCCTCATAGTCAACAAATGAGTGGGAAAAGCTGTACTAGGATACAATCTCAAAAATGATAGAATGATTTCAATACAAATCCAAGGCAGACCTTTCAACATCACAGTAATCCAAGTTTATGCACCAACCACCGATGCTGAAGAGGCTGAAATTGACCAATTCTATGAAGACTTACAACACTTTCTAGAACTGACACCAAGGAAAGATGTTCTTGTCATTATAGGGGACTAGAATGCTAAAGTAGGGAGTCAAGAGATGAAAGGAACAACAGGCAAGTTTGACATTGGAGGTCAAAACGAAGCAGGGCAAAGGCTAAAAGAGTTCTGTCAAGAGAACAAGCTGGTCATCACAAACACTCTTTTCCAACAACACAAGAAGCAACAGTTAGAACTGGAGATGGAACAACTGATTGGTTCAAAATTGGGCTGGACTGGATGAATCCCAAGCCGGAATTAAGATTGCTGGAAGAAATATCAACAACCTCAGATATGCAGATACCACCACTCTGATGGCAGAAAGTGAGGAGGAATTAAAGAACCTCTTAATGAGGGTGAAAGAGGAGAGCGCAAAAAAATGGTCTGAAGCTCAACATCAAAAAAACTAAGATTATGGCCACTGGTCCCATCACCTCCTGGCAAATAGAAGGGGAAGATATGGAGGCAGTGACAGATTTGACTTTCTTGGGCTCCATGATCACTGCAGATGGTGACAGCAGCCACGAAATTAAAAGACGCCTGCTTCTTGGGAGGAAAGTGATGACAAACCTAGACAGCATCTTAAAAAGCAGAGACATCACCTTGCCGACAAAGATCCGCATAGTCAAAGCTATGGTTTTTCCAGTAGCAATGTATGGAAGTGAGAGCTGGACCATAAAGAAGGCTGACCACCGAAGAATTGATGGTTTTGAATTGTGGTGCTGGAAGAGACTCTTGAAAGTCCCCTGGACTGCAAGGAGAACAAACCTATCCATTCTGAAGGAAATCAACCCTGAGTGCTCACTGGAAGGACAGATCCTGAAGCTGAGGCTCCAATACTTTGGCCATCTCATGAGAAGAGAAGACTCCCTGGAAAAGACCCTGTTGTTTGGAAAGTGTGAAGGCAAGAGGAGAAGGGGACGACAGAGGACGAGATGGTTGGGCAGTGTCATCGAAGCTACCAACATGAATTTGACCAAACTCCGGGAGGCAGTGGAAGACAGGAGAGCCTGGCGTGCTCTGGTCCATGGGGTCATGAAGAGTCGGACATGACTTAATGACTAAACAACAAGAAGCAACCAGCAGCCAGTGTAAATTTTTCAGAACCGGCGTGATATGAGTCTGCGCGGCGGCACCACTTACCAGCCGCGCAGCCTGGTTCTGTGCCAGTTGCAGTCGGCAGACCGTCTTCAAAGGCTGCCCCACATACAGCGCATTGCAATAGTCCAGTTTGGTTGTTACCAGTGCATGTGTGACTGTTGCCAGGCTCCACTCATCCAGGTAAGGGCGAAGTTGATATATTCTCCACAGCTGTAAGAAGGCACCCCTGGACACTGAGTCCACCTGGGCTTCCAAGATCAGACCCGGGTCAAGGAGCACCCTGAAGCTGCAGACGCTGTTCTTTAGGGGGAGTGTAACCCCGCCTAGGGCAGGGAAATGGCCCTTTAAATTATCTGGCGGAGCACCTACCAGCAGCACTTCTGACTTGTCTGGATTGAGCCTCAGTTTATTGACCCTCATCCTGTCCATTATCGAGTCCAGGCACGAGTTCAGAACGGCGACTGGTACTATACACTTTAAAATATGTTGAATAGACTTGTATGGCTTGTGAAATAGGCATCATGAAACTGACTTGTACAAATATTTTTTTAAAAAATCAGGTTTATTTTGGTTCTGCTTAGAACACATCTTCAGCCTGTTCGTCTTAATGTGTCTTGTTCTGAGCATGGTTTGCAGACTGCAGCACAAGCGATCCACATATTCTTATGCAGTAGGACTTAATAAAAGATTGCTTCCAGAACAGATACTATTAAGTCAGAGATATGCAAGAGAAATTTGTATAAAATAATTGGCCAGTTTTAGGTTGAAACCAAACACCATTGAACTTCTAATTACACGGTTCATTGACTTTCTTAAAATCTATAACTAAGTCTGTTTAAGGCTGAGGCAGAGGCAAACAGAACCATTAAAAACCTGGAGTATATTAGAAAAAGATTCACAGTAACTCTTTGTTAGAAGAGTTAGTAAGAAGCACAGAGAATCCAAGAATGGGCAATCCTGACAACAGTAAGACATTTTTTTCTTTTCCCTTTCAGCCTTGTAGAGAATAGGTACTTCATAGCTGCACATGGCATCTTTTCTGCATGAATGTAGTTAACCTATGTACACTGAGGTGTGGCTGTGTGCAGCTTGCTCACATGCCAATGACTACTTTGACTTGGGGATTATGGGAGTTGTAGTCTCAAAAAGTAAATATTCCAAGCTTTGTTGGTGCTTCTCCTGCATGTATGCCCATATATATGTGGTCTTTTCGTGACAGTGTACATACCTGTTTGGAGAGTTCTGGTATTTACAGCCATGCAAAAGAAACAGTACATGGAAGCTATTGGTGTACTTTTCGGACACTAGTACCTTACCTCTAGTGGGAACCTTCAGATCATAATCCTTTGCTACTGAATTATGTGCATTGATTAGGAGATCTCTTGGTGGTTTTGCTTAATTTACAATCAAGGTCTCCTAATCAAACTTTGGATTCTTTTCTCTTTGAGAATTGGAACACATTGATGTGTTAGACATGTCTTTCTTTAGATGTTGGTTATCTAAATTCTTTTAGTGGAGATGTATCTCCAAAATGCCCTTTCCCAGCCAGGTGCACGTTGATAAGTCAGCCCGTGCTGTGTATTTTATTTTATTTTTTTTAAAAAGTTCATGGCAATCTGGACACATTCTTGAAAGCACTATAAATAGATATGCATAGTAAAGAGGCATGGGATGGGGCACTGTTTAAAAATCACTCAACATCTGCCTAAGTTTTCTATCTTCTGTCAACAACCCCAGAGAGGTTTATTATCTCTATCCATGTAGGTAGTCATAATGGTGCAAACCTACTCAGGCTTTTTATACTCCTGGTTATGCCGTGTGTGACGGGGCAGAGGACGTTCCAGGATGGCCTGCTTTGGCAATGCCAAAATGAGTGCCACCTCCGCTTCTAGGTTAAAGCACGATTGGTGCTGGTCTGTAAGAAGCTTCTCCGCTGCACACCCACACACCCACCCAGGAAATGAGAAACATGACTGACCAGTGTTCTTGTACTCATGGAAGAAATCCTAAACTTGTGGGAACAATTCCCCTCAGGCTAGCCTCAACCACATGCTTGTCTATGGTTGTGGCTAGGATTTATTTTGGCATTTAAGAATAGGGCTTGCCACATTCCTATTGCCCCCTCCCCATGAATGGTGTGCTCATGGCTCCCTGAACAGGCCTATAACAAGGTCAGGCAGCCTTGTGGGCAGCACATGGCCTTTCGAGACTCTTTTTGTATTCTCGGGCTCAAGGAGTTCTCCAGATTCCCCCCGGGGGGCAGAATCACATTTTCTGAGCCAAAAGAAAATAACCCCCCCAAACAACAATCTGAACATTGATGATCTTGTATTTTATTATCATCCCATTAAAGGAACCTGGAAATATTTCCAGCTCCTTTTGGGGGGGGGGGGTGTTGATTGAAAGTGCCCATTTTGAATGCCCCCGCCTCCTCCAGCACGGTCTCCACAAATTCAACTCTTCAAATTGGATTTTACTGAATCCTCATTCCACATAATTCCTATTGGTTAAACATTTACTGTCCAGAACCAAATGGTGTGTGGGAAGTACGGTATTTTTCTCATAGACTGCCAACAAGTATTGCAGTCCTGACTACAGTCACTGATAATAGGTCCAAAATGTTAGATGTACCATGTATGGATGACTGGTTTGTACACCCATGTGTAGCTTCTTCTGTTCTGCTATCCTGTATGCCAGCTGTTCTCTTTAGCTGCCAAAAGGAAAAAAAAAAAGCTGTATCAATCCACAGTCAAGAGCTGAATTTGTAAATTTCATTACCCTGCTGGCTTACAAGCAAAGGCCCGGGAGGCAGAAAAGAGCAGATGTACAGTACGTGTGTAAACTCTTAGGGCACATGCAAAATTTAAATCAAAGCCAAGGTGATTGGCTTGACTTAAACACTGCAAGGTCTCTCTCTCTCTCTCTCTCTCTCTCTCTCTCTGTGTGTGTGTGTGTGTGTGTGAGTGAGAGAGAGATGCAGAATTGCAAAATAAATTAAGGACCAAAATGCAGATTCTTTTAAAGTGGTATGTCTTTTTCTTTTCTTGTTTACAGTGGAAGGTCTTTTTATTGGGACCTCATCCCCACCTACCCCTATGCCTTTAATTGCCTTCTTTCTAAGCTGTAAGCTTAGACAATGAGAGCCACCATTCTGCTAACTTTTGACAACTTTATTTTTCTTTAACCGTTAAGTGATATTTACAGCTTCATTAAGTGCAATAGTAATAAGAACATTTTAAAAATTGAAGAGAACTGGACTATCATGATATTGGTGATATGGATATGAGGGACTTACTTTACTAACAATAAAGAGATAATGATAATATCACTATCTGACAATAATAACTGTTACAGATAGTAGGTAGTCCATGCCCAAATTGAAGCATTTGCTTTGAAATTTGGCAGATCATTGTGAAGGCCACCTTTTGTGCTGCCACAAAGTGAGTGGGTTGTGGGATGAAAACTCCACACCTGATGCTGTATAGGTATATGGTAGAAAGCATAGCATCTAGAAGATAATTATAGTCACTGGGTTTTTCATGGCTGGGAAGAAAAGGGAGAAAGATGATGAGATTTGTGTATACCTTTGCAGTATCATCATTACTAAAATTAACGGGTGGAGATTACTGATATGACAAGACTAAGGAGAATTAAGAATGGACCTGAAAAGCAAGTAAGTGCTCAGTGCAGTCATAGAGAATGGCTACTTTTTACCTCCGTGCTTTGCATAGACCATAACTAATAGAACTGCCCTATTCTTTTAGATCACAGGTTCCCAATCTGTGGGTTACAACCCCCAAGGAGGTCGGCAAAGTGTTTTCTGAGGGCTCACCATGGTTATTTTTAGTTGCAATTATTTGATCCTTAGGATGTCTTCCAACTCTACGATTCCATGACATCTGAGATGACTCTTTGCCTTGCTGTTTTTAAGTGATTCCCATATGTGCTCACTTAGAATTACGGCCCACTGAGTTCAATGCCATTTATTCTCAGCCAGGGGGTGAAGGTGAAGTCACGAGAGCTGCCATCCTCACCTTCCTCCTTTCCCACCTTTCTTTTTCTGGAAAGTGGAAAACTTTGCCTGGCTCCTTGGGCTGTTGGCCAGCTTTGGCGTTGGCGAAGAAAATGCTGCAGTGCTGGCCAGCATCTGCCAAGGGAATTTTACCTTGATTCCATCCCATATTCAACAGTGTGTGTCTTGCCGGAGTGGAAGACATGTGTTGGTGTCACGAGGGTTGCAATGCTTGTGAAACAGGACTCCCCCCCACACACACTTTTTATGCAAATATGACAGGGATCACAGCTTACTTGGCTACTATAAAAGGGGGGATGCGACTCAAAAAAGATTGGGAAACACTGTTTTAGATATAGCTTGCTGGAGGAAATTAAGACTAGGCAGAGATGTCCCTGTGATGGAGGCTGTGTGTGTGTGTGTGTGTGCATTTCGAAGCAGCAGATGGAGAGACCCCTGTGGCACTCTCACACTTTCCCGACCTGTCTGTGACACAGCCCAAATGACAAGTGGCCTCAAACACCTACATGAAGTTTGGGATTGCCATTTAAACTTGTGATGAGGGAATCCTCTTGAATTCTCCCTATTGCTAACCAAGACAAAAAGTCAGTGTTCTTTTTTATATCGCTGTTATACTTCTGCCAGAGCTTAGGCCTTACTTCAACACTGCCCTTTTTAAAAGTAAGAATCTTTCAAGTGAAACACAGTTTTATATCCTTTGTTGACATTATATAAACTGTGTGTCATAGAACTGACCAGCAATATATAGTATGGGCATAAAATCTTATGACTGCTTTGTTTAAACTAATAAGCAGGGCTTATAAACAAAAAGAGAGAGTATTATTTTTAAAAAAATAAAAAGGAATAAAAAGGTCCAGATGAAAATTAAACATAAGAGCAGTATTTCAAGCTGTTGTTTCTTCAGCATACAACCATAAGCCTTTACTTTTCTTCCTCACACTTTAAAACACTTTCTGTTCCTTTATGTATCTAGCTAGATGGTTTGACACGTGTACTAAAAAAGCCTCACTTTTATTCACAACCTCTTGTCAAAATGGACTGCACTCATTCTTTTTTCCTCTTCTCCACTCTCAAATTCTAACTAAAACTCCTAACTCTTTCTCACACATCCTCTTATTGGACAGATTCTTTCCATCCAGGAACAGCAGAAACCAATCAACTCACAGTTCCATTCATAAACATTATTTTTACATTTCTCAACTGTTAAAGCAGTCACTCCTGGCACACATCCCAAATATAGCTGTCAATCAACTCCAGTCATTTGCCATGCAAGCAAATACAAAGCTATGCACAAAAAATACATATACAGCGCAAAATCACTACACTCTAAAAAAAGCATTCTAGGAACAAGGTAAGGCAGTCTTTGAATGAGTTATCCAGTGTTGAAGCCATTCTGACCATACTCTAGTATTATCAGTAATCACACACACACACACACACACACACACACACACACACACACACACACACACACAGAGGGGGGGCTTAAGAGGGATCTAGTGTGCATTTTTCATTTAGTAGTTTGGAGACTTTTATAAAGTAATATTTTACTAAACTAAAAAAACAGTATTCAACATATTTTAACTGAAATTGCTAGATGGCCCCTTGAGTTTGGAAGGGTGGGTACAGATTAAAATAAACTCCCATCACTCCCTAGGGAAGGGAAACAACAATTTGATTATATTTCTCAGGAAACTCGTAGCCAGCCTTAATGCACAAAATGTCACACTTCATTGTTTCCAAAGCATGAGCAGCAGCATATCAAGCAACTTGTCAATGCTTGTTCAAAGTAGGCCTTTCGACAGCTCTGACTCATTCTAGTTTGGAATTACATTATTGAGACACAAGGTTGAGTCTGAGTAGCAGTTGAAGAAATCAATATTCTGCCTCAGAGAACCTGCTTCTTCCTTAAGAGAGGCTGCTAATAAATATTGGCTTGTAACTTAAGAGGACTTTGTTTAAATCTAATTTAAATTATCTGGATAACTATAAATACCACAAAACAATTTCAGCACCCTTGAAGTCAACCAATTGCTTTTCACCTCTTTGTCAGTTTTGTTAAAATTAGAGATCTTCTCACTGAAGTTGGAAAATCATTTCTGGAGAATTTATTGGGTGTTTCTTTTTATAGTGAGAACATCCTGCTCTTTAGAGGAAAGGTTAACATTAGAACAGCCTTGAGGAAAGTACCTTTATAAGGACAGAACAAATTTCTTTGGATCATTCCCCCCCCCCCCGTGTTTCTCAGACTAGTTTTTATCATTTTCTTTCAAACAAGCTTTTTTTGTTGCTGAGGAAGTATGTCTGTGTAATCTTATAAGGATAATAATAATAAAAATGCATAGGGTGTAGT
Organism: Intellagama lesueurii; assembly: GCA_037013535.1. Taxonomy (NCBI): domain Eukaryota; kingdom Metazoa; phylum Chordata; class Lepidosauria; order Squamata; family Agamidae; genus Intellagama; species Intellagama lesueurii. The sequence continues at coordinate 253,553,456 of JBAJHW010000001.1, forward strand.
GGTAAAACGGGTACCATTTCTATTGCTGCAACAGGAAAATCATCACTATGAGGACACTGAGAAATTGGGGAACATGGAACATGGAATCCATCTTGGAAAATCAAGTTCTTCTGTGAGTGCTTGGGAAAAGCTAGCTGAGAATGTAGTAATCAGTGTCTTCCCAGTAACAAGGAGGGAGTAAAACCTGCAGCTTTTCTCTTGTGAGAGAAGTTTTTAAGGTGGTTGACTAGTTCCCTGGTACTGCAATAATTAAGAGACGGCTTTGGCTGTGTGAAGGGAGAGGGGAGCACATGCTCTGGTCTTTGTGAACATTCAAGGGAACTTGAAGCCTGATTGGTGGACCATCTGGAAGGTCTAGAATGAGGTGTTTATAAAAAGGGGGTTCAGAAGTTACTTTAATGGACTTAGCTTACCTCTTAGGACATACTATGCTCAACTGCTGTACAGCTATGCCTTTCCTGGAAGAATGTGCTCTGTGTATGCTTCAGAACAATGCTGACTCTATGCTAAAGTGTGAATATTAGGTAGATTAGTTTAGCTGTGTTATTGCTCCAAAGACATATGAGCAACAAAAAGGTGTTTATGAATTATATTTAATTTTATTGCTCGGACACACAGTTGTAAGCGGTACTATAAGACATATAGAGATCAAACTGCATATCTATATGCATCTTCTCAAGACCTGTCCAGTTCAGATGTACCTCGATAGGTAAAAGGTTCCCCTTGACAATTTGTCCAGTCGTGTCCGACTCTAGGAGGCGGTGCTCATCTCCATTTCCAAGCCATAGAGCCAGAGTTTGTCCGTAGACAGTTTCCGTGGTCACGTGGCCTGCCCGACTAGACACGGAACACCGTTGCCTTCCCACTGTGGTGGTATCTATTTAGCTACTCGCATTTTACATGCTTTCAAACTGCTAGGTTGGCAGGAGCTGGGACAAGCGACGAGAGCTCACTCCGTCGCGTGGATTCGAACTGCTGATCTTTCGACCTTGCAGCTGAGAGGCTTTGCGGTTTAACCCGCAGTGCCACCACGTCCCTTAGATAACTCCCTTGATAAGTCTCTGCAAACCATGCTTTGCAAATTATTTACAGTTGTAATCAAAATTATTCAACCCCCATTGCAAATCAGGTTTATTGTCAAAATTTACAGAGTTTTAGCTGTTGTTGTTTAGTCGTTAAGTCGTGTTCGACTCTTCGTGACCCCATGGACCAGAGCACGCCAGGCCCTCCTGTCTTCCACTGCCTCCCGGAGTTTGGTCAAATTCATGTTGGTAGCTTCAATGACACTGCCCAACCATCTCGTCCTCTGTCGTCCCCTTCTCCTCTTGCCTTCACACTTTCCCAACAACAGGGTCTTTTCCAGGGAGTTTTCTCTTCTCATGAGATGGCCAAAGTACTGGAGCCTCAGCTTCAGGATCTGTCCTTCTAGTGAGCACTCAGGGTTGATTTCTTTCAGAATGGATAGGTTTGATCTCCTAGCTGTCCAGGGGACTCTCAAGAGTCTCCTCCAGCACCACAATTCAAAAGCATCAATTCTTCGGCGGTCAGTCTTCTTTATGGTCCAGCTCTCACTTCCATACATCGCTACTGAAAAAAACCATAGCTTTGACTATGCGGACCTTTGTCGGCAAGGTGATGTCTCTGCTTTTTAAGATGTTGTCTAGGTTTGTCATTGCTTTCCTCCCAAGAAGCAGGCGTCTTTTAATTTCATGGCTGCTGTCACCATCTGCGGTGATCATGGAGCCCAAGAAAGTAAAATCTGTCACTGCCTCCATATCTTCCCCTTCTATTTGCCAGGAGGTGATGGGACCAGTGGCCATGATCTTCGTTTTTTTGATGTTGAGCTTCAGACCATTTTTGGCGCTCTCCTCTTTCACCCTCATTAAGAGGTTCTTTAATTCCTCCTCCCTTTCTGCCATCAGAGTGGTATCATCTGCATATCGGAGGTTGTTGATATTTCTTCTGGCAATCTTAATTCTGGCTTGGGATTCATCCAGTCCAGCCTTTTGCATCATGTATTCTGCATATAATTTAAATAAGCAGGGAGACAATTTACAGCCTTGTCGTACTCCTTTCCCAATTTTGAACCAATCAGTTGTTCCATATCCAGTTCTAACTGTTGCTTCCTGTCCCACACAGAGATTTCTCAGGAGATAGATTAGGTGGTCAGGCACTCCCATTTCTTTAAAAACTTGCCATAGTTTGCTGTGGTCCACACAGTCAAAGGCTTTTGCGTAGTCAATGAAGCAGAAGTAGATGTTTTTCTGGAACTCTCTGGCTTTCTCCATAATCCAGCGCATGTTAGCAATTTGGTCTCTAGTTCCTCTGCCCCTTTGAAATCCAGCTTGTACTTCTGGGAGTTCTCGGTCCACATACTGCTGAAGCCTACCTTGTAGGATTTTGAGCATAACCTTGCTAGCGTGTGAAATGAGTGCAATTGTACGGTAGTTGGAGCATTCTTTGGCAGTTCCCTTCTTTGGGATTGGGATGTAGACTGATCTAAGGCCCACTTGACTTCACTCTCCAGGATGTCTGCTCAAGGTCAGCAACCACACTATCTGAGTTGTCTGGGACATCCAGATCTTTCTGGTATAATTCCTCTGTGTATTCTTGCCACCTCTTCTTGATGTCTTCTGCTTCTGTAAGGTCCCTACCATTTTTTTCCTTTATCATGTCCATCTTTGCACATAATGTTCCTTTAATATCTCCAATTTTCTTGAACAGATCTCTGGTTTTTCCCTTTCTCTTATTTTCCGCTATTTCTTTGCACTGTTCATTTAAGAAGGCCCTCTTGTCTCTCCTTGCTATTCTTTGGAAGTCAGCATTCAATTTTCTGTAACTTTCCCTGTCTCCCTTGCATTTTGTTTCCCTTCTCTTCTCTGCTATTTGTAAGGCCTCGTTGGACAGCCACTTTGCTTTCTTGCATTTCCTTTTCTTTGGGATGGTTTTTGTTGCTGCCTCCTGTACAATGTTACGAGCCTCCATCCATAGTTCTTCAAGCACTCTGTCCACCAAATCTAGTTCCTTAAATCTGTTCTTCACTTCCACTGTGTATTCATAAGGGATTTGGTTTAGATTATACCTGACTAGCCCAGTGGTTTTTCCTACTTTTTTCAGTTTAAGCTTGAATTTTGCTATAAGAAGCTGATGATCAGAGCCACAATCAGCTCCAGATCTTGTTTTTGCTGACTGTATAGAGCTTCTCCATCTTTGGCTGCAGAGAACATAATCAATCTGATTTCGGTATTGCCCATCTGGTGATGTCCATGTGTAGAGTCGCCTCTTGTGTTGTTGGAAAAGAGTGTTTGTGATGACCAGCTTGTTCTCTTGACAAAACTCGATTAGCCTTTGCCCTGCTTCGTTTTGAACTCCAAGGCCAAACTTACCTGTTGTTCCTTTTATCTCTTGACTCCCTACTTTAGCATTCCAGTCCCCTATAATGAGAAGAACATCTTTCCTTGGTGTCAGTTCTAGAAGGTGTTGTAAGTCTTCATAGAATTGGTCAATTTCAGCCTCTTCAGCATTGGTGGTTGGTGCATAAACTTGGATGACTGTGATGTTGAAAGGTCTGCCTTGGATTCGTATTGAAATCATTCTATCATTTTTGAGATTGTATCCCAGTACAGCTTTTCCCACTCTTTTGTTGACTATGAGGGCTACTCCATTTCTTCTACGGGATTCTTGCCCACAATAGTAGATATGATAATCGTCTGAATTGAATTTGCCCATTCCCATCCATTTTAGTTCACTGATGCCCAGGATGTCAATGTTATTCTTGCCATCTCCTGTTTGACCACAACCAGCTTACCAAGGTTCATAGATCTTACATTCCAGGTTCCTATGCAGTATTTTTCTTTGCAGCATCGGACTTTCCTTTCACTTCCAGGCACGTCCACAGCTGAGCGTCCTTTCGGCTTTGGCCCAACCACTTCATTAGCTCTGGAGCTGCTTGTATTTGTCCTCCGCTCTTCCTCAGTAGCATGTTGGACGCCTTCCGACCTGAGGGGCTCATCTTCCAGCGTCATATCTTTTAGCCTTTTGTTTCTGTCCATGGAGTTTTCTTGGCAAAGATACTGGAGTGGCTTGCCAGTTCCTGCTCCAGGTGGATCGCGTTTAGTCAGAACTCTCCACTGTGACCTGTCCGTCTTGGGTGTCCCTGCACGGCATAGCCCATAGCTTCTCTGAATTACTCAAGCCCCTTCGCCATGACAAGGCAGCAATCTGTGAAGGGGTTTTAGCTGTTAGCTATGAACAAATCAAACAGAAGCACTTTAAATAGCTCAACACAATGAATGCTTCAAGTGGTATTCTCAAATTGAACTGAAAATGTAACTTTTAATGAATTCTCCAGTCTCGAAATTATTCAACCCCTTCATGGCAACCATCCCTAGTAGAGGACCCTTTTGCTTTTATGACCTGCTGCTGTTTTGCCCTGAACATTCTACTACATGGATGTATATCCCCGTCATGGTGAACATGAACCAGGCTCCCATGGAACCACGATTTGTAAATCCTGGCTCCAGTTCTTTTTCAGGTGAACTATGGTTTGTGTTAATGCAAAAATGTAGCTTGAAAGTTTAGTCTTCTTAAAACCATCTAACCCACTCAGGGTTCATTGGAGGCAGGGTGTGTGTTTGTGTGAGGGGGGGAATCTGGTCCAAAACAATTTCCCACCTCTGCTGTTGGTTTCTCTCTCTCTCTTTCTGTCACACCCTGTCCCTAACACATAATCTGTTCACGAGGGCATGGTTGTCAGTCTGCACTGCACAAGCTTTGCTTGATTTAAAATGTGTCACTATGTCCTCAAAGTACAAAGCACTTTGTTTTGAACTGCATCTGCAGTGCTTATTCAACAGAATGCACCCTCAACTGGGCCCATTGGTTTACTGGGTGACCTACAGAAGTCCAAATTGGCTTTTAAACCTGCCTTCCCTAGCATGTTTTCCTCCTATGTCTGAAATGAATGCTACTTCCTTCAGAAGAAATATGATTTTTGTGATATTTGTGGCAGATCCTTTCCCTAAGTCAAACTGGGATTTCAGAATGTCCTGGAATAATTATGTCCTGTTCAATTCCGGAAATTACACTAACCTGTCAGAGCAAATAGAATTCTTGCAGGGAAAAAGAAAGTGAGAGAGCAAGAGAGCAGGAATCTGCGTGTGGCTTTGTAAGAGGAATGATCTGTAAAATACAAAAGTAGTAAATCTAAGTTTAGTGTGAATTCATATCCTTATTTCTAAGAGTCCCATGCCTCTGAACATGAAATTTATGATCAGATAGATAGCTCACCAATACAGAACTGTAAAATGCATTGAAAAAGTGACCTGCCTTGGAAACTGTTAACGAAAATAAATGAAACACTGTTGCATTTACACACACTGAAATCTATATAACACCATATTTTCAGACAATATTTTCTTGGAATAGATTGCTAACATTTGTCACTAGGTGTTCCGGATCACATTATCAACTGATATTTCATTAGTGCTGTTGTCAAAGACAGTGGTGTTGAGGAGATGAAGGCCTGCATCATTCAGCATAATCAGGTTTTTAAAGACTTGGGTTTATTTGAGTTAAGTGTTTTTTTTCCCTTGAAAAAGGAAATTATAGCCTGCTCTACACTTTTCTGTAGGTGTTTGTGAAAAAGTATGTGAAACAGCTTCTGTATTGTGTGGATTCTTCATGGGGATAAGAACCCCAGTCTCCCAGGATTTTTGCCTGTGTGGAAATGCTCTTCTTCAAACTCCCTGATGACCCTAGGAGCAAATTAATAATGGGGCAGTATAGACTTTAAGACAGTTAAAACAGTGCACTCAGTTTAAGACTATTCAAAGAACAGGCTTGGAATACCTTATTACTTTGAATGAGTTCAAATTTCAAGGGTCTGATGAACTACATTCAAGAGTACTGAAGAACTCTCAGAACCACTATCTCTTATTTTCTTCAAAAGGGGCAAAAAGGAAGAACATGGGAACTACAGACCAGTCAGCTTGACATCAATCTCAGGGAAAATTCCAGAGTAGATTCTTAAGCAATCACTCTCCGAACATCTTGAAAACAATGCAGAAATCATGAGAAACCTACATAGATTTGTCAGACTAAACGTATCTCATTTTTTTGATTGAGTGATGTCCCTGGTAAACAGTGGGAATCCTATCGACGTAATATATCTTCACTTCAGCAAAGCCTTTGACAAAGTGCCCCATGATATTCTGATTAGCAAGCTAACTAGCTGTGGACTAGATAGAACAACTGTCAGGTGGATACACAGTTGGTTACAGAATCATATTCAGAGAATGCTTATCAATGGCTCCATCTCAAACTGGGAGGAGATAACAATTGAGGTACCACAAGGGTCAGTCTTGGGTCTGGTGCTCTGCAACATTTTTATTGATGACTTTGATGAGAGGGTGCAGGGAATGCTTATCAAAATTGGCTAGGATACCTAATAGAATGTGGCAGTCACATGGTGGTTGGTGCACATAAAGTCTATTGCATCACTCTGGTTCTGGCTCTCCTCCAATGGTTATCCATTGCATCTCGGGTCAGGTTGAAGGTTCTGACACTCACATATAAAGCCTTCCATGGTTTGGGACCATGCTACAACCCACTAGATCATCACAGGTGAAGCTTCTCTGGATTACCTCTTGTAAGTCATCTAAAAGAGGTAGGGCCTTCTTCACGGTGTCTCCAACTTTGTGGAACCAGCTTCCAAGGGAGCTTCACCTGGCCCCCTCCCTGTGGACATTTAGGAAACAACTGAAGACGTGGCTTTTCAGGGAGGTTTTCCACACTGGCCCTAGTTGACTGCCCATTTTTCGTCTGCCCTTTTCCTGAATTATTGGTTCAGCGCCATCTGTTTTATTGGTTGTTTGTTATTGGGTTTTAGTAGTTTTATTTTATTTCTGTTCTGTGTTGTTTTTATTGTAAATCACCCAGAGTAGTGCCTTGGCACTAATGGGAAGGGTACACAAATCAATCAATCAATCAATCAATCAATCAATCAATCAATCAATCAATCAATCAATCAATCAATCAATCAATCAATCAATCAAAAGTAAATAAATAATACCCTGGAAGACAGAAAAATATTCAAAAAGATCTTGATAGGCTCAAGCACTGTGCTGAAAACAACAGAGTAAAATTTAACAGGCATACATGCAAAGTTTTATACCTAGGGGAAAAGACAAATACATAATTACAAGATGGAGGATACTTGGCTCAGTAATACTATGAGCAAGAAGGATTTTGAAATTGCTGTAGGTTAGAGATGGGCACAAAGGTGGTTCTTGCCAGTTTATCCTTTGGACAAGCATCCACTCAGAGGCAGTGCCTGGAAGAGACAAGGCAGGGAAGCTGAGGCACTGCTTCTGCGTCGGTGCCCACTAGAGGAGGCAGTGCTGGGAACTGCCAAACACCTGTTCGTATGAAGGAGGAAGCGGCACAAACCACTGAACCAGTGATTCATGCCCATCTCTGGTGTAGATCACAAGCTGAATATAAGACAACCGTACAATGTGGCTGCAAAAAAGGCAAATGCTATTACAGACTACTTTATCAGAAGCATAGGCTCTAAACCTGTGGAGTAATAGTTGCCCTCTATTTAGCATTGGCTAGGCCTAGATTTGGGCATGAACTGTAGTTCTGTGTGGTTCAGCTGCACAGCTGTTTTGTGAGCCCCCTCGCTTCCCTTGTCCAGCCTCCTCCAGTGGGCACCCACTCAGAGGTGTGGCACGGCTTCCCAGCCTTGCCTTTTTCAGAGGCAGTGCCCCACTGGAGGAGGCAGGGTTGGGAAGCTGAAGTGCTCACAGAAAAACTGTGTGGCCAAACCACTGAACCGTGGAACCACAGTTTGTGCCCATCTCTAGTTAGACCTCATCTGGACTACTGCTTCTAGTTCTGGACACTTCCCTTTAAGAAGGATGCTGACAAACTGGAACAAGTTCAGAGGAGGGCAACAAGGATGTCAGGGGACTGGAAACCAAGTCCTATGAGGAAAGACTAAAAGACCAGGGGATGTTTAGCCTTTGGAAAATAAAAGTGAGGGGAGATCTGATAGCACTTTTCAAATACTTGAAAGATTGTCATACAGAGGAGGGGCAGGATCTGTTCTTGATCATTACAGAGTGGGGGACATATAATAATGGGCTGAAGTTAGGAAGACGGATTTCAGTTGAATATCAGGAAAAACTTCCTTGACAATGGAACCAATTACCTCGGGACCTGGTGAGTGCTCCAGTGCTGGAGGCATTCAAGAGAAAATTAGACAGCCATCTGTCAGATATAATTTGATTTGGTTTTCTGCACTGAGCAGGGGTTTGGACTCAATGGCCTTATAGACCCCTTCCAACTCCATTATTCTATGATTCTAGGATAAGAGTCACTCACAAGAGTATCTGGATTCAATAATGCCTTAAAAGGGTTGAAGTATACTGCTACAGCTGGGTGAAATAAATGTGCATATGGTTGTGTGAACTGAAGAACATGTGCTTTACTTTATGTAACTGTGCAAACTCAGCCGTATTTGAAATGTTTAGAGTATAAATTTTTTAATTGCTGTTGCAGAAGATTGTGAGGAAGCTTTTGGGTGAGGCAGTTCTTAGAGAGCATGGAACACAAAGAAAAGGGATGAGACAGAGAAAACCACAGGGGAAATTTATGGATGAAAAGCACCACCGAGATAAGACAATGGAAGATGGGAATTTTAGACAGTGTATTCATAAAACATGCATCCAAAAGTAGTCAGAAAGTGGCAAGCTGATCCCTCCAACTGTACTCCACTCCAGGGATGTGTTAAATGCAGGCAGTTCACTTCCTTCCCTCTTATTAATTTTGTTTTGACACTACAGTTGGACACTTTTCATTTACTTATTGATTCATTTAAATTTATCTATTTCAAATATTTTTACACCGCCTTTCTCCGAAAAAAAGGACCCCAGGCAGATATCAGATGAACAAATGATGTACAGTGTAGAGATGTTGAATAGTATGAATGAATAATAGGACAAATATTTGCTGGATTTAATGTAATGGCAAACCCCCTGTCATGAGTGAAGAGGCCCTTAGTATAGCTGAATGGAGCAAGTCTGTTTACATTAGCTCTTGGTGAAGACCTGCAGCAAGTTAGCATCCACACAAGTGGGCATTTGTTTCAATTGCCTATTTTTCACTTAATATGTAAGGGGGAGGTTTGCAGTACTCCTGCACCATGTTCTGTTTCTCTTTTTCACATTTTATGTTGTTTGTTTTTACAGTTGTTTTTACTATGGTCCTTGTTCAGAGCTGAGTATCTTCCACATAAATGGCTGGTCAAATGCAGGCTTTAAGTACAGGCTAATCCCCATTTAAATACAGGGATTTTCTTTCATTAAGAATCTAATAGTTAAAGATGTTTAGCAGCTGATATATAATTATTATGCAGTAATAACAGCTAATATGATAATTAGGTCCTAATTACTTCTTCTCTTGGGGGAAAGTATGAAAGTCTGTTTTTGGGTAGAAAGCATGTACAGTATACATCTCTCATGTGATTCATTGACTTCTGAAATCTCACATCCATGCTGCTGGAAAGTGTGATGCTGTGCATTGGAGATGATTTACAATTAAATTATTTAAAGCCGCTCTGAAACAGCATACCTCTGGAGAGAATATTCCTTTTTACCTGGGAACCTTAGGAGGTACAACAGGTAGCATGAAGGGCAGCATAATTTGAATAACGAGAAAACAATGGATCGATAATATCCTGGTTTGGCGTACTTAGAACTTGATATATGACCAAGGGCTTGAAGAAGTTCCTTTTTTGCCCACAGCGCTTGGAATCACCAGCAGGTAATACAATTTTGGTTGGGAGACACTGGTAGCTATGGGCCTGCTGCAGTTGCCACTTATTACACTAAGCAACAGGATTTCCATCTCTTTGTTTCTATACCAACATTTCCCATTCTTTATTAGGTTATAATTGTCAATTGTTTAACATTTTGGTGTTTTTGACCCTTCCATTATATACTAATAATTACACTTTCCACCTTGTATCATTAGGGAAGGAAGATAATGCTAACATGTATCACAGGAGCACGTTTTCTGAATTAAAAACAAACAAAAACAATTAGATCATTTTCCTACACACCAGAGATCCGAGAAATGCTTTTATTAAGCCAAAGAGTGATTGCTTATTGGATGTTACAGTGCTTGGTTGTTCTTTTCATTTAAGAAGAAAGATTGTTTTAATAAAAGAAAGATACCCAAGACTCAGCATAGTTATTCTCTCTGTACATTATACTCTGGGAAGAAAAAACGGTGAGCTCAAATACATATTTTGACTTAGTAGGCACATTTGTGTTATTTTCCCACCATGTTTAGAAACACTTTGGGAGAACGCTATTGTTGAAGCGTAGAAGAGTGTCTGTCAAGCGTATGGGTAATTCTGTAATTGTTCATGTGCCAGTGTTTATGCCAATTTACATGCACATTTTTGAAAAAACTCCTGCATATGCCAGAATACACTGATACAAAGCTGTTGGCCAAAGTAGCACATTACCTCAATGACTATGCCTTTAGCAATCAGAATGTTTGCATTCAAACCCAGGGTTGGCACTTTTAACTGGAAGTAGCTATCCTGAGTCTTAGGCTGAGATCTTTTCCCATCACCTGTTACCTGGTTCTTTCCACTGGAGATGGAAGGGTTTGGTGACCCTCTGTATGCAGAAAGTAGTGCTTCTCTTTGAGCTGCTGTCTCTTTCTTAGGTTACAAATAAGAGAAGTAAGAAAGGAACCTGATACGTTACAGCTTACAGAGATAAATACATTCACAAAGAGCTTCCAGTCCTTAATAATTCAAAAACTGTACTTAGCAGAAAGTGCACAATGATTATGTATCAATATGACCTATGGAGTCAGAATCTACTGTATAACATCAACATTGCACTCCATTCCTAGGAAACATTTGCCTGGGAATTGTGCTTAGAATGCCGTTCTAGCTATATCTCAAACATGTTCAAGACATGGGATTCTGCATTTTGCCTCAGAGCTGCCATGAATTTCTTCATCCTTCTTTGTGGGCCTTCCCTGGTTGTATATTATATTGGTCTGATATTACTTTGGAAGAGAAAGGGAAGGATGTTTCAGTCTGCAGTGGGCACGGACTGAATTGCACCATCATACATTTTGTGTCTAATCTCGGTCAACAGAATCAGAATTTTCTTTTATGGTCTTGGCTGCAAGCTTCCAAACTAACTAACTAACTAACTAACTAACTAACTAACTAACTAACTAACTAACTTTTTTTCTCTGTTCAGTTCAGTGACGTGCATAGGCTCAGTGATAATAACTACTAAAAACAATGAAAAAATAAAAAATAAGAGCACTAACCATTTCATACTATCCACGGTTAGTACCAAGGAACATGCCTGTGTTAATACTGACAGAAAAGAAAGGGAGAGGGGAATATGTCAGCAAGCAGCAACTTGGAAGAAGGAGGTCCTGGTTTCTCACCCTTGTTAGGAAAATTAGATTAAATCACAGTTTTACAGTTTAGAAATACAGTAACAGAAAACAATGGCTTTAACAAACCATGATAGAAATGGCAAAGCTAGAGTTTGAATGGAAGGCAGGAGTAAGTGCATGGGCATGCTACTCGTTCTCTGCTTAAAATATTTGAATATTCAGTTATTTTCTCTGTTTAATAAAACAGTTCATTAAGGTCAGATTGTTATGTTTTCTGGGCCATTTGCAGCAGCTGTGGAAAAGGAAACCTGCATGCTAGGAACTGTTATGAAAAGAAATTAAAGTAAAACCACCTGTATTGCAGTGTGTACCCTCATAGACTTTATATACTGTTGTACATGCAGACTGAGAATGCAATTCATACCAGTATGGTCAGCCCATTTCAAATAACTAAAAGGATTGCTGCACTCTCCTTGTAGGGAAAGGCTGAAGTTTTTGGGGATTTCTGGTTCAGAAAAAAAGACAGCTGGAAAGAGAGTGGAGGGAATCATTGGTATGTTCTAGCATGGGGTCCTTCACACATTGGCTGAAATCTTCTTATGTGGCTTGAGTCAAATAGGCCCAAGTTAAGAAGTCATTATAAGTTACAAGCTTGAGTCACACAACTAAGTATGCAACAAATAAAGTCTACTGATTTCTTAATCTAAGGCAATTTCCCCTGAAAGCTAAGTTGTTTGTGGCATGTCAGCAAAACTAGGTGAGAAGATTTGGGCCAATGTGTATTTGGCAGGTACCCATCGCAAACCAAGAGCATGTACCTTCTAAATATTATTGTGGTCACATTCTTCATAGACCCATGATTGTTCCTAGTGGATATATACGATTTCAAAAAGACAGGTAGCAACACATTACCTTCTTAACAGTTGTGCCTATTGGATCTGAAAAGTATTCTTGCTGGCACTAATACCTGAGGCTACTCGGATTTTATCAGGTGAAAGCCGTTCGTCTGTCATTGCGCAAATGTCCACTTTCAAGCACCCATTAGCATGCACTGTTGTACCAAGAGACTTCCTTTGAATGATTGTCCTGTTTATCTTTTAAGTGAGGGGTGATATTACTTCTATTTGCATGAATGTAAATACCACTCTGTGACTGCATAACAAAAAGCATCATTAGCATCAGAGAATCCTCCCTGGGTGCTGGAAATTGATACTTAGAGAAATGGTCTATCAAGAAAAACATAACTGGCTACCCCATTTCCAAGCATATCAAAACCCATTATGGCCTGGAAAGAAAAGATTGCCAAGTTAAGTGGTTCAGCAGAGTCTGCTTTGAAATTCACTCTTTACCACTGATGGGTAAAAATACTGTGCTGATAGAGAACTCTGATGCTTAAGGGCTCCCCAATGGATCATAATGAACTGGTAATCAAAATCCTGTTTTCTGTGTAAGCGTTAATGTTTCTGGTTAGCCAACATCTGCACCAAGTGCTTAGAAGTACCATAGACAGGTAGCAGTAATCTTTTGCTTATTTTTGTGTGATGTCTTAGTCTGTCAGTAATTATCTGACAGAATTATTTTGATTATGCTGCTAAAAGAGGAGAAAAAGGAAGGAAGGAAGAAAAGAATAGAAGAGGAAAAATGGGGGAAAGAAAGAAGGAGGAACTTCTAGTTCATAGAATATGTATAAGAAGAGCTGCCAGGAAAAATGTGAGGACTGAGAATTGGATTATCTAAACCGAGAGTTTAGAAAACTTCCTTTTCTCACTACAACTCCCACATGTCTGCAGTCAGAAGTCTTTGTGAGCCACCTTAAGTCCTCTTACAGGGAGAAAGGTGCCTTATAAAATGAGACTGAATAAATAAATAAATAAATAAATAGAGTCTCTTTGTTGTTGTTTTAAAAAGTGATGTTTCCAGGCTCTTTTGAACCACAAGAATGATGCTGCTGGCACTTTGAGCAGTCAACTGTTTATCTGTAGTCATGGTGTAAATAATAATCAGAGTCCCTTTCTCATGTTATTGGCTGCCATTACTCTCAGTACTTTTGTATAAGAAGAGCCTTCTGGCCCAGTGGTGAAACTCAGTACTGCAGTCAAAAACTCTGCTCATTACCTGAGTTCAATCTCAGCGGATTCAGGTAGCTGGCTCAAGGTTGACTTAGCTTTCCATCCTTCTAAGGTCATTAAATTGAGTATCCAGCTTGCCGGGGGTGGGGGCAATATGTAGCCTACATGATCAATTTGAACTGCCCAGAGAATGCTTTAATCAGAATGGGATAGTATATAAGCAGCACACTCTGCTTTGTGTTGCTTTGCGAGGTATATCAAATCTTACTTTGAACATACATTTTGAACTACAGCTCTACTAATTCATTAGCACTGGACATGCTTTGAAGTTCAAAACATCTGGAGGGTCAAAGATTCCTGATCCCTGTCTTGCATTAGCAAAGTAGTGTAAGATATGCCACTAGTGGCCAGCAAGTTCCACAGGTTCACCTAAGGACTTAGTTCGCAATAATCCTCTTTGGAAAATTACACTTGGGCTGAAAGTATACACCCAGTAAAAATTGATGGAATGAAAACTGACTTTCAGCACTTCACGGAATGCAACCCCTACTGCAGTTTAAAATGGCGCCCAATGTGCACTAGTTTAAATTGCTATAGGGCTCTCTGTGCAATCAGTGGGGCAAGAAAGCCCTTCCCCCTCCACAGGGCTTGCTTGTCTAGTAGGTGGCTGGATGGTGGCAGCTGAGGAGCACAGTAGCAGTGGGGGCATCTTCAATGGTCAGGGAAACTGCCCTGCCACCACTGCAGCTGTCAGTGCCCTCTCCAGCCTCTGCTGCTGCTGTCACTGTTGCCACTACCAACCAGCCATCTTCTGGATAAGGAAGGGCTCTCTCACCTTGGTTGACTGCAGAGAAGCCCAATGTTTGCCACTTGGAGAATAGAAGGCTAGGGTTCTCTCACCCTTACCTTCAACTTGGGTTGCAGCTGTGGGGGAGGGTCATGCCTATATGTCCTCTGTTTCAATGCAAGGGATCACATTGAAACAAAGGACATATGTTTTAAGCGGGTTTGCTCATTTTTGCTCCAAACCCATGATAAAAACTTTTGTTGTTTCTGTTCTAGGGGGAGAATAAGTTGAGTTATTTCTGATTCAGTTTAGGTAAGGAGAGGTGAGCTCATGTGTCTCTATTTTTTTAATGGATTCATATTCATGAAAGATCACATTGAAATAAAACGTACAGGGGTTCTCTGCGAAAGAAGTGGAAAATAGAAAATACAGTTTTAAACAGATGTTAACAATTGCAAAGTATTGCTCTTTCTGTATACAACTTCAGGACACAGCAGCTCCTATTTGGAAAGTTAGGTAATTGAATGGCTTGCTTTGAACATGGCTGTCAAACAAAACAAATAAACAAAAATTCTTTATGTGGGGAGCAAAGTGAAAACGAGATATATGATCTTTCATTGCCCTCCCACACCAGAGTAATGAGGTGAGACACTGGTGATGGAGTAAACTACAGCCACATTTTATTAACATTAAGCATGTTATTCAGAGTCCAAGCCAAATAAGGGGCCTGACGTAGTGTGGAATCATGGTTGTAGCAGAGGTCTCACTGGACCCCTTCTTCATGAAAACGGGTGAGTCCCATGCCCCAAGGTTGCATGGTCCTGAAGATAGTGCAGCCCCAACTGGGCATGATCTGACCACACCCAGGCCTCGAGCCCCTGTCTATTGGCGGCCATCAGTCCATGGGTGGCCCCAGCGCATTCTCCCACCCCACACTGTAATCCCACGATCCACAGTGCTGGGAGCTCGGATGGGCTATAACCTCCCCTGTGCTCCAAGGGGAATTCACCGATCCATCTTCATTCCGCACTACCAGCCAGTGTGACCTATGACAAACACCACCCATAATTAACGGCCCTGAGCCCCTTGCCAGTGTGGGATAGGCAAAAAACAAAAACAAAACCTTGCTCCCCATGGCCAGTGCAGAGGGTGGGTCAGAAATTCCTATCCAACCACAAAGGTGACCAGTAAAACTCACACTAGCACCAAGGGTGGGCGGGTGGGTTGCGGGCCTGGAAAAGGGCCAAGAATGGGAAGGATTGTCTATAAATAGGGTGCTTCTTCCCCCTCTCCTCTTGGATCACTGAAACGTAATTAACACCTCTTGCGCTATCCTGGGACGGAGGGCAAAGAGGTTCCACTCAGTGAAACAAGCTCACCATAGTTATAGTTTTAGAAGAGGTAGCCGTGTTAGTCTGTGCAGGCATATCAGGCAAAATCCCAAGAAACCAAAACAAAACAAAACCAAGACAAAAACATGTGGCACCTTAAAGACTAACTATAGTATAATATAATATAATATAATATAATATAATATAATATAATATAATATAATATAATATAATATGTGTTAAAGGTGCCCCATGTTTTTGTCTTGGTTTGGTTTTGTTTCTTTAGATTTTGCCGGAGATGTATGAGATATCCTCTGTCATATAATGTAAATAAGTAGGTGGACAGGGCCTGTTTTTTCTTGTGTCTGTGGTCATGGACGATTAACAAACTGGCTGAAGGGAAAATGTTAAATTGTCGACATTATCAACATTGAAAATCTGTAGTGATGTTTTTTTTTTACATTTACTGCAGTGTTGCAACAGTGTGCTGATTTCTTTCACTTTCGCCCTTCCCAAACCATAGATATTAGTCTTGTTTAGATTACGAGTAATGTTCAGAAATGTTTATTGCCTAATTCCACTTTGCCCTGAGGCCTTTTTATATTGCTCAGAGCATTCAGAGGGACTCTTAATGTGGTAAAGTGCTGTATTTCTTTTAAAATTATGGTTGCAATATATTTACACTCAGCAGATAAATGTAGTTTTGCTTCCAACACTGGACTTCAATCTACCAGATAAAAAGAAGTGAAAAAACAATTGTCCAGAAAGTTTCTGTTTGGGGAAAGAGAAGAGGTGAGGGTGACCAATATATATATATATATTTAATCTTGTGGTTTCAAGACCTCTGTGGAATTCATGTCTGGAATGCTTTGTAGTGGATATGTATTTACAAAGTCATTACCAATAATGCTTTCTTCTGAGAATATGGCTGTCTAGAAACTACAGTGGCTTTTTGTTTGTTTGTTGTGCTTTCCAGGACCAGGACCAGTTTTGAATGGACCCCTTTCATAATGTAATCATTGACACACAAACTCCAGTGCTGAATATCTACTCCCCATTGTCACACTCCTATGACCACAACCAGCATCCTGATCTTTCCTCTTTGGGCAGGTGGGTGAGCTGGCTGGTTTACCTAGCAGCAGTGAAGGTGGCAGACAAAGCACTGCAATGTAGGAGATTAAAAATAGCAACTACTCTACCTGGAGTGGCAGAAGAGAAGGATGACACAGTAGCAGCAGGTAGTGGTGAAGCCAGGGAGACATGTTGCCAGGATTGGTAGGTCTTGTCCAAGGTCCCTGGGTCCTGGCATTTGCTTGACCATGCTAGGTGCTGACTTGGGAAGCTGAGTGATTCTTGTGAGCAGCCCTCCAGAGAGCCTGAATACACCCATATGAGCAGATATCTGAGTGCAGATATATTATAGACAGAGTACAGAGTGCCCCTGGGGATAATTAGATTTGTTGTCAGAGAAATCTTTTTAAAAAGCCTCTTAACACAACATGTTTAACCGCCATTTACAAGGATAAAACAAAACAACACACAACCACATTGACTGAGTTTTGGAATACTTTCCAAACTGCTGAGAATTCTGATCCCAGTACAGTGGTGCCTCGACTTACGAACTTAATCCGTTCCAGAAGATGGTCGTAACTCGAAATGGTCGTAAGTCGAAGCACCATTTCCCATAGCAATGCATTGAAATGCAGTTAATCCATTCCAGCCCGGGGGGGGGGGGGGGGAATCACCAATTTTTTTAAAAAAAATAACACTGCAAGACCCATCAGAAATGCAAAAAAAGAAAACCAAAAAGCAAACAAACCCTGCAAGACCCATCGGAAATGGGGGAAAAAAACCCCAAAGCAAACAAACCCTGCAAGACCCATTGGAAATGCAAAAAAAAGAAAAGCAAAAAGCAAACAAACCCTGCAAGACCCATCGGAAATGGGGAAAAAAAACCCCAAAAAGCAAACAAACCCTGCAAGACCCATCGGAAACGCGAACCCCCCCCCAAAAAAAACCAAAGACTGCAAGACCCATCACAGGACAGAAACATAACCCCCCCTGCCCAAAACCACACTGCAAAACCCACCCAGAACAGGCAGTTTTTAAAAAGCAGAAAGCAGCACCTTACCAGGCAGTCCGAAGCTTCCTCCGAACGCACACTAACTGCTGGGGCGAAAAAGCTACAAAGAAGCAGCCTCTTCGCCACCAACGGTTAGCAGTTTGAATTCCCCACCTTTTTCCCTGCCCTTTTTCTGGTTGTAACTCGAAGCTCCGGTCGCAAGTCGATGCAAAATTTTGCGGCCGGAGCTGGTCGTAACTTGCATTGGTCGTAAGTCGGGACGTTCGTAAGTCGAGGCACCACTGTATATTTAAGGTGAACAGTGAACAGCTTCTTTCTGCCTGAGCTATTCAGAAAGAGAGAAAAGCAGCAGCAGCTCCCAGCTAGCACTTGGGCAGGAACAGGAAGTTTGGGCAGAGCCAGGCCTAGGCAAGCCTCAAAGCCTTTCGCTTTAGGCCTTTCTTCCAGGTGCATGACACTGAGTAACCGCTGGAAATGTTAGAAGTGCCAGTATATCCCAAATATTCCAGCAAGGAACTTTCTTTTTCCTGGCAGTTTTATGTCTGGGATAAACACCTCCCCCCCCTCCCCACTGCAAAATCTATGGGTTAAGTGGCAGGTCTAGTTTTTGGTGAATTCTTCAACAAAACATGATTATGAGGGACTGAAATGTTTCTTCTGAGTGGCAGAAGATGAAAGACGTTTGCAGTGCATTGCAAAAAAAAAAAAAGGCAAATTGTTTAGGTCTTGTTTGTTTTCCCCATGAATAATATATGTAGATAAACATTTTCTCTAGAGATTGTGGCTGAAATCCTGTTGCTTAATTAAACATGTGAAAAAAAATACAGTCAACCCTCGACTTACGAACTTAATCCGTTCCGGAAGGATGTTCTTAAGTCGAAAAGTTCGTAAGTCGAATAAGCATTTCCCATAGGAATGCATTGAAAACCAATTAATCCGTTCCGGCTGTTTTTGGTTCTTAGGTCGAGGGGCGGTTTGTAAGTCGAACCATTAGTTCCCATAGGAACTAATGCAAAGCTGGTTAATCCGTTCCTACCACTAGGGGCAGAATTTTTTTCTTTTTTTTTCCTTTTAACCTAAGATGACTTAGGGTTTTTTTTCGGTTCGTAACTCGAAGTAAAGTTCGCAAGTCGAGGCTATATTTTTCTATCAGAGCGGTTCGTAAGTCGAAAAGTTCGCAACTAGGGCCGTTCATAAGTCGAGGGTTGACTGTAATGTAATGCTCAGTCACTTCTGACTGGCTGTTAATGAGTCTCAGTTGAGGTTCTTGAGCACATGTCAAGCCAGCAGGTGGGCACACCCCAAGAATCCTAATGACAACTCATTAATTGCCCCTAAGAAGTGACTGAATGTTACAGTAGGACCCTCTTATCTATAGGATGAGCTCCCACTGATTCACTTATCCACAGTCTGAAAATATTTAAAATATTACAAGAAAAAACAGAAAAAAACACCCTATTTTCACATGTATTATCAGATCTGGCCGCTAGAGGGAGCCAGAGACTGTGCTATGAATACCTGTTAGTGATGAATACATAGAATGATCGCTGACATCCTCTAGCAACCAGTTCTGGTAATGAATGTAAAAATATTTTTTTCTGGTTTTTTTTCCCCCTTTTACCATGCTTTATATAGCATGCTATATAAAGTGTTCACTATTATCCACAGTTTTCAGTATTCACGGGGGAGCTTGGAAATAATCCCCAGTGGATATGGAGGTTCTACTCTATTCTGTTTGCCTTTTGCATGCATAATTAAGCAACAGGATTTCAGCCTGTGCCTGCTAATGGATAGGAGAGTATTTACTTCTTATATAACACAGAACCTGTTTTCAAAACTTTGAAGGACACTTTTCAAAAATTATTTGTTTCCGTCACTTGTAGCGTTTAAACATTAATCGGTTGTCATTGGTTTTAAATATTGGAAAACTAATCTGCTGTGTTACTTGTTGCATTGCTTTTTTGCTTTTCCATTATTTTTCAATGTTGTCGCTTTGTTCAATCAAGCCACTTCCAAATTATGGTGACCCTATGAATTAATGACCTCCATACGTTCCTATCATTAACTGCTCTGCTCAGGTTTTCCATATTAAAGGAGTTGTCTCTTTTATTGAGTCAATCTTTCTTGTTTTAGGTCTTCTCCTTTTCTTACTGCTGTTCACTGTTCCTAGTATCATTATCTTTTCCAGGAAATTTTATTTTCTCATGATGTGTGCAAAGTACAATAGTCTAAGATTAGTCATGTTCCTTTCTAGTGACAGTTCAGTCTTGATGTGATATGTAACATACTTATTTCTCTTTCTGGTGGTCCATGGTATCTCAGGTATCACATTTCAAATGAATCACTCATTCTCTTCACTTTCTTTATTATCCAGATTTCACATCTCTACATTGCAATCGGAATACCATAATACAAATGATCTTGGCCTTAGTCTCCAGTGGCATATCCTAGCACTTAAGGATCTTTTTTACTTCCTTCATAGCTGTCCGAGTCTCAGTATACTTTTGATTTCTTGGTTGTGGTCTCAGTTTTGGTTAATGAGTAAACACAGGTACAGAAAGTCTATAACAATTCTGATTTCTTAATGGTCAACATTAAAATTATATAATTATTCTGTTGTAATTGTTTTTGTCTTAATGTTCAACTGTAATTCTGCTTTAGCATTTTCTTCTTTAACTTTCCTCAACTGTCATTTCACATGATTGTGTTTTTTTGACAGTAATATGTTAAATGATTGATGTTTCCTCTACCAGTTTTCTCTCCTCTCTTCTCTGCATCTAAAGAGAGATAAAATACGCTCTTGTCTGCCACCTTTGCCAATGGGAAAACATTTTATTTACAATCAAACCTAATGATAGTAAATAAATTGTATACAAGCTGCATCCTATTTTAACAGCAACCTCTTGTCCAGAATATAGGTTACACAACAGGACAATCAAATGTTGTGGCACACACATTTTTTTTAGAATTATTGTGAGCATCCCCTGCACTCCCCTTCATGATGACATGGAGAGTAGTTGCTGGAACAGGAGCAACGGAACTTTGAAAGGCCAACTGGATCAAACCATAAAACTTAACAGCTTAGGGAACCAGGGAGCTAACTTCACTTTCACAGTCTTTGGGGCAGTGACCCTAACAAAAGTCCTTTACTGGGAGGAGCGGAGCCCTGCCTCTTCTGCCAGTTCTAGGATATCTTACAAAGGTACCAGGCATGGAGTGTCACAACAAGGGTGCTGTATGCAGGCAGTCAGCTGTCCCTTGAGGCAAGTGGAGAAGGCTCCTTCTCCTGCATAGTCTCTGCTAGCAGCCTCCATCCCTTAGGTGTGGTAATCCTCTCGAGAGGCATGGCCAAGCTCTATGTGAACTTGGCTGGTCTTTCCTGTGTAGTGGGATGTAGGGCAGGAAGGAGCTGGAGGCTGACCTTCTGAATACCCGTAGACAGACTGACTGGCTCTGCATTGGGGCCACTTGCTCTTGCGGCTTCCTTTGCCAGTGGTGGGTATGGGGATCATGGGGACAAACCATCTCCCATCCAGCCATCAACATCTCCGACAGTGGCAATGCATCCTGGGCCTTCAAATCTACAGTGGCCACCCAACAGTCCCCCTCCCCTGTGTCACTCTGCTCCTTAAATCCCAGTCCTGCCCTGGCTACATTGAGACCTTAAGGGTGTCATTCCCCTCTCCCTCGCGGATGCCTCAGTCCACAGGTGAACTGTGGGTCAGGAAGCTTGTCCTTACTCTCAGGGAGGTGGAGAGGCCACACTTGTGAGCAGGGGGACCCTCACCAGTCCCACAATGATTTTTAAAATCAAAATCTTTACCACAACCTATAAAGCACAGCCTGGTTTTCTTTTGTATGCTCTAGTAGCCAGCATATATTTGCAATATGATCTCCAATGTCACTTCCTTTTCTGAATCCAGCCTGAACACATGGAGTTGTGTGTGCCATATATGGTAAAAGTCTTTGTTGAACCTCACTTTGATTTCATGGGAAATTAATGCAATGCTCCTATAGTTCCTATAGTTTTTATAAGTGATTTGAGAGTATATTTTACTTCACTTTCTTTGTCATAGGATTCTTCTTTCAAGGACTGTGTCATCCTTGTATTTGTTCTGAATAATTCTTCAGTGGATTTCAATCTTCTCTTTATTTTACTCAGCTCAGATAATATACTCTCTTTTTGATTTCATGGATCTTATGAAAAAATAACTTATTCTTCCTTTTTTCATTGTTCTATTTCTTTGTAACAGTTCTTTTTGCCCCTACGTGCAGGTTGCTGAAAAATCTCATTCAGAATTCTGACTCTCACCTATTACTTATACTTTTTGTCTATCATTAACATTTTAAAGAGTTTCATCAGACATCCATCAAGACTTTTCTTTACTTTTGATTACAGAAATAATTTTTTTGCATTCCTCTTTGGCAATATCTCTAATTTCAATCCACAGTGCTTCTAGTTCATGGACAGCTGAATTTATTAATGCAAATTCATAATTATTAATTCCATAAATATGGAATTAATTCCATAAATTCTTCTGGAATGTTATTTAAATTATATTCTGGCACTATGACTGCTCCAGTATCCAGCTGTATTCCCAGTTCTTGATATTAACAACAGTCTGTACCATGGTCTGCGCTTTGTCTTGTTTTTGCAGAGAGATGAGAACTTCTATTTCCATTTATATGATCTGTTTGATTCCTGTTTTGACCAGTTTAGCATAGTAAGTTGCAGTTAGAATAGGCCTGTTTGAATCAATGGAACTCATGGAGGATTTGACTCACCAAATCCATCAATTAAGTGGGCCTACTCTAGTGTCATTTACTATGCTAAGCAACAGGATTTTGGCCACCGATTTATTACATTAAAAAAACCCTTTGAAAAGGAATGTTAAAACGTTCGAAAAGAACCTAGAAAATGTTACTCATTACATAGATGAATGTTACTCATTACATAACTTTTCCCCCACTCACTGCAATAATTTTGAATGTAAACTTCTTATGCTCTTGTAGAAAAAAGAGGGTAACTTGCTATATGTTACTTGTAACTTTCTTTTTGCTAGGCCTGCCTATATTTGATTTGTTGGATTAGCATTATTTATGAGATTCCAGTTTATTAGGTTTGATTGTACTGTGACATGATATTACTTGGTGTCTGTTGAAAGGTGTGATATTTCAAAGGTTTGGTGGGATCCTCCAGCTATTTTAGTAAGCTGCCACCTTTAGAAACCCAGGAGGCACATTTCGGAAGGTAACAGGAGTTACTGTTATCGGGTTACTTTCATCATCTCTGTCTTGTCAAGCATCACTGGGGATTCTCTGGAGCCTAAGTCTTTAAGTGTTCAGGTTCATGTGACACATTTTGTTTCTTGTTTCCCATTTGCAAGTCAGGGAATGGTATGGTATTTATATCTAATAATGTTTTGCACAAATACATATTGTAATGGCACATAAGATACAGAGGCCTTTAAATCTGTCTTGGGAACATAACCTTTTCTGAAAAATCTCATTGATCTGTCTTGTTTGGACTATGTGGCTTGGGTTTTTTTGTTTTGTTTGGTTTGGTTTGGTTTGGTTTTTTGCTTTTTAAATTTCCCCATAAGACATCAGGGTCTGTTTTACTAAGTTTAATCAAAACACTTGCAGAGATGATAGTGTCATTTTATGCTGCTTTGAGGATAGGAATGTCTCACCATAAGGAAGCAGAGCAGATCTGGCTATATTCTACATAGATATATTCTAGCCGCCCAGAGTAGACTTCGGTCTAGATGGGCGGGGTATAAATCTAATAAATAAATAAATAAAAAATAAATACATGTGGAACATAATCTTTTTTTTTTGCTTGCTGTATGTGTACCATTAGATTCCGGATAGTCCACGTTCATACAGTGGGCACAGATACTGAGTAGTAGGTACTTGTGTGTGGCACTGATTCATTTCAGTATGACTTGCTGAGGAGGATTTTCCAGTTGACTGAATTCAGTTCATACCATGTATGCTGTTCAGCTACTTTGATATAGCTTACTTTAATAAAGGAACCATAGGATTTGCATTTTGTATTGATTTTCTTGAAACAGGGAAGTGAAATTCTGTGCTCCGAAGAGGCCCTGCTTATCATTAAAAGGGCATTTCCCCCCTCGTTTGGAATGCTATTATATTTATTATTGATGTTGATTATTAAAACTGCTAATATTTGAACGACAGCTGCCCTTGTAAAGAGTGGTATCTAAGCACTAAAAGATGGGGATACTCTCTTTTTTTAATCTGTCAATAAATATTCTATGAAATGTCTGATAAATGTTGAGGGACAAGTGCTTTCTGGCAAGAGTTTGGAATGATTTTGCTGAATAACTTCTGGCAGGATTGACAGAAAAACTTGGCCTGTATTCCTCATCCAGCTGTTCTGGACTGCCTCTTGTAAAGTGAAGTACACATGGTTATATGATGACAGTATAGTAGCAAGTAGCAGATCCAAGGTCTATGGTTCTTGACAGATTTTGATTGGAAGCGCAACAGCATTAACACCATGTGTTACATTAAGCACGCTGAATGCAAAGATACAATGCAAGGGGTGCACAAAGCAAGCATTTTCAAATACTTTGAGCCATGTCAGTTCTGGATAAAGGAGCCACTTCTGTGAGCTCAGTGCCAATCAGTTTGGTGGGTGTTAATTTCAGGCCTCTAAGCTATACTGGAAACCAGACAGCTCCTGCATCTGCCTCCCTCAAGCTGTTAGACAGAGATAGGCTACAGTTTGGCAGCTTGTCTACTTTTGAATGGCAAGATTTATTACTTCTCTCTCCACTTATCAGAGAGCATGTGTTGCATGCCTTGCTTGGATTATTAATAAAGCTATCATGAATAAGCACAACAGTGGTTGGGAGAGCAACTGTTGAGTTTTGATGAACCAACATGACTCATGACAACCCTTTCAAAAGCAGTAGCTGCTGGTGTGGGCTGTTATTAAGACTTTATTTATATTTTTGTTTTCCAGTCTGCAGGAAGACACATTTGATTAGCTGTTGATGCTTTTGATTCCCTAATCAGTAGCGTAGTATCATCTGATGCTGTTGATGCTTTTGACTCCCTAATCCAGTAACTGAAAGACAGCTGAAGTGGTCAGCAAAGTTTCCTGTCCTACACCACATCAGGCCACTGGTGAATGACTACATGCTGTATTCTTCCGTGACGATGCATCCTTTCTACATGGAGAAAACCAGTGTGTCAGAGAAAAAAATCATCTCTAAACCAAGTCTCATTAGTTGTCAGTGTAGATGATCTGCAAAGGTTACAAAGTAAAGTGAATGAAGTAAATAATGAAGTTAGTCTAAAAATGAATGTACCCCCCCCCCCTACATACCTAACTTCCTGGTAAAAGCCAAGCAGCCCAGGAAGTGTGGGATCTGTTGATGAATATAGGTACCTTGAAATGTGGTTGAATGAAATGTAAGGTCAGCCATGCAATAAAAGACTAGAGATGGTCTGGGTAGCTTCTTTTAAGATGAAGAATGTAATATGCAACAACAACATATATGATAACGTGCATTTTTAGTTCTACTGAATAGCATGGGATTATAAGCTTTAGCAGGCAACTTTTAAAAATAAACATTTAAAATGTGGGTTTATTGGAGGATATTAAGAATTTATTTAACCGAGAAGATGATAAATGAAGTACTAGGATGAAAGAACCAAGACCAAGAAATATAAATTGCAGAAAAGTAGAGTACTTTGGTCAACTAATGAGAAATGGAAAGTATAAACTTTCATTCAGGGTACTGTATAATGTACAGGAAAAGATGTGTTTGAAGGAAAAGGTGATATGGACTGAAGAACCTTGGGGATGGGTTTGGATGGAACACATCATTATTTAGAGCAGTGGTTCCCAACCTTGGGTAATCCAGGTGTTCTTGGACTGCTTTCACCACCAGCTGTGCTGGCCAGGGTTTCTGGGAACAACTGATTTGGAGCTATTGCATCAATGGTGATGTCCAATCTACAGTGTGAATGGAGAAGAAGAAAACACCTCTCTTTTGTCATTTTCTCTCTTTATGTGCCAAGGTTTCAATTGGAGGATCTTCAAAGGCGCAGCCCCTCCCTTCCATTCTGATATGTTATAACCCAGAAGAACCTTTGTTATGTGAATCTGTGTAGTACAGAAATGCATCTGGCTCAACCACAGTGAAAATTCACATATTGTGTTACACACCAGTGCATATCAGTTCCTATCACAACTTGTTGCTGGTAGTCTGGTGCTACCAATTTGTAGAAGCATTGGCCGCACACATCACCCCTCCATTCCCCACATCTCTTAAGTGGTTTTGTAGTGGCTTCAAACTGGATTTTCATTTTTAAAGTTAAGACTGTAAGGTGTAAATGTCAATAAATAGTGTGCTTTTTAATAAATTAAAAGTTGAGTCTGAGAGAGAACTTTTCTCAGTTTACATTTTTCACACTCCCCAAATTTACACACAAGTGAGAATATAGTGCTTTGAATTCTTACATTTTCCAAATATTGCAATTAAGTTTAGTGTTGCAAAAAAAGTTTAGTGTTGCAAAAAAAGTAGTCCATATAGAATGTGTGTATTAGAAGTACCGTATTTTTCCGTTTATAAGACACCCCCGTTTATAAGATCACCCCTCTTTTCTAACCCCAAAATTAAGAAAATGCAGCTTTGAGTATTCAGCCTCCGGGCTCAGAACACTCGGACATTACTAGTCCCTGTTGAATCTGAGCCTACAGGCTCCACCTCCAACGAGGTGTATTCCAGTTGGTTTGTTCAGCATCAGCTGACATCAGTTCCATAAGGCTCGTGATTGGAGGAAGCTAAGTCTCCTGATTGTAGGAAGCTAAGCCTTGTGATTGAAGGAAGCCTGTTTACAGAGGCAAGGTACAGGCCATTTTGTTCTCTCCGTGTTCTCAGCTTACTTCCATGTATAAGCTACCCCTCAATTTTTAGTGTAATGATTTTAGGAAAAAGTAGCATCTTCTACATGGAAAAATACGGTAAGTGTGTGCCACATGAGCCTGTTGGGAGTGCCCACAAAAACCACAATAAAGGAGAATATCAAACCATGTTAATGAATTTGCAGGAAATGCTTTATGTTAGAGGAATACACATGAAGAAATTGAGACATTTTCATGCTGATTTTAAAATATAGTATTTTCAAATTTGTGCAGAAACAGAATGGAACAAATTTAACAATGAAACATGATAGATCTAATGACTGTTATCATTAATTGTAATCTGCTTCATGCATCCCAGTT
Source organism: Intellagama lesueurii (assembly GCA_037013535.1). Lineage (NCBI taxonomy): Eukaryota > Metazoa > Chordata > Lepidosauria > Squamata > Agamidae > Intellagama > Intellagama lesueurii. Next base: position 253,580,433 of record JBAJHW010000001.1, read on the forward strand.
AAATAGATCTCCAACTTTTCAAGGGATCTTTTAATATAAAAGACAGTCATATTATTTCTAAAGTTGCGTCCAATCAGGAATCATCTATAGGCCTAACTTATTAAAGGACAGCGCAGCTGAACTCTTTTAGTGAGTTTGGTCCCATTTCTAGTTGCAAATGGCCTTTGAGTTGTGCAGAATTGCACTTGATCATTATTTTAAAATGGACATTTTTAAGGCAAGAGACACTACATATATCTTTGGGGGGATTAACAAGTGAACAACGAAGTTTGTGGTGCTGGTCTATACTTTCTAACAAAGGAAAAGATTATGCCATTTGGATTTCTTAATACTCTTCTTCTTTATATTTACATTTTTAGTAGAAGGGAGAAGTAACAATGTTTCTATACGAACAGCAAAATGCAAGAAGAATGGTACAGCTACAGTGTGTGCACATGGCAGGCACAAATGTAGAGAACTTATAATGAAGTTATTTTAAAAGTGCCTGCTTTGTTTTTTGGAAATTTGCATTTTCTCAGGGAAAAGCCCATTAAAATGACATTTTTGTTGATATAAATCTATTGTCACTTAGGATATAATAGTCAAGTTTACAGCTCATCCAGCTTGCTTAACGCCTGTTTATTTAAATATGCTTTGGGTTTTACAAATGCCTCAACAAAGCCCAAAAAAAACCTTTGAAGAAAACACAAGATTATATTGTAATGAACACAGTTCGTATCTACATTTAGCAAACTTATGCTTTCTTTCATTCTGCTGCAAAACCTTTTTTATATATAGTCCGCTAAACTAAAAATAGAACCATCTTGAGGTTGCAGGCTGATTGCAAATATTTTCATGGTCTAAACTGCAGCTCAGTGCAAATATAGAGGCCTAACAAGATTCTAATGGATGTCAGTTACACGAAGGGACATTTTGTGTTAACCATCGATGGGAAAAGCAGCTCAGCTGTAGAACAAATAAACTCACTGGAGTTTTTCATGCAGAGACTGGACAGCCATCAGATAGGGATGCACTCTTAATCTTCTGTATAATGCAGAGGTTCCACTGGATGATCTACAAAGCACATTCAACTTTGTGGTCTGGATTCTTGAACATAACGCCCTCCATTAATCCACAGCATACAAGGACCCCTCACATCTTCATTGGCATCCTTTTCTATTATTTCAACACCACCTCTGACCTTTCTTTGTTTCCCATAACAGTTACCGAGGTTTGCTTGCTTCCTCCTCTTTTGGAGAACAGCCCCTGTAATACTCTTCCTTGCTATTATTCTCAGAGTGGTTTTTTGCCTGCTAATCCATTTCTGTATCTACATGTATTCAGTATCTTGCTCTAATTGCTGAATCTTTGTGGGATCTAAATTAGTACCATTTTAAGCAGTGGTTTGTAACTTCTGCTCTTAGCATGCAATGCATCTCTTTTCTAATTATTTGGGCATCCATTTCTCAAGGGCTGGGTTTTATAGGTTCAGCAGCAGAAAAAAAAGAGCATCTTCTGCTCAAGGCACAAGACAGAGGATAAAATAAGGAGGCGGTTGGTGAAACTAAACCACTTTGGGGAATTTCATAATATACTAATTAGAGAGTGGTATGGAACTTACGAAGTGCCCATTATTTCTTGTTTGCTTTGCTGTTTGGTTACATCATTTACATTGCTTCTGGTTTCTGAAGTTGGAAATTTGGTTGACGCAAGCCGGCTCTCTAAAACAAAACAGACAACTCACTCACCAAAGGTCTGTGGAGCGCAAGAAAAAAGACCGAGCTACCAGGGTTTTCTGTATTTAGTGTAAAATCTATCTTCTCCACTTGCAGGCTCAATTAGCCACAATTTTGCATTGAGCAAGTCTCAGCTCTTTTCCCCACCTCTGCTGCAAGTGCTACATCCTGACTGTAACTACCTCACCAGATTTATTTACCTGCCTGCAAAGAAACACCTTAGTGACCTGCGTATAGCTTACTAGGCACAGGTTCCTTATAAACTGAGATATTTTAGTCTTCCTGTGCCATTGATCTGTCAGGGTGCCTTAAGCTGACTCAAGTCCTATCTGGGATGTGTCTGTTCTTTGGTTTATCCTTGAACATTTCCACTCTACCTAAGTTATCCAGGTGGTGGGAAAAGTGCAGCCTTTGGCACACTTCATGCTTCTGCTCAAATGTCCTCTTATACCCAATCTGAGTCCCTCCAAATATTTTGCCCTATAGTTTTGCGGTGGCCAGGTGTCTCCTTTTGTTTCGAGGTCTGGCTAGTGGCCAAATTTGTTCTCTTAAAAACCTGGGGTTAGTGGGGACTCCTGCTGTGATCCCACCACCTGTGCAGATCACTCCCAGGCAGAGCATCCTCACTATTCTTAATCTGTGGCTGTGACACCAAGGCAGCTGACTGGGTTTTTTTTAATAGGCAGTATCCACTTTCAGGACTGGCTGAGTTATGAAAAGCTGTCAAGAAAAGGAAGAGAAAGATATGTAAACTGCCCAGAGTGGCCTGGCAGCCAGATGGGCGGCCTAGAAGTCAAAATTATTTATTTATTTAAAAGAGCACCAGGAAGCAATCTGTGGTTTTCAAAATGCTTTCTCCTTCTAAGTATTTGGTACATGTAAGATTGCTGTGGTTTTCAACTCCAGCTCCTGATATCACTTCTGTGGTTTTGAACTTGGGAATCTTGGCTACTGAGTGAGTAGAGCGTGCACATTGTTGTACCTTTCTTGTACCTTAACTTGTATCCCCAAGGAAAAAAAAATACAGGAGGTGAGTTCCATTCTTTGATTCTCTAAAGAGGAAGAAAGCTCCGCTCAACTAGGAGTAAGCTCATTAAACACAATGAGATTACCTTCCCCCCAAATATGGAACAGGTGGGCTGGACTAGTAAAGATTATGCATCTATAGATGGGGTTGCACTGCAAATTTGCTGTTTGTAGATGCTGAGATTATGGCAGTCTGTGTTTAATTCGAGCTCTTTCACACCACTAAAGATATACTTGTAGAAAAGGAGTGGAGTGGCTACTGAGATTATGCTATAATGTTTATTTGGTGCAGAAGTTAAGGCACAAGAATGGTGTATCAACATCCTGTTATGTTGTATGTGTGTTGATCTGTGGTTTAAATTTCCTCACTTTGCAAGATGTAGCTTCAACCCATACCTCTTGCTTTAAATGTAAGGGCTTCCTTCTCTTTTGCCAGTCTTGAGATGTCTTTGGCTTTCTCTCTCTTCTTTCTTACATTCTGAAATAAAAACAAATCTGGCATCAGATTTCATTGGGATAAATTGTACGTTACTTGCAATCTCTGTTCTCAGTAGCATGATGGTCATATACATTATTTTAATTAAGTAATTATTTTTCCTTTCCATTTCTCTAGGAGGTATTTTTGAATGCGTGGAATCTGGTCCAACGGGGGCAATGGGAGCAGAGGAATTGGCCTTCCGATTTGCTGTGAACACAATCAACAGAAACAGAACTCTGTTGCCAAACACCACATTAACATATGATACCCAGAAGATAAATCTCTATGACAGTTTTGAAGCATCCAAAAAAGGTATGTTTTAAAAAGTTGTGGAGGTAAGCACCACTTTAAGAAAATAAAAGACAAATAGAGAGCTTCCTCCCTGCTCTTCAATGGACCTTTAAAAGAAAAGCAAATAAAATCTTCCTCCTGGAAAACTTTCCCTTTTCCTTCTGTTTTTTAAAAAGTGGTGCCCTAAGATACAGTTTATTTTTTTTTCACTTCCTCAGTTCCCCTCCCCCAGTTTTAGTAATATTTTGAGTCAAATTTACAGAACAGGAATTGTTCCTAAAATTTAACTGAGATAAAACATTATATTACCCCAAAAGAAAAATGTCAAACCTTGTAGTGACTAAAGAGCAGTAAGTTTAGTGAGCTATTTGCTGAAGGTTTTCTTACAATGTGGCAAGATTTATAATGGATGCAAAGAAGGGGGAGGAAACAAGCAAGATAGATTCGGAGGAGGTTTTGGAGCCATAGAAGTACTGGTCTGTCTACATGCGCTTGATGGGAAATACGGTGACATAATCATGGATATGTGTGTTTATTTAACTGGCCACAAGAAAGTATTTCACAAAATCAGAAATGGGAAGCTGATGGAGTCGTTGATTCTAGAGATATTCATTGGAATTCATTGGAAACCTTTATTAGCAACAAAAAGCTGTAGTGAATTTTGAAAGAGAGATGACAGAGGACATGGAGTATGAAGGGTGTCCAACAAGTGTGTACTCTTGCCACCGTTTTTTAATTTGTACTCCAAAAACATATTTTAAAAAATGCACTTGCTGACTTGGACGGCAGTATTATTGTCAATGGAGAAATTATCATCAACATCCAGTATGCAGACATAGTATTACAGGCTGACAATTCAGATGATCTGTTAAGGATACTGAATAAAGGCAATGAAGTGAGTAATGATTATGGTCCAGAAATGAATGTTAAGAAAACCAAGTTCATGGTTCATGCAGTTAAAAATCCCAAATGAAAGCATAGAATATGATGATAAATGGGATGTGGTGGACTGAACTGTTGAATTGTAACCATGGGAAAAAATTCAAAACAGAGATGAGCCAGAACAGTTTTCTTAAAAGTGTAGAATGTTATATAAAATAAGAATTTTGAATTGGTTTTGGGAAAGTCCATTGTATGATCCTATGTATTCTCAGTTCTATTGTATGGCATTGAATTGTGGATGTTAATACAGCTGCTTTAAAAAAAATAGAAGCACTTGAAACATGAATTTCTCACAGTATCCTAAGAAATTATTGGATTTCCTGGAATTCTTGGAGGGTGACCAGTGAAGAAGTGCTCAAGTGAATGAATAAAGGCCAAGAAATTATGAAACACATAGGGCAGGATCCTATTCAATATTTAGGCATATGGAGCTCCAACAGCAAAAGCTGCTGCAGCAATCTTTTGAGCTGCTAGTCAACACAGTCACATCCCTGATCACATGACCAGTTATGATATCACAGAAGCTTCTGTTGTTGGTGTTTTGCATGCATAAACAGCAGGAAAGTGGTCAATAACATCTAATAGTGTCCCTCGGATCAGTCTACTGAGATGAAGCAATGGAGGCTTCAGGCAGTGGCATGGAGATGGGGTGATTATCAAGGATACCATCTCCCTTCAGCAGCCCTCTTTGACACTTCTACTGTGTCCTAAAAGGTGACAACCTTATTATGTATGGGAATGAGACTGGTACTTCTACCAGGATGTCCAACTTCATGGATTAGATTTGGAGAACCTACAGGAACCTTTCAGGAGGAGGAAAGGAACTGGCAAAAGAACTTTCCTCTCCATTCTATTAATAAATGCTTCTTTGCTAGAGCAAAGATTTTCATAGGTGTTAAGGCTAAGCCATCATTGTAGTTATGTATCCACAAGCTGTTGGAGGAAGTGGTAATGACCCTCAAGCTACCAGTTTTGAGAATATGTTTTTAAGATGCTAGCTTGGATTTTGTAGCCAACCAGTCAGTCAATTGAGGTAAGACTTTCTTTATGGCTGTTATCTTTATTTGTAGGTACAAACTATGAACGTAAGGGGAAAAAACCTTTGACAATCTTTTTATGTATGAGAGTGAGATTGGTAATTATCTGCAGCTGGGAATGGGATAAACAAGTCTCAGTCCCAATATGGTTATCTATGGCTTAATGAGGTTTTGGCTGATGAATGTTGTTAATTTCAATTTTTGCATTCAGATGAAATTTGAAATAAAACATTATTTTAAAAAAAGATCAAAGGGTCTCCTTTCCATGGAGAGACACTGTTGTATATAGCCTCTGCATACAATTTGCATAACAGTAATTAGGTATTTGTAAAACAATTATTTAAAAAAAAATCATGAGGAATTCTGAAAAATTCACGAGAACAACCTTTTGTTGCAGCAGAAATGACCAAGAGTCTTGTGAAATCTTAAAGACAAATTTTATCTGGCATATGTTTTCATGAACTGTGTAGATCATTGCATCAAATTAATTAACTAAAAACATGGGGCACTCATTGAAATTAGGTGCGTTACTGCCTGGAGAGGCCAAGTTGTTTTGAAAAGTGTGTGATTAAAACTGGCTGCTGCTTCTTTTTGTTCTTCTTTGCCACATGGCTAATTGCCCCTTTCTTCCCTTTCAGCTTGTGATCAGCTCTCTCTTGGAGTGGCAGCTATCTTTGGGCCTTCCCACAGCTCTTCAGCTAACGCAGTGCAGTCTATCTGCAATGCATTAGGCGTTCCACATATACAGACGCGCTGGAAGCACCAGGTTTCTGACAACAAAGACTCATTTTATGTCAGTCTTTATCCTGATTTCTCTTCACTCAGCCGTGCCATCCTTGACCTTGTGCAGTTCTTCAAGTGGAAAACTGTCACAGTTGTTTACGATGACAGCACAGGTAAACACGTTGAAGCACTTTGTCATTGTATTTGTGGGAGTCCTTAATACATGTTATCCTCTGAACAAGCATATAGGTGTATTTTAACATACAGTCATGGCCAAAAATATTGGCACCCTTGCAATTCTGTCAGAAAATGCAACCCTTCTCTCAGAAAATTGTTGCAGTTGCAAATGTTTTGGTACTCACATGTTCATTTCTTTGGTTTGCGTTGGAACAACACAAAAAAAAAACAGAAGAAAAGTCAAATCTGATACAATCCCACACAGAAACCCAAAAATGCACTGGCCAAAATTATTGGCACCCTGTCTAAATTGTAAGAAATAATTGCTTTTCAAGCATGTGATGCTCCTTTAATTTGTATTTAGACACACCTGTCGCAAGTAAGAGGTGTGGGCAATATAGTAATCACACTTGCAACCAGTTAAGATGGAGAAAAGTTGACTCAACCTTTGTGTTCTGTGTGACACTGAGCATGGAGAAAAGAATGAAATGTAAAGAGTTATCTGTGGATTTGAGAGAAAAATTTGTGGAAAAACCTCGACCATCTCAAGGCTACAAGTCCATCTCCAGAGATCTTAATGTTCCTGTGTCCACTGTGTGCAATATCATCAAGAGGTTTACAGCCCATGGCACTGTAGCTAACCTCCCTGGACATGGACGGAAGAGCAAAATTACTGAAAAATTACAACGAAGGGTTGTTCAAATGGTGGATACAGAACCCAGATTAACTTCCCAACAAATCCAAGCTGATCTGCAGACACAGGGTACAACAGTGTCAGCTCGCACTATCCGTCACCATCTGAATAAAAAGAGACGCTATGGAAGGAGACCCAGGAGGACACCACTGCTGACACAAAGGCATAAAAAAACAAGACTGGAGTATGCCAGAACTTATGTGACAGAACCACAATCCTTCTGGGAGAACGTACTGTGGACAGATGAGACAAAAGCAGAGCTTTTTGGTCAAGGACATCATGGCACTGTTTACAGAAAAAGAAATGAGGCATTCAAATAAAAGAACACAGTCCCTATAGTCAAACATGGTGGAAGTTCAAAGATGTTTTGGGTTTGCTTTGCTGCTTCTGGCACTGGATGCCTTGACTGTGTGAACTGTATGAAATCTGATGATTACCAAAGAATTTTGGGGTGCAATGTAGTGGCCAGTGTCAGAAAGCTACGTCTCCCCCAGAGGTCATGGGTCTTCCAGCAGGACAATGACACGAAACACACTTCAAAAAGCACTCAGAAATGGTTACAAACAAAGCACTGGAGAGTTCTGAAATGGCCAGCAATGAGTCCAGATCTGAATCCCATAGAACACCTCTGGAGAGATCTCAAAACAGCAGTTGGGAGAAGGCATCCTTCAAATCTGAAGGCCCTGGAGCAGTTTGCAAAAGAAGAGTGGTCCAAAATTCCAGTAGAGAGGTGTAAGAAACTCATTCATGGTTACAGGAAGTGATAGATTTCAGTTATTTTTTTCCAAAGAAGGTGCTACCAAATATTAAGTTAAGGGTGCCAATAATTTTAGCCAGTGCATTTTTGGGTTTCTGTGTGGGATTGTATCAGATTTGACTTTTCTTCTCTGTTTTTTTTTTTTTGTGTGTTGTTCCAATGCAAACCACAGAAATGAACATGTGAGTAGCAAAACATTTGCAACTGCAACGATGTTCTGAAAGAAGAGTTGCATATTCTGACAGAACTGCAAGGGTGCCAATATTTTGGCCATGACTGTATGCAGTTAGTTAGTGTGATGGTACTGTAAAGAGACTTTGTTGCAAAATCTTTAAAAAGAAGGGCATTCTTCTTTTTAGTACATACTGTGCATGATGTGTTTTTGTATATTTGGGGAAAAATTGGAGAGGAGAAATTTAGATCAAGGCAAGGAAAGCTAAAGATTCATTCAAGTATTTACTTAGGCATCCAGATGCCAAGAAAACATTTGAAAAATTCATGAAAACAACCTTCTTTTGCTATTTCTACTAGAAAATGATTCAGGGAGAATTTTCTGTTTTGTGTCCTGGTGTCTTTATTTACAGGGCATTCTGTGAAGCCCATGTTTTATATTTTGCAGGAAGATTTGTAATTGTAAACTTGCACTTTGCAACCTGACAAGTTATGGAGCTGTTCATTGATAGCATTTGGAAACAAAATTCAAAAGGCATGTTGCTTCTTGCATGCATGGGAGATTTGATACACTCAAGTAGCTTTGGTGTTATCAAGCAGCTTGCCATTGACTTCAGCATTGAGAATAACTCTGTGTGCTGAATGCAAATATAAAGGCACAGATGTCATGCCTGACAATAAGAACAGTACTAGTGTTTGCTAAGTAGCAGCATAGGCACGTGGAGTTATGATGATTATGAATCTGAAAAGACTCTGTAAATGAATATCTAGTGATGTGAATTCCTCATTTTAATTATATCCCTTACCAAAATGAATTTAAATGTGTTCGCTTTACCAGATCTGTATAGCTACATGGGTGGTTGCTGATAGGTATAGACATAGGTGCTTCACTTCACTTTGAGATGGGGAACTCCTCCTACTTTGGCCATGATCCACCTCTGGCTGTATGTCAAGAAGAGTGAGGAAGGCCTTTGTTCAGTGGTTTTGCATGCAAAATATCCTAGGTACAGAATTGAGTGCCACTGTCTCTGAAACTTTGGAGAACATCTGCTGGTCAGAAGAAACTGGTGTGCATTTTTTTACTTAACAGATTGAGTGAATGGAAAGTCACTGTATAAGACAACTGCTGCCCAAGACATCCTGTTTCCCAGACTACCACTGTTTGAAGAATGCTTTCAGAATGTGGTCAGGAAGCACTGCTAATAGATCATATATTCCCAACCTTGGTTCCCCAGATGTTCTTGGACTAAAACTCCCAGAAGCCTTCACTATTAGCTGTGTTGGCCAGGATTTGTGGGGGTTGTAGTCTAAGAACACTTGGGGACTCAAGGCTGGGAACCACTGTGAAAAAGCTTCCATAAAATTAACACAATATGCTGTGTTTGCGTTCCTCTGCACTGCTTCTTCCGGGTAAACCCTTCCTTCCTTCCTTCCTTCCTTCCTTCCTTCCTTCCTTCCTTCCTTCCTTCCTTCCTTCCTTCCTTCCTTCCGTCCTTCCTTCCGTCCGTCCGTCCGTCCGTCCGTCCGTCCGTCCGTCCGACCTCCCGCCTATCTTTCTCTAAAGACTAGGACTTATTCAGACTCTTAATAAGATAGCAACCCACTTTCATCACATTTATGGAAGCTTTTACATAAGTGACCTAATGTCTACCACCTTTCGTATTTGCCACAATCTCGAATCTAGATAAAAAGTGCTCATCTGGATCAGGCACAGCATCCCTGGAGCTCTCATAGGAGAGAGCATAAAACTCATGCTGCCGTTGACTGTTGATCCAACTTGCAATACGTTTCATATCTTCCAAGTGATGTATGTGCAGATATTCCATTTAAATCTTTCAGAGAGCACAATGCATAGGTGTACACGTTCATTAATTCTAGAGATGTTAAAACCCTGAGCAGAAGGATGTTAGAAAGTTGTGGGCTTTTGCAGGTTTCCTTTAGCCACTCTACCAAACAACACTGAGAATTTTTTTTAAAAAATGGGGGGATGCTCTACTGGCAAAATCTCCACTTTTTAAATCTGCTAAGATTTTACAGGGTGTATATTATATTAAAATTGTAATATAAATGTTTTATAGAAACAATTTGTAATAAACAATTTATGGTTGTAACTAAACATGGCACGGAGCTGGGCAGTTATAAAGTGTTGTATACTTTAAGATTGCAGTATAATTAATTAATAATAATAATAAAAAAATCTGATTTATGGGCAACTTAGTTCAAGCACAGAGTAAGAACATGTTATGGGAGTGATAAACTATAGTTATAACAAAGGGATTTTATCTCTTGCACTTCATAACTACCTCTTCCATTTTTAATGTATGTGGTGAAAATGTATTGTTTATCAGCTCCACTGAAAAGGAGCCCTTATTATCAAGGAAACTGACCTTTTTAATGTACATTGCCTAAATCTGCATCTTAAGAACTGTGGCATTGCTGGCAGGAGAGACCTGGTGTGCTTTGGTTATGAGAAGATTTGTAGGTGGTTTTGCACATATGTTCCCATTGTAGGCTGATGCTTGAATCAGCAAGGTAGAGACTAGAGATGGGCACGAACCACTGGTTTGGCAGTTCATCCCAGTTTGTACTTCAGCCAAACAATTGTTTGGCACTTCCCAGCCCCACCTCCTTTGAAATGTTTAGTTAGGAAGATCAATTATCATGAATAATTACAAATGAGTAATACTTCTTGGGCTCTTTGTGCCTAACCCCCCCCCCCCCATAAAGTTGAGATGGGCGGAAGAGATATCTTGACATGATGAATTCCTGGCTATACTTGTCCTTCTTCCAATAATAATAATAATAATAATAATAATAATAATAATAATAATAATAATAATAATAATAATAATAATAATAATAATAATAATAATAATAATAATAATGTCCCCCCCCCCCAGATTCTGGCCAATAAGGTTGAGCTAAAATTCAAATTATGTTTAATAACTATGAAGGTGATAAGTGCAAACAGGAAGAATGACATTACAGAAGTAACAAGCTGAATGACAAAATAGTGGTTACAGTTCAACTCAGAGAGAAGCATTTAGTCTGGCATTTGGTGTTTTGTTTGGTTGGTTGTTGGTTATTCTGTCCTTCCTTCCACACCCCTGCAAGTTAAGGCAAGTCCCAGGGTGCTGTTCAGAGTATACAAGTAGTCTTCCAATTATTATGTAGTCTACATCACCCACCAGCCATACCCAGCATATCCAATGGGAATGGTTTATGAGAGCTGCAGTCAATAAACATGTAATGGACTATATTTGCCCAACACTGTCTTAAGGAAATGCCTTGAAATGGAAGGTCAGATGGAATAATACTCCCTTCTGTTACTTTAGAATAGTTAAATAACCCAGCATCAGTCAGGATACTAGTTTGAGGGGTAAGGTGTCAGTCCTTTGTCCTCTGCTATGGTCCAGACTGGAAATGGTGAAGGACCCACTTGACCCTTATTTCTTTAAATGATATTTTGGTGATCAGCATTGCAGGTATAGCACCACTGATAGCTGTGGCCTGTAGCCAATTCTTAGTTCTGACTAGGATAAACCCATTGAACCAATGGGACCTTGGCAAGTCAACCCTTCTGTACATCCCATTAATTAAACAGATGAAGCCATTTCAAGTTGTAGCAGACTTTGATGCCAAGTTTGTTAGTTTAAGAAGCAGAGATAATGTGTTTTGTTTTATTGTTCTAAGCTGCCTTGCTGTTTGCTTCAGCAGTGAGGCTACCTATAAATCTTAGAAATAAAAATGAAAAATGAGGTGAGCTACAGAATTTTGTACCAGCTGAAGCGCTCAAGTCATCTTAAGGAAAAAATGCATGTAAATCACATTGAAGTACTCTGTCCAAGATCTAACACACAGATGAACATGGCAATGTCAAAATCCTTTTTTGGCTATGAACACTCTTTCTGTTTGGTGTAGCTGATACAACTCATCCTTAACCACAGCTGCAACCTGTGCTTTCACATTGTTATGTTGGATCCAAGCATATAATCAAGCTGCTATTTTGCTGTATTTAATCATGAGCCATTAGTCACGGATACCTCTTTCCTAAAGCATCTGCTCTTCATGATAATGTCCATCTTCTCTGGTTTTTGCCTTTAGGTTTTTGAACTTGTTTTACATAACCTCAAAAACAATGTTTTAAGACAGAAGCATCCATTTCAAGTTACCAAGAATGCCCTCTTTCCTTAAAACTAGGAGCGGCTCATAGTTTGAGTGGCAGAGAGGAACTGTGTGTTCTACAGTCAATGGAAGCCAGATTGGGAAGTGGGTTCTTTACTGATAAATCAGAACTTGGAACATTATATGCAAAAATTAATCACTTAGTGTTAAATGTTAATAATTGGAAAATTAATCCATTGCTGTTAACATTGAAGCATGAACATACTGTAGTGACAGTATTAACTCATTACATGAATTGCTAGTTCTGAAATAAAGAATTGGAACTATATGGTTCCCTCCATTTCCAATTGGTTCTTCAGAAATGATCTTTTTTCTTGTTCTAGAATGTCTGTCCCTACTTTGACACTTTTTTCCAGATTGACTAGAAATCACATAATACAACTGTTTGCTAAGGATGGTGATTTCAATGTCAAACCTACTGTATTAGACAGAGGAAGAATGTGTATCCTAATGCAGGCTCTCATCACTTCACCCACAGAGAGAGATACTCAAGTACATCCAAGAAGTACCCATGCACATCTGCACAAAGACAATGCTTTCTCTGACCACTTTCAAATGCATTTCTTTAGCAGAAGGCAGTAGATGCTTCACTTGATAACATTACCTTAAAAGAAGACTGTACATCTTTTCTAGTCTTACTCTTGCTCTTCTACAGGTCACAGTAACCAATTCCTGTTCCATACTGTTGGGACTCCTGATGTTGTTGGTCTCTACTCTACTGACAGCTGCTGTAGTTTCCAGATAGTTGGAAACTAGCCATTGATTGTGCTGACTAGAGCTTCTGCAATTTGTCCATAAACATATGAATTGCCAAGTTTAGGAATCACTGGGTAGAACTGTCATACTCTGCAAGAATACAGGTGGTTCCTAAACTTTCGGTTTCTGCAGCAAAATGCAAGATAATATAAGATCAGTCTACTTTAACTTAATCCATAATGGCCTGAACATAGTTGCACGTGATGCATGCGAGCAAAATAATGATAGACTTTATCTGCATGCGTTGGCAGGGTTATAATGTTTAAAATAGTGGGGACCAAAATATTTTTATGTGAGGCTTGAGCATTGCAAACTCTTATGTATTTTTGCTGCCTCTTTTGTTTTTAATCTTTGCTGCACAGTTATCATCATCATCATCCTGAATTTATTTTATTTATTATTAAGGGCATCACTTCCCTGCTGGAGGGACTAAAACAAAAAACTTTAATTCAAACCAGGAAGTCTCGTCTTCACAGAGTAGTGTGTCAATCATGGCTGTGATTTCATCTAGTGGCTGAAAACACTGAATAATGTGAGCATGCTAATAGCTTACAAAGCAGAAAAATCAGAGTTATGGGTGTATCTTAGCTTCTACAGAGGCTAGGGAAATGCTTTTTTTTTAAAAAAAGGAAGGACTTCCTCCTTGTACTTCATTTTGTACTGTTACTGGTTTTGCTACTTAACCTGGCCCAGAAAGTCAGGGCAGTAGCTGGTTCTCAATGAGAAGTGGAGCTGATCTAAGAGGTAAAGCACATCTAATTATTTTCCATCTTTGCTTTTTAGCTTGGCCAGTTTTAAATTAGCTTGCTTTTGTTCGACAATCACTGGGGAGGAGGTAAACATTAAGCTTTGTTTGTATGTTGATTGCACAAACATGACAGCTGTGGAAAACAGTGTCTCTGATGTGGTGACATCTTATCACCTTCTAATTATGTGGCTGCTATCTCACCTTTTTGGACCTCAATGCTTTTGAAATACTGAAGGCAGTCATGTGGCTGGGGAGTAAATTCTGGGAGTTAAACTCTCTGAAATATAACTTTTCCTAGCTCTGCTCAAGGGATAATACGGTGTTTTTTGCTATAGGTTTCCACATTCTTTTCCCAGAAAATTCTAAACAAATATGCCTAGAATTGTTTGTGACGTATTTTGTCATCTCTGACTGGCACCTGCAAAATATCTGCACCTTTTAATTAAATCTGTCTCTTTTATGCCTGATATGGCAAAAAAGCAAGACTGCTTGATCTCTTGTATTCCTCCTAAGGTCTTTAAAAAACTCTATAGGCAGCAAAATGATGTATAGTTTCTCCCTTGGATTTCTAAAAAAGCCAGCTACACAAACTAATCTTTTCTAAGCTAAAAGGAGTTCAGTGCTATTTTAAATAGTACTTTGTAGTTAAGTTTTGAAGATGGATTTAAAGCTGAGTCCTCTGTGGGTAAGAAGAAATAAGGTACCGCCACTTTTGATTTGCATTACAGTAGTACTGCGGTTTACAAAATTAATGCGTTCTACAGCAGAGGTCGTCAACCCCCAGTCCGCGGCCCAGTGCCGGTCCGTGGCCTGAGCTGGACCGGGCCGTGGAGACAGACCTCCCGCCCCCCCTGCACACACTCCCCTCCCCACAGCTGCTTTGCGCATGCACGTGCGTGCCAGCGCCAGCGTGAGCTCTCCCCCACCCCTTCACGCATGCGCCCGAAGTGCCCACGTGAAGGGGTGGTGGGCGTGCAGGCGGGCGTGGCAGGTGCTCCTGCGCATGCGCGAAGGGGTAGGAGAGTGCTCATTCAGCGCTGGCGCGCACACGCACACTCCACCACCGCTTCGCACATGCACCTGAGAGCATGCCTGCGTGAGCGCAGGGGTGTGTGTGTCCCACCTTCCTCAGAGGCTCAGCCAGTCCGCGGTCCCAAAAAGGTTGGGGACCGCTGTTCTGCAGGATATTATGTAAAGCGAAAAATTTGTAAACCGGAACGCGGATTGCCATAGGAACAGGGGTGGCGCTATAAACCTCCAGGCACAATGCATCCCGGGGAAACTTTCTTTGTAAACCGAAACAAAAACAAAAAAATGGAAACTGAGGCATTATTTTCAATGGATTTCCATTTGTAAACCAAAAATTATGTTAACCGAGGTGTTTGTAAACCGAGGGTACTACTGTTTATTGTTCAATGGCATCTGATGGTGTATGCCATATTCATGTGACAAGACCCTCTGCTTCCATTGGTGTTTGTCAAGACTGTAGGTGAATGATTTAAGCATCAGCATTATTATTTTTTTTAGTAAAATCAAAGGGGAAGGACTATACATGCTGCGGGATTTTGCTGTAATAGTTAAAAAGTCAGAAACATTTATGCAGGATTCATTCATACCTCACTTTTCCATTTTTACTCATCTGTTGGCATTAGAAGCAATAAGGTCTAAGTTGAATGGCACTTGCTTTCAACTGAGTGGAATCAGGTTTGCGGCCCAAAGCTATAGCCCTGTCTACACTGATTTGGAAGTTTAAGAGTGCGATCTTCACAACACAGCTACCGTATTTTTCCGTGTATACGACCCCCACAATGTATAAAACAACCCCCTAATTTTGACCCTTGATGGAGGCGGAGGAGCAGTTAATGGGCAACTGCTCCTCCACCTCCGTCTCCTGCTGCCTCCACTGCCCGCCTGATCACCTCCTCCAGTGCGACTGCCGGTGACACACCTCCAGCTCACGTTGCCGCCTTGTCCCCTGCCCTAGGGAGAGGATCGCTGGAGGAGGTGATCCGGTGGCGCCGGCGGCAGGAAGAGGCACCAGGGTGCGCAAGAGTGCTCCTTCGCCTCCGTCTCCTACTGCCTCCACCATCGGAGGGGGACAAGACAGCGACATGAGCTGAGCTCATCAGTCCCACTGGAGGAGGTGATTGGGCAGGTGGGGGAGGCAGCAGCAAGAGGCGCCCGAGCACGTGTGACTGCTCCTTCGCCTCTGCCTCCGCCTCCTGCTGCTGTGCTGCTGCTGCCTCGGCCACCAGAGGGGACAAACCATGAGCTCTGGAAGAGGCAATTGGGCAGCGACGGCAGCAGCAAGAGGCGCCAGAGCACGCGTGTGACTGCCTCCTTCCGTGTATAAAACGACCCTCAAATTTTCCTGTAATTATTTTAGGAAAAAGTGTACATGGAAAAATACGGTATATCTGTCTGATACGAGGGATCTGAATCCGTGCTCCTGTTGTCATCTCAGGCAAGGAATTGCAGGAAGTTCCTCCTCTCCCTCTTCGGTGAGATATTTTCTTGTGCCATTCACCTGACAGGTTTCATGCCATTTGTGGATCTTCTGCAAACTGCATATCTTGTGTAAATTATTGGAATTGTGCAGTTTGCACAAATTGTCAGAACTGCAACCACTGGTGCCTTGTTGTGTGAGCTTCACAGTAAGAATCCACAGCATCAGTGTTTTTGGGGGTCTTTAAAAAAATAATAATGAGCCAGTCCTTTTCTGCTTGCCGTGTGTTTGTACATTGCTTCTTAAAGGAAAAGGACTCTAGCTCTGTGTGGACTACTGCAAAGACATTGGCTGAAATCCTGTTGTAAAGTTATACAATTAATGTAACTTGTGACTTGCCATGAGTTAAGAAATCTCAGTAGACGTTTCAACTCAATATATAACAGATAATGCCTACTGAGACATCTTAACTTCCAGCTATTTGCCTTCCAGAGGTTATGCTGTTTATGTAACTGTACAGCAGGATTTCAACCATCATGTACAATGTTTGATGCAGAAAAGAAGCACTCATTGTCCCACTCTTGGTCTGTAGATGAGGAATCTCAGGAGACTTGGAAGTTTTCTACTGACATATCTCATAGTGTTGAGACATCTAGTGAGTGTTCTTTCACATTCCTATTTGAAACAACTTTAACTGCATACCAACTTCTGGGATTTGTAGAGGTCTAATTCACTCCCCAGAACTACAATAATAGAGCTCTTTAGCAGAAAAGCCTTTCAGGCAACTGCAGCTGTATTCTGCTCTTCTTAAAGTATCTGTTCTTCACCATGATGAATGGTGCAAGCGAGCCTTACACCATCATAGCTGAAGCTGCTGTAACTATGTAGATTAGAATAATGCTATATTTAGCAAGGTATCAGAGTGCTTCCTAACAAGTCTTTCTAACCTGCCATCCCACCTGCCTTATTCATGGAACTTCACAAGAACTTTGTAGTATTTCTCTGTATAAACTCTCCCTTGCCTTTTCTGTCCGTTGTCTTCCAAACTGCTGGGCAGCTCAGTGATTTAGGTACATATCTGGCTGTGGAGCCAGAGGTTGGGAGTTCGATTCCCCACTGTACCTCCTTGACAGGGGCTGGATTCGATGATCCATAGGGTCCTTCCCAGCTCTGCAGTTCTAAGATAATGGTGATGGAAACTCCATTACAGAATAAAAGAGGAAATAGCTGCAGTCCCTTCTCACTGTTGTCATTAGGGGCCCTTCATCTGAATCTATCTTAAGTCAGAATATGAAACATGGAAAAATGCCAAATGATGTTTCTTTTGTTTTTGTTCTTCAGAATTCTTTTCGAGAGGACTCTAGTGTAATTCAAGGGTGGGCACTAAAGCTCTCTAACAGAGCATTCTAAATGTCCCACCAATATTGTGTAGGATGATGGCATAACAGCTGAAGTCACAACAAACAACTGTAACTGTGAAGTGTGGAATGCTCCGTGTGTGTACGGTGTTGTACTGTTAGTTATTGATTTCCTGACACATATAAAGGTCATTCTTATTATTTTACTTATTAATTATTCAGCCTTCCTCCTTTTATGTGGCATATATTTATATGGCACTGTGACAGTTGATGCTGTAGTAGTGAAAAAAATATTCATGTGCGTCCATCCCAAGGGTGTGCTTGCTCAGAGAAATGCAACTAGTTGACTACATTGAGTACATTTAACATTGTTTTTTCGTGACCAACTGTTTTTCCCATTATATTCTGGTGTGAATGTCTGCAGAGGACTGAAATAATATTGTAGACAGTTCTGACACCACATTCTGCCTTCATATGCCAGGAAATGCATAGGTTACATGCTTCTACATGCTGCCCCTTCACTCCTGTGTTCACATGAAAGTGAAACAGGCCAGGAAACTGCACTGAATCATGTGTTGCAGTTATGTCTTAACTTGGAAATACAGTGGAAAACTTGAAGATCCAGAGGCCAGTTTTAACACATGTTTGCAAGTTTGCTTTCAAGTCTTGGTTTCTTTGGAAACCATAATAAAAATTCCTGGTTTGTAAAGAGCGAAACCGCGGAAAAGCTCAATGCACGTGTCGACATGGGTATTTCCTGTTTTCAAGCCAGTACTTGTTTGGGATACAGCTATACAGTTACCATATTGTCCTTATTAACCATATAGTACTAGTGTGATGAGTGTGATTTTGTGAGTCAAGAAAACAATATAGTATTTCTCTATATTAAGACATATATCTGAAAAGTTCCCAAAATTAGGAGAAATGGAACTATAACAAAAAGATTAGTCAGAGGACTCTTAACCAAAGTGCCTGAATTGCCTAACAATTATAATGCAACATTCAGAAAAATAGTAAGGTGCGACCTTACTTCTCTATGTACAAAAATGAAGAAGAGACCTATTAATAAGTACTTTTTGTACCTCCAGATATCGTGTAGATCCTCCCATGATAGGCTATGTATATAGATATGAAGAACAATAATAAAAACTAAATATGGTGCAAGAGGATCAGTTATTACTTTGAGATGAAGATGGCAAAACACATTTTATGCTAGTGGTGCGAGGCTGTACATAAATATTATCAGTGTTTTGAAAAGGTGTACAGTGGTGCCTCG
Source organism: Intellagama lesueurii (assembly GCA_037013535.1). Taxonomy (NCBI): domain Eukaryota; kingdom Metazoa; phylum Chordata; class Lepidosauria; order Squamata; family Agamidae; genus Intellagama; species Intellagama lesueurii. The sequence continues at coordinate 253,599,213 of JBAJHW010000001.1, forward strand.
ACTTGCGAACTTAATTGGTTCCGGAACTCTGGTCGTAACTTGAAATGGTCATAAGTCGAAGCACCATTTCCCATAGGAATGCATTGAAATGCAATTAATCTGTTCCGGCCAAAGGAAAAAAAATCACACACACACACACAAAATCACTGCAAAACCCATTGGAAATGCGATTAATCCCTTCTGGCCGAAGGGGGGGGGGGAAGAAAAGCAAGCGAAGCATGCAAAGACCCATCGGGAATGCAAAGGAAAGCAAAGCAAAAAGCAAGCAGATCGTGCAAGACCCATTGGAAATGCAAAGAAAGCAAAGCAAAAAGCAAGCAGATTGTGCAAGACCCATCGGAAATGCGGGGGAAAAAACCCCAAAAAACAACCAAACCCCTCAAGACCCATCGGAAATGGGGAAAAAACCCCAAAAGCAAACAAACCCCCCAAGACCCATCGGAAATGGGGGGGAAAACCCAAAAAGCAACAAACCCCCCAAGACCCATCAGAAATGGGAAAAAATACCAACCAACAAACAAACCCCCCCAAGACCCATCGGAAATGGGGGAAAAAACCCAAAAAACAAACAAACCCCCCAAGACCCATCACAGCACAGAAACATAACCCCCCCAGCTCAAAACCATGCTGCAAAACCCACCCAGAACAGTTTTTAAAAAGCAGAAAGCAGCACCTTACCTTACCAGGGAGTCCGAAGCCTCCTCCGATCGCACTCACTCTAACCGTTGGGGCGAAAGAGCTACAAAGAAGCAGCCTCTTTGCCTACCAACAGTTAGCAATTTGAATTTCCCGCCTTTTTCCCCTGCCCTTTTCTGTTCGTAACTGGAAGCTCTGGCCACAAGTTGAAGCAAAAATTTGTGGCCGGAGCTGGTCGTAACTCGAAATGGTCGTAAGTCGGGATGTTCGTAAGTCGAGGCACCGCTGTAGTTAGCTGTGGTTTCAGAAGGTATTTTCCTTTCACAATGAACCTAAATTTATCATTCCCCCAAATTACTTTGGCATTCAAGAGAAGAAATGTTAAAATATACTATTAGAAAATAGGACATTCCAATCCATTTTGTGGGATGTGAGGGTATTTATTCAGGGTGATGTCATGTTGTTATGTATCCTCTCAGTGCAGAACGGCTTGAGTAACCTATGCAGTAATTCCAAGGGCAAATGCAATTAGCAATTATGTGCTAAAGCTAATTACTGTGTGGTGACTTTCTTTAATGGAAAGCTATTGTTTTAATAGTTTAGTATTGTTTCACTGTATTTGTTACTCTGTATTAAAAGGCAGAGAAAATTTATATTTTAATTATTGTTCTGGATGCCTTTAACATCCCTGCATTAATAATCTCTTATGACTGTGAGCATTAATTTGACTTATGCTTAAATATTCTGCTCTTTTTATCCCCATAACTTATACAAAGTTCATGGAGAGTCTGAAGGCAGAGAAGGCTGCTTGGCTGGCCTGAAAATAATGAGACATTTGTAATGTAGAAAACGCTCCTTGTCTGAAAAAGGAGGAAAACACAGAGAGTTGTTGTTTTGTAATGTGCTCTTCATGGGGTTGCTTTTGAAAAATGTTTGGAAACTTCAGGGGTCCAGAATGTTGTGGCCAGACTGTTGACAAGGGAAGAAGTGACTCCTTTGCTACAACATCTTCCCTGACTATCTGTCTGTTTCTGGGCTCCGATGGTAATTCTTGTTATGACCGTGACATGCCACTTGTTTTTTGGAAAGATGACCATAGACCCATATTCTCCCATTCAGGCCTGCCTTAAGTGTTTAGGTCTTCAGACTCTTCTTTCAATCCTACTGCCATTGGAAATATATTTAGTGGAGATCTCAGATGGGGTTTTTTGGTGGCTGCTTCTAGATTTGTGGACTCCCTGCCTGTTTCTCTGTTGCCTTCTGTGAGGAGGCAAACATGTTTGTATTCAGATACGTCTTTGGCATTTAAGCTGGATTACTCTTGAGAGGGTTTTAAGTAGTTTATTTTATTATTTTAACTTCTATACTGCCCTATTAATGCAAACACTCTCTGGGCAGTTTACAACCCATCCAATGACATAATTACAAACCATACAAAACAATAACCATAATATAAACAAATTCTGTAAAAACTTTGCCACTAAATTGATAAAACCTGCATTTGAGTAAAATTAAACAAATTAAACAAAATTAACATCTCATGTCAATTGGTTAAATATTAGTAAAGGCAGCTTTATATAATTCTATTTTAAGTAACTTCCTAAAAACTGAGAGGAATGGTGCCTGATGAACCTCTGTAGGAAGCTGATTCCAGAGGAAAGGGGCTACAATCAAGAAAGCATGGTTCCTGGTATTAGTGTTGCAAAAATGTTGGTTCGGCAGGTCAGACCCAATCTCCTACAAGGCAGGAGAGAAAGAGAACACCAGCAATGATAGGTCTTCTATTAAAATTTATTCTACGGAATAGGAGTACACATGGGGACTATTGTCCAAAGCAATGTGTCTCAAAATACATGAACATGCTATGTATCTTATGTACCTAGCTAATCATGCATCACTGATCTTATCTAAATTCCTCACCAGAATGGTATATTTCAGTTTTCCTTTAATCTTGATCTCCTGTCTCACAAGATTTTGGTTCACTTATCTCCTTGATGTATCATTTTGCCTTGTGACAGCCTGTTCCTGTTTTTCCCTTCTTTCCATACTATTGGCACATTCCCTTCCCAGTAAACTTTAACTGCATTTAAAGGTCAGGATGTTCTACTTATAAGTTCCTTAATACTTAATATGCAGAGCTAATACAAAACAGCTTGCTTAGGCTAGGCCTGCAACATTTTCAAACACTCTAATATAAAATCTAATATAAAATACAAAGGCTGTAACAAAATCTATAACATTCGTTATTTTGGTCTCCTTAGGTGTCACAATTTTTAGCATCAAGTACTGTGAGGAGCGGGTGAGGCAGGTAGCTTTTTTGTGGTAGAGATGTTCTGAAAAGTATCGATATCCTAAACTGCTCTACAGGTCATAATCAGCATTTTGAACTGGGCACAGAAGCTAACAGGGAGCCAACTAAAGTGTGCCAAGACTGGGGATATGTGTTCATATCTGCTGATACCTGCAGTCAGTCTCTCATCTGCATTTTGGACCAGCCCTATATAGAGAGCATTACAGTAGTCTATTTTAGGGATTATCAGTTTTCAAGGTATTTGAGCAAACAGCAAATCAGCAAACAGAAAAAGTTGCTGGTGTCTGCACAGGTGTGTATGGTAAAACAGCTTTATTTTAAAAAAATCATAACTCAAAAATAATTTGCCCAAATTTCCCCAAATATGGCTCTGAGCAAGAGCAGACTGTCTCCTGCATCTGTGCTAAACTTGGTGCTGATCCAACGTCCAGTTTCCAAGTTATATATTTTTTGTCTGGGGTGCCCCCATTTTTTGACTTGCCTTATGGAATGCTGGTTTGCTCTCTTGTACAGTATCTATGGCTGCACTCTCCTGCAGCAATAATGTACACTGTAAGAATAAAGGATTGTTTACACTTCAGATGGAACACTACATCAATATCCAAACTGATATTTAAGTTTAGCCTGTTATACATTTATCTTGATCACAGAAGAGCAACCAGGTTAAATTTACTTAAAACCACTGGGGTTTGAAATAAATTTGGGGAGATGGATGAAAAAGTGTTCCTTATAATTATGTTGTAAACCACTCAGAGAATGCTCTATCACTATGGGATGGTGTAGAAGTTAAAACAACGACAACAGCAACGTGGCAACAGTTAATAACAAACTGTATGCTGCAGGTATTTAGCTAGAATCAGGAATAGGACCCAGTGTGACAGTGTGGATTGGAGCAGCCACTGATTAAGAAAGAACTGTTAAGGGGCATGCCCAGGTCAGCAGGGCTGCCATAGCTTCCCATAGTTGGAGCAAGGGGTCTCTTGTTACCCTAGTTTATTTGCACCCAGGGAGGGCATACCCGTTTATGGAACAACTACCTTGGATACCAAGTAATGTGCTGAAGTGGTTGAGCTGGGATGGCAGGATGGTCATCCGAGCTAAAGATTTGCTCTGTATGCTGTGTCAATATTATGCTGCCATAGCCAATGCAAGTTATGGCCTTTTTATATCCACTATTAATCTTTCCAATAAATTTATTGATTTTAATAATGTTTATATGTGCTAATGGGGGACATGGGCCAAGAGGGCATCCCAAGCTCTCTTGCCTGGACCCACAAATGTTGAGACAGGCTGTCTCAGTCATAAACGTAGCTCTGGAGAGATTTCTTCATGTCCTTGGTTCAGAGACACTGCAGCTCCAGCTCGCTGCCCTATAAGACTGTTCAGAACTAAAAACTGCAAAGCACTATGTAAATCAGTACAACAACGTGTTGCAAATTAAATAATTGTGTTCAGTACATAACTATACAATGCAAATCCTAGCTGCTGGTTTTTGTCTTGTCTTGGTTGTAAATATTATTCAATACTCCGTTGACTGTAACCATAACTTAAACCTGTAGTTTTGCTGAGATAGGATTAGTTTATGCGCTTCCTCATGATTTCGTGACAGAAAATCTGGAAACATAGATCTCAAGAGATTTTATTTCTTACAAGCAGAATAACAGATCACTTTGGTTCCTTCCCTCTTCAACATGCATTAAGCAATTCTTCACATAGTTGTCAACCATTTTGGAGATCATTGTTTCCCCTCCATCAACCTCTATGCCTGGAAACGTTCTCATTGGGATTCTGCACCACTTCCTGCTGCATAGTGATAAATCCTCATCCTCCATATTTGGCAGTTTAGGGAACAGTTTTCACAACATGCATTCAGTTAACAACCCTCATATATTTTACTGTCAATGTCTATTTTGCTGTAGCATCTCCACAGAAACATGCTTATTGAGGTTATGCATAAAGTAGTAGTCCTTAGGAAAGTGTTATGTGATAGTGTAATGTATCCATCCTTTTTTTAACTTACCCTTTGCTTATATCCAGGGACGTGGTGCTGCTGCAGGTTAAGCCTCTGGGCTGCAAGGTCATAAGATCAGCAGTTCGAATCCACGCGACAGAGTGAGTTCCTGTCACTTGTCCCAGCTCCTGCCAATCTAGCAATTCGAAAGCATGTGAAAAAAATGCGAGTAGATAAATAGGTACCACCACGGTGGGAAGGTAAGGGCGTTCCATGTCTAGTCGCGCTGGCCACGTGACCACGGAAACTGTCTACAGACAAACGCTGGCTCTACGGCTTGGAAACAGGGATGAGCACCGCCCCCTAGAGTCGGACACGACTGGACAATTTGTCAAGGGGAACCTTTACCTTTTACCTTGCTTATATCCAACATACATTGTTAAATGCCCCACTCTTGTAGAAAGAAGGGGCAGGGTTCTGGTTTGAAGGGAAGTACGAGTACATAGCGAGAATACAGGGTTCTATTCCACAGTGGCTATCTCATCCATACTCTCCTATTCCCTACAAACACTTCTGTCATCTGCAGAGCTTTAATACAAGGGCAGGTTACTTCCAGAGCCCTGGGAACTGCATTTGTCATTCATAGCATCTTGAAGGGTCACCTCCACCCTCCAGCTATTCCCCACATTCTGGAAATTCTTCCCTCATTTAAAAAAAAACAAAAAATACATGGAGAATGGTCAGTCATACACTACAGGACAGGACATGACTTGCCATTTTGGGCCATTTTCCCACCACATCTGTTTTAGGTCCAGAAAGGACTTTTTTCAAGACAGAACATAAAAAAGCAAAAGCAAAGCGTGCTGCTTATATACCGCCCCATAGTGCTTCAAGCACTCTCTGGGCGGTTTACAAGTTAATTATGCAGGGTACACATTGCCCCCCAGCGAGCTGGGTACTCATTTTACCGACCTCGGAAGGATAGAAGGCTGAGTCAACCTTGAGCTGGCTACCTGGGATTGAACCCCTGGTCGTGAGCACAGTTTTGGCTGCAGGACAGCAGTTTAACCACTGCGCCACGAGGTTGGTTACTTCTTATGTGAAGTGGGGGGAAAGCTCCTGAGGAACTAAAGCAGGTGGTAATGGGGAAATGGCCCAAAATGGGCACAGAGGGCACAATGAGTGATCTTAGGCAAAAAAAAAAGTGTTCTCCAAAGATGTTTTAGGGTATGTGTGCTGGAGGGCTGTGAATCTGCCCTGGGAGCTACATATGCTCAGTAGGCTGCACTTTGCATAATTATCATGATGTGCTCTCAAATCCATTCTGGCTTACAGCTATCCTCCCAGGGTTTTTAAAATATAAAGGTACTCAGAAGTGTTTTACTGTTTTCGTTTTCTGGGGGATTATCTGGGACTGTGCTGCTTGCCCAAGGCTGCACAACTATCACTGGCACACACACGAAGGGTGATCTCAGTTGGGTCTTCTCCTGTGAGGCACAATAGGAATTCAGACTCCTGGTCTCCAATTCACTGAGCTCACACTCTTCCTGCCCTGCTTTAATACATGTCACAATCCTGTATGTGGAGGAGGAGGAGGAATTTGGGAACAAGGACTATGGGGATCTAAGCAACAGGCAGAGGGAGGGCTTGGCATTCTGTAATAGTGATGGGAATATCTGTCCGTTCTGCTTTCTCTCCCACTTCGGTATTTTAATCTTAAATTCTATCTGTCCAATTTATGAGCAAACTTTCACCATTTGGAAAGTTCTGATTAAAAACAAATTGACCCAAATCTGCACTGGTCAAATTCACTGGGTGCATCTGCTCCCAGCAAGGAGAAAATCATGCTGTGTCAGCGTGCAATGTAGCTGTTAAAGACAAAATGCCGGCCAGAAAAAAAAAGTGGCAACCCTGATTCAGCATCAGTGCTGAACGCACTGAGATTCAGAGTCAGATTTCTAAGAGCAAAACACTCAAGGCCTTCCACCTGGATGGGCAAATCTGTCAGGTTTGCTTTCTTCCACTATCAAAATGATTGTCTCTAAATTTCTTTCCAATTAATTGATGTTCTTCCAATATGTATGTTTTAGAATGCAACCAACATTTCAGAGGTACTTATCAAAATACCAAACAAATAACATTCTTACTCTTCCTTCTCTTACGTCCCTTTTGCTATGAAAATCTGATCTCCTATATTCCCTTTCTCTGCAAGTGGGACAATTCTCTGTTTCATGCCATCACATCTAGAATTGCTTTGCAATATACTCATTCTTATTGAGCATACCTAATTAATTTATGATGACACTTCTCTCCCCTTGCTCCTTCTGCTTTCTTCCAGTCATTCTGTTTCCTTTAATGTCATATTCCATTTTCTATTGCTCCATTGCAATATTTCTCTTTTTTGCTATTTATTTTTCCTAAGGTTCTTACTCGCCAATTTGATACTTGGTGAATATGCCTTATACTTGTGCATGTTTGCTCTGTTTCTCTAGCTGGTGGCTGTTTACAGCTTTAATTACTTTTTCTCAGAGATGATGTAACTTTGAATACAGACATACTTATTAACACATTTATTTAAATGTATTTATAAGGGTGTTTTTTCCCTGTGAAAAGACACCGTTCCTAAACAGCTAATAATAATAAAAAGAGGATAAAGGCTAGTATCAGGAACTGCTGGACTTGGATTGCTGACTGATACCCAGAAGGTTCTCTGCTGATCTGTTTTCCCTCACCTGGCACTGGCACTGCCAGCAGTGCCAGGAAGCTGGTTCTAGCCTTCATTTCAATTTCCCATAATTATCTGGAGCAGCGTTGGGTTTGGAAGCGTTATAAGAGATTGAAATGGCATGTATACTCAGCTATCCTGTTTGTTTGGAGCACTGCTGCTGCTCACTGAGGCCAGGCTTATGTATCAATTAATTAATTAATTGTTGATATAAATCAGCAGGCACTAAATTTTGGAAAGGCAATGTATTGGCAATGCTGCAGCAAAGCAGAATCACAGCAAGTGAAGTCCCTTCACCCAGAAAGATTACGTTATTTCTTTTAAACCCTTTTTTGTGTGAAGGCAACTAAGCAGTTGCAAAGCTCCTCCTTGTGTGGTTACAGAACGATTAAAACTACAGTTCACCACAATTACTTCATTAAAGTCTAAATATAAAATCTTTCTGCTTATCTGGCCGAACATAAATGTCTGCTTATCTTGCAGAACATATTTCCTCTTTCCATGTCTACATGTGTTGTCCAATAATGTAAAATGGCTTCTCTCAGCTTCCACAGATATTAATTCATTGCTTTTCTCTCTACCAGAGCACCAAAAGTGCTGTACAATAAAATAAAAACATTAAAAAAGAAATGAAAAGCTATTTTAAAGCCTATTTTAAAACCAGTTTTGAAAAACAGCAGCCTGTTGGAATAACATGGTTTTTGCTGTCCACCAGAAGATAAACAAGGATGGAACCAGCTTGACTTTCTTTAGACGGAAGCTACACAAATGAGGTGATGCTACTGAAAATTCCACACACACACCCTGCTTTCTCATGTTCTTACCGGTCTAGTTTTTGAGACTATGGGATATACAACATGTAGATAAATGTCCAAATGAACCCAGCATATTATAGTATTCCAAATTCCTGGTGGGTGCAGTGACCTCAAAGGCCCTGCTTGCTTTATGTGGCATGACTGAGGGAGGGTGACCTAGAGCTTAACCTCAAATGATAACTTAAAAACATGCAGAAGGGCGTGCACAGACAACTGTTCCTTTCACATGAGGATTTTTAGGTAGGGCGGTTAGACTTAAATACTAAGATATCCCTTGTTCCTTTATGTCTGCTATTGAGTTAGGAACCTAGGCTGCTACAGTTTGCTTGTTCTACATATCTGATTAGATTGTCTACCCCATTCTCCATGTGCTGTAAACAGCAGGATTCTTTAAAAGCTACAAATACCTAGCTAATCAAGGATGATGACAGACTTAGAGAACTGTGGGAAAACTTGGTGGTTAGAGCTGTGTTTGCTTTTATTTGCTGCTTCACCAGTAGATTTAAAGGTAAAGGGAAGCTTTACAGGTTGGAATCTGCTGGACTCAGCTGATTTACCCCTTATTAGATTGGAGAGGAGAATTCCTAAGCATTCAAACTTGTTGATAAACAGCCCTGACATTTCTTTTGCATTTGGGTGAGAAATGGTTAACTGATGAAAAAAGGATTCAGCTTCTGGAATCTTCCCTTGCATGATATGCTTCATGAATGAAGAGGGTTTCTGTAGGCCATCTCGACTGCTGACAACATTCAGGTTGCCCTTTGCTATGTAAAGCTTGGCATCCTTTTTTCTGCTGGCAGCATGGGCACAATATTGTGCAACAATATTGAGCCATTTCCTGGCATTTTGAATCATGGGTACAGAAGCACAATATTCCACATTCATAAACCAGAGGTTTTTTTGAAGAACTGAGTACTCATTTTTATCAGCTCACGTCTATGTAGGTGTGCTAAATCTGAACCTTGGTCCTTGACTCTGATAGGATTACAATGTTTTTATCTATAGATATGTGTTGGTCAGTGGTGGACTGCAGGTTCTTCATGCCAAAGGTTCCAGATTCAGACCTGTTTATCAATAGGGATTCTTTTCTGCTTGAAAACCTGGAAGGTCAATGTTAGTCAATAGAGGGGACTCTGGCCTGATTCAGTTTTCAGTTGGTCAGCCATTTTTCTGTGCTTTTCTCCTTCATTTTATCCATTAATTCTTCCCCTTCCCATTCTTTAAATACATTTGTCAAAAATGTTAATATGTAGTAGATCATCCTGCTTTTCAGCAAGGATGATGTTAGATGTTTCCCAAGAGATCTTTTTTTTTTTAAAAAAAAAGTCCAAGTCTTTTTCTAAGTGGAAGATGATGGTGGAATGGATACACCTGAGGAGTCCATTGGTAATCCATTCTGAGAGTCAAGGACTGTGAACATTTTGGTATCATCTCATAATGATGGGCTATAAATGTTCATTTCTGCCTGCTGATTAAGTAGCATGCAGTTAATATCCAACTGTTTCATATAGTTAGTTCTGAAAATAGAGCAAGTAAGCACATACCAAAATGCAGCAATATTGCTTTCAGTGTCTTGCACAAGTATTACTATTTCTGTCATGTTTCTTCTCCCTACACAACAATATTGGATATTATTATCTCAGTTTTATTTTTGCATGACTAAGATCCGGTGTGATATAGGTACTCAGTTTGGTATGCCGAATAGAGTAATGGATTTAGAGTCAGGAGACCTGGGTTCAGTTCTCCAGCTTTGTCATGGAATTTCACTAGGGGTGTGGAACTGATAAAAACACTCCTTAAACACCTTGAAAACCCTATTAGAGTTGCTATTTTTCAGTTCTGACTTGATGGCATTTAACTGCAACAAGATCTAGCACATGCTGTGTATTATGTGGCTATTAAATCTTTAAAAGTTCCTTTTTTTGTACTGTAACTCCCTGAATCTCAGTGAGCATTGCATGAGAGTTGGAATCCAAATAGTACCTTTTTGTAGGCTCTGAGTGATACAGACCCATGCCAGCTTCCAAAATATGTACAGCGACCCACTTGTCGCTCAGCAGCTCATATATGACGATTACAAATGATTGTGTTCTCAAAGGCTTTCATGGCTGGGATCCGATGGCTGTTGTGGTTTTTTTTTGGCTGTTTGGCCATGTTCTGGAGGTTTTTTCAACAAAAAAGAAGAAAGTCTAAAAATCTACAAAGCCTGGCTCCCAGCACTGAAAAATACAGCCTGCAAAAAGTCAATGAACTCTACCCAGCCACAAGGACCGGTGATCACTGCACACAAAAGACCAGCCAACTACACCCATCAATCACAGTGACAGATCATCTCCCCCCCTTATCACAACAAAACTCCCATAACAAAAAACACCCTGATCACAGGAAACACCGAATCTCCTGAAAAGAACAAAAAACCCTTATCCCACAGCTACAAATATTCAAGAATCCCACACACTACACCAGAACACCCACAGAATTCTAGCTCCTGTCCTCTGAAGATGCCGGCCACAGAGACTGGCGAAATGTTAGGAAGAAAAACCTCCAGAACACGGCCAAACAGCCCAAAAAAACCCACAACAACCATTACAAATTATTCTTTCCATTTAGCTGTTGCTGTGGAAGGAAAACAAAAATGAAAGAGCTTAACTGTTGGTGCAGAAAGAGCTTTTACATGAGCAGAAAAATGTTATCCTATTTGCAGGCAGTTGTTTCTGGTGAAATGTTTCTGTACGGAATTAATGGGGATGATAAATAGCTTGATAGCCTTGCCAGGTGGCATGGCTGTGGCATGTAAGGTTGCTGCACAGGAGACCTGGATATTTGGAGCAAATTTGGGATCCTTGTTTCTGAAGGCTGGTGGAAGTGGAGCATGAAGAGGTTGATGTGATTGATCTCTTTAGTAGAAGGAGCCAGCTGGAGTGATTGCAAACCACTCCTCTTATTTCTCCTGAAAGTGGAATTGATGGCAGCTTCTGAAACACAACAACCCCTCAAACATTTTTCTAGCCATTGAGCTGTCTGGCTTCAAGCACTGTCACTCTGAAAGAGGATCAGTGACTTCTTTAAAGAGACAGGAAAGATCACAACAGTGAGGCAAGCACTGTATCCTTACTCTATCCAGCTGTTATTTCTAATGTAAAAGAAAAAAAGAAAAGAAAAAATTCTGAAGTGAAAACTTGTGTGGTAATGATTAATTTTATTTTCCTGACAGCAAATCTCCCACTTTCATTCTCAAATAGGCAGTCATTTATTTCTCCTGTGGGATTGAAAATTATATTTTACAACCTCTCGTTCAGTTTAGTTAAAAGTGTGACTTTAATTTTCAGGGGTATTTCTACCATTGGGTCTTTAATAACTTTTTTTGTCAAGAAGAATCTGAATAGATGTTATTATTTCCAACCAAGAGGCCCTTGCATATGTTGAAATGCTCCTAGTTCTCTCCCCAGTCTATCATCTAAATCATTGCTCTGGAAAAATAATACATTTACCACTTCACCTTTTGCAGTTAGAAAGTATAATAGGGGAAAATAATTGAATATATTGCCTATAGAATTATGCTCATAATCAAGTTCAAGATGGTGCCGCCCCAAACTGTTTAAGAGTGGGCTTGACTGAACAAATCCTTGGCATTCTGCAAGTTTTTTGGGCCACTGGGCAGGGCAGTCTTGGGGTAATAACAGCATGAGCTTTGCTTTAGCTTTGCCGTATCAAGCAGAACCTCATGGGATGACGTGGCTCTAGGAATTTCTTGGCACAAGTTGTAGAAAGAGTCTCATGCAGGTTTTAGTAGAGTCCCTAGGAATTAAAATAAACAGGGATTAGGCATAGGGACAGGTAAATGCATCAGTTTTGCTCTCACCTGCAATTGAAAAATTAGATCCCATCTTCTTTCTGTTCCAGATGTGAAGGCATCTGCATATCTTGACAAATTCTTCAAAAAAAAAAAGTAATTGAATTGAAATTTCTCTCCACTTGCATTGGCCAAATATGATAGAACACCTCAGTCCACCTGAAAAATCAGAAAGCAAAGATCTCCTCAGTCCACCTCAGTGCCTGCTGTAGGTAGGCTGTTTCTCCCTCTCTTCCCCCTGCAGAGTTATTACCATCAGCTGCCCTGTAGATTAATGTGGGCTATTACATTTTTAAATATTATTTGTTGTGTTTTTGCAAATGCATATTTTTGTTAATTATAAGCCACCTTGGAAAGACCTGCATCCTGGAAAGTAGAATAGAATATATAAATAATTCAGCATCCAGTTGAGCTATGATGGGCTGAGCTTCCATAAGCAACAAGGTGGTGTTTATTCCAAGCCAGTAGTTTTATCTTTGCAATCACCTTACATAGTAAATTAGTTTCAGAATTAGTCACTAGTGGATAGAATATGAAAATACGAACCTCTTTCTCCCTGGTATGGAAAAAAAAAACCTAGTTTGTCTCGTCCTTGCAGACAAGGATGAGGAATTGGAATGTTCTTCTCATCAGTGATGATGACAAGGAATTTTTGATGGCTTTTGTTGTGAGTTTGTGTTGACACAAATGATGGTTTATGCAAAAAAGACTGATCTTTGAGTTAAAGTGCCTGCACAAATATTTGAATTGCATGCCTTGTGCAAATCACCCAAAATTATGTTGGCTGCTTCATTTAAGATTTTGAAGCAGTTGGTTGGTTGATTCTTCTTCTTCTTAACCATTAGCCAGTCCTTCAGGGCTTAGTTTACATAGGCACTCTTTGCTTCTTGAAGAGAAAGGTGATTAGAGACATTTTACATAGATTATAGAACTCTCCAAGGGGAAAGAAAAGTTCTCTCTTTGCCCCTGGCTGGAGGTGAGGGCTATCAGAGGGCATAAAGTTTCTTGTTGAAGTGCTTTGTTGTACCAGAAGAGCTTGAATTCATGAATATGAGGAATGCCATGAGTATCCTTTCCATTTCTGCTCTCTGGACCTTCAGCTCAAAGAGGCTCAGAATCCATGCTGTGGAGGTTCCTGGTCATCCCTGTCTCCAAAACTTGAACTCCAACCCACCCACCCCCATCACCTTGTTATTTTGCATCAATAATCCTCATTCTAGAAAAGAGAGAGCTATTGTTTCTGCTGGCTTTGGTAGAAACAAGTTAAGAGCAACTTTGTAGCCAGATTTCATGGGTAAAATTCACCTGTTCTTTCTGGCAATTTATATTGGTTGCTCCTAAGCCTTTCCTAGATATTTACAAAATGAGGCCATTGGTTCATTTTTCTAAATCACCTGCAAATGCCATGCTGTTGTCAGGTAGTGGTCAAGCATCCACAGGCCTTGCATGGATGGTGTTACAATATTTCTGGATGTTTTTGAGTGCATGTTTACGTGTTAAAGGCAACAGATTTACTGTGATGTGAAAGCCTTTTCTTTCTTTCTTTCTTTCTTTCTTTCTTTCTCTCTCTCTCTCTCTCTCTCTCTCTCTCTCTCTCTCTCTCTCTCTCCCTCCCTCCCTTCCTTGTGGATTCCAGTTTTTTTTAGTTACTACCTGGAATCCAGACCTAGATCCAGATCCAGTTACTACATAGAATCCAGAAAAGGTTTTGAGTTACATGAACAAACTGGTATTAAACAAAGCATGTTTTTTTCAAGTATGTTGCAATAAATAAATTTCCTTTAGAAAAACAGAAAGAAACCTAAAACTTTTTGCAACAAATTCTCACCTTAGTGCATATTGGTTTTCAAAAAAGCAAAAGAGAACAGAGTGGATTCTCAATATCCATTTACTGTATAGATAAAAGTATTACGTCTATTGTCGTGCATTTCAATAATATTTTACAAAAACTGTGAGGATTATTAAACTCTGAAATTGTAGTGGCTCCCATATTTTAAAAGTGTTAATTTACCACAAGCTGTTATTCTGGAATGTTATATTGTGGAGTTAGACATAGATTAAAGAGAAATGTCTCTGCTTTTAATTATGGGAAGATGGGATGAAATTAAGCCTATTCAATCAGCATTAACTGCTAACAGCTTACCTATGTAGAATCACCTTTGTGTGTATTTCTTCAGTTCAAAAAACTGCAGTTTATTTTGTCACATTTAGGCATTGTATCTTGTTTAAAAGGGGGATTTCCCACAGCAAACTACAAACCAAATAAAATGAATTATTTGTCCTCGAATTTCCCATATGCAAGAGAAGGTTAGCTATGAGTGCATTTTATGTTTTATTTGAAGCCACTCATTCCTGAGTCTATAACTCACAGTGATGGTGGTACTGAGGAGGAGACAGCAATTGCAATGCTTTGTGCTGCCCAGCTGTAAAGGTATGGGGTTACAGTGGAAAATGACGATGACAGCAACATCAGACGTTATTGTATACCAGCTCAGAGCAATAATCTATCAAGCTCATTGTTCTTTAGACCAGGGATGGGGAACACAGGGCCTGCTAGATGTTGTTCAACTGCAACTCCCAGAGGTCCAGTCAATGATGAAAGATAAGAGAAGTTGGAAGGATTCACCTGTTTATCCAACCAATATTTGAAGGCTTATGCATTTCCATGTCCTTTCTACACTAAGCCTTTCAGGATTTCAGGAACCTTTTGCATTCCTGTCTGAAGATATTAGGAACTGAACCCGGGACTTTCCACAGCATAAAAAAAGATTCACAATACTTCAGCATTTCTCTTATGAAGAGGACAAAAGCAACACAAGTAGGCCGTTTACTGCTGTCCTCTTCCTGTGGCTTAGTTGTTACCTTATAATCAAGCTTTGGTAAACAGCTGATTGATCATCCTGCTGCTGTTACGGATTACTAACAGATTTTTGTCTACATGATTACTTGGGGCTGCTGTAACATATGTGGTGGGTTTGCTATTTGGATGGGCTGTGGAAGTGTCTCACATTCTTGGACACTTTTCCAATCAGTGGGTTGAGCCCACCCACTAAATATCACTTCTGTGCCACGGCAGCTGACTTCAGGTTCTGTCATCCAGAATGTAATAAATGGATTCCTGTAATGAATGAAGCACCTTAATTATATGATTAAGGAGGCAAAACTGTTTCAACACTGCTGCAGATTATGTGAGAATGTTCCATGCTGGTCTGATACACTGAATCTGCATGTAAACCTAACTGATCAGTCGCTTAGACTAAATAGTGTGATTATAAATTATGAGTGTAGCATGTTGGTGTAAGTGAATTAGAGTAATGCTACATATTCTTTGTTGGAAAATGCCTTAACTCCTAGGAAAGGAAGATTTGCCTGTATTTCAGAAGGTAATCCCAACTCAGGCTGATTACTGTCTATCAATATTAGCAATGAAGGAAGGGAGAAGCTGTGGCAAGGAATTGTAAGAGTCAGGATTCTATTTTTAAATGTACATTTCCATATACACACATAGTGCTAATTACCTGAAGAGGATGATACCTTGAGGTGGAGGGGGAAGTTCAAAGGCTATGATAAACCAGCTGCTCCTTCAAGGTCATGTTCTTATTTCAGTAACTGATCTTTTGGTGTCATGTGTCTTTTCTTTTTTAAATCTCAAAAAAAAAAAAAGGTCTTATTCGATTACAAGAGCTTATTAAGGCTCCATCGCGGTACAACCTGCGTCTAAAAATCCGGCAGTTACCAGCTGACACAAAAGATGCAAAGCCCTTGCTCAAGGAGATGAAAAGAGGCAAGGAATTCCATGTCATCTTTGATTGCAGTCACGAGATGGCAGCAGGCATTTTAAAACAGGTAATCTCATCCCCTTTCCCCAGATGTCTCTTGCCCATCTGTATTACTAAGATAACAGTACTGATCTTAAAGCAGAGGAGCTAAATCCAACTGTTAGATCCAACTAGAATGGAACCTTTTAACAAATGAGTCTTGTTAAATAAAAACTTACAATAAGTCTCACTTGTTCAACTGCACTGTAAAGTGTGGATATGAACTATGATTAAAGCAAACTCATGGAAAATAGGGAGAATTCATTCCTGAACTGTTTCTGAGTTTTGAATACATGATAAACAGAGAAGTGGATAATATGTGGTCAGAAATATTTTGATAAGGGGGATTGTTCAGTTTAAACTGGATTGCGTCTTCACTTCCTGCCAAGAAAACGTTTGTATTTATTATTGTTCTTTTCATTATTACTTGCTTTTCTGTTTCAAATTCAGTCACTTTGCATTCCATTGTTTCATCAGTTCAAAGGGGTTCAGTGTCAACCCTGGTCTGCAGGGTGTTTAATAGTCACAATGCAACAGCAGGACTGTTTTGAAAGGATTTACCTGTTTATTTTGTTTACTATATTTGTAAGCCAACATAGGTGGTGTATTGGGTAGAGCGATGGACTAGGACTCAGGAAGTCTGGGTTCAAATCCCTGGTCACCAATTAAAACTCACTGGGGGTGTGAAATTGAAAAAAAAAACACTACTTAAATATCTCATTTACCTTAGAAGCCTTATTAGGATCATTATAAGTTCGTCTGACTTGATGGCACATAACAACAGCAAGCCAACATCTAATTCCCCAGCTAGCTTATAATATATAAAATTAAAAACAGGGTAAATACAAAATAGGGCAATCAAAAATAACATAAAGTACTCCAGGCTGGTAGATCACAGCTGGCATATCAGTCAGAGCTGAAGAAAGAGTCTTTGAGCAACAGAGATTGTTTGAGTTTCTAATTGTAGCACTGAACAAATAAACAAACTGTGAAACTGATCCCTTATGGCACAGATGGGTGATTTCTACATGTTTATAAATATAACCGCCTAGTTTACCTTAATCTGATCCATTATCATGCTCAAATACTGTATGTTTAAGACATCCACTGCCTGACTGGAATCTAATGATAATCTGAAAATTTATGGCATCTCAGACTAAGATGCCTGTCTTAGATGTTAAAATGGGATACAAGAAAAAAGTAAAGCCCAGCATAATCCTGACTCCTGAGCATAATTACCAAGTAATGATTGCATAGTATCAGTTCCTCCAATTGGCATTCAAGCAGGAGGGAACCTACTTGTTAGCTTCTCCAAAAGAATACCATGGTCAATGGTATCAAAATCTGTTGTGAGTGGTTCTGAAGAATTGACAGTCATATTCCATTAGCTTTTCTGTTGATGACAATTATGTCACAGGACAGCCAAAGCAATTTATGTCCCAAAATGGGCTTTGAAATGAAACAATAAAATCAGTTTTATCCAAGAGTGACTGGAAATGCCTCCTCACCATTCTTTCAGTTGCCTTTCCTAGGAAGGAAGTGTTAGCAACTGACTAACACTAAACTTCTTCAGGAGTAGTTTAAAGAAGGTGGCTCTCATGTTTTGATGAGTGTCTACAGTATTTCTTACCCAGAAGTATATCAAATAAAGTTTACTTCTTGCTCCTAAAATGCTGCTTCTAGAAGATCATTCTGGGGGATATTCTTCCATTCTTGGGTTTCCACTGTATTTTTCTAAAATAAAGGTAACTGAAAATGAATATGTCCACATTTCCTTAGTCATGTGTCACTCTTTAAAGATTAACATCAAGAAACCTCTCAAGTAATAATAACTGCAATTAACTGCTCTTAAAAATACTGTTGCAAGCTGTTTTACAAAAGGTTATTACAGAAAAAGCTTTATTAAATATATGTTAGATCCAGTTCCTGGACTCATGCAGTTTTCAGAATTCTGTATCGACTCGAGTTGTTGGGGTGTTTTCCTATGCAGGGCTATACTATGCTCTTGGAGGACTAAACCCTGAAGTTTTCACTAGAGCATGGGTGGGCAAAAGGTACAACAGGATCCATGAACAGATCTCTGAGTGATTTGTAAGACATTTGTATGAATTTCTAGTTCCCAACTGTTTAAAGCAGCAGTATCAGAAAGCCCTTTCCCCACATCCTCTACTGAATGAGGCAGCTAGTTAAAGAAGCTGGGAAGAGGACTATGTAAAAGGATTATGAATTTGGTTCTCATACTGAAATAAAAATTCTTGGGCTGCACCATCTTGTATGACAATAAGAGTTTTGGTACATTCTATATGTTATCTTGCTGCTTATTAAAAGACAGTGGCAGATAGCTCGTGATCTAAGCGGAGGGCACTTCTGTCTATGATTTTTGTGTGGGGTCCCCCTCATGCTGGCCGTGACCCACCCATGCAGGATAGTGCTCCAAAGACCTCTCAAATGCATGTTATGTTACATTATGTTACATTACATTATGATAACTCACTTGCATAACAGCTGAGGTTGGGCATGCTTCAGTGCTGATGTTCACTTCTTGCAAAGAAGTACATTAATATGATCACAGCCATTCATTATCATATTTATTGTAGATATCTTCTGTTACAGCACAAAGAAGGAAGTTATCCTTGGTTAATGAACAACAGTATACCTTTGTTCAATGAAATTAATTACAAGCTTTGAGGAAATTTCCAGTCACGGGAAAACAGTTGGGCTTCTTCATTCATTCCACATGAATGAAAGGGGTCCTTCTGTTAGTAGTCATACTTCCATGAATGGAAGCTCCTTCTGTTAGGATCCGACTCCTCATACTTTGCAGCAGAACCTGAAACTGCTGACTTCCTTTGATTATCTGTACATGTTGAAATATTAGAGTTCAAAAAGTTTACTAGGCTGGTCTTAGCAAAAAACAAAAATGAGAGAGAACGAGAGAGAGAGAGAGAGAGAGAGAGAGAGAGAGAGAGAGAGAGAGAGAGAAACAAGCCAACCCCCAAACACTTTCCATCTTTTGTCTAAGTGCACAATAAGTTAGTCCATCAGCCACATTGCATTATTTATAATGTACCCATAGTTTGTAGGCAAATGGCAAATGTAGCTTTTAATAATACCCTGTCAGCAAAAGGAGCCATGTTATACAAGGGTCAGAGAAAAGTGGAGACTTTGCTTTATAACCCCTTGTTCACATACTTAGTAAAAGGCTTGTTGTTGCTGAATTATCTCTTTCCTGTTTTGGTAACAAGGTAGGGTTCTCCATAATGCTCCAGATGGACAAAACAGATTCTCAAGCTATTTCTAGGTGTGTGTGTGTGTTTTTTAAGAGGTAGGAGCTGATCTTGAAAGTATAGCTATAAAACTCTTTCTGAAGAGTGCCCTTTTGCATCTGAATTATTTTTTTACAATTTCTTCCCATCCATGCTAATACTTAACATACGGAAACTAGCTAATTTCAGAGTATTGCACCCAGGCCTTTAAACAAAGCAAAACATCTTCAATTAGCAATTATCTGGTCTGTCTTTTTTGGATTTGTTCACTGGGAGGCCACAGGTAGCTCATGGACTCAGCTCATGGGCTACTCAGGAGGGCATAGCTTCTGCCCTGTTTCAGAGTAAGGTACCCCACTGCTTGGTCCATGAGGGACATTAGAGAGAGATGAGTCACACTTTCTGCCTATGCAGAGGCAAAGAACATTTCTGGAACCTGCACAGAAGGCTTACCAGGGTTTTCTTGTGAGCCCCTATGCTGTTTTCTTACACCCCTGTTTTGTTCTGTTTTTTTTTAATGTGGAAACTTTTGCTTGCATTTTCAAGTGGCCAAAGATTTTTTTTTCATTTTTTTAAATTGAAAGATGTGAGAGCCTGAAAGGTGCTGGTCCATGCCCAAGCTCGGCAAAGGTATGCCATGCCCTCTACAGAGTGCCAGGAAAGTTTTTTGAGTGTGTTTGTGGGAGTTTAGGGGCGCTCATTTGGGTCCCTGGGGATTGCCCATACCTGCCTTGATAGTGAAAAACAAAATGCACAGCCAACACAGATGCACTGTGTAGAAAGTTGAAAAAATAAGATTGAACAGGTAGGTTGGATAGAACTCCTTGAATTATATGATCCATTCATTTTACTGGATATCTCAGTGAGTCAGAGGTTTGTGAGCTCTGATCCACACTGTATATCCCAGGAAAAAAGCCAGCCTGTGTGCCTTGGGCAAGCTGCACAGCCCCAGAGTGCCTTTGGAAAAAGGAAAGAATAAATCACTTCTGAATAGTTGTTGTGGGTTTTTCGGGCTGTTTGGCCGTGTTCTGGAAAGAGCCCAAAAAACCCACAACAACCATCGGATCCCGGCCCTGAAAGCCTTCGAGAACACACTTCTGAATACTCTGTACCTAGAAAATCCTGAAAAGGCTTACCATAAATCAGAATTGACTTGCTAGAATGTAATTAGTTACTATTATTATGATCCATTTACTCTAAGAAATGTGGTCTCAGTTCTCAGACTTGAGTGCCCTTTATGGGGTTTTGCCATGGAGGTTGAAGAGTTCAAAGATTACTGCTGGCACTTAAAAAAAAAAAGCCTTTTAGATTGCATAACATTATTTGCTTGGAGTAACACTGCTCTCTTCTCCTTTGATACAGTTCTCTACTGAAGATATATAATAAAACACAATCAGTGGAACCATCCTCCATTCATATTTTAAGTTAGCAAAGAAAATGCTCCCATTAATATGTAAAACTTTAAGCTCCTTTCACATCTGCAGCTCTAAACAGTCTACTAATAGTGTTTCTATCAGCAGATTTGGTTCATAAAATTCTTTAATAGTGAGTAATCTGCTCTAACTGCTAAGCAATGATTTGCTTGACCTAATTTTAGGATGATTCCAGTCCTGTAGTTTCATCTCAGCCTTACTCTTCTGGATGCTTTTCATTATCTATATTAGTGTGATTAAACATACTGTTATGGGCAACTTTAGAAATATGAAAAGCCATGTTTTATAACTTATAAAATGATAATATTGTATATACGATTTTTTTTTCTTTTAGGCTTTAGCAATGGGCATGATGACAGAATACTATCATTACATCTTTACCACATTGGTAAGTAGCTTATAAGAATGTGCTAGCAGCCTCAGACAAAGGCCTTTGCTTTTTTAATTATATTACTTGACAAAGTGAAAATGGTCTCTCAGGAACAGGAGGGGAAAAAGTACTAAATGTTTTCTCCTTTTGATTATGATACATTACAGTGGAAGCTCCTGAGGATGGTTTAATTAATGCTCCGAAATATTATTATGGAAAGTTGGCAGAACTTGGGTGGGTGGGGAATGGATTTTAATGGCTGTGCAGTTTTTGTTTTGTTCTGTTCTTGTTCTTGGGTGTTTGTTTCCTGATTTATTTCTTTTGGGGGGAAGGAAAACAGAGTGTAATGAAGAAGAGCCCCCTCCCATTCTTTTGGATGGGTGGGATTTTAATGCTGTTTCTGTTCTGCTGTTCCTGTTCTGAAAGGAAATTGCCTATAAAGAATTTAAAACATAGGAAACTTTTAAGGCCCAATGCACTGTTTCAAGCCTATTGCATTTTAGCTGTTCTAAGCATATACTTCTGAACTATATATATATTTTTAAATTACATTTATGCCCCACCTTTTCGTTCAGTGAGCTCAAGGCTGCCTACATAGCTTATATCCTGCCTATGTTGTCTGCACAATGGCACTGTGAAATAGGCCAGGCTGAGAGGATGTGGCTAGTCCATGGTTATTCAATGAGCTTCATGACTGAGAAGGAAGGTATCTAGACTCCCAGTCCAACACGCAACGTCATGTCATACAGGCTCTTGATAGATGATCTCTACCTAATTGTAATTTAAGTATCAAATAGTATCAAATCAAAGTCTCAAATAGATTATAAATAGGTTATAAGTAAACTACAAATTATAAATAAATTATAAGCAAAAAATGTCAGATAAGCAGCTTCAGCATTTTCTACTTCTGTATCAGACTTGCATGGTCAGGAGCTACCTGCTAGCTGCCTAAACTAAAATGAGTGCAAGAAAAGCAGGATTGTGAGAAACCTTTTGGTGAAACCTTTTGGGTGAGCTCTTTTCATCAAAACCGCCAAGACTCAAACACACGTAGCTAGACTTGGAGCTTACAAAAAGACAGGAAACTGCAGCAGACAATTAATTGGTATATACTGCTGCAATTGTACAGTACAGTCTTTAAATATGTTGTAGTGGTTCCTAGTTACATTCCAGCTGCCATCCAAGGTGGCTGATGACTATCGTCCTGAAAGCTCTAAACACGGCATGACATGAGAGTATCTGAAGGATTATTTTCTCTTACATTTTCCTTAAGCTCATCTGAGAAGGCCCTACATGATGCCATTGGTAGTACCTTGTTGGTGGTGGTCTGTCACAATGAAATGCGGCTGATTCCCTCCTGATTTTCACAGAACTATGAAATATAGTGGTATAATTCAGGATTATGCAAGTTACTCAGTGTAATGTTTCAGAGTTCTTAAACATGGCTGCAAAAATGAGGAGTAGCCCAAAAGCAGGTTTATTTTTATCTAGACTACTGTACTTTTCTTTTTAAAACAGCTCATTGAGTGTCCGGAGCTATGTCCCTTAATGTCGTAGCTCTTGACACCAAAGATGTATTAGTGAATTACAAATCATTATAGTTAGTAGGGTATTGTATTTTAGAAATGAAATCTGAGAAATAAATTGAGAGCACAATACCAGATTATAAAAAGAAAAGAGAATAGTTTAAATTGAAATTTCTGGGCTAAAATCAATTGCTAATCCCAACTAAAGTAGCTGGAAATTTTGCCAGAGTCATGAATGCAGCTTTTCAGGGACTGGTACATAGAGAACTTTTATAACAATAGTCACAAAAAAATAAAAGGCAACAACTATTACGACAAGAACACATCAAGGAAAAGCAAGATATTCCTTCCATAAGATCCAAGAATTCAAATTTAAATCTAATTTGGAGATGCTGAAAGATTGGTAGTGGAATATATTATCTGATCAGTATGAAATCAATAGAAGATGGAAACAATATCCTGAAGTCTACAGGAAAAAAAAGCAAGGAAGGCAAGTTCCTTCAAAGAAAACATTTTTGATGAAAAACTTGCAGTTTTAGAAAGTGGAGTGAAAGCTGTTTTCAAATCATTTGGAAGAAATATATATCCAGGAATCAGTAGAATACCAATAGAATTATTTCACACTCAAGATACAGAATGTATCAAAATCCTAACAATAATATGCCAAAAAATACAGAAAATAAAATAATGGCTCAGAGTCTGAAAATATTCAATTTGTATTCCAATTCCAATAGAAAAAAGATACCAAACATAGTGGTAACTGTAGGACCATTGCATTTATTTTCCTTGCAAACAAAGTGATGCTCAAAGTTTGCAAGAGAGATTTTTACTACATATGGAGAGATAAATTCTGTATGTTCAAGTTGGATTCACAAAAAGAAGCAGCACAAGAGATTACATTGCAAATATACATTGGCTACTGTAACCTGCCAAAGAATTTCAGAAAAAAATTAGTCTGTGCTTTATAGATTACAGTGAAGCTTTTGACTATGTGAGCCACAAAAATCCTTAAGTGTAAGGATGTGTCTCTTAAATAAACAACAAGATCATATGTACGGTATTCCTGGTTACCATCACTGGATGTGAAAACTGGACATAGGATTAATAGGATTTATAGAAGTGTTGATCGGTAGACATGGGCTATTCGTATTTGTATCCCTGGGGATACAAATACAAATCATGGCACCACAGGTGACATGGAGGCTCATTCCCTCCCCACAGAAATAGCTGGTCCACTCACCAGTTGCTCATCAGCTGAGCGGGGAGACCCCCCATCCTGTCTCCTCACCGGAGAGGTCAGCTGCATGGGGAGGAAGAAGAAGCGTTGGCCAAGCTCATTCCTGGATTGGTGCAATGATGACCATGAAGGACCTGAGTACCATGTGGTGACCAGTGAGTCGACCAATCAGTTCGGGGCAGGCTGGGCCTCTGTGGCACCTGTGGTGTTGCGATTCGTATTCGTATCCTCAGGGATATGAATATGAATAGCCTATATCTATTGGTGGGACATGTCTAATTCATTCAGTGGATTTATTGTAACTGGGATTAACCATTGGATTTAGCCTAGACTTCTGCTTAGAATGTCAGGAGGTAACCAACCATTTAAAGAAATAGGAAGTGACCTTAGCTATGATCCTTTCTTCCTCTTTCCATAATACAGTGCAGATGATACTGCAGATGTGATCATCCTGCTTGTTTTTCTGCCCTACTATCGAAAGACAAGAATGCATTTGAGCACTAAGCATATGATAGATCATGGAGTTTTGGCATGACAAGCACATGCATTGAGCTATCTTGAATATCTGTACTGGTCTGATGGAAGGAACAAAAGTCAGTTGCTAACAATAGAGACTTTCCGAAGCACTGATGACTTCCTGGGAAGAGCAAGATGACTGGAACAGGATAGGTATATACCTTTGCTTGCCAACCATATACATGCATTCCCTCAGGATACTGTTACTAGCCTTTATAGTTTTGATCAGGGAGAGAAGCCTGTCAGAGTAGACCAAATTGCAAAGCAAGCTACTTTAATGTGCTGCTGCTGTATTTGTCAGTGACTGGCTGCATAATACATTGGCAAGTGCTACTTCAGGATGTTGCTAGCCACAGCAGAAAGAATGATCTAACAGTGTACAGTGAAGATCTGTGGCTGAAGGTATGCCTGCAGGGGAAAAGGCAGGAAAACCCAAAGTAAATTTCCCTGAGTTCTTTGGCGGGAAGAGGATGAGAACAGATTAATAAATAAGCTATTGAAACAGAAACATAAATAAGATATAAAAATTGTGCATTTAGCAGTCAGGTCTCTGGCTGTCTAATTAAATATCCCCATTTGCTTATTAGAAATGGGGGGAGGTTGTTGGGAGGCAGTATCTTTTTCTGAAGAACAGAAGATAAAATTTCAGCTGCTGACAGTTAAGGATAATTTCAGATATGACAGTGGATGATAGATTTTTATGCTCAGTAGAGCCATGTAACTTGTATCATTTTTGGCTCCTCTGCTTTTATTAATTACTTCTTACCTGACACAGCGAAAGTCTTGTCCAATAAATTTTCTGGTCACAGTGTTTAGCTGTGCTGTTTGGAAGTGTACTTTTCCATGATTGATTCGGAGTTTAATGTAATACCTCATTAATTCTCCCTGAACTGTTGTGCATATTTATTATAGTTTTAAGTAAACAGGAATGTGTTTAAATTACATAATTACTTATTCGATTGTCCAAGATGTCTGGGAGCGATCCCAAATTTACAGGGAAAAGGTCTTTGAGACATTCTTCCAAGTAGTTTTTGTGCCTAGCCAAATTGTTCAACAGGCTTAGAGGATGGGAATGTTTGTCATCCTCTGAAGTGTTTTATGTGGTTCATTTGCCTATTGCATAGCTGTCTTGGGTTTCAGTCTGGAAAAAAGGTGATATCTATAGAGAGAGAGATAGTGATGTCATATATATGGAATGCCAGATAAAGATGATATAATTCTCATCTGTTCCCCATTTTAGTCTTTGCTGGTCTGTCTCCCCTCATCCCAAAACTGAACAGTGCCTTAGCACAAATGTGCCAGGGGAATTTGGTAAATTTTTCAAGGCCTTATGTATACTGGATCATAAAGCTGAAGGAGCATCTGCATGAGCATGAAGGGAACCCTGGCCAGTCTGCTAGTTAACAGGGTAGCAATGTGATTGGCTGAGTGGTGTATGTAGTCAGCCTATCCTGGAGCCTGAAGGAAGAGGGGACTAGAGTGCTGGAGTAACGAAAGAGGGAGGAGCCCAGAGATTTTGAGGAAATAAAAGTAAAATAAAATATGAATGTTTTTGATGAAAAGGAGGATTATAGAATTGAGCAAATGTTAAAGCTAGGGAGGAAAATAAGGAACTGGTGGATATGAATTATCTTAATTGGTTGTTGTAGCTAAAGAAAAGCTCAAGCTCAAATTTGTTTTCAGCCTAATGTTCCTATTTAATTAAAAGTTATCATTTAGCCACCGGGTCTGGAGTGGTTAATGGCTGGTGCCAGAAACATTACTGAAAAGATGTTTTAAAAGGTGACAGGCCTGGGTTGGGGCTGGTCACAATGACTTTATGAAAAATTGTACCATTAAGTGTATTTATAGTGTAAACACTAATTGGAATTTCAAGGGTTGATTCTCTCTGTGTGACTAGCTTGGGTTTTTGTACTAGTAATGAACAACTTATCATACATTGCTGACTTGGAAAGATGGCAGCTACAGTTCTCCCTCACACCTTTCTCACTCTTGCACCCCTTCCATTGGGGGGGGGGGATGCATTCAGGCCAATTACAGCCCAAGCCTAATAACAACCTTAAAGGCAGTCTGGGTTCCACCAACTGCTTAGGGAAAGGCTACACAGTCTTCACACACCCAAGGCCTCAACTATGGAGCGACCTGACACTCTGCCACTGCTGCAAAATCCCTCCCCAGTCGCCCTACTGATTTTACCAATGACAATGGGTCTCTCTTCAGCTGGCTGGAGAGCTCAATGGATTAGAGTGCCTGGCTGAAGAGTCAGGGATTGGGAGCTTCATTCCCTACTATACACCTCAGGAAGACGAGCCAGCCTGTGCAGCTTTGTGCAAGCTGAGTGGTCCCGGAGTGCCGCCAAGAGGAAGGACTGATAATTGAATATTTTATACCTAGAAAGCCCTGCAAAGGGTTGCCATAAGTTGGAAAAGTTGACAACATACAATTGCTGGCAGAGGGGGGGAAATGATCTTATCAACATCTCTGAAACATGCATGCATGGGTGCTTTCATAGGGGATAGTGCACATGCACATTTATTTATGAAAATGTGACCTGAGCTGCAAGCCATGTGGCCTTTTGGCTTAGGAGGGAAGAACAATTATAAACTTTGGTATCATATGCCTTGAATTTTATTAAAATGTGATGCAGTTTTATAAACCTAGAATCTTTCATTTTTGTACTGAGTTCTCTTGCACAAGAATTCAGGTCTCCTTTGGAGAGACAGAGAGATGCCGCCCCATTTTGTGAGCCTGTGTGTTTGAGCAGCACAGCCATGTGAATTCCAACAACTTAGTCATTCTCCAGGTTCCGCCCTCTGCTTCAGAAGCAATGTGCCACCCAACCAATCAGAAACCACCGAGGTTGTCAGGTGTGGCAGCCTATTTAGGGTCTTCTGATGTTGTTGTCTCTTCTGGATTGAAAAAAAAAAGGAGGAACCTGGTCCAGTATTTCACACACCACAACTCCTGTGTGGTAGTTTGTTCATTTTGTTTATTTATTCATTACACTGATTTCCCCCATTTGTTCTGATGAGCTCAAGACAGTATCTTTTGCTCTCCTCCTGGTCCATACATTATCAGCGCAAGATCCCTGTAAGCTAGGTTAGGATAAGATAGAATGACTGGCCACTCAGTGAGTTTCATGACTCACCCACGGCTAGAAACTAGATCTCCTCAGGCCCACTCCAGCATTCCTACCACTGTTGCACACTAGCTCTGATTCAATTCAGCAGGTCATGTAGTTTGAAGATTATTATGCTGGTATAATAATAATAAAAAGTGTGCCAGGCTTTTATATTTTCATCCTGGCACTGCCACAAAATACTCTCTGGTAATCAACTGGTGAGTATCTCTGGTCTCATTATCTCAGATTACCTCCTTATCTCTGTTCTCATGCAAGTTCTACTGCAGTAATTGGATAATTGTGTTAACCACTTGTATTATCCGCAACCACTATTCTGCTAACCAGATGGAATTACAGCTCTTCATTCCGATCCTGTTACTTTCTATTATGTCTGCCGGAAGTTGTGTTGAAATCTTTACATAGCTATTCTGCATCAGTGCTGCATCCACGCTGAACAAACTATGTGTTATTTTCTTAATTGGAATGATGCAGGAAAAGGGCTGCAAAGGAGTTGGGCAGCTGTGCTTGAGAATATGCAACTGGAGAGAACATACTGGATTTTGTGACTTCTCTTTGCTTGCTTTTTTACATATCTGATAGAGCATTGACAATGGTTGATTAAAGTAGAAAACTATAACATTTTTGCAATGCAGGCTTATGGAGTGTCAGGAAACAGCAAATGACACAGTTCAGTGAAGTTGCTTGACATTCCCCTAAATGTGCTGTGTTAATGGCCATGTCATTTTCTTATGACTCTCAGTGCAGATGTAGGTAAACAGAAGCAGCATTAATTAGCTAGGCACATTAGCAGCACTACTCTAGTGCAGCATAATTAACAAATACAGTGCACAACAGTTTTAGGAATTCTGCATTGTCTTTTAGCCTTGATGCTTACATTTTGAGAAGAGTGGAAATGGAGAGAAAATGAAGATTCAGAATGTTTGAAAGCCTCTACAAATGCTTCTCTTTTCCTCTACCTTCAGGACCTATTTGCTCTTGATGTGGAGCCGTATCGGTACAGTGGGGTTAACATGACTGGATTCAGGATTTTGAATACAGAAAATAGCCAGGTCTCATCCATCATTGAAAAATGGTCTATGGAGCGATTACAGGCACCTCCGAAACCCGATTCAGGTTTGCTGGATGGATTCATGACGGTATGAGCACAAATTTACAGCTTAGTTCGTGTGAATCTAACTATCAGTACTTTAGCATTTCATCCCATTCTTTAGCCACATAGCTGGCAAGATCCTTCTCAATATTCTATTTTGGTTTTCTCACTAATTCAGATTCTTGTCCTTCATGGCTAATGTTTAGAACATGAGTATCTCTCTTTTTGTAGCATCTGAGAAGTGAAGATTACCTGACCATGTTAATGATCTAATAAAATACGTACTGAAATGTTTTCAGTTTTTGTTTGCAGTTTGCTAATGAATCAGGGAAAGAATCAAACTTTTGGTTACTAGGTAAGATGTTGGTTTCAAATGCCTGAAGGAGTCAATATGGACACATAGATCTAAGTACTCCACCTCACTATATGCAGCAGTCACATGCACAGTTCGTTAGGGCCTATTTGTATGAGAGTAAAGCTTCGAACAGGGAGAACAAGGAGAACAGGGATCTGGTCATTCTGGATGATCAGTCAGTCATCAGAGGGATGAGGTAAACTCTGAAGGTGTCAAAATCTTTTTGGATACTAAGGGTAAAAATAAATATGGGAACACTGTTTTCTTTTCTTTTTATCTACATTTTCTAGAATATCCGAGCCATTATAGTCAGGGTCCATGGTGGCTGGGGTATTCTTGCAGTTGTAGTCGAAGAAAGTCAAAAAAAGTAATTAACTCATACAACATATTGTGGAAATACATCGGCTGAATTGTACAACATAGTGCCTCACAACATAGCATATCATGCAACCTATTGTACAAACACATTGTGCATATTCCAGTGCAGCACTGGAAAGTATGGACAGTTCTGACATGTGGTTGTGGCATTTGATCTCTGTGATCTACTGTTAAATTGATCTATTTTATCTGTAGGATAATTGGCAGTGGTGGGTGACATTTGCTATGTATGTGGCCCAAAACCAATATATGTTAAACATTTAGATGTATATGTATTACATACAGAAGCATTCATTATTTTGACATTCATCAAATTAATTCAAATCAACACACAAGGTCAAGACACACTCTAACCTCTCAGTCACCACTTTCCCTACATGGAGAATGGCAGTCTGACGAAGGTAGTGAGGCCATTTTGTGAAATCAGAAACTTTGGTTTTTCAGTGTTTTCTATTATGCAGAGAACCTCCCTGTGCATTGGAGACTCACTTGAAATTGCCATGCTCCATCTGGAAAGGGAGATGGTGGAAGGTTCAAGTCATAATACATTCACCTCCTCATATATTGATTCTAACCTTTTTCATGAAGGTGTTCACTTGCTATTGGCACATCAATATGACATGTGTCCAATCAGGAGTAGAATGTATAGCAAGTAAAGAGGAGCAATTTGAACTCCGTGATGCTTAATGGGCACTGGATTTTGTTTTATGTCTAAGTCAGCACATACGTTTTTGAAGGAAAGTGTCTGCAATTTGACATTTCAGTTTCTGTTTTAACTTTGCAAAAAGAGCAGGGGAAGAATCAAACTTTAATTCCTGGATAAAAGAGTTTTTGCCAACACTGGGAACATCCCCATTTGTTTAATACATTGGGCTTATATTACTTATACACCTCATGTTCTCTTTTTCTTATGATATTGTAAGGCAATAGAAAACTCAGTGCAGCTCCTTGTGTCTGGAAGAAAGACCCATTATTGGTAGTGGTAACACAGTCATTTGTCACTATATAAGATCCCAGAGCTTATGCATTTTCCCCGGCTTTGTCTCTGAGCTGTAGAAGGAAATAAAGAAAAAGGGAATTGGATTCATTTATGAAGTCTCATGGCTCAGTTAACCCCTTTAATTGGTTCCTAGGAGCTATCATCTGAGTCCATCTATTCCGTTTCACAGTAATGAATGTTTTGCGTTTTCTGCACAAGTAGGGTGCTAGTGGTGTAAAGGAAGCATTTCCAAGGCTACTGTATTAGATCTTTCTTTTAGCTGAAGAAAGCTTATCTTCACATCTGCTGACAACAGCTCATGGTGCTTTTGCTCTGCCATAAAATATGGGCTGTTCTTTTAGTAGCTATAGTTGCTATAGTTTATTGTCACTCCTATGGGGAGAGGGCAGTTTTCAAACAAAATGGGTATTAGTACCTGAAGTTGGCAGAAGAGGTGTGGAGAAAACACACCTCCATGTGGACTGTACCCAACTTAGCTGTCTTGTGAAACCACTACATAGGGTTGATGTACTTGCTTAAAGGTCACCATCCTCATAGTGGTGGAATACATGAAATCAAACACTCTGATGCAGTTATTCTGGACATCAAGGATGATCTTGTCAGATGAGGATTAGAGATCGGCACAAACTGAACCATAAACCAGAAAAAAACATGAACTGGGCTGTTTCAAGACAAGGTAGGGAGACGATGGGGGCGCAGGGAAGGGAAGAGG
Source organism: Intellagama lesueurii (assembly GCA_037013535.1). NCBI lineage: Eukaryota > Metazoa > Chordata > Lepidosauria > Squamata > Agamidae > Intellagama > Intellagama lesueurii. Next base: position 253,630,347 of record JBAJHW010000001.1, read on the forward strand.
TGGGTGGGCAGTTCCCTTCAGCATGTACCTGAAGAAGAAATTGTGAACTGGTTCATTTTTCAGAGGGAGTTGTGAGAGTTTGTGGTTCATGGATAACCATGAACCATCATGAACCACTGGCTCTCTGATTTGTACCCAAATCTAATGAAGATTAAACAGGGATTCTTCTGACAGATAGCTGTGACAAAGAAGCCCTGTTAGTGTGGCAGGCAAGAGATTTTGGCAAAAGGCAGCTGCTGAGAATGAAGACTTGACAAGAATTCAACCAGTGGCTTGCACCTAGGATTTTAAAGCTAATTTGCTACAGACAAATTGCTTAAATGCTCTCCACATTTATGATTCCCTAGTCCACTGCAACAGTGTACAAACACTTATTCAATCTACCTCACAGCATGTCTGAGAGATTAATTAGCCACTATTTTTGTGATACTTAGAAAGTCTAAAGCACTGCATCATGATTAATAAGAAAGTCGGAGAAACTGTCACACATCCAACTGCAGTCTAGCTATATAGCTTTAAGATAACATAATTTCTGGGGAAGGGCTGCAGCTCAGTGATAGATCACCTACTATTCACACAAGTTCAATCTCTGCCATATCTAGGTGGGGCTTAAAAAACAGCTCTTCCCTGAGCTAGTGGAAAGCTCCTGTCACTCATTGTCAACAATACGAGGCTAGATGGGTTGAGGTCTCACCTGGTAGAAGGCAGGTTCCTAATTCATAAATCAAAATGGGAAGACTGCCTGCTCATTAGAAGTGTTTTACTCAGGACTAAAAGGGTCTGGCACAACGTAAGGGAGAATTCAGAAACAATAATTGCCGGTTTTGGTTTCCAGACCTCAGATATGAAGTCAAATGTTCATCTCTCTTAATCAAAGATTGGTTCTAAAGAGGTTGAATTAACTCACCTATGTTGGAAATATTAATTCCATCCAGTTTCTTCCACAGGATTCAAGGAATCGCTTTTAGGCATGTGAGGTCATTCGAGATTTCATGATATGTATTGTGAGAGAAATTGCCCAGTCCAGTCTTTTTCTGTCTAACATGTACTGGAATTACAGTGTCACCCTGGATACTATTTATATACAATCAGTTTAGCATTTCAGAACATATTTTTAAAATATAAATTATTATTAGACCATGCTTCTCTTTAACTGGAACATGCTAAATCAAGAAAGTTGTTTTAATTCCATGTCTCCTAGGAAACTGGTTTAGTTTTATGATACCAGTGTCTACTATCTGGCATAATACTAACATAAAAATCTGCCTAATCTGTGCACATTTAGATAGTACCAGTTAGTTAAATGTCACTTAGCCAGATATTAATGGATATTGCATTTTTGTGGACACATGGAAAAATATCACATCAAAAATAAGGCTTTTTCTATACAAATAGTCAGATAGGCTTATGCGGGGAACAATGGCTTTTAACGGGAGAGGGTCAATTTCCATTAAATGTTTGACCACTGTGAACATTATCGTGCTTCGAAAATGTTAGGCAATAAGCTTTAACACCTGGCTGAAGCAGAGGTCATATTCTTTGCTTTTGCCTCTGCTCTTGAACTGAAATCCTCTCCCCTCTTCTTGGTTGTCCATGTTTTCCAATTTGAACAAGTGGTGCAAAATTGAAATTATGACTGCTGAGGGACACCATGGCCTTGAACAAAAAGTCTTTTTGTGCTGTGGTGGTCCAGACACAATACCTCTGCTTTGCTCTGAAAAGGTGATTGGTACTAGTTAGTGTTGTTTACCTGCTGAGCAAAGTTAGACCACTCCACACATAGGGATGTAAATCCTGACCTTGTTTGTTGTGTTGTGTTAAATGAGATATGCAGAAACATTTCTGATCTCACCACTAGGTTTTTTTTAATCAGTGTCAGAAAGAATGGGCATATCAGTTTTTTGTGCATTTTTATAAATGCAAAATTTAAAATATGGCCAAAATCCTGTTGTTTAGCATAGTAAATCTCACTAGAGTAGGCCCATTAAATCAATGGGGACTTAATGAGTCAACTTCTCTGTAAGTTCCATTGGTTCAAATGGGCCTACTCTAGTGAGTTTGCAGTTAGAGTAGGCCCATTTAAAACAATAGAACGTATGGAGGAGTTCACTCTCTCCAGTGATTCAGTGGGCATACTCTATTGCAATTTGCTACCCTAGCAACAGAAATTCAGCCTATATATATAGTAATAATTGAGGTTTCTCTTTTTAAAGTGACACTATTTTGGTTATATGTTATCCAGCATAAGAAACATTTATGAATTTAGATGTCTAATGGTTTCAAATTGAATTCATGTTAGGGAGTTGTTCTGATTCTCAACAATACATCTAGGCATTAAAACTATTAATAATTGCATCTTTCATAATAACGTATTTCTTATTATCTACCAGAGGAAGCCATATATGTATTCCTCTCCTCCTAAGCCATCATGGACTATCAAATCCCTGCATTTTTGCCTATGCATATTTAGTGGTGCTCTATATTTCTGTTATGATTAGCTCTCAGGTGCCAAGGCATTTTATTAGATTTCCTTGTGAAAAAGAGTTGAGCTGGAAAACAGGATTAGAAGCACATGGAATGAAAAAGCAAATGCAAAGAAGAATGGTAAAATAGATAAAGAAAATAAGAGGAAAACTAGATGCTTCTGTTCAACAAAGCAGCCTCTGTAGCAATTTATTCCTCTCTGCATTTTAAGTAGGAGCAAGCAAACATAGATCAGATTTTCATAGGAAATATTTCTGTTTCTTTGTACTTCAGCATTAACCAGCCAGCAAAATGTCTTACTCCATCACCTATATTCAGCTACTAAGGTAAACACTGTGGAATGGTCCAGTACTAATATTTAGAATTTGGGAGAAAATTACTATTCATATCACCATAAGATGAAAGTAGATAGTTGTTATTAGATGATAGGCAAAAGCAATTAGTAAGGAAAACTTTATGTTAATGAGGCACCAGAACTTGGTAGGTTATCTTAATTATGCATATATAGCTGTGACTTGAAGCACACTAAACCTTGGAAGATTAGTATGAAAACAAATGGAATATTAAACTGTATCAGTTTAATATCTAAGAGGGGATTTTAAAGAAATGAGGCTGGGCCAAAGGGAAACAGGTGAACCACTTGTAACTCTTACTAGTTTTGACATTTTCCTACAGGAATGTAACACCCAGTTCATTTCTAGGCATGCCTGTTCCGGCATGTGCCCATAGATAATGATTTTCCTGCCTGCAAAGCACAGCTTAGGGTGTGACTACACTGCAGTTTACTCCATGGTTTGTGCTGGAATTGTCAGAATTGAATTCTATGTATTTTCCATTGACTAGATGACATTTGGCTAATCACAAATAATCTCTGGTTTTTTTTATGGACATTCATTATTTTTTCTTCAGCTAGCAGCAGCTAGTTTTTTTGGGGGGGGAGATTGTGTTTTGTTTTAGAGGTGAGGTATTGATTCTGATAATGAGAATTTTTCCTCAGTTTCTGGCATGTGTGATTGCCTATACAGTGGTGCCTCGCTAGACGATTGCCTCGCAGGACGAGGAAATCGCTAGACGATGGCTTTTTGCAATCGCTAATGCGATCGCAAAACGATGGTCTCCTATGGGGGATTTTCGCTAGACGACGAGGTTTTCCCATTGGAATGCACCGACTAGTGGTCAAAAGCTGTCAGTGCATTCCAACGGGGACCCGCGCTCGCTAGACGAGGTTTCCCTATGGACGATCTCCACAAGACGACGACTTTTCCCTTGGAATGCATTGAAGAGATTTCAATGCATTCCAATGGGGAAACGCGCTTCGCTAGACGATGTTTTCGCAAGACAGCGATTTCCGCGGAACGGATTAACATCGTCTAGCGAGGCACCACTGTATTAGTCCAAAGGGGCAGCAGCAGGTGTGTCCTTGGGTTATGTTGATGGTGGGGCATCTTTTTTTAAAAAATGGCAGGTGATATAGCGCTGCAATTATATAATAGCTTGTGATACTGCAGTGCTTATCTTGCTTGAGGAGGATATTCCCACTGAACTGACATACTGTGCCACTCTGAAAGGCATGCTGATGCACTGGGAAAATCCTCCTCAAGTTACCGCCTTTGTCTCTCCTCCAAACAATTTTTATTATGTTTGTCCAATGTATCACTACATCAGATAAGCACTGCAGTTTCACAACTTGTTACATCAATTCAATGCCATGTCACTTGCCAGATTTTTTTAACTGGCAGAGAAGAAGGCAGTGTTAATGACAGAAGAGGGTGAGTAACCTGTGATCTCAATGAGAACTGCTGTGCTTTGAAGTGCAGTGTGGACTATTACCACAAAAATTACCTCAGATAATTCAAAATTCTTTTCGACTGGCAACAGTGATTTAACTGCCAAAGGAAACTTCAAATTGGTCTGAAATCAATACAGGACCGCCTCCCTGTCAAGTTGCACCCTGAAATAACTTTTCTTCCTCCAAAACACAAATCAATTCTATGCAGGACATTTAAAGTTTAAATACTCTGTTATCTCCAATTACCACTCAGAGATAACAACAGAAGCAGCTTGTAGACCAGATGGAGAATACCCACAGGCTGCATACAACCCCTGAGCTGGCGGTTCCCCATCCTTTCTGTAGCAATAGTTGTGTACAGCTTAGACCATGCTTCTTTTCCTCCTGCAGCAATGGCTCTTTATCACTGTGTATTTCTGGGCATGTGTTGGGATTATTGACAAGGAGATAGAAGTTACAGTGAGAATGTGACCTGTATAATGTTTTATGTATGTTTGAAATATGTCCTTATATAAATTCATGCATAAAAATGCAAGCTGGCTGCCTTTTTTAAAAATTTCAATCACAGAATTCCTCCAGTCGTCAGAAGATTTAGGTTTGTATGAACAAATGTAACCTATGAACCAACAGAAAGCTTTGAACCATACAGAAAAGTCCTGGATTTAATACCTGACACCAGAGGGAGGGAGGGAGGGAGGGAGGGAGATTATACAAGAAATAAAATTTTAAAATTAAAATTAACAACAAGTTCAACAGAATTAAGCAATCTACCTAACAAATAAGAATCTAGTATAATCAATTTCCAGGGATGCATCAATATGTCTTTTTCTGAATTAACAAAGAGTCCCTCTTCAATTCAGTGCACTGGCAGCTGAATTGTACTTCAGCTTTATACAGTGTCCTTCATTACACCTAAGGATAGCTTAAATGACAGAGGCAGGCCATATGGGGCATACAGTTCTGTCCTATTATAGAAAAGCCCAGCAGAAATGCATAGGAAGCTGCTGCTGCTACTTCTGTGCTACTGTTGCTGCTATCCCACAGCATACACCACCTCAGTATATGGCAGATCCAGTCCTACTGCTTCAAAACATTTATTTAAACTTTTGTTATACCAGTATGTATTTCTTCAAGCAAAGCCTTTGACTGTGTGAATCACAGGAAACTATGGGTTGTTCTGAAAGAAATGGGTGTGCCTCAGCAGCACTTGATTGTCCTGATGAGTAACTTGTATTGTGTACAAGAAGCTACTGTTAGGACAAAATATGGAGAGACATAATGGTTTCCTATAGGCAAAGGTGTCAGACAAGAATCCCCTTATCTGTTCAGTCTGTACATCAATAATTTAAGATATGCAGATGACACCATCTTACTGGCAGAAAGCAGCAATGACCTGAAACAACTTTTAGTGAAAGTGAAAGAAGAAAGTGCCAAAGCAAGACTGCAGTTGAACATCAAGAGGACCAACATCATGACTACAGAGAAAATACACAACTTTAAAATTGGCAATGAAAAATCTGAAGTGGTTAGAGGTTTTGTACACCTTGGTTCAATCCAAATGGAGAACTACAGCCAAGAAATCAGAAGAAGACTAAGGCTTGGAAGGGCAGCAATGAAGGAACTAGAAAAGATAATAAGGATGTGTAAGGATGTGTCACTTTAGACAAAGGCCAAGATCTTCCATACCATCATATTTCCAATCACCACATATGGGTGTGAAAGCTGGAGAGTAAAGAAAACTGGCAGGGGGGAAAAATCATTTGAAATGTGGAGCTTTATGAATACCCTGGACTGCCAGAAAAGTGAACAAATGAGTCCTAGATGAAATCAACCTATCTCAAGGACTGTGTCTCCCTAATCAGGAGAGGCCTTTCTCTCAGTTCCACCACTTTCACAGGTGCATTTGGTGGGGATACAGACTGCTCACAGACTTTGGAACTCCCTCCCACAGAAAGCCAGGCTGGCATTATCTTTGCGGTCCTTCCTCAAGTAGGCAGAGACCTTTCTCTTTAGTCAAGCTTTCTCTTAATGACTGGCTTCCTTCGTGAGTGGAGTTTGTTAATGGATGGTTGTGCCTTACTACTTTGGATGTGTTTTTGGTGTTGTTTTTGCTTACCATCTTTTAGTGTGGTATTTGTTGATCCTTTTTAATTTTTGTATACTTACTGTTTTTAGCGTTAAATATTATCTTAATGATAATATTTAAAGGAGAAAAACAGGGTAAATATTTAAAATTAATAAATAAAAATAAATATCTATGGGGGCAAAATGATGAAACTGAGACTGTACTACTTTGAGCATATCATGAGAAGACAGGATGCTCTGGAAAAGACAATGCTGGGAAAGGTGGAAGGCAGGAGAAAAAGAGGAAGACCAAATACAAGATGGATTGACTCCCTAAAGGAAGCCACAGGCTTGAATTTGCAAGAGCTGAGCAGTGCTACTGAGGACAGAATATTTTGGAGATTGATCATTTGTAGGGTCACCATAGATCAAAGGGGACTTGACAGTTCATAACAACAAGTTCTTACAGTAATTGTTAACTGTAAGTGGAGGTAAAACTTAGGACAGCTAAGCTTGTCCTGTTTTCTTTTGCATTTCCTTTAAACAATTTGGCATATATCTTGGCTAATGTCATTGAAAAGTTCTTAATAAATGTCTGTTCCCAATATTGTCAGAACCTTGTTAAACATCTGTCTGTCCCTCCCCACCACCTGAAACATTCCTTTTGCCAAATTGAGCTATTCATGTTCTTTTAAAGAAATATCCTGATGCTTTCTCTCTAATACTTTGTGTTAATGAACAATTGTACCAACAATAGAAGAGATATTCTTGTTAACTAGTTGCTCTTGTGCACTTGTTTCCAACAGAATGGGGAGTTCTGTGTACAGAAGGGTTCTCCTTCCATGAATCCCTTTTAAAAATGTTAAATTCTACCAATCAGCTGTTCTACTTTGATACCACAGGGATGGATTCCACATTAAGAGCTGATCATAAGATTTGACTTTGAACTCCATGTCTGTAGTCATTGCACAGCCCACACTCATTTCTTTAAAATCTGGGAATTCTTTTTTTTCCTTTGCTAATATTTATTGTTGGCTGAAGTACTCAGTGAGTTGCATACTTGATTGTGGAGCCAATCGTAAATTGGGGTGAAATTCCCTTCTGTGCCTTCTGGGAGAAGACACCAGTCTTTGTAGCCTTGGGCAACCTGCACAGTTCCAGAATGACTTGTGGAATACAGCATCTTAAAAAGCAGAGACATCACCTTGCCAACAAAGGTCCGCATAGTCAAAGCTATGGTTTTTCCAGTAGCGATGTATGGAAGTGAGAGCTGGACCATAAAGAAGGCTGACCGCCGAAGAATTGATGCTTTTGAATTGTGGTGCTGGAGGAGACTCTTGAGAGTCCCCTGGACTGCAAGGAGAACAAACCTATCCATTTTGAAGGAAATCAACCCTGAGTGCTCACTGGAAGGACAGATCCTGAAGCTGAGGCTCCAATACTTTGGCCATCTCATGAGAAGAGAAGACTCCCTGGAAAAGACCCTGATGTTGGGAAAGTGTGAAGGCAAGAGGAGAAGGGGACGACAGAGGACGAGATGGATGGACAGTGTCACCGAAGCGACCAACATGAATTTGACCAAACTCCGGGAGGCAGTGGAAGACAGGAGGGCCTGGTGTGCTCTGGTCCATGGGGTCACGAAGAGTTAGAGACGACTTAACGACTAAACAACAACAACAAAGAACTAAGTGGACTGTACCTTTAGTCTTTTACGATGTTATCAGTAACTTTCTACAACGGTTGAATGGAAGAATTTATATGTCACTTGAATTTTGAACTACACAAGTTTTCCTTCACAGCTAAATATTGTGCTTAAAAACAAAAGAAAACAAAACACCCTTGTGTCAGAAAACAGGACTATTATTTCTGGGAGACCTAGTAGCCGGAGCTTCAGATCTGTCAATATAGGTAGCTTTAGCCTCTGAGTAATTATTACACTAGGCTGTTTCTCAACAGGAGGATCTCGTATCATGGCAATTGGCAGAATATTTACTGCATGGTTGGCTGCGTACTTCAGCTTCTACAAGCACTAGAGACTTATTTTTAAAATAAAAAGTAAATTTCCTACTTTTCATTTTAAAAACGAATTTCTGACCCTTGTAGGTTTTGTGTCATCCAGAGGAACAGCTGTCCCTTTTGTCTCCGATCCCAGGGACACCCATGACTTTATACCATATTTTGAAAAAGCTTTATGTAGATTGCCTGGTTTCCTCCCTCTTTCCCAGAACATATTTTATAACCTTAGATTTAACATACATCACCTTGAATAATTCCCATTCAGGATCTATGTTAGGGATAATCACGATAAAATAACAACAATTATATAAATAGTGGCAATGATGCTACAACTAAAAATGCAGTTGATTTTATTTAAAATATTATTTGGTAGGCCTAAATCGTTGAGATTTTTATTCTTTCCATATTATAGTCATAGGTAAGTGCATAAAACCCAGGTAAGGATTTCCAGCTTTAATTGCACAGAGTTGGCTTTGTCTCACAGCTTTCATACTTGAGTTTTCCCCAGCAGTGCCTTAGAAATCAATAAATGAAAATCTGTTAGTGTAGCAACTGTGTTGGCAAACAGCGGACACTGTGCACCGCAGAAGCCGACAGGCCGTCTGGAATATTAAAACCTGTTCATCTGAGGAAGTGCTTTCAGAGGCTTCTCTTTCTTCCTTTCCCCCACTTCCCTACACTTGTAGGAAGCACCAATTTCAACATAGCTTTTGTTGGCAAGCAAGCAAACAAAGAAGCTTAGCTACAGTCTGCATTAGCCTTTCTTGTTTGTGAAATACGAGATCTTTGGAGCATGTTTCAGTGAGTGAAACTGAGCCAGGATTCCACAAAGAATACTACAGTTCAGCAATGAAACGTATGAGGAAACAAGAGTGGTGCCATTAAGCATGTACAAAGTGACTTTGTCCTTATTCTTCCTTGATAACAGTCAGTGCTCACTCTGTTGCAGTTAGAGGAGTAAAAATGCAAGGCAAAAAAATTAGCTTTTGGAGGAGCTTGCACCTGAATCAGATAGTTAATGTTTAAAATCAACCACTTACAGGACTGGGTGAGAATTTAATTCTGGGTTGTTTTTTGTTTTGTTTTGGGACGGTGAAGGGGAAGATAAGAAAAAGCCATGATTTTCTTCCTGTAGCTGATGACATGATAGACATTTGCTCTTGCACACTGAGTCACATGACTGATGTGACTGCAAATACTCATTCTAGCTTTTTAGCTTGCAGCAATTCACAGCTAAAATATATGCCAATGTAGTATGCAGCTGAGATATATGCAGATGCTATTAGTTAGAGGGTGTAATTCAGAGTGCACACAGTGGGACATTTTTTAAATGGTTTGTGTTTTTCTTCCTTTTGCTATACTTTTTTTATTTTTCAACCTGATTAATAAACTATTGTTGCACATCTGTAGTGGCCAGCAGCCTGGTGACTTCTGATGTTTTGAACTGCAACTCCATTTAGCCTTGCCAACATGGCCAGCAGACAGGGGTTATGAGAAACATCTGGAGGGGCCCATGTTGCTTACCACAAATCTTCAGGATAAACTTTTTGTTTCAAAGATTCGATTCATTTGTAACCTTGATTAAATTTTACAGCTCCTTAAAATAGCATGGGGGGACCTCAGAGACAATTTCTGATTTCAGTGATAGCACATTAAAAGTACAATATTTCTTTAATTAGCAATCGTAACTGCAGGTCTTTTTTTACAGCTCCCTTGAGAAACTGTTTTATCGCTCATCACTTTTCATTTTTTACTCTGTGCTATGTATTACTGCAACAAGGGTTGGCTGTTGCTGCTTCTAGAATTGTTCCACACTATTCAGCTGCTCTCCCAAACTCAATTGTTTCCCCCTCCCTGAACCATTGTGTACAGGTGTTATAAAAGAGTCAATGGACAGCAGCTGCATGTCAATTTTGTTGATTTTAACCTGGGCATATGTTTACTCGTAAGCTATCAGCGGCTTTAGTGTATTTAGAATCTGAGCTTTTCAGGTTTTAAGCCTGTGTAATCTGGATCAAGCTCATCGACTCTAGTGAAACCAACCTGAACTTGGCACAGCAACTGTTCTGAACTCAATGGGACTATAATGATCTCAGCTTCAAGCTCTCTTGAGTAGCAGTTTTCTCAGCCTACTTGGTTTTCGGTTGTCTTTTTCTTTAACTGAACTACTCCAAATTAAGTGCACTAGGAGCGTCTATTATGTACTGTGGTGTTTTGTCTTTTTGACATATTTTTAAAAATATTATTTATTTGAATGTATTTGTATTCCACCTTTGTTGGAAAACTAGGATTCAAGACAGCTGACACCATGATTAACTTTAAAAGGTACTGATAAAACACAAAACAAATATTAAAGAATGATTAAATAAAAATGAATTTTAAAAAAGTATCAGTAAAGCAGCTTCAGCATCCACCAAAATCCCCTTCTTCAGCAACCAGTTAGCAACCAATTTTGATGCAGTTCTTTGCCTGTACATATTTTACTAATAATGTATACAAACCCTGTAACTGTTGAAATGTAGGTCAATTCAGATTGGTAATAACTTTCATTTATTATACAGTGCCATCTGTGTGCATAGTATTTAACGAGTGGGAAAAGCAATGTAAACCAACATAAATATATACTAGCTATAGTAGGTTTGGAATAGGCTTTTTAATTTTTTGCTGGGAGAACAATCCTTGTGCTGGCTGAGCTCAGATCTTCTGGCACAACTAACATTGCTATGCTTGCTGTGATCAACTAGCAGAAGAGCCAAAAATAAGTGGGGAGGCAGAGAAGGGGAAGAATGGAAGAACTGTTGAGTTATGCCACATCCAAATCCCTCTGTGGCCAGACTCTGGGCAGTTAATGCAGGAAATCCTCTGGAATTGAGATGATCTGATTCACATTATTTTCCTTTGACTATATGACATAGAAGTCAATGCAAATCAGCCTGGAGTCCACCTCCCCATCTGTAGGTTTTTCCTGTGCCATTGTATCTTCTACTTTTTTGGGACTCAGTGCATTCACATCAGTTCAGCTGGTGTTATTGCTTAAACTGATGTAGAGGGGTTTGTAGCCCTTGTATTTAAATCTATTCTAGCCTGCTACAGCAGCAGTGAATGAGGCAGGGTAGCTGCCATTTGAATCTTCTCCTCCCCACACCTTGGTGCCTGAGTTTGCTTTCATCTTTCCTTCATGTTCAGTTCAGTTCAGTTCAGTTCAGTTCCCTTCCTTCCTTCCTCCCTCCGTCCCTTCTTATTTGTATTTCTACCTCTGTGTAGTTGCACCCTCACAGCCAGTTTGCTGGAACAAAGGTATCCCAGAGTCAGGGTGTAATGATCCTGTCTCCCTAAAGAGACAAAGATCGCGTTCAGGGAGTCCCTCTGGGTGCAAAACTACCACCTTTATTTCCTGAGGTCAGTCCTCGAGGCCTGAGAAGTGCGTAGTAAGCCCCATAGACAAGCCTGAACCTTAAAAGTAACCTTTGATTGCTTCCAAAGCAATAAAACATAGGCTTTGTGTTTCCTTAGAATGCACAACAGCCTTACCAAGTAGGACAGTAGGACCTCTTAACTTACAGTGGCAACTATTACCTTTCTTTCATCCACACTGGATTTAGATATAGTCCTGCTGTAGCAAAAGACTAGTCCTCTGTTGAAGAATTATATTTGATTTATTAAGAAAATAAAATTTCATTAGAATACAGTTGTAGCTTTAAAGCATAAGCATTGAGCATTTCCAGACTATTACAATGTTTAAATAAACCTACAATTTCTAATTAAAATAAAAACAGCTAGGTAATCATCTTTGTTCTATGTCCTACATGTTGGCATCTAGGAGCTGGGCTATTTCCCCCCCCCCCTTCTTCTTGAAAAGCAAAACAAGCCTCTCTGTCTCACATTCCACAGCATTCACGGACCGTTTTTTCTACATACACAAACCCTCTCATTTTACATCTCTTTAGGACCTCCTTCTTCATTACACTTTCAAGCTGACACCTAATTAAGTCCAAGTAGGCGTAATTCAGAACACTCCGATCACCGCCCAAAGTTCTCATGATCCAAGTTTCAGGTGTCTTATCTTCTCCCAGTTAGTGGTTTTTGTTGTGTCTCTTCTCTCTGGACTGTCCAAGCTTGTGACTTTGACAAACAACTCTGCATAACAAGCTCATAAAAACCATCTCTTTCTGAATTCATCTTACACAGAACCTAACAGACTCCATTTTTGCATGACTACAATTCCCAGTTTCCTTCCATTTTCGTACACAGAGTAGCCCTAAGTAATTTCTATATTCAGAGAAAAGCAAACAAAACAAAAACAAAAATAAACAACAGGGGCACCTTAGAGATTTGTATTTCAACGTAAGGTTTCATGGACATCCACTTCTTCAGACTAAGTAATTTCCAGCATTCCTAACCCAGGAGGGTTTTGGATTCAGCCGAGCTTCAGCTGGTTTAGTATCTATTCAGTAAATCCTTGTCATCTAGTTAGCACTGCATCCTCAGCTGGCAAATACTGGAGAAGCAGTAGGAACGATCCACCAATTGTTTCACCTGAGCCTGCTGACCATTCCCCTCTTCTAAAGGGAAGAATGGAGTGTTCCATAAAGTCTGTCCTTAATGATCTGATGCCTCAGCTTTGGTGGAGGACCCTACTCAACAGATTTTCCAGGACTCAGGTTTTAGCTCTGAAACTCAGAAATTGGGCTCTCTGGGTCTCAGGATTTGTACCTGATATCTCAGAGAATGTTGTGCTACTTAGCTGGAAACAGGTGGATTCATTTTCATGTCTGGCAATGCTGGGATTCATTCAGGATATATAATCTAAACATGTCCAGAAGGAATCTTGTCTTTTTCATTACCTTCTATTCTCCAGAGCTGCTGCTATTACTGGAATCACATGCTGGACTTTAAATTCATTGTTCTTGACATTTTTTCTGCCTCATGCACATGTGTGCATGCACACATGCACATCAGTTGTTGCTGATTAATGATGCCCCATGGCATCATATGGATCCTGTGATATCCCAAAGACCTGCCCCTTGTGGTATTAGAAGGACCTCTATCCAGGTGTCAAGTTTTGATGCTGAAATCTCAGAATGAGATGTTGCTCCACTTGGCAGTCATAGTTGCCAGTGATGTGGTAAGATTCAGCTGCCAGTACATCCAGCTTCTCCACAATGGAAAGAGAAGGGAAGGCCATGTTGTTCTTTATCTGGTAGCATAGGAGGCAATAGAGGAAAAGGGGAAAGGAGGAATAAGACAAGGGCAAACAGGAAAAATAATGGCAGAGATGACAGGCTGCTTACAATCATAAGAACATAAGAAGAGCCCTGCTGAATCAGGCCAAGGGCCCATCTAGTCCAGCCTCCTGTATCTCTCAGTGCCCCCACCAGATGCCTCTGGGAGCACACGAGACAACTAGATACCTGTCTCCTGATACCCCTCCCCTGCATCTGGCATTTTGAGGTACCTTCCTTCTATGCCTGGAGATTGTACATCCCCATCATGGCTTGTAACCTGTGATGAACTTTTCCTCCAGAAATCTGTCCAATCCCCTTTTAAAGGCATCTAGGCCAGATGCCATCACCACATCCTGTGGCAAGGAGTTCCACAGACTAACAACCTGCTGGGTCAAGAAATATTTTCTTTTGTCTGTTCTCACTCTCCCAACACTCAATTGGAGTGGATGTCCCCTGGTTCTAGTATTGCGTGAGAGGGAAAAGAGCTTCCCTCTATCCACTTTATCCATCCCCAGCATAATTTTATACGTCTCAATCATGTTCCCCCTCAGGCACCTTTTCTCTAGACTAAAGAGCCCCAAACGTTAAAGCCTTTCCTCATAAGAGATGTGCCCCAGCCCAGTCCTCATTTTAGTCTCTCTCTTCTGCACCTTTTCCAGTTCCACTATGTCTTTTTTGAGATGTGGCAACCAGAACTGTACGCAATACTCCAGGTGTGGCCTTACCAGCGTTTTGTACAATGGCATTATAATGTTGGCATCTGCAAACTTGGCCACCTTACTGCTTATCCCTGTCTCTGGGTCATTTATGAACATGTTGAAAAGTACCAATCCCAGGAGAGATCCCTGGGGCACACCGCTTTTCACCTCTCTCCATTGTGAAAATTGGCTATTGACACCTAATCTCTGTTTCCTGGTTCTCAACCAATTCTCAGTCCATAAGACCAGTGGTCCCCAACCTTGGGCCTCCAGATGTTCTTGGACTACAGCTCCCAGAAGTCTTCACCACCACCTCTGCTGGCCAGGATTTCTGGGAGTTGAAGTGCAAGAACATCTGGAAGCCCAAGGTTGGGGACCACAGCATAAGACGACCTGCCCTCTTATCCCCTGACTGTGGAGTTTTCTCAGCAGCCTTTGGTGAGGGACCGCATCAAACGCCTTCTGAAAATTCAGATAGACAAGATCCAATGGTTCGCCCACATCCACATGCCTGTTGACCTTTTCAAAGAATTCTAAAAGGGTTGTGAGGCAAGACTTGCCCTTACAGAAGCCATGCTGATTTTCTCTCAGCAAGGCTTGTTCATCTATGTGTTTTAAGATTTTATCTTGGATGAGGCTTTCCACCATCTTCCCTGGAACAGATGTTAGGCTAACTGGCCTGTAGTTTCCCAGGTCCCCCCTCCTTCCTTTTTTAAACATTGGTGTGACGTGTGCTATCCTCCAGTCCTCTGGCACTGTGGTCGTTTTAAGGGACAAGTTGTATATTTTAGTTAAGAGATCAGCAACTTCATTCCTCAGTTCCTTAATAACCCTTTGGTGGATTCCATCTGGGCCCAGTGACTTATTGATCTTCAATTTATCAATTAGGTCTAAAACATCCTCTTTTAACCTGTATCTGATTTAATTCACTAGTCAGGGGGGGCTGTTTGGTCAGCAGAATCTGCCTAAGGTCTTCTGTCGTGAAGACAGATACGAAGAACTCATTTAATTTATCTGCAATCTCCAAGTCCCCCTTTACCTTCCTGTTCCCTCCCTCACCATCCAGAGGGCCAGCTCCTTCTCTGGCAGGTTTCCTGCTTCTAACATATTTAAAGAAGCGTTTATTATTCCCCTTTATATTGCTGGCCATATGTTCCTCAAAGTCTTTCTTTGCCTTCCATATCATCTTCTTACATTCCTTTTGCCAGAGTTTGTGTTCTTTTTTATTTTCTTCATTTGGGAAAGATTTCCATTTACAGAAGGACCCCTCCTTGCCCTTTAAAGCCTCTCTAACTCTGCTCATTAACCATGCTGGCACCCTCTTGGACTTAGTTGAGCCCTTCTTTCTTTGCAGTATACACTTCCGCTGGGCCTCTACTACTGTCGTTTTAAACAGGCTCCACACATTCTGGAGAGATTGGATTCTTTTTACCTTCCCTTTCAACTTCTTTCTAACTAGTTTCATCTGAGGGAAGTCCGCCATTCTGAAATCTAGGGTTTTTGTGTCAGATTCAAATACAGGGTTTTAAAAAAATTAGCATAGGTGACTGAAGTTATGCTATTGTTTCAATGTTCCTAATACGAACATTCTTATACATGTGTATATGTTATAAATGTTGGAGAATGAGGGATCTGGCTTGCACAGCTAACTCCTCCTGCTTCTCGTATTGATGATCTAATGATGCTGGTCCCCCCTCCCTTGTCTGGTCTCCATATTTGTATGCCTCCTTGTCTTCCCATGACAAGGACATGCACTGATTATAACTCAGTAGTTTTATGTAATAGGTTTACATAGCATGACCTTGAAAGTAGAACTGACCACTTGCATCGTATGTTAGGGAATCTTTACAGCACAATTTGATTATTTTCTGCTCGACATACATTTACCGCTTGGCTCTCTTCCTCCTGAGTTGTCAATCTGTTGTGCACTTAAATTTCGCTGGCAGCTTCTTGGTCTTTTATCGTTCTTCATCCACTTGTTGCTTTTCTCACTCCTCGGCCAGGATTGTTCAGTAATCTTCCTCCCAGGCCTGCTTCTTCTGCCTTCTGCAACTAGCAGAATGCATGTACAGACATAGCCTATAATTCTTCACAGTCATTATACTTCACAACAATCATATATAGTTTGTGCACAATCATATAAATTATAAACAAGAACATAACACTGCCTAAAACTCCTAAGAGTGTATTCAGACCAGAAGATAACAATGCTTTCCAGTTGTGTGGGCACAGAAAAGAGTGAAAAACGAGGCTCTTCTTGAATGCTAATTGTATCCCTCACATACAGGGAAGGCTTCCACCCTACATAAAGGGAGTAGAAACTCTGGCCCATGGAAAATCTGTATCTAACCCACTAGGAGTTTCTCACCTATCACTTCCTTCCTGACTAAATACTGAGGGACAGGGAGTCCTTGCTATCTGACTAGAGAGACTCAGGACTTCTCTCTACCTTCTAGAAGTTCTTAGACCAGTCATTCCCACCCTTGAGTCCCCAGATGTTCTTGGACTAAAACTCCTAGAAGCCTTCACCACTAGCTATGCTGGCCAGGATCCTAGACAGATCAGCTAAGAAACCTGGTTTTGCTTCCTCTTTTTACACTGCAAGGAAGGGAGAAATGAAAAACTCAGCCAATGTTTGGGGAGACATTTAGATTCTGAGGTGCACCTGGCTTCACTGTTTCTCACCTTCTTTAAATAAAGAAGGTTAAAGGGAAGCAAAGCTGGTTGGAGAGCTAGCTGGAAGCTCCAGCAAGCACTTCGACTTGGGTGCCAGTGATAGCATCAGCAGTGGCCACACACACCCGTGTCATAATCTGTCCCATTGTAGAGGATGTGCTGGAAATCTGGTTTGATGAACTAAAACAGTTCCTCTCCCCATCCTAGATAATTTGTTAGGCAACAAACTGATGCAAAGCACAAAGTTTACATAGAAGATACTATTAATCAATATTAGTCACAGTACATCTCTCTATGCGGGTTAGTGGTTGAGAGCACTGTTCCACTCACATACTGCTTGCAGCCTCCCACAGGCATCGGTTTGGGTACTGTGGGAACAGAAGACTGAATCAGAAAGACCTTTTGTCTGAGCCAGCAAGTCCCTTATTTTTTGGACACAGAATAACTACATGCAATACGTTCAGAGAGGGGGGAGAGGTACTTTATTTCCTGGTTGTTTTTTAATGGATGCACAATTCTACGTATGTTTGTAGATCTTTCCTATAGACAATGAGAACATGATTGTTAAATTTAAGAGTCACACTGATTGCAGTGTAAAAAAAGTCAGCACATGCTAAACTTTTCAACATTTAAAGTGCTTAATTTTGTCAAGATGGTGCTCAGATTCAAGAAGCAGAGTTGGGTTCAAATTCTTCAGTTGTTGCAGGCAACAAAATGTAAATGTATTTGTTTATTTTGGTTCTTCTAACAATGTAGGTTTTTAAATGCTTATTTTGTGAGTCAAAGTGTCCTGCTAACTAGCTGATCCCCCCCATTGGATATAGCATGTGTCAGGAGCCTGTATTGATTTACACGTGAGATCAAAAAAAAAAGGGGGGGATTCAATAAAGCAGTAGGAAGTAAGGCAGTATCAGGAGAAAATTTGAGTTGTCAGAATTCCAAACATCAGGTTTTATTAGACTTTTGCTTGTACTTAATAGCTCCTCTGGGGATGCGACACAGTAACTGCTCAGCCAGTACTGGCATGAGATTTAGCAAAGGCATCTTTTAGGTGAGGTTGTTACTGGTGGGGAAACATTGTATCTGCAAGTAAGGACAGTTTCCTGCTGCTTCTGTTGGGCTACCTCCTGACAGCATATATAACATTTTTCAAAATTGCTAAGAAATTGAGCAGTGAGCTATTTATCTCTTTCCTCCATGGAATCACAAAGACATAGAGCTTCGTTGCTTGTTCTATATTCTGCACACCACATTAGCTCTTAAAAAGCGATTCACAGGTTCTTTAGAGCACCCACTACAAAAGAGTGCAACACACTCCACAACAAATCTGTTTGTACCTCTCTCTCTCTCACACACACACACACACACACACACAGTTATTTTAAAATAGTTTCCTGTACAGTGATATAAAATTAGCAACTTCTTCTATTTTGTTTGTTTTACAAAAAATAGATATAGAAGAGGTCTTCATCATTGTATTAATTCACGATAAACTCTTTTGATACAATAAATCACAATTAGAGTAGGCCCATTGAATCAGTGAAACATATGGAGGTGGTGACTCACCAAATCCTCACTGATTCAGTGAATGTACTCTAGTTGTGACTTACTATTGGCTTTCAGCCATACTGTATTTGTATCTACACACCTACTCAGGAGTAACCTGCATCAAGTCCAGCAGGATACTCTCCTAGCTGCATGTGTACAGGTTTGCAGCCTTAATTACTTTGTACTTCATATGTATTCTCAGCAAGATATGTGAACTGACTCCATTTAGACTTGTATCAGCGGTGATGCTTGATTATTTGAGAGTCTTGCCTTGAGACACATGATAGCTCATTCATACATGCAAATAATCACTTGACATCTGTAATATCAAGTAATTAGTAACACGCTTGTGTGAACCAGCTTAGTTTTTTAACACCACATGATTGCTGAGTGGATTACTAGAAGTTCAAAGTGCTTATGCTAAAATTTAAAGCCCTTAACAATTTAGGGCCTTGCTACCTGTCTGAGTGCCTCCCGTTAAAATATCTACCTGTCTCACCCTCATACACTGAGATGTTGTGGGTGGTGACCCCTAGGGAGGCCTGAAATTCTACCACTTGAAACTGGTCCTTCTCATGGTTGCTCCATCACTTTGGAACTTGTTCCCACCTGAGGTGTGATTAGCCCCATCCCTCCTTGGTTTCAGGAGACAAGTTGAAAACTGGGTTTTTTCACAAGCCTTCTGTGGCCTTACTCCAGAGTAATCTTGCCAAACAATGGGGCTTCCCCCCGCTCTATGCACCTGCCCTGTTTGTGCCGCCTTCTTTGTATATAATATTTTTAATATTTTACAGTCTTTATTTTTACTAGTTATTTTATCTTTTGTTATTATGTTTCTCATTTACCAATTATGTGGGTGTTATTGGGGTAGTTTGTGTTGTGTTATTATGATTTGATTGCCGCTCACAGTAGTGGCTCTGCCACTAGTTGGGCAGGATGGATGGATGGATAGATAGATGCACTTTCCCCAAATTTCAAGAATATTGGCTATTTAGAGTCACTAAGTAGATATGTTTGTTTCTTTTTCTTCCTGAAATATAATCTGTAATTGCTCATTTTCTTCTAATGTGAACCATTGTACAATTTCAATGTCCACACATATGATTCATTTAGCTATTTAGCTGTGCATTGTGTTTATCATGCACTGTTACAGTTGCATATATATGTAACTTACAGGCAAGTTAGAAAGGAGTTGTCTTATAGACTTAATGACTACAATACATCATCCCATATCAAGCAGCAGGGTGCTTTAACTGTAATGACAATGATTCAGTTCTGCTGCATTGAGCCATGGAAAAAGTCCTGTTGTGCTTTTTCTTTCCTGTATTCAAAAGATATCTGTGGCTGATGGTCCGTATAATCCGTGGTGCATATCATGACAATAGCTCTCACTTCTGAAAGCTGCTCCAGAGTATCAGGAGATCCTTTGGAGCAGATTTTTTTTTTCCAGGGGAGAGGTGTTGAACATGATGCACAGGGTAAGAGAAGAAGGGAAATTCTTCTTGCATGGGTTGCATGAGTCTGCTCATGTGGTGTACGATGTAGTCCATAGTTTTGCATGGAGCAATTGCAGGAACTGCTTATGAATGAATGATTTGGGGTACGTGTGTTTGAGAATCATTTAGGCTGGATATAAACAAAGCTCTTTTTTAAAAAATGTTTGAGATCTTATGCTTCTGAAACAGAGTAGCTGATTTTCTGTGGCATCCCACTTTCATTCTAGAGAAACACACTCTTATATAGCTTCACAAGAGAACTTGCTGAAAAACAGCCCTGACAATTGCTTTGTGTTTGGGTGAGAAGAGGTTAACTAATGAAAAATTTCTGTTTGTAAATGGTACTGCGCATAAGAAGGGATCCTATAGATCAGCCATTCTTAACAGAGGCCATGTCGCCCCCTGGGGGGCCCTGGCACATTTGAAAGGGGCCACAGACTCATCTGTTTGTACTGTATCCTTGTTTGCACACAGCCAAATGCTTTCCTCATTTGACAACCTGAAAAGAGCTCCTAAAAGGACTGTAGCCAAAAAACATTGAGAATGGCAGCTAAATGGCACTTTAGCATCCTTTTTCCTGCTGGCAATGTGGGCACAATATTGTGCAGCAATATCGAGCCATTTCTTGGCATTTTGAATCATGAATACAGAAGTACAATATCCCACATTCATAAACCAAAGGTTTGTTGAGTAATTGAATCTCTCACTGCTTGAATGAATAGTTGAATTCCTACCTAATAAAGTTTCATTATGTATTTTTCACGAACACAAAAATATGTATTTAGAATTTCCTGTTCCTATCAAAATATAATCATATGAAATAATACTATTTATTTATCATTTTTTGTGTATCTGAAAAATGCCTTAATTTTTGTCGGCTTTCACCCATCTCCCAATTTTGCTGGTTCTCAGCGATAGGTTAGTGATGTTAGCAGATTGTAGATCAACAGGAAATTGGACCGTGTTTGTTTTTTGATATTGCATGCACTGGCCCACATGATTTTAGTTACTGGAATTTGATGATGCAAATATCTTCATGTGAAGATTAAAAAAAACAAAAAAAACACAATGAAACTTCAGAGCTGTGCTAGTCTTTCCATATGTACTGTATTGTAAATGGTACTTTGTGAAGAAATGTTGCTTTGGTTACTAGCTATAAAATCATCATCACTCTATGAATAGTCTTTAGAGTTTCATTAGGTATACTTCACGGTTCAAGGTATACCTAATTAACAATGTAAATATAGCCATTAAAACTGATGATTATCAAAAGCTTATATTGGGGAAAAAATCATACTTTCTACTTCCAAAAATGATTGGCCTATCACATTAAATAACATAAGAGAGAGAGAGAGAGAGAGAGAGGCTTTAAAATAATTCATACTTCAATAAAACACTAGCTTCTAAGTTACTGAGTTTGTTTCTTATCATTCAGAATGTATTCTAGTCACATGTCTTACCTACACACTTGTAAATTTGCTCACTTCATTTTTTTTTAACAAAAAGGACCAAAAATAATAGCTCATAGATATACAGAACCAACCTCATATTATGCATATATTTTCCAGGATACTTAAAATAGGGGAAACAGTGATACTTAGGGCATTTTTGCAATATATCTTCCTCCTCAAAGATAACTGTTAAAAATGTTAAAAAATGGTTTGCATGGGGCTGTGCTTCAAGTGCATGGGAGAAGACGGCAGCTGGCCCTTTAAAATATTGATCTTTTGATTCTACGAAACTGGAAAGGATTACTTAGCTAAGGCTGAAGAAGGTGAGGGATGGAGTGTGTAGATTTTAAGTCTTTCAAGTTGCTGGTTGGCCACACCTGGAGTGTTGCGTACAGTTCTAGTTGCGACACCTCAAAAAAAGACATAGTGGAACTGGAAAAGGTGCAGAAGAGGGCGACTAAAATGAGGACTGGGCTGGGGCACCTCCCTTATGAGGAAAAGGCTACAGTGTTTGGGGCACTTTAGTCTAGAGAAAAGGCGCCTGACGGGGAACATGATTGAGATGTATAAAATTATGTGGGGATGGATAACGTGGATAGAGGGAAGCTCTTTTCCCTCTCACGCAATACTAGAACCAGGGGACATCCACTCCAATTGAGTGTTGGGAGAGTGAGAACAGACAAAAGAAAATATTTCTTGACCCAGCGTGTTGTTAGTCTGTGGAACTGCTTGCCACAGGATGTGGTGATGGCATCTGGCCTAGATGCCTTTAAAAGGGGATTGGACAGATTTCTGGAGGAGAAGTCCATCGCAGGTTACAAGCCATGATGGGGATGTACAATCTCCAGGCATAGGAGGAAGGTACCTCCAAATGCCAGATGCAGGGGAGAGGTATCAGGAGACAGGTATCTAGTTGTCTCGTGTGCTCCCAAAGGCATATGGTGGGGCCACTGTGAGATACAGGAAGCTGGACTAGATGGGCCCTTGGCCTGATCCAGCAGAGCTCTTATGTTCTTTGTGTTTGTATGTGTGTAGTATATAGGAGAATAATTGCATGCACATAATACTATTTCTCCCCTTCATGGATTGCTGCCTTGTCATGGCGAAGGGGCTTGAGTAATTCAGAGAAGCTATGGGCTATGCCGTACAGAGATACCCAAGATGGACAGGTCATAGTGGAGAGTTCTGACTAAACGCGATCCACCTGGAGCAGGAACTGGCAAGTCACTCCAGTATCTTTGCCAAGAAAACTCCATGGACAGAAACAAAAGGCTAAAAGATATGGCGCTGGAAGATGTGCCCCTCAGGTCAGAAGGCATCCAACATGCTACTGAGGAAGAGCGGAGGACAACTACAAGTAGCTCCAGAGCTAATGAAGTGGATGGGCCAAAGCCCAAAGGATGCTCAGCTGCGGATGTGCCTGGAAGTGAAAGGAAAGTCTGATGATGCAAAGAAAAATACTGCATAGGAACCTGGAATGTAAGATCTATGAACCTTGGTAAGCTGGATATGGTCAAGCATGAGATGGCAAGAATAAACATTGACATCCTGGGCGTCAGTGAACTAAAATGGACGGGAATGGGCAAATTCAATTCAGACGATTATCATGTCTACTACTGTGGGCAAGAATCCCGTAGAAAAAATGGAGTAGCCCTCATTGTCAACAAAAGAGTGGGAAAATCTGTACTGGGATATAATCTCAAAAATGATAGAATGATTTCAATACGAATCCAAGGCAGACCTTTCAACATCACAGTAATCCAAGTTTATGCAGCAACCACCGATGCTGTAGAGGCTGAAATTGACCAATTCTATGAAGACTTACAACACCTTCTAGAACTGACACCAAAGAAAGATGTTCTTGTCATTATAGGGGACTGGAATTCTAAAGTAGGGAGTCAAGAGATAAAAGGAATAACGGGCAAGTTTGACATTGGAGGTCAAAACGAAGCAGGGCAAAGGCTAAAAGAGTTCTGTCAAGAGAACAAGCTGGTCATCACAAACCCTCTTTTCCAACAACACAAGAGGCGACTCTACACATGGACATCACCAGATGGGCAATACCGAAATCAGATTGATTATGTTCTCTGCAGCCAAAGATGGAGAAGCTCTATACAGTCAGCAAAAACAAGACCTGGAGCTGATTGTGGCTCTGATCATCAGCTTCTTATAGCAAAACTCAAGCTTAAACTGAAGAAAGTAGGAAAAACCACTGGGCTAGTCAGGTATAATCTAAACCAAATCCCTTATGAATACACAGTGGAAGTGAAGAACAGATTTAAGGAACTCGATTTGGTGGACAGAGTGCCTGAAGAACTATGGATGGAGGCTCGTAGCACTGTACAGGAGGCAGCAACAAAAACCATCCCAAAGAAAAGGAAATGCAAGAAAGCAAAGTGGCTGTCCAATGAGGCCTTACAAAAAGCAGAGAAGAGAAGGGAAACAAAATGCAAGGGAGATAGGGAAAGTTACAGAAAATTGAATGCTGACTTCCAAAGAATAGCAAGGAGAGACAAGAGGGCCTTCTTAAATGAACAGTGCAAAGAAATAGAGGAAAATAAGAGAAAGGGAAAAACCAGAGATCTGTTCAAGAAAATTGGAGATATTAAAGGAACATTATGTGCAAAGATGGACATGATAAAGGAAAAAAATGGTAGGGACCTTACAGAAGCAGAAGACATCAAGAAGAGGTGGCAAGAGTACACAGAGGAATAATACCAGAAAGATCTGGATGTCCCGGACAACCCAGATAGTGTGGTTGCTGACCCTGAGCCAGACATCCTGGAGAGTGAAGTCAAGTGGGCCTTAGAAAGCATGGCTAACAACAAGGCCAGTGGAGGGGATGGCATTCCAGTTGAACTATTTAAAATCTTAAAAGATGATGCTGTTAAGGTGCTACACTCAATATGCCAGCAAGTTTGGAAAACTCAGCAGTGGCCAGAGGATTGGAAAAGATCAATCTTCATCCCAATCCCAAAGAAGGGCAGTGCCAAAGAATTCTCCAACTACCGTACAATTGCACTCATTTCACACGCTAGCAAGGTTATGCTCAAAATCCTACAAGGTAGGCTTCAGCAGTATGTGGACCGAGAACTCCCAGAAGTACAAGCTGGATTTCGAAGGGGCAGAGGAACTAGAGACCAAATTGCTAACATGCGCTGGATTATGGAGAAAGCTAGAGAGTTCCAGAAAAACATCTACTTCTGCTTCATTGACTATGCAAAAGCCTTTGACTGTGTGGACCACAGCAAACTATGGCAAGTTCTTAAAGAAATGGGAGTGCCTGACCACCTAATCTATCTCCTGAGAAATCTATATGTGGGACAGGAAGCAACAGTTAGAACTGGATATGGAACAACTGATTGGTTCAAAATTGGGAAAGGAGTGGTGACAGATTTTACTTTCTTGGGCTCCATGATCACTGCAGATGGTGACAGCAGCCACGAAATTAAAAGACGCCTGCTTCTTGGGAGGAAAGCGATAACAAACCTAGACAGCATCTTAAAAAGCAGAGACATCACCTTGCCGACAAAGGTCCGCATAGTCAAAGCTATGGTTTTTCCAGTAGTGATGTATGGAAGTGAGAGCTGGACCATAAAGAAGGCTGACGGCCGAAGAATTGATGCTTTTGAATTGTGGTGCTGGAGGAGACTCTTGAGAGTCCCCTGGACTGCAAGGCGATCAAACCTATCCATTTTGAAGGAAATCAACCCTGAGTGCTCACTGGAAGGACAGATCCTGAAGCTGAGGCTTCAATACTTTGGCCATCTCATGAGAAGAGAAGACTCCCTGGAAAAGACCCTGATGTTGGGAAAGTGTGAAGGCAAGAGGAGAGGGGGACGACAGAGGACAAGATGGCTGGATAGTGTC
Organism: Intellagama lesueurii; assembly: GCA_037013535.1. Taxonomy (NCBI): domain Eukaryota; kingdom Metazoa; phylum Chordata; class Lepidosauria; order Squamata; family Agamidae; genus Intellagama; species Intellagama lesueurii. The sequence goes on from JBAJHW010000001.1 coordinate 253,655,664, forward strand.
ATCGAAGCTACCAACATGAATTTGACCAAACTCTGGGAGGCAGTGGACGACAGGAGGGCCTGGTGTGCTCTGGTCCATGGGGTCACGAAGAGTCGGACACGACTTAACGATTAAACAACAGACAACAACAACAATACTATTTCTGCCAATAAATGGCATTCAAGTTGACAAAATCAAATAACAGTGGAAAATAAAATAAATGCAATTAAAACATTATAGTGAAAAGATGTGAGTAACCAAGTAGTCACTCAAACCTCCCATCCATTATATTTGACCTTAACTGCCAAAATAACTGCACAAACAGTCCAAAGCAAGTCTGACAAAGTGGATTTGTCCAGGGAAGCTCACTTTAAAATATAGCAGTTAGTCTTTAAGGTGCCACAACATTTTTATCACTTTTGTTTTTTTATTTTTCTTCTGTTTTTCCCTGATAGTCCAAATCAAGAGGTTTTTGCCTGCTGTAGAAAGACAACATGGAAGGTCCTTTGGCAAACTCTCTAATGCCTGCAACAGCCATAAAAACATCTCTCCTGTTTCCACCAAATATGCTTCTGAAGGTTGATAGAACAAGAACTCCACTGAAGATAAGACTCAAACAGGCTTATAAGGGAATATTTTTTTTAAAAAAATAGCTTAGACTCAAGTCACAATATGGCTTTATTATACCTGCAAACAATTGGAAAATGTTCCTATAAGAAAATCAGAGGGGAGGAATAATAGCTGGGCAAGTCAGAATTTTAAAGAGAAATTTGCTTGGTGTCACTTTGTGAATGGTAGCAGGCAGAAGATGATATTCTGTGTAGACCATCTTGACTACTGCCATTGGTGTTGTCAACATTCAGTCTGCCCTTTGTTATGTAAAGCTTGGCATCCTTTTTCCTGCTGGCAATACAAGCACAACATTGTGCAGCAATATTGAGCCATTTCCTGGCATTTTGAATTGTGGCTACAGAAGCACAATATTCCACATTCAAAAACTGGAGGATTTTTTAAAAAGTAGAATTGAATAGATCATAACATAAGCTTTGGATTTGCCTAGAAATAGGTCGGGTGCCTTCAAAGGAGTGTAACAAGGGAGCCTCATGGTACTTGTAATTGGCCCCAGTCAATAGCCTGGCTGTACCATTCTGGATATATTGATATTTCTTAATATTTTGCAGAGGCACCTCTGTGGAGAGGGTATCAATAATTCTGATTTATGACAGCCATTCTCAGGATTTTTTTAGGTTAAAAGTACTCAGAAGTAGTTTACACTTCTTTCTTCTGGGGACATCCTGGGAGTGTTCTGCTTGCCCAAGGCTGCAGGTATCCTTCAGTCTCGAGAGACTATGGTAACGTGCTCTGAATAGAGGTCCTGGAACAGTGTCTACTGTGGCTGAGAAGGCCAATACGAGAGTGACAATCCCTTCCACACAATCCCTTCCACTGAAGACAAATACAATCTGTCCCCTGTCTAGCTCCCTGGTTTTGCTGGTTTCGGGACTGCCTCTTTGCTTCGGCCTGCTGAACAAGTGTCTCTTGAGAGAGGCCATGCTGCACCGCCTGCCTCCAGGCTGAACGCTCAGATGTCAAGGTTTCCCATCTGTTGAGGTCCATTCCTAAGGCCTTCAGATCCCGCTTGCAGATCTCCTTGTATTGCAGCTGTGGTCTCCCTCTGGGGCGCTTTCCCTGCACTAATTCTCCATACAGGAGTTCTTTTGCCCAAGGGTACACAGGGAATATATATTTTTTATCCAGGGGCACACTGGGGAATCAAAATTCCAGCCCCTGACTCCACACCAAGATATTCCAACACACTATGCTATCCAGCTAGGAGGGTGTGTGTTAGTATAGTCCAGATAGGGTGTAACATGTCACCATGTCCAAATTAGACGTCTATAACAAAGTTAACTTTGCAAAAACAAATTGCTGGCCATTACTGAAACTTGAGCATTCAGCTGAATCCAGGAATACACCCAAATTGGAAACCTGAGTCTTCAAATGTGTGTCACTTCATCTAGTACTGGTGGAGTCACTATTCTGTGATCTACCTTTCAACCAGCCAAGAGCATCTCTGCCATGACTGGATTATGCTTCAGGTTGTTCACCTTCATCATGTCAACGAAGTGACATGAAACACTGGTTTTGAACTAGAGCAGCTTATTTAGATTTAGATGGGAAAGAGTGCAAAAAATCTACGGGCAGGGATGAAAGAAAAAGAAAGAAAAAAGTTCAGCTGAGCCAAATAATATATATGACCTGAAGGCCTTTCTAGCCATTAAGATTATATTATTTACCTATTTTGTTTTATAGCTTTTACCACTGGGATAATGTCCTTTGGGAAGATGTAGAGGAAAGGGAGTGGGGAGAAATATGTTGGCATAGCTATGAGCTATCAAGTAGGCCAAGATTAAATAATGAGATCTTCAACAGGCTGTAATGGAATAACATTAAGCATTTTAAGTTCAGTGGGCAGTTAGATGCACTAATGGAGGCACCATGCTGGGCAGACATACATTTTAGTTGGAATTTCTTGTGAGGGGGTGATTGCACATTTTGATATGAATAGCAGTGCTAAATGCAATGAAATTCCCTGGCAGCGAATGAGAAGATTAAAGTTCCTCTTCCAGATAATAGCTCACTGGAGGAATGTAATAGTGGCAAAAGACAAAAACTCAAAATAGATGGTTTTCCATTTAATACTCCATTGAGTTCTCTCCTAGAGGCATCACCTCCGCCATGATGGCACTGCTCTTTATTTTCTCTCACAATCAAGCTCATGCTGTTTACGTGACATGCCAAGCCATAGCTAGTTTTCTGACTAAGACATGCCCGTTGGATTTATCTGTTTACAAGGATCAGTCTGCTACTTTTTGTGGGGAGGGGGAAAACAACATGAAGTTTTGTGAGCTGTTTCCAAGACAGGGGAAGTTTTATGATTGCCATGTTTTCTGCATGGGGACTGCATAATAAATCAAAGTATCACATTTGCCATCAGTTAATATAATGGGGGTCCCCACATTATATTAGCTGATGGGGAGAAAGGCATACATTAATTTAAAAAAAAATTAATTAATTCAAGGTCTTATTTTTCCACATACTCTACCATATACGATTGCAAAATTATCAGAGATAGTGCTCTCATCATTAAATCCTGGTAGTGAGATGACATGGTGCTTCAATAATGATTTTGAATTAACATTTTAATTAATTAATGGGGTTCTGTTTCTATTTGGGGGTTTCCTGTCCCAATAGACCTGTAATACAAAGGTTAGTAAAAAAAAAACAGGGGAGGGAGTATAGCCTGTCATGTCCACTGGTCTACCGACAGGCTTGAGTGACAACATTCTGCTATAGGCATTACTCACTGTGCTGCCACAGTATTGTCGGAGTTGGTATCTGTCACAGTAAATATACACACTAAAAACATTTTACCAGCAATGACCTAGCTTAGGTTTTGACAACAAGCAACATACATTCTTTAAAGCTTCAGTGATGCTTATGACCATCTATCTGACTGGGTAAAGTGTTTCCTTTAGAATTTGTTTTTTAATTTTCCAGTCTGTGGATCATTTACTTTTAGACCAGTTGCTTGAACACCCTAGTTTTTTCAGAAGGCCATAATGCTAAGTTATGATTCTCTGTTTGTAGTTGTGGTTCTTTTTGCATGATCTAGAGTAAAGAATAGTTGAATAAGGGAGAACAAGTCATATGTTGTTAATTGTATAATTCATGACATGATCTTAATTTAAACTATTAAACAATAAGAAGAGTTCTTGTTTTTTGAAATGTACAACTGTATTTTGTCTGTCTCAGGACATTCTGATTGTGATAAGCATCGCTATTAGACACTGCCTACAACTGTGACATTGGAAAATACTAATTAACTGTACAAAGTAGAAAAGGATGCTTTTTTAAAAAATAGTTTACCTTTTTGTTGTTAATTAACAATAGAATTATCAATATTGTTATTGATCAACACATTTGTATTTTAAGCATATTTTCCCTTGAAATGTATTTTTATTTAATTGCAACTGTGAAATGAGGACAGCAAAGAAGAATGTATTTAAATGAAGTATATGAGTAAGTTAGGAAAAATGTGTAAGAATTTTAAACCTACAACAACCAATTTTAAAAGTATTGCTCTTTGCTATAATATTAGCATCTTCTGATATTAGTTCACTGCTAATATCTGGTATTAGCTCACTGCTAATGGGGAACCTCACACAGAAGTCGTTTTAATCTTTTGAGATAAGTATTGCCTTGTGATAAGCTGTTTGTGTGTATTCTCTCATCTTACCTTGGGCACTTTTTTATCATGGCATTGCAAATCTGCTCAGATACTCCTGGCAAAATGATAAAACTAGCTCAGTTTCTGGTGAGCTCCTGCACCTTCTGTTTGTGGGAACAAGTGTGTTGTGGATTAAATGTTAAATGCCTTCTGTATGCATAAACTGGCTGCCTAAATTCTGATCACAGGAATATGACAACCTCACTAATCTGATCATTCTTAAATACAAATGCTTCAAGTAGAAGCCCAGGACTCTTGGGTGGATCCAGGGCTAGTTGGTAACCCACAATATCCTTATGGGCCACTGAAATTCTATAGCAACTTGAGACAGAAAAATTCAACAGGAACAAATAAGGGGAAAGCTATCTAAAGCAATCATTCTGCTTTTTAAAAATGCACTATAGCTGTTAGCCAAGCACTAGAAGACATTGAAAGAAACAAAAGAAATTTCTCAGTTTTAAAACAACTGATAGAAAAGCATACAAATGATGCACATGTACAGCTGCAATACGTTGCAACCTGAGGTTGTTGTTTTCCCCCTTCCTCCTAAAATGGCCTGCATTTTTGAAGCCTTTCTATTCTAAAAATAGCAACACATTCTGCTATGTCCACCTTGAAGTGACTATTGGGTGGTGCCTAAGTAATAAAGATAGACAAGCCTGTCCATTTATGGTGGCTTGAATAGTGATAATGGCTACCTGGTGAGGTCTTCTTGTCTCCTGTCTGCTAAAGCATTAAACGGTTGCTGTGCGTCATTGTGTTAGAGTGCTTTAGGATAACAGTGCAAGCAATATTTATTGCCCTCTGTTTTGCTTCTGTCTAGCTTAAATTCTTCTGTTCTGTGTGCTGTATACACAAGACAAGAGGGAATCTTGGAAGAGTTATTCTCATATGCTGTTAATTCAACAGTAGCAAGCTTTCAGCTACTGTTCCTAAGTGAAATGACAATAAATTAAAAGCAAAGGTTCAGGCTGCCATTATAAATAGCCCTACACCGAGTTCCTAGGAATAGATAGGAATTCTGTATGTTTTTAAAAGTAAGAACTTTCCAACATTTCTTCAAAATTGGGATAAAAAGGATTTGGACTTTTAAAACACTGAATGTGGAAGAATGCAAAAGTGACAAATTTGTGCGTCTAGGCAGAAAATCTCTGAGTGCCTAGCTTTTAAAGGGCTAGTTTTCAATCAGGAAAACAAGACTTTTAAAAAATTGTTTACATGGGGTTACCACCTCTTGTCTCTGATATGTTCCTCATCTTTAATAATAATTGCATGGCAAATGGGCCTCCTCATGTTGGGAATAACAGCACCTACTGAATTTGGTGCATCTGGCTGAGAATACTGTTTGATTAACTTTTTCATAAGAGTTCACCATTTTCAAATATCTTAATAAATGGGTTGGAAGCAACCTGTGATTATAACACACAAACACACACACAGAGAGAGAGAGAAATAGGAGAGAAAGCGAAAGTGTTAGTTTGGTCTACCTCTCATTCTCACCAGGATAATTTACCTTTATCTTTGCAGTTCGTGCCTGTTCATCTCATCATCATGCTGCAACTATTTTCTGTTTTCTTCTAGTTACAGTCCCAATAACAGTTGTTTGAACTATATGGATGGAAAGGGGTTAGTCTGTACCTTTAGGAACCCACACCAAAAGGAACACTGGGATATTCTGTATCCTCTGGGAAACTAACTATTGCAGAATGTTCTCAGAATACAATGGAAGCTAATATCATAAACTGGCTCCCTTGCAACCCCACCCCACATACTATATACAGGAATTTCAGCACAGGATGGTGATTGAATAATCATAATAATGGTTGAATAATAAGGCCGTTAGCTTCTATATAATGCATGCACCCATCTTGTTAACAGGGCAGGCAGGATGACATGTCTTGAGTTTTCAATCCATAATTGATGATCTTGAGTTTCATCTATAATAAGTAAAAGATTGAGCTGAGGGAGAAAGAAGTAGACAAGCTGACATTAAAATGACTGTTGATATTGTATGGGGTAATTGTATCGGAAATAATGAAGGATGCCATACTTACACTGTTGTAGGAAACCTGTCAAGAGCAAACGAAAACATTTGTTTATACTGCAGATTATAACTGTACTCATGGATTGTATTATTCATCACAGAGGAATGAAAATCCTGACTGGGTGCATCCTCACTCAGTTAATGAGACAACACTAGCAAATTACTCCTCACTGTGAGTTAGGTAGATTTGTTTTTCCTGTCTCTCAGAGATTTTGCACAATTTTTGAGGCTACATTTAACACATTACTATAAATTGCAGAAAATGGAAAATGGCAAGAACTGTTGCTTTGCTTCATAGGCTAATACAGGTAGTATCATTTTAGGGGTTATTTTTGTCATTCTGATCAACCTACCTGCCTTGTTGTGCACTCTCTCTTCCTCTCTCTCTCTCTGTGTGTGTGTGTGTGCGTGCGCGCACACTCTTCACAAGGGGAGAAAGACAGAGGTTTTGCGCAGTGGCAACAATTCTGTGCAAAATAACTTTTGTGCAAATTATGTGGAAACCACAATTGGGAATAAAGTTTATTTGGCATTTTAGTCTCATGCTGAGAGTGAGATTTCATAAGGAAGTTGGAGAATTCTTGAGGTGCTATCTTGTCATGCTAAAATAGCCAATCTCACATAGAATCTGATCAGATCACATCTGTTTTGTTTTATTTCTATGCCTCCTTTCTTCCAATTACAAGACCCAAGGCAGCTAACATGTAATGATGAGTATTAGGGATGGGATTTTTGGATATATTTTAGTATAATCCCTATAATTCTCCATTTTGATAGTTCTGCCTGACAGACAGACACCTTAATGTAGCTCACTTGGGAGAAGGGTTTCAACTCGAAGTCTCTGAGGTGTTACTACCATGTTTCCCCTAAAATAAGACCTAACCTGAAAATAAGCCCTAGTATGATTTTGCAGGATGCTCGTAATATAAGCCCTACCCCAAAAATAAGCCCTAGTTAAGTGAAACCCCGCCCTCCACCATTGTGCAGCAACCAGAAGAAGATGACAGGACTGTATTTGAATAAACGTAGATTGTCCTACACGAAAAAAATAAAACATCCCCTGAAAATAAGCCCTGATGCGTTTTTTTGGAGCAAAACTTAATATAAGACCCTGTCTTATTTTTGGGGAAACAGGGTAGGCCTAGCTGAGCCCAGCTTCCTGTTCCTGCACTAGTGCTAGTTGGAAGCTTTATTTCTGAATAGGAAGCTAGGCAAGTTAGGCCCAGTAATGCCTCAGAGCCTTTAAGTTGAGGCCCTTCTCCCAGGTGAGCCACATTTAGGTGTCTGTAAGGTGTTTGTCCATCAGAGAGAGCTGCTAAAATGGAGAATTATGGGATTTGTACTAAAAAAATGCATAAATTAAAAATCCAATTCCTGGTGAGTACTTTAAGATTTAGGTGGGAATACCTGGACCAACATCACAGGCTCCAAGGCTAACTGATACAAGGAAGTGGGTCAGAGTTTCTGAGAGCAGTAGTAACTTCAGTTACCTAAAGATTGGAATGCCTCCAGCACCTTCAGTTCTCTGAAACATTTGGCTGGTAGAAACGGAGATATGGTAGTGGCTGATGGCAGTGAAAGTGCCAGGATGATGACACTGCAGCCACCCATCAACCCTATTTGAGAGGGATACCCACACTGTGAAGAGTAGTTATAAATTTCAAATAAGTAGTGTTAATAAATCATCATGTCTATTGTCTCTTCACTTTTAATCTGTTACTCACTGCTCATTTTTAGAGACAGAATTAGATCATATTACCATACAGATGTGGCAGGATACATCTATTCTATACCTAGTTCTCACTCTTTCCTCTTCCATAGAATGGTCAGTGGCATCACCGAGCAATGAATTTGTTCACCAATGTTCTACATGTTATTGATATGAACACAGATAATGTGGTCATGTTGAGTTGTGCTATATGTTATAATTAAAAGGGCAAATCTGGCCCAAATAATTTTGCTAACTAAGATAGAAAAGCAAATATTGCCCCAACACATATCTAAGCTGGAAGATCCCACAAACACTTTCCCCATCCCAGGCATTAAAAACCAAAACCAGTGATGATAACTAAATGAAAATTTGCTGCTCTTTCCTGACATCCCAGATTTGCTGCCTGGGAGGTTGCCTCATTCTGCTATGATGATCCAGAAAGGGTGGAAGCCTTAATATAGCGCTAGTCTTTTTGGCTGCAGCCTCTTGTGTGCCATAATATTTAGTTAAGCCCTAAATTAATGTGTGTCTGCATGTTTGAAACTAGTTCAGCTGGATAAAGGTGTCATTTGGTGAGGTAATGTTACATGAAATATACCACAGCTGTTCAGTTTTTGGATATTACTCTCTCTGTTGCTGTTACTCTGATCTGAAAAGGCAGGATATGCTAGCACTCTTAAATGATTAGTGCACTTTACTTTGTGAAAAGATGCAAGAAATGACCTCTGTAGGCTGGAGAAGCTGTTATGAAAACAATGTCTAAAGAAGACATCCAGTCCTCATTAAACGAAGTTCTGCTTCACTGTGCCTCACCTTTAATAGCGAACAGGGGAAAAACAATGTGAAAGCAACTGTCTGTGGCTTTGAAGCAATACGCTGCTGCATTCACAGCAGTTAATAGAAACCAGTGGAAAAAGTGAGTTGCTAATAGAGGCTGATGCACATTTTATTTAATTCTTAAAGAGGGCTAAATTACATAACATCCTCATGAATTGGTTAGAGTGGCTCTTTGACAATAAACAGGCATTTATTTAGCCACAGAGACGAGAATGAAATGCAGTAGCATGAAAAGTTTAAACATTTATGGAAGTGTAGAAGCCCAGTACTGTTCCACTCTTGTTGTTTCTGTTGATTCTTTCAGAATGAAGATTAAAGTTCTGAGTTCTTGGGAATAATTGTAATGGAAATATGTGGAGCTTAGTAGTTTTGACCAGAGCTTCATTTTTTTTTATTTTTTTTTTAGAGAAAGTGGTTCTGAGAGTTTAAGTGTTTTCCCCTACTCAGTCATGGATCTAAAGGGCCATTTTACCCTGGCACTCACCCAGGCAACCTGAGATGTCTGAAGAGGTTACATTAGATCCATCTACAGCAGAGAGACTGGAGGGACATCCAGACAAGATCCTCAACTTAACCTAAAGCAGCTTTCTTTCCAGTTGGGGGTGGTGTTATGGTATCTCCCAGCCTGAGAGAACACCAGACATCAGCAGATGCAGTTACAGAATACAGGCGGCCACACACTGAAGAAACCCAAAGAAGTAGCCTTCTCAAGTGTAAAGGGCCTCATCAGAAGTAAGAGTCTGTGGTTGACTGAAGTTTCTCCTTGAAACTCTCTACTTCTGATCTGACCCATTTCCTGACGGATGCTGTGACTCTGTGGACTTTGATCTTTCACCATTCTGTGGCACAGCTCACCATTTATTGGTGAGCAGGACAAGATAAATCAGGACAGCATGTTGCATTTTCTGGACTTCAACTTCTTCACCTGGAAAGTCTTCAGTTCAGGGATACAGGGATTCCAGGATACAGTGGTGAGGGAAATGCAATGTGTGCTGGTCAAATGTATGACCTTGTGATAAAAGAAAATGTGGGTTTTTAGTGGTGTATAAATATATGGTGAAACATTATGCAAATGAGTTTAAAGCAACTTTTGTGCATCCCAAATTTGTTTTGTGGAAGAAAATAGTTTTTCTTTTTATAGTCACAACTATGGTGTTAGAGTTGTTTCATGTGGCTGAGTTAGGGTTGTTTCATGTGAAAGAAACAACCCTAAGGAGAAAGCATAATGACATTATGAATCACATAATGATTCAGTGTTCAGTTGAGGGAGCTTGACATTAAATGTGAGTGTCTTGAACTATAGAACAGCATATTTAGTGATTTACCTAGGGGAAGGAAATAATGCTGTGCCATCCAGCTAAATATTTGATTTTATGCTTTCTCTGTTCTTCCTTTCCCAGTCAATTCAGAGCTGTCACCATTCTGAGTCTGTATTGTGAACATGTTTCACAAGAAGAAAATACTCTCCCCACAAAAAAACTTTGTTGCAATGGCCTTAGGTTAGTAGAGGATGACCTTAGTTCCTCATGTTGCTAATGGAACAGAAATGCATTAAAATCACAACCATTTGTGACCACTTTGTATTAGAACTAAGTGATTAAATGAATTAAGAACTGTTGTTTGTTCATTCTCTTCCTGCAACATGGAATGTTGAAAGATATGTATGATATAATTATAGTTTTCCATTCTCCTCTTTGTCCTGCTCAGGAATGCAGTGATAATTCTGGCAGCAAGACTATGTAGCTGGCTTATATTCCTTCCACTCCAGATGTCTAATTGCAGGCAACCATTTCATTTCAAATGGCTCATTAAAGTAAAAACCATTTAGCATTGCTAACACAGATCTGCATCCATGATTATGCATTTCATTAGAGAACTTTAGGATTTCTCCCCTTTGTCTTCCAAGGTTTGGAAGATTTCTCCTGAGTAATATATGGTGGAAAAAATGTATACCCACTTTTAAAAAAAGAACTGTTAGACTTGGGCATTCATGTCCACACTTGGTGGACATGAATGCCCACATTAACTAGTCAACCATTTACTGTAATTGCAGTATAAATGGTTGTGCTTGCAAAGCTATCTCATCTGCTTTTAGTTCTCTTTTCTTAGCTCATTTAAATTGATTCCATTAAACTAGGAAAATGGAACATACATTTCTATTCATTTTCATAGGGCAAGCTGCACCAGAGTAGAGACTGGAGACCAGATCAGCACTGCTCAGCATCAAAACATCCACAGAGGCCGTATGTTAGCTATTACGTGGATGTGCACACACCACAAGTTTCCATTTGGGCTCAATTAGCTGTTTGGAAAATGTCCTACTTCAGCTCAGTCTGATTCACAGCAGGGCCATTTGAGCCTGGATTTCATTTGGACTTGGACATAGTGAAGAGTGTGGACCTCAAGAATTCAGGGATTGGGGTATATAGCTATAGTCCCCAGATCTCTGAAAGTTGCCCATCCCACTTTTAGATTCTGAGGGAAGTCTTCCCTACTTAGAAAAGCATCAGAATCAATATGGTGGCCTGATTTGTACTAGGCTTTATGCTTCATCCAAAACTGATGCACTTCTCTAGCAATCATATTTGAAGGTTTAGTTTGAGTACAAGGATAGTCTAATTTATTATAAATTCATAGCATGATTACTGGAGTGGTCAGTTTAACCTGGACCCTGACTTGACCCGCCTTTTTATTTCTAAGTGGTTGTTCTCATCTCTGCCAGTATAATTAATGTATTTTTCCAGCTCACTTTTTCTGTACTATACTCTCTAGATCTTGCAGCCCTGTTTTCTGGCTGCTACATCCTATGTAGACAGTCTTTCTTAAATATTCAGCTTGAAATGTGGTCGTAACTCCCTATTTAGTTTTTAAACCTAAAGTACTTGAAATAAAGTGTAACTGAGTAGAGGTTTACATAACTGACAAGCCACGAGAGGGTATCTTAAACCAGGTTGGCTTTCTGCAGCTGAATTCATAGAAATAAAATTGACTTTTTGAAAAAAATTAATTGGGCACTCCTGAATTTGGGAGGGACTAGGCTATGAATAGAGCTTCTCAGCTTTGCTACTTATTATCTAGAGTAAATAGTTTTCTTTAGGTTTGCATTTTCATGTCTTTCTTCTGCTAATGTGTTCCACTCAGGTTGGCCATTTTGATTATTAGAGTTAGAAAAGGGGATACATACAGTGATGTATGTTAAGTAATATTTGTTTTTGCTTTTTTAAGGGAAGAAAGTAGATATATGGGAATTCATTTTGACTTGGGTCTCAAATCTGAGTTGATATTAGGAGGTCCAAAGGTTTGTCCCTCCCACTAAATGGGATCACTTGACTGTTCCTCATTGTAAACCCTTCCTTTGTAAAGTGTAAAAATAAAAAAAAGATACTCTACATTTTTCTCCCTTTCTCTCTCTGGCCTTATCCTCCCACTTTGTGGTGATTGCTGCCTCTTAGTACCCAAAACCCCACTTCTCTTGAGGAAATAAAATAAGTTGGGCAGTCATCAGCTGCAGAAGTTAAGTGAAATGTAAAAGTATGTTGAGAGGGAATTGGAGAACTGGGGAAGCTGAAGGTCTTTGGAGAGTCATGACAAGGAAATCAGAAAAACTAAGGGAAACTGATTCACTTCCAACATTTAAGTATAATAAGACCAGCCTGTACTTTTTTTCTGTGAACATGCTAACTATGCATACATATAGGTATAAAAGACGCTTGTGCTCTGTAGTGTTTCAGAATACTTGAGCATTGCTCTTTGCTGCTCCTGTAACTGTAGTAATAGCAGTTTTAAATAAATAACCTGCACTAAAATTTTATCTGCAGATTTCTTGCACATTCTTCTCTTTAAGATACCAGAAATCTTTTAAAGGAACAGTTCAAAAATATTTCAGACAGCTTGAAGAAATGCTTTAAAATGATCTTCAGCATGAGCACGGAAAGCTTCCAGTTTGAGCCCCTTTAAACTAAAGCTTACCCAGCTGCTAATCTACTTTCACAACTACTCCTTCAGCAACAGTGAGAGACCCTTTGAAGAATGATCTCCTGTGCTGAATATGTATTTTTGTATGTTTGTTTGTTAGTGTATCAGTACTAATACTGAAAACTTTTGATTCAAAAAACTCTTGCTGCCTAAACTCTGCTCCAGTACAAAGCATGTGTATGTGTATGTGTGGTATAGGTGGTGGTTTAGAAACCTCTCAGAAAGTAAGGGTTATTATCACTTGTTGTCATCATTGGTACTGATTTAAGATTTAACTTGTCTGGACGGTGGGAAAAATATATCAGTAATGCAAATCTGATACATGCTGACAAATGCTCCATCTGAATGAGCCCCTCTCCCCGAACAAAGGAAGTTGCTTTCTACCGAGTCACACTTTTTGTTCAGCTAGCCTACTGTTGTCAATACTGACCAGCAACAACTCTCTGGGGTTTCAGGCAGGAGTTTTCCCAGCCCTACCTGGAGATACAAGATTCATTGCTGTTACTTTGAATGAAGGCATTGCCACTGTGACAGGAGGTGTGTCACTGGTCTTCAAAGAATTTCACTGTTGAGGTGGAGAAAGGAAGACTCCTCTTCATCCCAGCAGGAAGAATTTGAGCTTCTCAAAAGATGTTTACCAGGCTGGACAAAGGACAGCTTGGATGAGAAGGAATGGTGTTCAGATATGACTCTTCTGCATGCCTTCCTCTCACTGATGGTGATGAGGAATATGGTGACAATGAGGTGGTGACTTCAGTACTTACTCATGCAGGTGTCAAGGTGTATATACTGGAGTGAACTATAATATAAGACAGAGGTGAGGTGTTTCTTCATTGTGCCCCTACCCTGGATATAGGAAGAATCATCATTTTGGAAAGAGAATGGGATTTGAACTTCTGTCATGCCATTTGTACAATGGAATAATTTGGTGCGGATCAAGCCTTTCAATCAAAATGGCTCTTAATTCATTAAGACACAGGGAGATTCTTTCGAGGAGAGAAAAGAACTAGGGCAAGTCATGCTCTTTGAGTATTTTCCTCACCTGTGACCAGTTTGCCATAGGCTGTAGTATAGTATAATTTAATTACACACAATTAAACACACACACACACACACACAGAGAGAGAGAGAGAGAGAGAGAGAGAGAGAGAGAGAGAGAGAGATATTCACAAAGTATTTTTCTTTAGAATTTTGTCTAATATTAGTCCTTTAATAAAAAGAGCAGAACACACAACTGTCAGTTTTACTGAGATGGATTTGTCTGAGTAGGATAACAGGTCTAGTGGGAATTTTAGCATGTGGTAAAATTGTGCTTTGTGCCTCAGAAAGCTTTTCTGTCTTGGCCTTGCTGCTAGTTTCGAGTTCCCTAAGGACTGGCTGCTAAAAGTATGCTATCTGCATCTTGAAATGCAGCAAAACAACAAGGAATTTTTTTTTAAAAGTGTTATTCCTTTATCATAATTTGCATTTGATGTAGAAGGCCAATTTCAGTAGTGTTATGATGATTTTGATGGCCTCATATCCACTGTTGTTCATTATATCTCATATAAATATGAGAGATTTTAATGCCGCAGCTTTTTCTCAAATATTGGTTATGTGGACAATTAGCACATTTATACCTGAACAGGCATTGTTTAACAAGTTTTACCATGTTGATAGCGATGTTGAGAGTGATGTGAATAAGATACCTAGAGACAGCGAGAAAACAAAGATATATTTTCCTTTTGAACAATTGCTACTTGAGTCACAGTTGAGCCTTGCAAATCTGTCAAATAAAGAGGTTTTATACTAAGTCCAGGTCTTTGGGATCCTGTTCATTTACAGGATGTCCACGAAAAGCGCTGTTTCAAAACTTCCTTCATCGTCCTGTTTGTGATGATTTCTGGATTTATCTACCAGACTCCCAGATTGTCTAAGCTTGCTTTGGCTACTCAATAAATACCTAAATATTAATTGGTTGATATTTAATTGGTAATGACATTACCTATTAATGATATTTAAGCTGGTGGGACAGCTTAGTGGTTTAGGTATCTGGCTACGGAGCCAGAGGCTGGGAGTTCAATTCCCCATTGTGCCTCCTGTGAGTACAGCCAACCTGTGTGGCCCAGGTTGCCCCCAGAAAAAAGGAACGGTAAACCACTTCTGAGTACTTTCTACCTGGAAAACCCTGAAAAAGGATCAATGTAAGTCAGAATTGACTTGACAGCACATTATTATTATTATAATCACATTTGCATTTCATAGTCGTAATCACTCTCAACTCTTTCTGTCTTCTGTCTATAATGTATCTTGCTGTGCCTGGTCATTCCCAAATCTGTGTATTCAGGAATGATTGTTAGAAATTAGGATAATAAAGTATTAAGGACAGGAGATTCAATTACATACCTTTGTCTCAGTGGCATCATTACTTGACAGTCAGTAGGAGTGACAAATGAAAGAGTGGTAGATATGGCTTCTAGCATGACAATGATTAATGGGGAAAGAGTAGACTGACAGTCTGTTCATGATCCAAACGAATGACTTATGATGATTCCCAGAAATCCAGCCATGTCTCCTTGGCCAAGTCTTATGCCTCAAGAACCATTGCCTTGGAAGAAAGATGGAAAACACATGGGCCAAAGTAACCTAAAAGAGTTATTTCTTTTTCTAGTACAGCCTATAATGGGGGCTAAGGGCATACTTTTTGGCCTTAAGACCCACAAAGTTGCCTAGCTCTGCTTTATAGTTATGTGACAGTGAAGCTCAATCTGCTCACTGGAAGTATAATGCTTAAATATTATATATAACCTGCCTTGGAAAAAAATAGTTCAACCTTGGTAAGTACTACATCGTTATATAAATATGAAGTTGGGATGACGAAGTTGCCTCTGCTGGATAATATGTAAAGCAAGAAGACATTTGCTGGAAGCTATGAGTTTTAGCAACAGCAGTTAGGGGATCTTGGGTTGTTTATGGAGACACACAGGTTTCTCATTGTATTGAAACTGATCAAGCTGCCTTCCCTCCTGACATGCATGCATTTTTTGGACAGAGTTAGGAAAGGCACAGACAGGAAGAATGCTCATGCATCTTAGAATGCCAGCAGGTCAGAACAAACAGACCTGGCTTCCTTCTGGGCCTTTAAAAACATTTCAATATGCTGCCGTGTCAGAGGAGTTTTTCATGGCATTGAGACTTACCAGCTATTAATATCTGCACTTCAAACTACTATTGAAGGCACAGGATGGAAACAGGTAACAGATGATGTCAAACTTATAGCCATACACACCCCATATGTTTGGCATAGAAGACCAAACCCTCTGGTGGTAAGGTTTGAGGTATGCAGTTGCCAAGCTGCTTGGCATTATATCTTCCTCTCTGCATTTACGATAGTAACAGAAATATTACCAAAAGGCTACCACATACTCTACTGGGATGAAAAGATACAGTTTGTGAAAGATAAAGACTGCATACTAGAACATAACCATAAAAATACATCCATTGCACCCTGTACTTAAAATGATTTGACCTCCCTTCCTTTCTATTTAAAAAAAAGGGGGAAAAAGCACATATATTCTATGCCATTTTTTTTTTACAAAAAAAATGTTGGCAGCTTGAGTAACATGAAGAGGTTCTATTTTCCTTTAGTAATAGTTAGGAGCTAATTTGCTTGGAAGGAAGATAAATACATAACTACCAATAGGATATGTTTTAACAGCATAGCTAAAATGATTACTATGTGCCTCAAATTGTGTCAGCTGAACAATAGACTATTTGAAAGTCCAGGTGCTACAGGCTATATTCAGTCCTATAGGTTTCTACTCAACACAAGCAGCTTTGTGAGCTAAGGAATATTAGATTTTGGTTCCCCCCCCCCCCCCAGCACACGCTTTATTCTTTACGTGAGCAGATTGGGGAATTCCTGCAAACAATGGGCAAAGGTCTCTGTATAGACTTTGGGTCATTCCCTGGGCTCTTGTTATGTATGTTCTCTGGAGCAATTTCTCCATAGATTATGTGGCTCTGATATGACCTGTGGTACATTCTCAGGAATGACTCTGCTTTTCATTTGTTTTTGTTTTTGTTTTTATTTTATTTTTTTTATAAAGTGTGACAACAATAATATTTGGTAAGAAACCCTTGGCAAAAATTACTCTTTGTTGTTTCCATGGTGCAAACTCTGCACAGTGTTCTAATCTTCCTTGCAAATAATTGGTTTACTTTGTGCAGTAAACTGATTTGAGGGCATGAATATATAACACATCTCACTTACCTGTGTGTTGTTCTGTGGGAGGGAATGGAGTCTTTCCATCATGTCTAATCAAAACAGGGGACACAAAAGAAGATTCAGGGCTGCATGTGCAATCTTCCTGATTCACACACACACTCAGGAGGAGAAAGGAGAATGATGTGTAGTCATGGCTGCTCACAATAATCAGTGCTGCAGGCCAAATAGTAAAATTGTGTGAAAGTGTTCTCTGATACCCAGATAGAGAACATAAACCACTGAGTGCTGGTTCACAGCCCTCTCTTTCCTTTCTCTCCCTTCAGATTTGGCTGACTCACTGCCCTTGGGCTGCTCACTGCCTGGCCTGGCCATGCCCTCGTCTCATCACAGGCCATTCAGGTTCCTCCACATAGGGGGTTATCCTCAACAACACAACAGGAAGACTTAGTGTCTGACTGCCACACAAGTACTGGACAGAGACATTTACTACAACCATCAGCCTCCCAGCCATTGCATTGGGCAGGCAACACTAGCATTACTGTAATGCCAGTTCACGCCAGAAATGAGCGGGTGGCCCAGATCCTTCCCTCTACTCACTTCGGCCCACACAATTTGTTCAAGGCAAACTGAAAGTCTGCCTCATCCAACTGGAAGTGCTTCCAAATGTCACTGGCCCTCTTGGGGCCATGGGCAGCAGCAGGAGCAGTGTTGACACACTAGGCATTGACTTCAAGGCCATGGAAATGGAGGCAGTCTACCAACTTGTGTGAAGAGAAGAAGCAGGTTTCTCTTCAGCACCCTTCTCGTCCCTTCTTCCTCTTCCTCTGACCTCTGCTTGTCTACCACAATCACAATAGCAGGCTCCATAGTGGCAAACAAGGGACCAGTCACTGACATCAACCCAAGCCAGAAATCACCTCCATCTCCCTGGCAGCCTCCTAGGTCAACACCCTGAGGGTTGCCTTTCCCAACCCGGGAGGTATGAATGAGAATTTCATGCTTTTCATCTTTTCAAACAAACAATGGGCCAGTTATAGAGAACACTGCTTAAAAGGTTCACATTTGATTCTTCTGGGCTAAATATGTCCTTCCATCAAACTCTCACTGACTATCTGAACTACTCTATACTTTGGAGGTACCAAGTATGTTTACAATACTTGCATTCTGGTAACCTGAAAAAATGATTGTATCTCTTCGAGTTGGCAGAAGAGGTAGCAGAAGGCTAACATGATGACTTGAGTGAGACAGAGGTGGTGCCATTTGGATCCCTCTTCATGCTCAGAAGAGGTCTCAGAGGGAGAGGAGGTTTTACTCAGTGGGCAGTCATCTTAAATTCCAAGACAAAAGATGTGGTTTTACTAGATGCTTTGCAATCAGAGGGCATTCTTCTGATGCAGTCTCTTCACTAGTAGTGAAGAGTATCACTGCAGTCTCTTCACTAGTAGTGAAGAGTATCTGCTAGTAGTTACAGCACTGGTCTGTTAAAGAAATACATCTTAGAAGGAGGGAGGCAGCAATAGGTCAAGATCATTCAGTCTTCATTAGACCTCAGGAGGTTTTGGCATGTGTTGAGACCAATGTACTTGAGTCTCACCTGTCACAGTGCTCTGTCAGAAACCTGTATTTGTCCAACTTCACTTTGCTTGACTGGCATACTTACAGTTTTCTGCATGTCAGCTAGTGCTTCCAGGCTGAAGCATTGTTGTACCTGCCAGAAGCCCTAAGCTGAGCTAAGTCATGACTGTTCAGTTAGATCAGACCTTGAGCGTACAGAATGGGTACAGAGTAAAACTTCTTCAGTGCCCCATTGCCAGGTCTTTTAGGGAGAGGGATAGTTTCTATTGATAGTCCACATGTGTACTCTTTCTTTGGTTTCATTTGAAAGGCTCTGCCTTCCAATGCTTTTCCTGTACCTGAATTCATTCTTATTACATGCACTCTGAATATTAGAACAGTTTTGCTCTTGTTTTCTACCTTATTTTCCCAATTTCTATCCCACTGTAGAAAAGCCTGAAATTTAAATTAAAATGTATCCATGTAAGTGAGGAATATAACTTCCAACCTGCTCATGTTGTTTGTTATTTTTTTTTTAAAAATAGACAATTCGTGTTAATATCTTTTTTTAAATTAATGAATGAGACTGACTTTTATGTTGTCTTTTATATTCATATATGTAATTTTAATAAAATCAGATGTGCATATCTCCAGTACTGCTCCAGTTTGGACAAAAGCTGAAATCTTCCAATGTAATCCTTTCCTGATTACAAAGCTAAAAAGTGAATTCTGAGAAGCTTCATTCAGTTGTAGATGAATCTGGGAGATTTCAATCTTACTCCAGAGTGCAGCTGAGTTTTTTGTTTTGTTTTGTTTTGACATTGTACTGGTGATGTTGTTTCATAGACCACTGTAAATTCCAGTTGTTATTAGTTTGTAATGACTGAGAAGCCTTAATGCTGTTTGGAAAGATGTGTGAGTTCTAAGAGCTGAACTTGTGAAGCCATCATTGTATTTTTTCAGGTATTAAAGCAAGCTTCATTATCCTGGCCTATTATGCATGAATGTTAATAGCATGCCTCTATTCTTGATATGATAAATTCTGTTTGTGTTCCATTTGAATATCTTATAAAAACATAGTCTAGCTAAGCAGTGATTACTGCCAAAATACAGTTACAGTTTCAAAAATGATCCTGGCAAAATCAAAACCTCTGCTAAGAAAGTTGGGATAGATGCCCTTGATAAACATGTATACATAATATTTTTGCATGTATTTGAGTGATGCATTTTAGACCACATGCTGCAATTTGACTAATAGTGTGGTTCACGTGTATCTTAAGACCATACCAAAATTTTTACATTCATGAGCGGGAATATGGCCAAAGTACCAGATTTATGTACTCCCTATCCTAACTCTTCCTCCTGTGTGACCAAATTTCTGGTTTATTGTTCTGTGTGAGCCAGAACTCTGATTTAGAATAAACTGTAGTTTGTTTAAGAAGTGTAAAGAAGTGTGAAGATGCGACTTTTTCTGAAATTTTAAAATCTAATGAAATTCTTGCTGAAGCATGGGAGAAATCCCCCAGTGTCCAATATGCTAATTTCATTCATGCCTTTACAGGTTATGGCCATTCAGCTCAGGCCTTGCAAAGTACCGAGGAAACATAGTACAATTAGGTAGCACGCAAGCATACTGAGAAAGTATTTTGGTTACAACTGTAGTTATCGCTGTGTTGAAGTATATATTAGAAACCACACTCTGCTCTTCACATGTCATGCTGAAAGTGTATTTAGGGATAGGACTGTTCTGTTTAATGGATTTCTGCCACCATAATTCAGCAGGAACCTCTCAGGCTGAATTATGGGAGTGCAATCTCCAGAGCAGCAGAAGGTAAAACAGCCTCTCTACCTGTATACAGTTCCCACACTCTTCGTCCAGTGAATGGGAAGACAAACACCCTGCTGCACTGTAGGAATGATGAGATTTCCTGAGACTTGCAATGGTACCTAGGAGGGCAAGTTGTGACAGAGGCTGCCTCCATGAGAACAGAGAACTATAGGGGATACCTCTAGTGTGTTTCAGTAGTTGCATGTGAAGGGGGGGGGGTCTCTTTATGTTAATATTTGTTTCATTCTAGGTGTGAAGGTTCATCAAAATAATGAACTACAGTAAGTAGCATAGGTAGACTATAATATGTCCAAGGCTACTTTAACTATTACATTAGCCATCAAGAATAAAACACAAGTGTCAGCATCTGAGATTTACTGAAAATACACTTGCTTGTCATCAACCACTCTAGATTTTCATTTTACTTTGAATTCTTTGAGTCAGCTGACTTGTAATTTGAAATTTGATCCTCACAGTTTCTGGAACATTTAGAGCTTGGAAGTTATTGGTCATAGACAAGTTGCAATTAACCCCAATTAGCAATAGGGTGGACATAACTAAATTACACCATGATTGCATGATGTAACAAGGTATAACTTCTTTTCAGATATGACTAACTATAGTTGCTTTTATAATTAAGGGAGTATAAAGTGTGAAGGCAAGAGGAGAAGGGGACGACAGAGGATGAGATGGTTGGACAGTGTCATCGAAGCTACCAACATGAATTTGATCCAACTCCGGGAGGCAGTGGAAGACAGGAGGGCCTGGCGTGCTCTGGTCCATGGGGTCACGAAGAGTCGGACACGACTAAATGACTAAACAACAACAAACTTTACTAAATGACAGACGTTACCACTAGATTCTGGCCAAGGTGTTTTTATTATGTACTCTGAACCCTTTTGGAATGACTTAAAAAGTCTTAACTTTATTTTCCCCAAGGTTTCTACCAGTTCTTCCAAATTCAGGTCCACAACATTTGTGTTCAAGGAGCTTCTCATCCAAATTCCATCGGGTAATGTCAAATATAAAACTAAACATACAAACTGTTTGGCTGTTTCTTAAATATAACAAATACCCCATGATGTGAAATTTAATGTTAATATGATAAATTACCCCACTTTAAAGATAGTTTTGTCTGTCACTCCAGTCATATCTGGAAAATTAAGTGTGCATTTATTATTCTTATTATTTGAAGGCTTGCTGATATTCATGGTTTACTCCCAGTTGAGATGGACTGCAGTGACAAAAATAAAATCTGTGCCATTTGTTTAATTGTACCCCAGGGTGAAGTTTTGAATGTGTCAAGAAGAGAGAACACCAGCTTTAATAATCATGCAATGCAATTTAACAGTTCATAAAACAGTAAAATTTAATCCCAGACCAAGAGATTTATTAAATCTCACTCAGCAAAATGGGGTGTGGGATATATGAGTCAGTAAGAATTAAGAGAAATTATTCCAGGGGCTATATACTTTATTACTTGATGGAGGTGCAGAATGACTAGTTTCTTTAGGCTGTTTTCTTCATAATTTCATATAATGCTTCTTAGTGCTATCAAATGAGTGTGAGCTGCAGCAGCAAAATATATTCTTTCTGATACTTTTCCCCCTTAATGTAGTTTATTGTTGTTGTACAACTAAGAATTGTTAAAGATTTTCACGCATAACCCATGCAGAAAAAAATTCATATACCCTGCAGGAATAATGATGCTCTTCACCAACTATTTTGGTTCCTTGAAGTTAATTTAAAGGCTTCTATTATCACTTCAGCATAATCAGGATAATACTAAACATCCTGTGCAGGGTGCAACTCACATAGAGCTTCTCTTTGCTTTCATTAGTACTGAAGCCAGGAGAAGCCTACAATACTCTTTCTGGTATCACAAAGATCTCTGTGCTATTAGCAGAGTTGTATCTGACTCTGAGTAGAACTACATTTACATTTTGTTACTGTGTATTTTGTTAGACTGGCCAAAATCTTCATGTGTAATTTATGCTACCATAGTTGAAATGACATCATCAGCAACTGCAAATTGCTCCTAATTGAAGAGTCCCTGCTTCGATTCTGGGTTGTGTGCAAATCATATACAATGAGGCAACATTGAAGCAACGACTCTTTAATTAGTGACAATCTGCCATTGATGGTGAATACATTTCCACTGTAGTGCTGTAAGTTGCACATGAGGCTTTTGGTCACTGTGTAATATGTTGTGTGAAAATGTTTTGCAGACAAAGCCCTTTTACCTTTTTTGTAAGTTCATGATACTCATTCATCCCTGTCTTCCAAACATAACCACAATGTATAGCCCTCACCATCCAAAATAAAAGCAACAACAACGTCTGTACTGAGTGAGCTGTGGAGTGTTTTCTGATTCAGCAGCAATTCTGGCCCATGGAGCTCTGTATGGGGCTGCCTAAAAGTGTTTAGAAACTTCCACTAGTCTAAAGTGTTGTGGCCAAGCTGTTTCCTGAGGGCTGGTTGCATGGAGTATGTCACTCCATTGTTACAGGTCTTTCATTGGCTACTGGTCCATTTCCAGATAGTGTTGAGATGAAAAGAAATGACTTTCCTCTATTGCATTTGTTCAGATGTATTTATGCACAATGTTTACAATTTAGCATTGCATTTTATAATATTCTGTATCTAAAATACAGTTTTGTTTTGCTTAGAAGTTCAGAGAAACTAAACTACAAGACAGTTAACAATAATTGGTGGATTATTTTTTCCTGCTTCTTCTGGAAAATTTGTTTTTCTCATTTCGCACAGTTACCTTGGGAACCTTTATGAAGATACTTGTGCTTAATGATAGCTTGATTTCAGAATAAAGCCCTGGGATTGGGTTCCTGAGAGCTGGAGACAGTGATACAATTTTTGTCTCCCTCCTCAGATCCGAGAAACATATTTTCCTAGGTTGTGGCCAAAGGCTTACCACAGAAAGCAGAACCATACCACTGGAGGGATGAACTGATATTTCCGGAAGGGTGACAATGCAAATATTGGTGACAACTGGGGGTGTGCACTGACAGATAATTCAGTTCATTCCCTAATTTTGCTTTTTCAAACATACTCTGCTACTTTTCAGATTGATTTAAAACCCATATACTTTGAGGTGGGTTCCAAACCTAAGCTAAAATTCATAAATCTGTGCTCTGTGAGCTTGAATGATGAAACTGATAATTCCCCAATATTCTGACCTGGTTTGTCAAAAATTGCTTGTTTGTTGGTTTGAATCGGTTTGGGTTCGTCAAAACCGACGAACCAAAATGAACCAAACCAATGAGCTTTTAAAGCAATTTTTTGGTTCAGTGGTTCGGTTTTGCACATTTTCTCCCCCCTCACCTCCACAGCCTACCCTCTGCCTCTGCCTCTCCCCTTCCCCAACCCCTTCCTGCTGCCCCCAACCTGTACCCGGTCCTGCCGCGACCTCCTCTTCCTCCATCATCATCCTGGTGGTACCAGTGAAGCATTCCAGAAGCCCGGGTGCTGCCTTCTGCAAATGCACAGAGACAGCAGTCCCAGCTCCCAGAAGGGAAGCTGAGCCACTGTCTATGAAGATGGCAGTGGTGGAGGCAACATTCCCTCTTAGCTGCATGGCTTCATGGTGCTGGATTGGGGCTGTGTAGCGCTGGATTGCCCATTTGCTTCCAGTTGGAGCCAGGACCCCATGTGCAGGGGGAGGGGATCCACCCAGTGCTCCAGAAAATTAGAGGGAATGTTGGGTGGTGGAGGAAGAGGAGGAGGCGGTAGCACAAGGTAGGGAGATGATGGGGGCAATGGAAGGTGGGCAGGTGGGTGGCATAGTTTTATCTCCCCCCAGGTATGAAACTTTTTTTAAAAAATGAACCAGTTTGTGGTTCATTTTTTTAAAAAAAGTTTGGAATGTTTGTGGTTTGTGGGTAGCCACGAACCAGGAATCACCATGAACTGCCATTTTTCTCGTTCATGCCCATCTGTAATGGTCACCGTTTTGTCTTAGTATGGTGATATCTACAACTAGGGCATACTCAATAAATAATATTCATACTGCAGGAAATAAACAATGAAAGAGTGCTTAGTCAATCCAGCCCCCAACTAAACTCTTCAGGTTAAAGACAGGGAGAGAGCAGGGCCAATTCCATACAGTTGCTCCACATGTCTAAGGTGCATTGCAAAATTGGGGATGATCTCTGTGTCAAAATGTGCCTTAGCATTTTGTTCAGCGACTTCAGGCTGCAATCATATTAATGCTTATTCTGTAATGAATTCCCAATGAACGCTGTGTGATTTATCTCTGAGAGGATATCAGACCAGCTATACCATTCGACCAAGTGTAGTACCTGCTTCAGGTAGGCTACAGAGAAAAGGCAATTTGTCCTCTCCCTGAACTACATTGCTACCCTCATCTGGATTGCTGGATGTATTGTCACTGCTGCTGAAGTACAGTTTGGTTGCCAGTCCAGTCAGCACTTTTATGTGTAATTTGCCTGTGTCTCAGGCAATGATATTCTTTGGATGGATATTTGAAACTGCACAAAAGGGGAAGTAGGGGATTCCAGTGGCCACAGATCTTGACTTGGGACTGAAATTTATAGAATTTAGGCTCTCCTGAAATGTTTGTGCACTGACAAATCAATGCAGATATTTCAATGCAAAAACAAAACAAAAAGAAAAACTGAAAAAGGATTAATAAAAATAAAAGAGAAGGAGAAAGTAAATTATTAAATAAAGGGAGTTCAGTCACTCCATTTTATTAAAATACCAACCTGATTACTACAATTAGTCCATGGGAGTGTCTTTTATACTCAGTCTTTTGTGTCTCAGGAGGCTTTGATTAGTGAAAATATTAATTAACTAATCAAATTTGCCTATTAACTTTTTAATTGAAAAGTTGTAGATTTAAGAACCTGCATTTACCTATTTGTTAGTTGTCTTTTTCTTGAACAGTGAATAGTTCTTCCACATTGATAATTCAAGAACACATAGCATTTGTAGATTAAGGTTTGAAAGAACTTGGGATTTGTGATGGTGAGAGCTAAAGTAGGATTTTGTCTTGGAGGAGCAGCATTTCTTTTGAAGTATTGAAAGAAGAAAGGATATTAGACTGAAAGAAGCTTCCATCCTAAATTAATGTCATGCATGGTTTTGCGACACTTTCAGTGGAACACTCAAAACACAGTTGATATTTTCTGCTGCTTAAAATGGACACTTCAAATAACTGCAAAGGCAGTGAAGCAACAATAGAGTTCTGTTATACTGAGGGAGAAGGTAACAGGAATTCTGCACTGGAGTTGTGAATCTTCTGTTTTAAGGCCTTTCCAGGGGCAGTGCTCTATTTAAAGGTGACCATAATCCTCTTGCATAACATATGCCTGCATGGGAGAAATGACATCACCACCACAAGAGATCTTCACTAATTAGAGTCTCTAGTACAATTCCTTGTGGGATTCTCATTGTGTGAGAGTTGGGTGGCTTCATCCACAACATGGAATTTCCTGCTTGAATTCTAAGTCATGTACAAAACCACCTGAGTCACATGCAATGAGGAATCATAACAAGGAATTGCAGCAGAGATTTAGCAATCTGTTGCTGCAGTGGCATCATTTCCGATACCAGAATAAATTATGCAAGAGGATGTTGGTCATTATATCTTCGGGCAACTTAGGAGAGTTCCCAGGCCTTTCCCTCCTGGACTGACCATAGGCTGAACCTGGCTGAAACATGGTCAATGAAGTGTCTGCTGCTCCTGACATGCAAACATGAGGCTTTGAAATTGGAAAATCTAGTCAAGGGGGAGAGACTGTAGAATTTTCCTCTTTTGAGTAATTTAAGCTATCCTTGCTTTCTAGTGCTGTGATGCGGCTTTTGAATAGCAGATCACTTGCAATGACATATCTATGACCCATTATTTAATTACAGCTGAAGGGGTGGACCTGTTGTTTATGACACAAACCTTGATAATTGACATGGATAAATTAATCTGGCTGGATGGTGCAGACTGAACAGTATTAGGCATCCTTCAGTCTCGAAAGACTATGGTAACGTGCTCTGTATGGAGGACTTGGAACAGCGTCTAGTGTGGCTGAGAAGGCCAATTCGAGAGTGACAATCCCTTCCACACTGAAGACAAATACAATCTGTCCCCTGTCCAGCTCCCTGATTTTGCTGCTTCCGTGACTGCCTCTTTGCCTCGGTCTGCTGGACAAGGGTCTCTTCAAAATGGGAGAGGCCATGATGCAACGCCTGCCTCCAGGCTGAACGCTCAGATGTCAGGGTTTCCCATCTGTTGAGGTCCATTCCTAAGGCCTTCAGATCCCGCTTGCAGATGTCCTTGTATCGCAGCTGTGGTCTCCCTCTGGGGCGATTTCCCTGCACTAATTCTCCATACAGGAGATCTTTTGGAATCCGACCATCAGCCATTCTCACGACATGCCCAAGCCAACGTAGACGTCGCTGTTTCAGTAATGTATACATGCTAAAGATTCCAGCTCGTTCTAGGACTACTCTATTTGGAACTTTGTCCTGCAGGTGTCCTGCAGACTGAACACTACCAAAAGAATCAGGAAGAGGGGATCATAAGGATTCTAGCATCTGCTGCATAAGACCTCTTCAACTGACCTGGATTTGATTGCTTATACCTGGTGCCGGGCCACCGATTCTTCTCAGCTGCCAACCACTCTGCTATATATTGGTCTCCAACAGGGGTGATCTCAGGCATGGAAAATCCCAGAACACGTATCCTAGGGGACTAGAATATCCATACCAATGGTACTGTAAGAGCCATTATTTACTGCCATGACAACCATGGGTTTTTTTCAGTGTGTAACACTCTCAACACTTGTAGGACATACTCTTGACCTAGTATTTTCAACCAAGGTGGGATTTAAGGCCAGAGCTTTGGAGAAAATGGAGATTCTTCCTTCAGATCTCTGTGTTCTGTGCAACTACCCAAGGCAGAGTCCTATACAAGGACACTTGATGTGTGTGACACAATAGCTTTTTGGACCAAAAGAATGACTAAGCCCACAGAGCCAGTGGCCTTGCTGGTTGGAGGATTCTGGAAGTTATCATCCAAAACAATAACTTTTCCAAGTGCGGAACTTTTAGATCATTATATGTTGCTACCTTATTGAACCTTCAAGTAGGGTTACACCTTAGATAGAAGTTATGCATACTTCTACTTATAACCTTGATTTTTGGTAGCTGTTGAATATCTGGAATTATTATTATGTATATGTTATAGCAGGAAGGTGGTTTTACAAATTATGTAATGATATAGATTTATGAGAAGGCTGTGGAACACTCTTTTTTTGTTAGACAATTTTACTGCACTTTTGTTTTATGGTTTCTCTGAGGAAAGAGTGCTGCCTAGGATTTAACTTGCATAAAATCCTGCCACCAGCCTCTTAACACACACAAAACAGACTCCACAAGTCACATTTGGTTTCAGGAGATGTATTGACTCCTTCAAAGGTATCAAATTAGCCTTAAAAGCACTTTGAGTTATAAGCCAGTGAACAATTTGGGCAACCAGTGTTTTGACTAAAGTTGAAGTCTGAGTGCAGCACTCGGTGCTTTAGAAATTATGTGATGCTGTTCTAAGAGCCATTTTGTGCCAAAAATGTATCCCCTTTTTGGTTTTCAAATGGCACCATAGGAGACTCATTTACATCTAAACTTACATTTTCTGTTTTAGTTCCAGCTTATGGTCTGTAACAGTAGAGAACGCTTACATTTTTATGTTTTGTTTTATTGTAAAGTGAGCTGGGTTCATTTGCAGAAAAAGAACTATTGAAATTCACTCTATATTATGTTGTATCATGGTCAATACAGGAATCTGAAGCCTTTCTATCATTAATGAACTCTTTTCATGGCTCATTAATTTTGTTGATATGGAGGAACAATAGGTCATTTTGTGTAAGACATCTTGAACAAGTGGCCTAGCATTTGTAATCTTTGAAGCTGCCTTCTCAATTCAGATGCGTAGCTCGAGTCAAAGGAAGTATTACTTTAAAGCAGGGAAGAAGAATGGAAAGGAGTGTCTTTGTCCTCCAGATTTTAGCTACAACTCCCACAATCCATTTCCATTGTTGGCTGGTACTGATGACAGTTGCAATGTGAATGTGAAGAACTCTTGCCAATGTGTCATTTATAGTTGACAGAGGTTGTCTCGGCATGGCAAGATGGCCTGTTGAGTTCTTGCATCCAGCACAAGAGGAAAACACCAAGCATTGGTGGGAGTGTCACACAGTGTCTCCAGAAACTTTTCCCTGTTTGAAGGAAAGTACACAAATGGAAAAAGAGAAGGCTAATAGCTCACAAAGATGCAAGCAACCCAGCAAACGCTTCTACGTTTTAAAAGCCCACACAAAAGCAAGGCAGGGACGACAATTGTTTCAATATTTAAGAGCATAAAAACATAAGAAGAACCCTGCTGGATCAGGCCAAGGGCCCATCTAGTCCAGCTTCCTGTATCTCACAGTGGCCCCACCAGATGCCTCTGGGAGCACATGAGACAACTAGATACCTGTCTCCTGATACCCCTCCCCTGCATCTGGCATTTGGAGGTACCTTCCTTCTAAGCCTGGAGATTATACATCCCCATCATGGTTTATAACCTGAGATGGACTTTTCTCCAGAAATCTGTCCAATCCCCTTTTAAAGGTATCTAGGCCAGATGCTGTGACCACATCCTGTGGCAAGGAGTTCCACAGACTAACAACACGCTGGGTCAATAAATATTTTCTTTTGTCTGTTCTCACTCTCCCAACACTCAATTGGAGTGGATGTCCCCTGGTTCTAGTATTGTGCGAGAGGGGAAAGAGCTTCCCTCTATCCACTTTATCCATCCCCTGCATACTTTTATACGTCTCAGTCATGTCCCCCCTCAGGTGCTTTTTCTCTAGACTAAAGAGCCACAAATGCTGTAGCCTTTCCTCATAAGGGAGGTGCCCCAGCCCAGTCCTCATTTTAGTCACTCTCTTCTGCACCTTTTCCAGTTCCACAATGTCTTTTTTGGAGGTGCAGCAACCAGAACTGTATGCAATACTCCAGGTGCGGCCTTACCAGCGTTTTGTACAATGGCATTATAATGTTGGCTGTTCTGTTTTCAATCCCCTTTTTAATGATACAATTTGTGTAATTGTGTGAAGACTCTATGACTAACTACAACAAAATCTGCCTCTCTTGCTGCAAGGAGAATTTTTGGGGAGGGACTTTTTTTGTTTAGTATACAAGGACACACCAGTTCACTATCTACTTCCCCAGAGGATCCCAATCTTGTTCTTGGTTGTTACAAGCTGGGACAAATGATTAAATCCCTATACTCTTTCCTCTTGGGTCCCAATCCAGATCTGGTCCCTTGTGCTTCTCTTGTGGAATACTATGTGTGAATGGGAGAGACAGAGCTGCTAGCTACATCTTTAAAGTCATGTGTAGTTTGACGGTATTATTGTCTTTGTAAGCATTAAGCTGATAAGCCAACCGTATTATGCTTATACTCTCTTGTCATGAACAAAAGCATGAAGGGATATGTCTCGCCCTCTTCCTTTGCATCACATGCTTCTAGTTCATTGTTTCATGGCACTGTTTATGTTCTCATTTCAGACAGATGCAGCTTTAATGTACGATGCTGTTCATGTGGTGTCAGTGGCTGTCCAGCAGTTCCCACAGATGACTGTCAGTTCATTACAGTGTAATCGGCACAAACCATGGCGCTTTGGGACCCGCTTCATGA
Source organism: Intellagama lesueurii (assembly GCA_037013535.1). NCBI lineage: Eukaryota > Metazoa > Chordata > Lepidosauria > Squamata > Agamidae > Intellagama > Intellagama lesueurii. The sequence goes on from JBAJHW010000001.1 coordinate 253,685,802, forward strand.
ATCTCATTAAAGAGGTATATCACTAATGAAATACATTCCACCTTTATTGTTCAACTGTAGAAAGTCAGTCAAGATGACTATGTCCATTTGCAGACAATTTGCACTAGAATGTTAATGAAAACAAAAAACAGAATCCTTAATAAGCTGAATATAAATAAATTTGAGATCTTTTGTTAAGCAGCATCATTTCTGTTTTAGAGTGAATAATCATAATTAGAGATGGGCACAAATCACCTGTTCATGGATTTGTGCTGGTTTGTTTAACAGCCGAACAGGTGTTTGGTGCTTCAAAGCCTCACTTCCTCTGGCAGGCGCCCACTCAGAAGCAAAGTGTAGATTTCAGTAATGTAAAAGTAAAGTCAATAGTTCCCCCCCCCCCGATAACACATAATATTATGGGATTCTCAAGGGCTACAGCATCTTTTTGTTTGAAGCCACATTCATGGAAGTATGGAAAGTCATTATGCAACCAGGCTTTGGGTCGTGCCAAGTAGTCCCTCTTCAACAACTCCATTATTCTAGGATTCTACGACATTGCCCAGAATGCCTCCCCTGTAGATATGCACATTACTTGTTGAGGGCACTGTTTTATTCAGAAACTCTATTGTATAGCTTCCTGAGTCACATAGAACTCTCAACTAGAAGAGGAGTTTACTCAAATGCTGCCTTGTTACCAATGTTCACTCTGTAAGCACAGAGGAGGAGGACACTTGCTATGGTTCCATCCCTGCTGGCTCATGAATTTCCATACATTCACTAAAGCCTGAATGAGCCTCCAGAAATACAGGCTCAAGTCTAAACTTGCAGAGTCACAGGGACATATTTAGCAATTGTCAATAGTAAAGTTCTCAGTTGTTCCATTTTATAATTATAATACTCTCCTTATTGTCAAAAATGTGGTGAGTACAAGGATAGGAATTACTCTTGGGATCCCCATCTGCAGGACACAAATAAAGAAAACCTCACGATTGATAATGATTTTTGTGTTGGGGGAATCCACTTTAATAAGGTCCATGGTGCAGCCTGTGTGCCTGCTCAGTTGCCTCCTTGGCCAATGGGCTGCCTCTTTGTCCGGTGGGTTCACAGAATGAGTGGTGTCCTGGCATAGAGTGGCTGCTTAGGTTGGGTGTGAGCCTCCGGCCCTGCTCTTTCTTCCCGAATCCTGGGCGTGGGGCACCCTTCCCTTGTGCTCAGCTATCCAAAGACAGGGGTGGCTTATCCTCCTTCCCCAGTTTGCTTCTTGCCCTGCTCACCTGTGCCTTCAGTCCCAGGAAGGCAGGCGGGATCCCTCCTCCTCCGCTGCCTTGGGGCTGCCTCCAGGCTGCAGCAGCTTGCAAGGAAGCACAGCACAGCTCTCACCCCTATCTGTCCCCACTCTGGCAGCTCAGCCCCTTTGCCTGCTGGGGGAGGTAGGTTGTGGGGTGTGGGGCTCGCCTGGGCCACCTCTCCTGTGGGCGGCAGCCTCCAGCCCTGCCCTGCCCTGTCCTTTCCTCCCTGATCCTGGATGTGGGGCACCCTTCCCTCACATGTGGCTCAATCTACTCCTCGGGTTGTCACTTGGCCTTTCAGTCTCAGGCAGGTGGCCAGAATTCCTCCTTCTCCGCTGCTTCCTTAGGGCTGCCTCCAGGTTGCAGCACCTCATGAGGAAGCAGAGCCAGAAAGGGCAGCTGTCACCCCATCTATCCCCACCCCTCATGGCTCGGTCCCTTTGCCCATTATGGGAGGTAGATGGAGGAGTGTGGGGCTGCCCCAGGCCACTACTTGCGAAGGTGTTAGCAACAGTGGTGTGGGTGGGGCATGGGGACAGGAAAAGGCAGCTCTGGGGCAGCCAGGCAAGGCAACGGGCAGCCCGGGAGACAGCCCAGCCTGCCCACAAGTGAGCAGCCAGGGCAGTGCCAGCACCACCAGCACCAGTCAGGACGGCAAGGCCAGGCCAGAGCAATGCAGCCCAAGGAGACCACGGAGATTGGGACCACCAGGTGCTGCGGAGGAGCTGCGGCAGGGGGCAGCGACCTTGCTTTATGTTCCCTTCCCTTTCCTGTGGCACCCATTGATGTTGGGATATGGCAAGATCCAACATTCTAGCCATTGTGGGTTAGTATGCTTAATGTGCTTAAAGACCTCACCTGTCCCTTTTATTCAGTGAGGTTCTATAAAGCTTTGCCTCTCTCTCTCTCTCAAACCCACACTTCACTGGTGCTGACTGACTGAGCGAGGCAGAGACCGTGTGTGCTTGCCTAAGTTTGTGGGCATTGCCTGAGCTGCTGCCGCCCTACTTGTTTTTACTGTTTGGTATGTTTTGTTATGTAGCTTTAGTAGTTTTATTGTTTTCTTAGGATGTCCCGTTTACCTTTTCCTAAGAGAATTAGATAAAGATTATTACTTAATTATTGTCTCAGTGTCAATCTTTTTCCGACACTTGGTAGGTCCAATGGCACACACTTTGAGAAACACTTTTACCATCTTATTATAGTGTTCTCTATAAACTGTGATTTTCAACAGCCAAGGGGGGTGGGAACTTGGAACCAATCCCCTGCAGATATAGGGGTCCTACTGTAGAGGGTGAACATCAAGTTTTAAAACATTGTAAAATGCACCACCTAGGCTTGCTTGTTTTGAGAATGTGGAATACTTAGTACCAGTGTCTCGAGATAAGGGAGAACTCAGACCATCCTGACCTTGAACATTCCTTGCACCTGGAGCTGAGCTAATTAAAACAACTTAGCTGATACAGCTAGCGCCAGTTAAAAGAAGCTAAATGATTGGTTGATTTGTGGGCCTATGGTTGGTGGGATGATGGGATTTAAGAGAGATCTAAGAAGAACAAAGACACTTCCCATCTGGATTAATCATCATGGACTTGTCATCATGACTTAGTATGTTCTTGCTTTATGCTACTTGTTATGAAGAACTCTGTGCATGTTTGTGAGTATAACTTAGAGAGTTAGTTTTCATTATTTTCTGAGGGAACAGCTTTATCATGCTTAGAGCTCTGTACATGATGATGGTTTTTGTAATTACTGCTGAAATTATTTGAACTTTTTTTGCTATGCTTTGCTATTTTTTGCTTTTTAATAAAATAATAAAATTTTACCCAAACTGTGGTTTATTGAGACAGCTGCAAAGGGGTTGGAGGTACTAACCCAATGTCTGAGAATGCTCAGAGATTTTGAAGCATTTGGAGATTATTTTAAGTTTTGTGCTTGTGCTATTTTAAGGGTTGGCTTGCAACTAGGAGCAGCAACCTGTTTGTGTGTATTTCTTTGAACACCCAGGAGTAAGGGGCTCAGAGTGTACTAGGGAAGGCATGGGCCTCAGGAAGCATTTCCCAATCATTAGTGCACAGACCTCCTGGACATAATCCATCCAGGCAGAGCAGGTAGTGCGACTGAGTGGTGAGAGGAACCCCTCTGTGTAACCCATGAGTAAATAAACCGTCATAACAGGAAATAATGCATAAATACAAAGTATCTGTCTTTTATCAGACTGAGCAAGACACATTATGTGTACATGGGCATGTTCTATGCATGTGGAAATGGAACGCTATTAAGGAATTGTATGAGGAGATTAAGGAAAGTTGGTTTAATTATCAAAAGAATACTGGAAATCCAAGAAGTGATTAAGTTTTTTTTTTATTGTCCAGAAGGAAAATGATTTAACCTTAATGAATAATTAATATTTCCATTTTGGCAGACATTAATTTATTCATTCCCTCTCTGTCTCTCTTATTGCTTACACATGATCCCCCTCCCCTCTTTTCATAGGCTCACTGGGAAGGCCTCACTGGCAGGATTACTTTCAACAAAACCAATGGCTTAAGGACAGATTTTGACTTAGATGTGATTAGCCTTAAGGAGGAAGGTCTTGAAAAGGTACTGGAGATACTTCTGCCTGTTTACTTGGAACTGATACATGGTACAGTATTTAAAAATAACATGAGAAGTAGTTTTCTCCTTAGGAGTGGGACCAATATAGGTAATATTGATGTGTGAGAAAATATTGAGTTCCATTTTGAGCAACAACTTTAGGGAAATTGTTTAATTATTAGGGTTGGAATTAACACTGATTCATATCTGGTGCCTTGACAGCCATACTTAATATGTAATTTGTATTTAAAATTGCATTATTTGAGTGTGGTTTCTGTTGGTCCTTAATTTTTGCCTAGATAAAAGGGCTAGATTCAAATAACTATGTAACGGTGTTCACATCCACAATAGAACCATCCCTTCCTTCCTTCCTTCCTTTGCTTCAAGGTGCTGTTGGCAGTTCATAAAACAAATGTGTTCTTTAAAGGATCATTCACCCATTGCCATATAATTAATACTTTTAGCAACTGACAGGAGTTCCAAAATATAACTGGGAGTAAAGCAGAACAGTCTGTTATTCATAGCTGATTTTTTTAAAAAAATTATCCCACTGGATGCAAGTCTGAAGGAGCTATTTGCATCTGAGTGAATGCATAGCATTGATCACAGATGGGTTACCTATGGCCACTAATCACTTGGTGGTGTAGTGATTAAAGAGCTGGACTATGAGTTTAGGCTACAACTAAAGAGCTGAACCAAGAAACTCACTGGGTGATCTCAGACCAGTTATCTTTCTATGTCACCATGAGCTGATTGGAGGAAAGGCAAGAAACTAATGTAATCAATAAAAATAATAAAATGATAAGTAATCACTCCTACCAGACAGTGAAGATAGATGATGGGAATACTGATTCATAAACATTTGTGTGGGGGAGTACCCCTCATAAATCAATGACAAAGTAGACATTAGGGCAAAACTAGCCATGAAGATGGCTGGTTTTCAGCATAGATTTATTCTAATCCTATAGAAGGAACAAGTTGTAAAACAATGTTAGAGACTTCTGAAATGACCTTTGTATGGGCTCTTCTCATCTCTGCTGTTACATGTCATATGGATCCTCATGTGATATATTCATCTGGAATGCAGAGTTTTTGTACTCACCTGCGTTCAAGGTCGGTGGAGGCAGTGGAATTGCTCTGATTTTATGGAGGCAGTGAATCTGCTCCAGGTTTTTGTCTCTAGTGAACAGCAGCTATCCACAAATAGGTTCAACGCCTTAGATAGCTCAAACTTGAAAGCTCAGATTGAACCCTGGAGAGGTTTAATTGCCCTTCCAAAATTTGAATCTCCAGCCTCCACTGTTTGGAGTGATAACTATGGGCTTGTACATTCTCCACTTGATGAAGAAATGTGATATGATGAGTCCTGCACTGCATGTTCATTGGTGGTTTGGGGCTTATTACTGTGTGATGCTTACTTACTACAGGCATCCACCAGATGATAAAGTTTCCATGCCTTCCAGTGAGTCCTGCCATAGCTGACAAGCTTAATAATGGGCAAATTATTAGCATTAGCTTTAAAGGGAACTTTACAAAATGTGAGTTGAATGTGCTAGAGGGCCACGTTGTGCCAGCAATCCTATTCCCCTGCCCATAGTAAGTATCAGTGAAGGGAAATAATTGTTGTTAAGAGACTAAAATAATGTGTCTTCCTTTGGTGTAAAACATTGATTCTAAGAAGTATTCTGGTGGTACAGAAGGATTCCTGGAATTGTGGTACCAGAGAGATATAGATAGTTACATATCAAACTGAGAGATAAAAATATGCAGTCTGCCAAACGGTATATTACAAAAACAAAATTATAATAGGTAGTTATCCATAGCTTTTCTGAATGTTACATATAAATAGCTATTATTGTCATTTTATTAATCTTTACAAACTTTGCACACCTTTAATTTTGGAAACTGTAAAATGATGTAATTCTACATGTACTTGTTAATTCAAATTGTTGGGATTGAATCCTATTTATAACTCTTGAGTTTAGGAAGTGGTATCACTGGACAATCTCAGCTTTTTATAGAAAAAGCAGGACAAATGGAAGTGCAAGATGCAGGAAGCTAAATGCACCATTCAAATCTTGGCAATATTATATTTTGTTGTTTAGTCGTTAAGTCGTGTCCAACTCTTCGTGACCCCATGGACCACAGCACACCAAGCCCTCCTGTCTTCCACTGCCTCCCGGAGTTGGGTCAAATTCATGTTGGTAGCCTCGATGACACTGTCCAGTCATCTCGTCCTCTGTTGTCCCCTTCTCCTCTTGCCTTCATACTTTCCCAACATCAGGGTCTTTTCCAGGGAGTCTTCTCTTCTCATGAGATGGCCAAAGTATTGGAGCCTCAGCTTCAGGATCTGTCCTTCCAGTGAGCACTCAGGGTTGATTTCCTTCAGAATTGATAGGTTTGTTCTCTTTGCAGTCCAGGGGACTCTCCAGAGTCTCCTCCAGCACCACAATTCAAAAGCATCAGTTCTTCGGCGATCAGCCTTCTTTATGGTCCAGCTCTCACTTCCATACATCGCTACTGGAAAAACCATAGCTTTGACTATGCGGACCTTTGTCGGCAAGGTGATGTCTCTGCTTTTTAAGATGTTGTCTAGGTTTGTCATCACTTTCCTCCCAAGAAGCAGGCATCTTTTAATTTCATGGCTGCTGTCACCATCTGCAGTGATCATGGAGACCAAGAAAGTAAAATCTGTCACTGCCTCCATATCTTCCCCTTCTATTTGCCAGGAGGTGATGGGACCAGTGGCCATGATCTTTGTTTTTTTGATGTTGAGCTTCAGACCATTTTTGGCGCTCTCCTCTTTCACCCTCATTAAGAGGTTCTTTAATTCCTCCTCACTTTCTGCCATCAGAGTGGTATCATATGCATATCTGAGGTTGTTGATATTTCTTCCGGCAATCTTAATTCCGGCTTGGGATTCATCCAGTCCAGCCTTTTGCATGATGTATTCTGCATATAAGTTAAATAAGCAGGGGGACAATATACAGCCTTGTCGTACTCCTTTCCCAATTTTGAACCAATCAGTTGTTCCATATCCAGTTCTGTTGCTTCCTGTCCCACATAGAGATTTCTCAGGAGATGGATTGGTGGTCAGGCACTCCCATTTCTTTAAGGGCTTGCCATAGTTTGCTGTGGTCCACACAGTCAAAGGCTTTTGCATAGTCAATGAAGCAGAAGTAGATGTTTTTCTGGAACTCTCTGGCTTTCTCCATAATCCAGCGCATGTTAGCAATTTGGTCTCTAGTTCCTCTGCCCCTTTGAAATCCAGCTTGTACTTCTGGGAGTTCTCGGTCCACATACTGCTGAAGCCTACCTTGGAGGATTTTGAGCATAACCTTGCTAGCATGTGAAATGAGTGCAATTGTACGGTAGTTGGAGCATTCTTTGGCACTGCCCTTCTTTGGGATTGGGATGTAGACTGATCTTTTCCAATCCTCTGGCCACTGCTGAGTTTTCCAAACTTGCTGGCATATTGAGTGTAGCACCTTAACAGCGTCATCTTTTAAGATTTTAAATAGTTCAACTGGAATGCCATCCCCTCCACTGGCCTTGTTGTTAGCCATGCTTTCTAAGGCCCACTTGACTTCACTCTCCAGGATGTCTGGCTCAAGGTCAGCAGCCACACTATCTGGGTTGTCCGGGGCATCCAAATCTTTCTGGTATAATTCCTATGTGTATTCTTGCCACCTCTTCTTGATGTCTTCTGCTTCTGTGAGGTCCCTACCATTTTTGTCCTTTATCATGTCCATCTTTGCACAAAAGGTTCCTTTAATGGCTCCAATTTTCTTGAACAGATCTCTGGTTTTTCCCTTTCTATTATTTTCCTCTATTTCTTTGCACTGTTCATTTAAGAAGGCCCACTTGTCTCTCCTTGCTATTCTTTGGAAGTCTGCATTCAATTTTCTGTAACTTTCCCTGTCTCCCTTGCATTTTGTTTCCCTTCTCTTCTCTGCTATTTGTAAGGCCTCGTTGGACAGCCACTTTGCTTTCTTGCATTTCCTTTTCTTTGGGATGGTTTTTGTTGCTGCCTCCTGTACAATGTTACGAGCCTCCATCCATAGTTCTTCAGGCACTCTGTCCACCAAATCTAGTTCCTTAAATCTGTTCTTCACTTCCACTGTGTATTCATAAGGGATTTGGTTTAGATTATACCTGACTAGCCCAGTGGTTTTTCCTACTTTCTTCAGTTTAAGCTTGAATTTTGCTATAAGAAGCTGATGATCAGAGCCACAATCAGCTCCAGGTCTTGTTTTTGCTGACTGTATAGAGCTTCCCCATCTTTGGCTGCAGAGAACATAATCAATCTGATTTCGGTATTGCCCATCTGGTGATGTCCATGTGTAGAGTCGCCTCTTGTGTTGTTGGAAAAGAGTGTTTGTGATGACCAGCTTGTTCTCTTGACTGAACTCTTTTAGCCTTTGCCCTGCTCCCTATTGAATAGGATGGGGCACTATCTTGTGTTTACCTTCAGACACCAGTATAGCTTGAGCCAGTTGCCTTAAAATAGTTAAAAACACAGTATTAAAAGCTAGACAAACTATTCAAATATTAAAGAAAAACTAATAACATGATGTTAAAAATGTTAGGTAAAAGCATTGCAAAAATTAGATTTAGAATAGAAATGGGCACTTACTGTGGTTTGGGGATTCAGGCATTTTGGACCCACTGTAGTTTCTGAAATGCTGCAGCCAGATTGTTAAATGGGACTGGTTACAGGGATCACATAACCTGGCTGTTACAGCAGCTCCACTTGCTGACAATCTGATTCTAGGCACTGTTCAAAAAACTGTTTTTCTCTGTCACTAGGTAAAATGAGGCAGCCATCTTGTAGAGCAGATGCAACTGAACAACTGAATGGTGGTACCATCTACCTAATGCTTTCTCAGCTATTCTGCTACTTTCAGCAGAATGCGGTCTTATATCTAGTGTTGGTTTGGCTGCCATTCTAATCAGCTCTCCCTATTGAATAGGATGGGGCAGTATATTGTGTTTACCTTCAGGCACCAGTATAGCTTGAGCCAGTTGTAGGCGAGGAAGAAGAAGATCAGAGAGACCATGATTTTTTTAAAAAATGAGTATCTATTCCCACAGCACCCTGTGAGTGAGGAACAAATAAGATTTTACTGAACAATGAAATCAAGTAACTAACACATAAAGAAGATCTCAGTGAATGCTTGTAGAAGAATCATGAAATAAAAGAACACATCTGTTGGATATTTCTAGGACAAGATAGATGTGAAATACCTGCTAAACAAGCATGATCAATAGGAGATCAAAATAAAGGAATGAAAGAAATACAACAAGATGTAAAATATGAGTTTCAGTAAATCATTTTAATCATGTTTCACAAACATTCACTTGGAAGGGTAATGCAAATTGGTTTCAATAGGAAAGCTGTCATGTAGATTGAACATTGCCTACAAACCCATTTACTAAATGTAATGGAAACTGTAATCTGTGAATATATGGGACAGAGGCAATGGATTGAACAATTCTGTGTTTAGTAGCTGTATTGAATTAGAAAATGGAGAGGAACACGTAAATTCACTTAATTGTCATTAATATATTGGAAACCAGGCAAAATATAGTAAATATAAAACCATTTATATCTTGAGATGAAATGAGCCAGAACTGTAGAAATGTTTGGTTTTACTACATATGTTTTTGTTAGCTTCTTCTGCTTCTTCTTCTTCTTCTTCAATATATTTTCAATATTTCATATTATTTTTTTCAAAAGAATGGACTATTACTTTGGTGTTGGAACCACTGAAAACAAAAGCCGGCCAGGGCAGATCCAGATTGTTCTCATTATTAATCCGTGAAATTTATGGAGGTGTCCTTGGGCCAATCATTCTGTCTTAGTCTGAGCTACTTCACAGGATTGTGGTGATGATAAAGTGATTAGGATATAATTGTATCTATCACATAGACAAATAGTGATAGACAGTACTCATCACTCCCAGTTTCTTTCAGAACTAGGCTCCACAAAGCTCTTATTTCCCTGGCCCCCTTTTTTGGAAGGGACATATCTCAGTTCTTCCCAAGACCAAATGTGAATCCCTTGTGCTTCAATCCTTTAAATTGTATCAGAGGTAACATGGGGCCTGGTGAGACCTCACCCCACCAAAATGCTTATTTGGCTACTGCTTCACCAGTAGACATTAGTTTGGAAAAGACAACTGAAGCGAAGATATTTAGATGTGCAACAAGTCTAAGTAAAAGGATGGTATAGTGGTATGTTTGCCTGTGAAGGAATTTCTACAGCTTAGAAAGCAAGGGCTGTTGTTCACGAATGTTTCATCATAGCAAAAAAGATTCTGAAGCTTTTTTGGAGTGCAGTATAGTCTATTCAGGTAATCTTCTATTAATTTCCAGGGCTTTGATATAAAGTTATGCCCAATTATAGCTACATTTAAACATCAGTTGGTTGTTGTTGCTGCTGTTGTTCCTGTTGTTCTTTTTAATCAGAGCTGGAAGTAATTCATAACCTCAAATATAGCTTGCACTTTTGAAAATATAAAAGTGTTTCTTGTTTCTTATTTTAAAAGTGCTTACTTCTTATTTCCTGCTGCACACAAAGAAGACTCCAATAACAACACCGTAAGAGTCTCAAGATGGCCCAAGATGGCCAAAGGCCAGCTGAACCAACACTGTGCCATCTGAAGATGAGCTAATACAAACCTCTCCCAAGTCTAAGGATTCTGGGAAATACTTACGTCATGGCTGTCATTGACAGCATTAGGACTTTGTTGCAGGACTGGAGGTGGTTTGACTCTGATGTAACTCAGCTCCTCTTTATCTCTGTTCCCTTTCCATTGCTCTTTTGGTTATTCTGCCAGCAAATCTTAGCCAACAGAGTAGCTTAGCTTTGAGTTCACTCTAGTGGCAGGTCTCCAAGATCAACCATGAGTTCAGTAGGCAGAAAAGCATTTCTGCCAGCAGAAGAGAATTGTGCCTAAGTTTCATCCACAACAGCTGGCATATCTTTATTTTTTAATATTCATTTTTATTTTTTTATTTTGTGTGAATTTTAGACCTACACTGTTAGACTGCCATATTGTTGAATATATTTTTATATGTGTTTTTTTATGATGCTTACATTCTAACCTGTAAGCCTCCCAGAGTAGTGGTTGCACTAATGGGGTAGTATCTCTCTCTCTGTGTGTGTGTGTGTGTGTGTGATGTAAGATTGCACTGCCTTTCCACTGACAGAATTATGGGGTGAGGGGAGTGAGGCACACAGAAGAGTTAAGCACCAGTGCAAACTTAGCAGGGGGTAAGGAACAAAGAATGCTAGTGTGTTTCCAACCCTCCAACAGATGAATATTGTTGACTAAACTTTCCAAATTGTATCAGTGGGATATGATGATGCTGACCAAGCATTCCAGTAAGTTTGTCAGTAAGAAGAACATTTGAAAGGATGCCGTTACTGGATTTTGGCCAAGAGACATACAAACAGATCATTTGTAGAGCAATAGCAAGAAAACCAAGTCACACGGTCATGGATAGAATACAAGTGTTTGGGTTGCTTTTGCTCAAACACTTGAGCCATCTTTCAATCAGGAGTGGAAGCTTTACAGTGGCAGCAAGGGTATATCTGTGAATGGAACAATCTCCAACTGGGACGATCCAATAGAGTTTGGGAGTTACCATTCCATAAAATTTGTTGAATTTAGGAGGGGAAATTGGATTTTCTATAGATATGCAGAAAGATTATCTATGTTTGCAGAATGCAAGATGCATTATTTGTGTGTGTGTGTGAGTGTGGGGGTGTAGTAGTTACCTACTCTGACTAAGAAGAGAACAGATAGATTATTTTACAGTGGAGGATAGTTTATACATGGCAGATATATTTTCACTGTGCTATCAAGCATCTTATGTGTTTTTTTCTGGAAAGATGGAAGTTTGAATGGAAGATTAAACACTCAGAACTCTTTACATTATTTTCACCCTGAATGTCACACTTCAGTAGACACATTTTGAAGTGCAGTGAATTATATTTTAAGCAACCTGCATTTAAAGAGAATGATAGTAGAAATTGCTCCAGATGTGAATTAAAATGGTTAGCATTCACAACTTTTGTCTTACACTGTTCTGTCCTAGTAGCCTAAACAGAACTCGCGGGCAATATATAAGTGCATATGCTGTTTTATAGATTGGAACTTGGGATCCTGCAAGTGGCCTTAACATGACTGAGAATCAGAAAGGAAAACCAGCAAACGTTACTGATTCACTGTCTAATCGCTCCCTGACTGTAACAACCATCTTGGTAAGTAATAATCCATTTCGGTAAGTAATCATATGCCCCATTGTTTTTTCAGAAATTCAGATGTCTGTAAAAACAAGGTGGGGAAGTCATAGTAATTACAATAGCATCTATGTAAAAACGCACGTCCGCACACGCACATACACACAACTAGCATATAAATGTCTTCCCCAGTTATTTAGAAGTGTCTGCATAATGAATGATTTCAAATGTTAGTTAAGGAGTTTTCTCTCATCTACAAAAATGACAATTTATTTTAACTTCACTGCTGTACCCTCAGTTGACTGTTCTTTTAGTAATCTTATGATTACTCAGAACTTTTAAGTTTTGGCAGAATCTATTATTGTTGGTCTGGAGAATGAATATATCCATAACACATGTGCACACACACACTGAGATAAATAGAAACAGCAGTGAATGGTATTGTAAGGAAACCATTCTGACATAAGTGATTTTATGCATCTGTAAAGACAAATTATAGAGACTTCTTTTTTTGTAGAATAGACATAATTTATGTTGAGTTCCATAGAGACTGTATTGAATTTTTGTAATGATTTCTTCCCTGAATTAGCTTGTGATATGGTTGATATTATTGCATTGGGTGTCTGCTGTAGATAGCACAATACTTGCATTAAATAAAGGCTTCAGTTCTAAGCAAACTCTATTGGATGTAACAGCCATTAAAATCAATGAGATTTGCTCCAGTGGAGGGATGTTTAAGGTTTGTGTTGATATGTGACAAAATGTCTTTCACAAGTTCCAGACCATCAAAATGTATTTATCACCATCATCATCCCTCTGATGATGCTAGCTCTTCCCAAGCTTGTTCCTTTTTTGCCCTCCTTTTGCTAAAGGATTTTGGCAGGGTGGAGGCCCCTTTGATGAAAAGTAATAAAACAACCCTGGATGCCATGATACGGCATTCTTCTATCTCTAAATCATGACTATCAATTGTTGTTTAACTAGTGATAACATTGATGTGATTATTTTCTCTGAGCAGCATACAACCGCATCAGTTAAACATCCCCTCATTTGTCATCTCACAATCCTTTTTGTTTCAGAAAAATATTAGTGGTACAGCTCAGTGCCGTTTTCTTCCTGTACAGGATAAAGCTTTCAAGAGTGACGGGGGGGGGGGGGAGCTCCCCAATCATGTGTGTTTAACAGAATGTTGCCAATGTCTAGATTCTTCCAAATGTGACCCAGCAATCTCTTAAATGTAATCAATAAAGGAACCAAGGATTTCAGGGTTTTCATTATTTCTGCTATTTCTGCTTTAGCTAGTTACACTCATGTAGTCATAAACAAGAACATATACCCTGAAGGGGAGCATGGGTTTACTGCAGCCTGCCAGATGGAAATGCAAAGGATCATGTGGGAACATCTTGCAGCTGGCAAGACAGATGCATATGCCAGATGATCATCTGTATTGCATATTATGTGCCAGAGTCTTTGCTGGGTAGTATACCAAGCAGTATAACACAGCTGATATATATTTGACGTCTCTGTTTAACTGCACTGATTAGAATAGCATTGGAAATGAGGTTAAACTATTTGTTAAGAATACAAATGCAGGAACAGGTGGTTGATTATTTGTTAAAAAATTTATCTAAATTTTCCTTGTCCTTCAACAGCTTTCCATATAATCTTAGCAAAAAGTCAAAATTCTAATAAAATAAATACCATAACAATGTTGAATACAAATACAAAAAATTAAGTACACTATAATATAAAAAGTACCATTTGATTGACTGATTGATTGATTGATTGATTTCTGATACCACTTGATATTATGAGATTTCCAAGGGCTTCACTTTGAAAACTGTTTAAAAAGTGTAAGACAAATTCAGTAGTTTAAAAATAACAAATGATTAAAGAATTGAAAGTGGCATAAAAGTAGTGAGTGGAATTAAAACAACCACTAAGCAGCATAAAAGTGATATACAGAAATGAATAAAACAGAGTTTTTAAAAGAGTCTTAGAAGAAAATCAGCTTGGTGTACTGATTAATTATTTACTTAGTTTTCTTTTATCAAAAAATCAATGCAACTGGTTAATAAATTTTCTTTTTAGAAAAATAAATATTATCAAGTTATCAAACAGTCACGCATGCATGACTTCCCCCAGCAATTATTGTAAAAAATACTATTAAGGATGGGAAAGAATTTCATTGGGAACTACCATCTTCACAGAATTGGCATTTTGTATTTTTAGTGAATCACTGTGAAAAGAAATATTACTGACCTCGAGAAGTCATGCATTTCCAACACTTCCATTATGTTTCTTAGAAATAAAGTGTACACAAACAGCGCTGAGAGATAAAATACATACACCTGGAGAGAGAAAAACCCAAACCACTAACACATCGGAGTCAATGCAGAAAATGCATGAATTAGATAAAACTGGGAGGAGGTAACAAGTGGCATTCCCCAGGGCTCCATTCTGGGCCCTGTGCTATTCAATATTTTTTATTAATGACCTGGATCAGAGGATACAGGGAATGCTAATCAAATTTGTGGGTGACACAAAATTGGGTGGAATAGCTAACACCCTGGAAGATAAAAACAAAATTCAGAATGATCTAGATGTGCTTGAGCACTGGGCTGAAAACAAGAGAATGAAATTCAGCAGAGATAGATGCACAGTACTGGACATAGGAAAAAGAAACAAAATATACAGTTACAAGATGGGAAGTACCTGGCTGACCAATGATACAAGCGAAAAGGATCTTGGAGTTGTTGTAGATCATAAGCTGAATATGAGCCAACAGTCTGATGTGGGTACAAAAATGGCAAATGCTATTTTAGGCTGCATTAACAGAAGTATAATCTCCAAATCCCATGAGGTACTAGTTCCCCTCTATTTGGCACTGGTTAGGTCTCATCTTGAGTACTGTGCCCAGTTCTGGATACCGCACTTCAAGAAGGATGTCAACAAATTGGAACAATTTCAGAGGAGGTCAAGAAGGATGATCAGGAGGATGGAAAACCAGGCCGTACAAGAAAAGACTGAAAGAACTAGGAATGTTTAGCCTTGAGAAAAGAAGACTTAGGGGATATATGATAGCACTTTTCAAATACTTGAAAGGCTGTCATAAAGAGGAGAGGCAAGATCTGTTCTGGATCATCCCAGAGTGCAAGACATGCAACAATGGGCTGAAATTACAGAAAGCCAGATTTTGGTTGAATATCAAGAAAAAACTTCTAACTGTTAGGACAGTACAGCAATTTTTCCATGTATATGACCCCCCAATGTATAGGACGACCCCCTAATTTTTACCCTTGCCAGAGGCGGAGGAGCAGTCAATGGGCAGCCTCGAGAGGCGGCTGAGCGCAGCTGCTTCTTTGCCTCCATCTCCGCCTCCTGCTGCTGAGCCCGCGAGTGGCGCTGGAGGAGACTGCAGCAGGAGGCGGAGACTGAGGCAAAGAAGCAGCCGCACTTGGCTGCCTCTCGCTGCTGCCCATTGACTGCCACCGCCGCAGCTGGATCACCTCCTCCAGTGATCGTCTCCTTCAGGCAGGGGACAAGGCGGCGACGTGAGCTGGAGGTAAGCCCTGGCAGGAGGAGGAGGCAATCAGACAGCAGCGGCAGAAGTCAATGGGCAGCCACGAGAGGCGGCCAAGCGCGGCTGCTTCTTTGCCTCAGTCTCCGCCTCCTGCTGTTGCCTTCCATGTATAAAACGACCCTCAATTTTTCCTCTAATTATTTTAGGAAAAAGTGTCATTTTATACACTGAAAAATACAGTACCTCGAGAGGTGGTAAGTGCTGTAACACTGGAGGCATTCAAGGGAAATTTAGACAACCACCTGGCAGATATCCTTTGATTTGTATTCCTGCATCGAACAGGGAGTTGGACTCGATGGCCTTATAGGCCCCTTCCAACTTCATGATTCTATGATTCTGTAAAGTATGAACATAAATACATATACTACTTCATGAAAAAATGCACAAGAACAGTGTGTATGAATTTATTTCTGGAAACAAAGCTTAGGGTGTAATTAGACAGGTGGAAAAGTAAGTGACTGACTACACCAGAAAGGGTCATGTTGCAGGGAATGATCTCCCTTAAAGTGACACTTCCATCTGCTGGGGAATCTCTCCAGCCTGCCCTTGGGCATGGAGTAGGGTTGAGCTGGAATGTAATTTCCCCTACCTTGTTTAATGACCAAGCAATAAATCACACTAGACCACTCCTCGAGCAGTCCAAAATATGACCTGTAATCTAAAATCTGCAATGTACTGTAATCACATCCTTAGCAAATAAAGCCTTCGAAGCTGATACAAAAGAAATATGATAGCTTATAAAGTAGCTTACAAAACTTGTTGATTCAGAGCATTTAAAACTCTGCCATATGTTTTTGACAGAAGATATTATTTGGAAATTATTCTGCAGTAGGTTCTGGCTTTCTAACAACACTTTCAAGAATTTTGGTGAGACATACTCTTGCAGTTGAGTACATTTGGATGGCTTCTGGTTTCTGTGCAGCTCCACTGGGACACAAAGCCAATATGGGCTGACATGACTAGTACTTCTAAATAATTGATCTTTGCTGCAGCACTGCAGGGTGTTTGTGTATGAAGCATTTCTGGCGAGGTATATACTGGCTCTCAAACATCTCATCTTTGCCTCAGAGCACCATGGTTTTTCCAGTGTTAGGCTATATACCGTCTTGGAATCTTTGCACAGGGATTGGCTTTCTGTGAATGCTTTCCCTATCCATTAGGTTTTTTTAAAAAAATTCACAATCTGTGTTTATACAACATAGTAGAACTCAGAAAGATTTATAGCCCATAGGCAGTAGTATTCAGAAACACTGTAAGGGCAGGAAGAAATGTTTTAAGGACTGGTCAGTTAATTACAATCCTAAAATATCAGAGCTGGGAAATTTACTTTTAAGAACAATAAACTGACATGCTGAATCTCTTCATAATCATAATCTTACCTTAGAATTGCAGAGCTGGAAGAGGGACCCTATGGATCATTAAATCCAGCCCCTGTCAAGGAGGCACAGCGGGGAATCAAACTCCCAGCCTCTGGCTCTGCAGCCAAATACCTAAGCCATTGAGCATAACTGTTCATAACTGAGAGTAGGCCAGCAAAGTCTCGAGGCACCTTAAAGACTAACATATTTAATTTGGCATAAGCTTTTGTGAACTCCAACATACTTCTTCAGTTGCAAGCATTAACTTCTAATTCTTCAGAAGGTCCTAGAGTACAATTCTACCACTTTTCAATTATAGATAGTTTCAGTATGTCATTATATAAATTCTTCTTAAAAACAACTTCCCAAGAATTGTCTCATATTAGAACTTGTGTGAGTTGCAAACTCTAACCTTTAGGAATTTCGGAATGGCTGGATGGGCACAGCAGAGACATTCAGCGACCTCTTGTCCGTTGTAATGACCATGTGCTTTTATAGCCTACTGAGCTTGCAAACTGATGTGAGGGGAACAAAGATAGCCCTTTGGACTGTAGGCCTATCCATCTCCATGCAGATGCAGTTAGAAAAATAGCTGGAAAGCCCACCTTTGGGGGAAATGGGTGTACTAGCCCACTGTCCTTTTCTGTAGTCCTTCAAGTGGTAAATGTAGAAGGAAGCACCATGAGCAGAATCCAGCAGTAACCACTGACAGAAAAATCAATGCAGTTCTGTGCAATTGAGTGAAATTTAAATGTGATGGTATTATTTAATAGGATAATTTCCATTGTAGTGATGTTCCTCTAACCTAATGCTGGAATCCTGTTGCTTTAACTTGTGCCACATAAGGCTGATGATGTAACCAAACCCATTGATGATTTTTTTAAAAAATAAGACATTTCTGATTTCGCCCTCCCTCCCTCTCTCCCAAGCTTCCAAGGCTTCTATGAAATCCCTTATGTAACAGGACATCTGTTGGGGCCATGGGTCAGGGAGAGTCTTTAATTATCAAAAATTGTTGCTACGGGGATAACTTTACTGGGGATGGCAATTTTCAGTAATTAAAAACTCATCCTCATGAAAGGGATCTCATGAATCCTTCCAGGGGAGGAATCAGAATGTTTTTATTTCTAAAAAATTGCCATGGTTGTTGACATTATCAGTCTTATGTAAAGGACGTTAAAGCAATGGGATTTCAACAATTTGTTAGTATTTGTTTTCTAATTGCCAGTTGGAGTTTTTTTAAAATAGACAGGCAGGTAGATAAACAGATATATTTTAAAGCTGAGCAATCATATTGTCAAGCTGCTCGCATCTTTAATTAGTTTTTTGTGTGTGCCAGACCATGTGATTAATATTAATAACCTGGCCTCCTGAGAGGAATGGTAGAATATAAATCACATTTAACCATAACAATGATAATGATAGCAAAGTTCTGGTCTTTGACTATAATAAATTCAATATCAGTTTCAATAATGATAGCAGTGACTTGGTGATGAAAGTATTCAGATTAAGCTGCAACTACTATCATCAGTTTACAGATAACTTCACACTTTGGGAATTTGAGGGTAAATCCAAAATAGATTTTCTGTTAGTAATAATAGTATGAAAACTATATCATGGACACTTATTCTCAGTTGATACTTTTAGAAACGCAGCAACTGAAATATTAAGGGCTCTCCTGCACTCAACTGTGTCTTTTTTTTAACTTTAAATTACTATTTTTTCCTCCAGGAAGAGCCATATGTGATGTTCAAGAAGTCAGACAAACCTCTGTATGGGAATGATAGATTTGAGGGATATTGCATCGATCTCCTCAGGGAACTATCAACCTTTCTTGGATTTACTTATGAAATCAGGCTGGTGGAAGATGGAAAATATGGAGCTCGGGATGATGCCAGTGGACAGTGGAATGGCATGGTTCGTGAACTAATTGATCATGTAAGTTCCTTTTTCAGTCCTTTCAACTCTCCCCTTTAGAAACTCAGTCTTTTCCCATTGTCCCAATAGATTTTGATGGAGAGACTTCTGCAATTAGAAAACAAATGCTAACCAATTGCTGAAATAAGAGGTAGTTTCTGTTTTGTTCCATGTTCTAAACAATATTGACAAAAGACTATAGCCAGATTCCAATTGTTTTCCTATGTTTGCACAACTTTTATTGTGCAAGAGTTTAGACATTCTTAGCCACCCTGAAGTCATGGTGTAAGTTGTGCTGCCATTTGTGGAAGGTTGCACAAGAAGTTGTGTTTTCTGTTGAGTGTGTTAGGAAGCGCAGCCCTAACAATTCCTTTAATGGTGGCACAGTGAGAGACCTGATAGATGTTCCCATTGCATGATAGCTTCTGAAGAAGTGGGACTTAGCAAAAATGCATGCACGGATATATATGGTTTCTGGATTTTGAATTGGCCTATGGAACCCTATTTCAAACACCTGCTCAGCCATGTTCAGCTTACAAAAAGCTACCAAAGTTCATTGGTAGGTTTATGTAATTCATTCCTTCTCTAGCTTCATTCCTCTTTCTGTAAGACTAAAAATACTGACCTGGAAGAATCCAGTGTGTATGTAAGAACACTTGATGAAACATGCTTGGGGAGTACTACCAGATAAGAGAGAGAGAGGGAGAATATTATGTGTTTGCTCCAAATCCATGTATAAAAGTAGCATATGAGGAAGGTGTAGTGTCCATACACTTTCACCACCTATGTGTGCTGCTAACCAAATATCAACCACTCTGAAACTCCTGCACCAAGTATGGGTTTTCTGCTTGAACTTGTGAAGAGGGACTCCTTCTCTTGGATTCTCCCCATCACTAACAAGAAAAACAGCTTGTGTTCCCTTTTTCGCTGGTGCTATAACTCTGCCAAAACAAAGGTCTTACTTCACACTACCCTTTTAAAAGTAAGATTTTGGGGGGTTCATAATCACAGCTGTCTTTAATTTGGGATGCTACAAAAATCAGGTGTCATAGCACAGATTGTTGGTAAACATGGATGTTGTGCTATATGACTGATATCTGTAAAATATTGAGCAAGGATTGCAAACAAAGTGAGCCTTATTTTTTAAAAAGATACAAGGGATATAAAAGGCTGCAGGAATAATAAAATACAGAAACAAAGTTTGAAGTCTCCAGTTTCTTCAGCAGACACCCATAAGTCTTTATTTTTAACGGGGTAATTTAGACACTTCGTTTTCCTTTTGTATACATACAGTATACTTGCTTCAACACAAGTACTAAGAGGACTACACTTACTCAACCTGTTATAACAAACATCTTCCTCACAAACCATACTCCATTATGGCTCACTCGCTCTGTTTCTAACTCACTCACATGCATACACATGTGAGTGAGTTAGAAACACACACGTTATGCCTAACTCTAACTAATTCCTTCACACACTGTCATTCCTTATATACAAACAAAATGTATCTAGCCAGGAACCACACAGATCAATCAGCTTCCAGTTCCATTTATAAACATTCTTTAATGTCACAATTATCATAACAGTCATTCCTAGCACACGTTCCACATACAGTGCCAATCAACCCAGACACTATCCCACGAGCAATTTTTTTTAAAAAATCTGTAAACAAAACATATACACTATTCAAAATTATTACAGAAGGCCCTTGTCATAGATAGGTGTCTGCCACCTACTTTTTGTAAGTGCAAGGGTTATCACTATCATCATCATTATCACCATGTAATCCTTCATCAGCTTCATATAAATGGTAGAATGATTGGATGGGGATAAACTCCGTGGGAGCTGCAAGACATTAGGGGTCTGCTGGTCTCCCTGCCCATTATCTTCCATATCGGGTGCCTTTCTTGAAAATACCAGACTCTTAATGCCTTGCAGCTCCTGAACAGCTTAGCCTTGCCCACCACTTTCCCATCTCCCTGAAGATTCATTAGATTCAAAACACGTGAGAGGACTTTGAGGTTTTTTGTTTGTTTGTTTGTTTGTTTGCTAAAACCACTAAAATTCTGGCTGGGGAGATTTCTGCAGATGTCTGGGGGCTTTAGTCCAAAAAATACAAAAGTCCCATGCCTGCTGCCTAGGCAAATTAAGCCACTCAAAATATTGTGATATGGGGCATAAAATCCCTCAAATACCCCCTCTCTGACTCCCGGTGTAAAATACAATAATAACAAATGAAATAAGTTAATGTTTCCTGCCAAAGAAACACAGGACGCTGACATATGCTGAGTAATACCATTGGCCCATTTAGTCCAAGACTGCCATCTCTGAGTAGTGTCTCTGGTGGTCTTTAAAGCTGGCTGGGTCTGATCCTGCTTAGCTTCAGAAGACCAGCTGTGTTGAAGATAATGTGATGGTAATTTTCATGATACCCCAAATCTGCTACCTGAGGTGACTTGATACAAGGGTAGGGATGTAACGGGACACAACTTGGTACATAGAACAGCATCTCTGCAGTTGTGTGTAAGATGAACAAAATATAATAGGTGGTCTTATTTGTTTATTTATTTATTTATTTATTTTCATTCATTCATTCATTCATTTACAATATTTATATGCCTCCATTCTCCTAAAGGATCCATAAAGCCATCTTCTTAAGCTACTTCACAATATGGGAAATTGAGTGGAAGGCAATTTGACAGCTGTTAGTTCACTTTCATTTGTTTCCAGCAATTGCATATATTGGAAATGAACCAGACTGCATATTGGTTCATATTGGAAATGAACCAAACGATCCTACCCCCACCAACAAGTAGAAGCCCCTGACAGGGACCCAGAAAGGTGCATGTAGGAATGCTCCAGAGGTGAACTAGTTTGCTCCAGCAATTGCATCCTGTGATTGCAATAAAAAGGCGCAAACCAGCCCATCCCCACAGTGGACCAAAGAGTGCCAGAAATGCCTGTTTGATCACACCCTTTTTTTCAAATTGAGATCCTTGAAAATATCTTGAATATTAAAACTATAGGTGGACATTCAGGAACAATCAAAACCTTCCTGTGAAACCAGACTTGATTTTATGTCCCAGAGGAATCCATATGTCACTTTGAAAATATATGGTATTATCTTTCATTAGCATGCATTGTGGAGTGGCCTGTCTCCTCCATTTAAAATACCAGCTAAGACGTCTTAGATGGTAAGAGAGAAAATATCAATGAATGCTGAAACAGCAGGGTAATTCTGTGTGAGTCAAAACAGATATCATTACTGGCAATTGTTTATAATTGAGTAAGTCAGGCATCCCTTCACTTTATTGCTTTTAAAACATACTCTCTCAGTAGGTGGTGCCAATTGAATTTGGTCTCCTGGAAATAGAGCTGAGTCTTTTTGAAAATTATGCAATTGTCTCCAGCTTCTTTGTGTTTTGTCAAATTTGCATTTATTATGGCAAACTGTTCAATAGCAAGACATCTGATCAAAGCTACTTGTAATAAAACAAGTACTCTGAAGGCTGCTGCCATTTAATGAAACAAAGAAGGAGATTGTTCTGTCATTCAGGTTTGTACTTCTTCATTGGTATCAATGGGATAGCTTCAGTAAAAACTGTTTATTCCAGTGGCAGGACAGCCACCTCCTTGCCAACTGCAGACCCTCATCCTGTATTGCAAATCTCAGAATCCTTGCTGAGTTTCAAAAGTGCCTAATTGCCGTGGAGTTGCTGTTAGAGGGAAAAGACTGCATCTCCCTCTATGAGCTTGCCCGGGCATTAAGATAATCAGGGGAGGCCTTTCTCCCGGTCCCACCACCCTCACAGGTGCACTTGGTGGGAACACAGGGGAGAGGGCCTTCTCTGTCACCAGACTCTGAAACCTTCATGAGAAGCCAGACTGGCCCCATCTTTGCTGTCCTTCTGCAAGCAGGCAAAGACCTTTCTCTTCAGGCAGGCCTTTCCTTAATTACTGGCTTTCTGAGGGGGGGGGGGGGTTGTACAGATTGTTGTGTTCTGTTGCCTTTAAATGTGTTTTAGTATTGATTTTAATCAATTTTAATATAATATTTTTAATATTATATTTATATTTTAATATAATATTTGTTTTATATTTTAATATAATATTTGTTTAATTATTTTTAAGTATTTGTATACTTAGTGCTTTTAGCTTTTAAATATCATCTTTTTAGTGATATAAGCTGTCCTGGGTCCTTTTAAGGGGAAAGGCGGGGTAAAATATTTTAAATAAAAATATGTACATACATACATACATACATACATACATACATACATACATTTTGTTAGTGCCCAAAGTATCCCACAGAGAGGACAGAAAGGGAACAAAAATCCAGTGTGGGTAAGAACGGATCCAGTGGCAATTCTTCTTAGCTAGCGTTGACCTTTTCATCTTTTCTCCCCTCTGTTATTTTGGTGTTATGTTTCTTCCTGCTGTCCAACATGCAGAGAGATACATTATGTTTGGTTGCATCTATTGCATGAGTCTATGCTCCCTTTTGTCAGTTGAAAGGATCCTCTTCATTGCATCCTGTCATGGTCTAACTGGACAGAAAGTAACAAGAATAGTAAAACCAGACCTCCTTCAGACAACCCCTTCCATGTCTGATGGGTGCGGGTGGAGTTGTTTCCACTCAACATGACTTTCAACTCTGGCATAGTGGCGAAGGCCTAGGGGTTGCAGGAATTGGCCTTTGGGTCTGTCTCACAGTCCAGTGGCTGCCCTTTGCCTACTCCTGTTATAGTCCAGCTGCATTGTAAAAACTGAAACATAAAGGAAGAGAAAAAGCAGGGCTGTATGGGCCTTGGGGCACACCTGTTCTGTTTCATTTCTGTCTCACTCCCCAGCACCCAATCCCAGGCACCCAGTTTATTTCTATCTTTTTCACACAACCAAGGGACAAGAAAATATGGGTTGCCTAACATGGGTCTGTATATAAGCTGACAGGGCTAGACTGTGCAACCAATTTCTCACATTGGTGAGCACTTACACAAGTAATCCAATAGATTTATATCTAGCCCTGAAGTGGTTGCTTTATGTCAAGGGATTGATTAATGAAGATGGTCGTCAGTACAGCCTTCTAAGTCCCTGTGTCTAGCTAGCAAGCCATCTGTATCCATTTTTGCCTCTCTTAAGTTTGTATTTTTGCCTCATTTCACTCCCCACTTTCTTAATTACATTTCCTGCCCTATTTATATATTTTCAGTGTGGGCATATGTCAGAAGAGTCTTTAAGAATTGTAATGTGTATTTTAGTAATAATCCACTTAAGTAGAAAATCAAACATAACTGCTACCAAATATATGAAGGTTTGCCTGAATAATTTCAACTATTTTTAGTTATTATTTTATTCTTTGAAATAAATGTATGTGAATAGCTAATTAAGCATTTCAAAAGCTGTTATGACAGGGCTTAAAACACACTCCCCCAATCCAAAAAATACATGGTCTCCTGAAGTTCCAGTGCTGATATTGGGAACTGGATTCTGCTTCCATCATCATCATCATCATCATCATCATCATCATCATCATCATCATCATCATCTTCTTCTTCTTCTTCTAGGTATATATTACTCAAAAGTTGTTTCCCAGTCCTTCCTCCTTGGGACACTTTGCAGCTTGTCCAAAGCTAGATAGCCTGGCTCTTTTCTGAGGAACCACAATGGAGAATTGAACTCACAACTTCTGGCTCTGCAGCCAGATACTTAGCTCAGCGTGGTATCAGCCAGCAAGAGATGTGTGTGATCACACTGGAAAGGGTTGCTTTGCCAGGAGTGATCTCTCTAAAAGCTACCCTTCTGTCCATCAGGGAATTGCTCCAGCCCATCCCCAAAAAAGTAGTAGCCCTATTGCTAGACAAATCAGATCCAGAGTGAGCATGGTTTGGGGTTGGGCTGGAGTGCTGTTGTTCATATATTATGTAATTGCTGGGAAATAGCTTGCCCCAGACCACACTACAAATTGTCCAAAATGTGAGCTATATGCCCATGTGATCACACCCTCGCTGAGCTATCCAGTCATAAAATAGGGATGTGCAAAGCTTTCTTGTATATTTTTGTTTCTGCCTTTCCAAGTACTTCCATCCCATCTCCAGAGAACGTCTCAGAAAAGAGAGAGATGATTGTAGCCATAGACCACTCTCTCTCTCTCCCTCATCACACAATTCCTGGATTTTTTGTGTACTTACTTGTTTTTGATTCCTCTTGAACAATGGATATACACTTGCACACAATGCCATATTCAGTATAATAATAGACTGAACTATTTGACCTTGTCCCCCATTTTTCAGTAGAAAAACTTGCACAATATGCTTAGGTCAGGTTCCTTTGAAAGTGGAATGAGACTCATAGTCCATTTTGTTTTGTCTGAAGGATGGGAATCTCTCTGCACGAAAATAGTATTTCATGTGTAGGATAATTTAGAGTAGATTTGTTTTGCACAAATATTGAGATATGCAGAAGGCATTTAGGGTATAATTAGTCATTAAAAAAATGTCAGGATAAATCACAGGCTAGAAATGGTTGATCTCACAAACCTGACTCCTTCACCTTTCCTTGGGAAAGCACTCTTGTTCTTTTAAACAGCTGGGAAACCTTCACCTGGTTAATTTAAATAGGACTGAGCATTTCTCTAGCATTCCCCTTCTCCATTATCCCTGTCCTCCTGTCCAAGTTCAGTATGTGTTACTTTCTCCCTGTTGTACCTGCACATCCCATGAAAACCCTTGGGCTGTGTGGCACACATGCTGGGCAATGTGTCAGCTAACTCCACACTTTCTTAGGCAGAATGGTAGAATGTAATCCTCAAGTTGATCCAGTGAAATAATTATTTGGACATGTGTCCAATAACTCTCTGCTATGGTCACAGGCAAGTCGCACTGTGAGTGGTACTTCAAACATCCAATTCACAGAGCAGCTTTTTAGTTAATAAGTCACAGCTTAGGTGAAGAACATTCATATTTACCTTTCTATTGCAGTTCCCAGTACATTTAAGCCATTAATTGAAAATAACTGCATTAGAAGAAGAAATACTCTCTTAAGCTGAGCTTTTTCAGGGCTTTGTTTTTGGTCTATATCCTCATTGCCATTTGAGGCAGAACAGCAAAGGAGTGTGTGCTATATGTTTAAGTTAAGGTACATAATGCGTAAAGCCAGACATCAGATAGAAAATCTCATAATACGTGGTACTATCTGTGATAGTAAAAATATGTTAACCACCAACTGAATAACTACAATACTGAATAATTAAAATTTACAACCCACTCATAATCAGCTGCCTGAGATGTGGAGGCCTCAGTTTTTAAGACTTCTCACCTCAAGCACATATTTGTTTTTGTAATCACACCTCCTACTGCTGAGGGTACTAACATAACTGACTGTTTTCCTAATACTCTCTCCCCTAATATCTAGTTTTCTGCACAGATTGTTGTTTTTATCTCCTTCACTGAAATCAAAGTTTAATCCAGGGTTAGCTCAAGCATTTTAGTGCCTGAGGCAAACATGAAAATTCTTCCCATGCCTCTGTTAAGATGAATCTCCAAAGTGCCCCCAATCTTTTTACAACTGTGGCAGAAAATCTACCAAGTACCTCTTCCTAGGAGTAAAAATGCAACATAAATGAATTAAGTAACAAACATTTTGTTGCCTTTCATGGCACCCCAAATCAGATGCTACCTCTCATGGCCTAATGGTAGAGCCCACCTTGGTTGACATTTCAATGAGCATCTCTCTATAAGTTCTCTGAAGGAGATTGGAGTGGTTCTGAACTTATTGATAGAGGTGAGAACTTTCAGAAATATAAAGGACAGTTTGAGAAAAATCTATAGTTTAATGAAAAAAGTTTGAAAGGCATCTTGCATATTTTGCAATCTCTTTGTCTTGGATTGGGTTCTTATTTCTTATGTTGATTTGTTTTGTTTTAGTTTGGTTTTAAACATCATACAATTGTTCTAATTTAGTGCTTTCCAGATTTATATCTGTAGCCCTGTGAAGGCCATCTGTTCAAACTACATTTTTTTTATTTTGTTGCATATATTTATTTAGCATGTAGATTAAGTATCATTGTTTTATGCCTGAACCATTTCTCTAAACTTAAAGTAATTTCTGTTAATCATTATCAATTATATTTGATTAAGCTTCTTTGGCATACCTCCAAAACTAGCTACTCTGTAGTCAAACTTACAGATTTGCAATAGTTAGTTGGATAAGGGGCACCTAATTCATTTCTCCACTAATTGTTCTGTCTTGGGCACTGTTTAGCAATTAAGCATCAACACCCACAGTGCTGTGTCTTGAAGTATGTGTTAATTTTTTTATGGGAGGCATTGTTTTAACACCTGATGCTATCTGATTTTAAAATTTTCATATTGATTATCTCCTTCCACCCACCAAATAAAGTTATTCTTCTTTTGTATTTGTCCCCACGAAAACCACCATCACATTGGCCATCCACAAGATAATTTATCATGAAAAATTGTAATATGCCAGTGAAGATCACCATGGCTTTTGCACTGTATGGTCTAATTGCTAAACCCATACAACTCTCCACTTGAAGTGGTGACCTTTTTATTTCCATTGTTATTTATTGTGACCCAAATAAGCACATCAAGCATGTCTTTGTTTTTGTCCCTCACACTTTTCACTGTTTGCTTTTGATAAATGAATCTTGAATTCATTAACACTTTGCTATCACATGTCCTCTGAAAACAACACAAAGAATGTTGTCCAATCAGAAGTGTGTGTTTTATGTTCTTCTTTTCATTTCTATGCTTCCTTTTTTCTGAAAGGACCCATGAAATAATGTCAAACTCTACTGTTCACCACATCATATTGTTCACCACAGCATCACTCAGGACAATCAGAGATACCTTGCTACCTGAGGCTGAACAGGAAATGGCCTATCTCTTTCCTTGTCAAGGGACACATTACTCCAAACCAGCCAAGTTATTTGTCACCTGAGGCAGCCATTATCCTTTTCTCTGAGGAGCCATCTATGGAGGTTTTCCTCCCTCAGAGTAGAGAGAGGAGTGCTTAGCGCCTTCCTCTCCATTACTATATTCAGCTTGGCTTTAGTGCCTGGTCTAAAGAGGAGAAAGGTCCTGCTCACATTTAGCCTTCCCACACAAGCAAGAATCCTATAACAATTTTTGTACATGATTGAATCTTCAAAGCCATTGCTAAAACCATGTGGGAAAAAACAGTGAAAGGAGGTGGGCTAGGCACTCCTCCCTGCACATGTTTACAACACTGGCTAGTATGATTGCTTAATAGGATTAGTGTCAAATGAGCTATGAAGAGCAATATTTTTGTTTACTGATGCCACTAAATATAATTCAACTATAGCCACTGTCTGCATTTCCAGCTTCCAAGCGTTTGTGGCTTTCCAGGGCAATATAATGAATATATTGCCCTGGAAGAATGTAATCCTCAAGGGGATGCTGTGAAATAATCATTTGGACATGTGTCTAATAACTCTCTGCTATGGTCACAGGCAAGCCGGACTGTGAATGGTACTTCAAGCCTTTGATTTTATTGATCTCCAGAAAAGATGAAATATATCTAAGTTGTCAAGCACTGGAAGGTAGAGAACTTTTCCCATAAGACTGTGGACAGGTCTTCATGGTTGCTGGGCCTTGGTTCTCAAGGAAAGGTACAGGGAGATTTTTGTGACCTGAATGGAGTTCTTGCAGTGGTTCAACAAATTCAGGTGAGTTTGGTAATTAATTTCAGAAGCAGACATCTTTTTTTTTCTATATGAGGCATATAATCATTTAGCACCCTAAGCCATTCCAAAATAATTTAAGACCACTGATAGCAGCCTGCCTTTCTTTGTCATTAAAAAGATAGACAAAAGGAGCACATGGCCATTTTATAAAACCACAGTGCATCCTCTACAGGTGAGGTTTTCTTACCTCCTCATCTTGATTTGAATTTTTTGGCCTCTTCATGACCCCCCAGAACAAAGGGACATTCTTTATATCTTTGGATTAGCCTTCCTCTTGAGACTGGCACAGATCAGCCACTTGGCACTTTGTTGCAGAACATATTTATGTGCCCTGTGCTGCTTGCAAAGATACCCACCACATGACTTTACCCACTGCATGAAGGGAATTGGCAGACTGCTCTGTTGCTATTTTTAGAATACTGATGAGGAAATTCTTCAACTGCACAGAAACAGATGGTACCTGCAGTTATATAAATGCAATTACAGAAGAAGGACACATGTAAAAATAAGTTTAAATGGTCTTGTTAAACCCGTACAATTTTTACATCTGAGTCATCAAACAATAGAAGATGTAGAACCTGTAGATTGGCAACAATCAGGCACATGTCATCTCCAGACTTGCAGTTATGCTTCAGGATATATTTCAGTGTGGTGTGCTGCTCTCTATGTGTAATATGACATCTAGATGTATAGCCTGGTTTAGACAATTTTTGCATTTACAAGCACATGGGTGATTAGGTGTCATAGAACGTCAACTGTCCCTGTGTCCTTTGACATTATCCTTTCTACTGAGGAGCCATCGATGGAGGTATCTATTTACCCAAGCAAAATGTGGGGTACATAGCCATTTTTCTCCCATGCAGCTGATCAGACTTTTGAGCATATGTGAATAATCAAGCATGAGGATGGAGTGTGACCAGAATGTCTGCCCCTGAACATACATACACATACCTGAATCATTTATATATTTGTACACCCAAGGAATGCTCACTTCTTTGTATCAGATACATTACAGGTGTAATAAAGAAGTTAAACAATATTGTGCTGTAGCATCAAATGTTGGCCCATTTCATCATTTTCTGAAATATAATTGGGGTAGATCCAGCCACATCATCTCTTTCCCCTTTTCAAAGCAAGAAATACATTTTCATATTTTAAGCAACTCACAATTTTGTATCGTCCAAACTCTAAACTGATCACAATTTGAAAAACTGACACTTCTACAGGCATTTTTTAGTAAAAATGTCAGATATCTATACTGCAATTATTGTTCTTCCACCAGAGAATTAAAACAGACTGAAATGAGGCCTTAGTTTTTCATCTGGGCAATAATGAGACTGCTTAGCTTTAATAAGGTTGCTACATCATATCTATGAGGACTTCCACAGCATGCCCTGAGACCTAAAAAGATCTAGAACATGAACACTAGATTTTTTTTTCAGGTTCCTCAGCCTAAAATGGCAGTACGTTTTCACTGAGAATGAGACATGAGAACAGATATGATGTTTGACATGAATTTTAACTACAGAATCTTGTACTTATTATCCAGGTAGAACACACTTTCGTTCCAGAAATAATGTAACAGTATGCAGCCAAAATATTGGATCCAACATGGCAATTTTTAATAATAAGAAACAAAAAATGAGCCCATCTATATTCTTCACTAATACATTTAGGCTACAATCTTGTGGTTCGTGAGCTTGAAAATCAGAAAGCCCTGATCTGTCTAAAAGTTGTGCAGGGCTCTTTCAGCAGGAAACTTGATATTTTTCTCCACCCATCCCTTTTTCTTTTGTTTCCTCTGTTGTAGCTCTTCTCTCTCCCCGTCCCCAACAAATTACAAGCATGCAGTAAATAGATATTCATTTAGACCAGCCTGAGCATTGAGGTAAATGTTCAAACATGAAGGTGATCTGACTACGACATCTCTCACCCTATTGATTTCCAGGTTTGACACTGTTGACCTGGCTGGCTAGACAGCTGTTCTCTTCCATCCATGCATGCAGTGCACTGGAAGCTGTGTGTTCAGTGGAAAAGAATTAACATCCCAGAGAGAAAAAGTGTTCTATCTTCTCTAAAGAGCATATGATACCTCCACTATTTTACTAGAACATCCAAAGAAGCTGCAGTCCATTTGTGACCTAAATATCCCCATGTGTTGCAGATGTGATTGGGGATTGAGAGGTTTGGGAATCCAGTGAATTCATATCTGGTCCCTCCCCACCCTGCCCCCATTCTATCCTATATCATGTCCAGACTGGCTCTTTTTGGTGTGGGGTGGATTAAGCTACAAAGGGTCTGTTGAGGTTGGGAGGAGAAACAATGTGCCATTGGTGTGCTCCTCCCATCTGAACAGCAAGCAACCTCTTGCAGCCTGGTCAGCAGTCAATTAAGCAGTTCCCCTAATTGTCATGGGAAGTGGTGTTTTTTTTTTTAATGTTGCTTCTCTCTTCGTCTGTCAGTGCCATACCTGTTTTCTCCCTTCTTCCTCTTTTTTCTCCCCCCTCCACTTTCTCTCTCCACTCTTCCTCAAAATCTGCAGCTGCTGCAGGCTAAACAATAAGCATGCCAAAAAGAATACACTCCCTACTGCTGGGACCGAAAGGCGTGCAACAGCTCTTAAAGGGAAAGGATGAATAGTTCTAAGTAGAAACACTTGTGGTCAAGGTTTTTTTTCTTTCTCCTGATCCAAACCATGCCATCAGCAATCCATATATTTCTATGCCAGTGTGGACAGGCCTTTATAGTTTGTTTTTTAATGAAAAAGTCACATTATTCCTCTAGTGGCCAACTGTATGTTTGGGGAAAAAAAACATTATGTTGAATGAAGGGAGGTCCTAGAGGTGCTTGGGGATTTTTAAACATGACAAAACTGCCCCCTCAGAAACCATGACATGACTTTATAACCCTTTTTTATTTATTAAAATTCTTGGGAGTGCAGAGGTGTTGAGGGGCTCAGGAGTGTTGAGTAACCACATTTGGGCTGTTCGGGAACACAGGTAGTTCATCTCTGGCATAAAAGGTGCCAGCATAGTAAGCTCCTTGCTGACTTTGAGACCCTTCAAGGAGGGGAAACTTGAGATTTTTTTCTCTCCCATGTGTTCAAAATTTCCTCTAAATCCTTGATTTCAGTATAATTCTATGAGCATTAATTATATTAACTTATAAATATGTAGGTTTAGGATATGTTCCTGGGACTACAGAATTTAGCCTTAATATTTTAAAATTCCTTTTTGGGGGTGCAGCCACTGTCTTGGATCTAAAATACCAATCAGTAACTTTTTATGATTATTTAGTATACGATTCTCACTCAGAATGATGCCCCATACTGCAAATGCTGTGCTTAAATGAGCTGTTTATGGATATTGAGTTTGCTAAGTATACATGTCTATTATAACAGCTGTTACTATACTTTATTGCAATTATTTATTTTATTGCACTTTTAGACTGCCAAGTGACCAAATATGCAAATATGTGCAAATATTAAACATATTTGCACATATTTGCATATTTGGTTACTTTAAAATATATAAAAAATATAAAATATGTCTGGTTAAATAATAATCATAGTCAGTACATAATAAAACCAAGGTAAACCTAGCAGCAACACATAAAAACACTTCAACAGATACAACCAAAGTGAAAATATAACCAGCACTAGAATAGAAGAGAGTTATAAGCTAAAGCAGTTCTTAATATAACTGGGAAAATAGCAGAGACTTTGCTGAATGTTGAAAAGACCACAGCGTAGGCACTAGGAGAGCATTTCCAGGAAAGGTGTTCTTTAGGAGGGATGCAACCACTGAAAATACACTCTTTTTCAGACTGCTTAAGGCTAAAGAAGTGGTGGAGGCCCTTAACCACATCAGCCACACATGCTGTGGGTAATCTTGGCTGGTTGCTCTCCATGAGGCACAATGGGAATTCAGCATTCTGGCACCAGGCACTCCAGCCTGCTGAACTGTATCAGCTTATAAATCTATAGAGATTTGTAAATAGTGCCAATGACACATGAATGAAATAATAAATAACACGGCTGCCGTCATGTTTCAGAGGGTGGCAGCTTCTTGGGAAGGCTTTTTTGGGAAGGTGTATTTTCAATCCTACTTTTCTGGAGAGAGCCCTACACCTTTTTGAGAATGCACCTACTTTTGGCATAATGATGTAGATAAATGGCCAGTAAAGTTGCAACCATCACATCATTTTCCTTTGCAGCCACATTGTTAGCCTGGGTCAAAGTGAAATAAATGGCTGGATGATTTTGTCTTTAAGAGCAGGATGAGAAGGGCACAGTGATGCTAGCTATTGCTGTGCAATGATTCCAAAGACATAGCACAATGTTGCAAATTGTTTGGATCAGAGGTGGGCAACTTCTGTGGGCCCAGGAGCCATATTTGCCCTCCTCTTGACTTTGGAGGGCTGCACCCACTTCTCTATGCCAGAATGTGGCTTAAAAATGGTAAACTGGACCCCCAGAAATGTTGAAGAGGGCACTATTTGTAATTTTTCAGTCTTTTTGTTGTTGTTGTTGTTTTTGCATGGGAGGTGAGAAGGGTGTGGGGGCTGCATTGGGGACCCTTGGGCTACATGTGGCCGACACTATACACTTTGCCGACCCCTCATTTAGATACTTAACTGTGTTGCCAATTCAGTGGGGTTCTGCTGTCCACTCACTGCATTTCTGTTGTTGTAGCCAGACCTTTTCCATAAGAGTGTTGTGGGGAGCTGTTCACAGTAATTTTTTTTCTTGCCTGCCCCCCCATGTAGCTTTATGTAAGTTCACATGGAGGATTTTGACAGTGAGAACACCCCCTCATGTGTGCTCGGTGCTCATAGCTGATATATGAAGATGTTCTTGCATTTTTGGAAGAACATTTAAGCCTGTCTTTGTAGTTAATATTTCACGTTTAAAAGGGACATTTGTGGAAATGTTTTTCATTTAGTGCGTAAATAAAATAGTTACATCCTGTCTCAGCCTCTCAGTATTGCTGAACAAGTTGCAATGGGCATAATATGACATTTTTACATTTCTCTTTAGGGCCTAGCACAAAGTGAGGGCAAAGAAGCAAATGTTGTTATCTTTCCCTCATTGTATTGACCTTTAGTCACTTCTAAATGACTGGTTTACATTCCTCCCCTCCCCTCAATATTTCATATGTGAAACAGTCCTGTTGTGCCACCATTCTGGTAGTGAAATCGAGATAATCTCATTCAGCTGGTAAAAACTCATTTGTCTGCTTACATCTTTATGTAAAGCAGCATAAAAACTGCTGCACTGCAATTTATTTCTGTACAGAAAGTGGTACAGCAAAATGGGAAAGAAAACATCTTAGAATGTATTTTGCTGAAATGTACAACCTCCACTGCATTTAAAAAAAAACAAGCACTCATGTTCAGTTAAGCTGCAGTAGATTTACAGCATAAGCTGTTGTACAAAGCAATGCATGTTAAAGAGTTTGCAAAACAAAGATAACATCTATACTGGTGGCTTGATTCATTTGAGTCTACTTAAACCTGTAGATAACAAGAAAATGGGGGGGGGGGGACACTTCCTTACCGTACCTGCAGTCTACTTGTTCAACTGAACCATGAAGAAGAATTTTTAAAATCCCTTTCTGAAAGATTTTTCATTAGAGAATAGGACTGAGGCACCTTTATCCTCTATTGCCTGCTGCTGATGGAACTTGCCAACATCTGGAGTGCTACCTATTCCCCAGTCCTGATACAGAACACTCCAAAAGACCAGTGTTTGAACTGTGAAGCTAATCTTGCAAAAGAGAGCCATGAATTTTAGATATAAGCAACAGACCTTCCTGACAGGTGTGAAAAGCTTGAGTATGAAAAAGGCAGTGGTGGAAGATGCAGATCCTTTGCTCAGATTTATTAGGAATGGGACTGGGTCTGAAAAATAAATATTATTTCACAATACACATCTGTGGTGAAACCACAGTTGGCATAAAATGTGTACTTTTCTGGGACACATCCTCAAAGACTGGGCCTTTTTAGTTGGGGAAAATATGACATAGACTACAATCCCATACTATGTACTTAGGAGGGAGAAGGCAACATTAAGTTGGGAAATTTACTTCCGAGTAGACATCCATAGAATTCCACTGTTACACTGCAGTCTTCTATTTACTGTGATGCAAGTGTCCCTAAATTCAAAGCACATTTATTATTTATTTATTTAAAATATTTTTACCCCACCTTTTTACTTAAAAAGGACCCAAGGTGTCTTACATCATTGAAAGACAATATTTAAAGCTGAGAACAATGACTATAAAAAGGCAGCTTACATCATTAAAAAACAATATTAAAGTTAAAAACAGTAAGTATACAAATATTTAAAAGGAACAAACACACACTACTCTGAGAAATGGTAAACACAAGTAGTACTACAAACCCTGTCAAAGTAGTAATACATAACAATCCATCCAAAAACCACACTCAAGCAGCTAGTCACTGAGGGAAAGACCTGAAGAGACAGGTCTTTGCCTACTTGCAGAAGGACGTACTGGAATGTAATTCCAACTGGCCAAGATAGCCAAAGGTTAACTGAACTGAAGATAGGCCAGTTGACTCAGTACTGGATCTAAAATACTCCCGACCTAGGCATGTTGGAAATTATTTAGGATCTCTGTTGTCCTAGCCTAACTTTGTGATTGTATTCCTGGGCAGACAGAGGTTTGATCTGGTGAAATTCAACTCCAACCTTTCCCTTGCACCTCTCCGCCTGTTTTCAGGCCCTTCTGCCAGCAGATCTTAGCCAGAGATCAGCCACCAGAAGAGGGTTCTGCTAGCAGAAGAAGCTTGAGTCTAGTCTTATTTCCCTGCAGCTGGATTATCTCTCAGTCAGAATTGCACTGCCCATTCTAGACATGTGTAATTCTGTTTTTAAAATAGCATACTTTTCTCTTTTGTAATCTCCTAGAAATGAAAAACCACATTATAGAATTATTTCAAAAATCATTTTGGAGTAGCTGCTTCTCTGCCACCAACACCATGACTTAGAATGACATTAGGTGGAGGGCTTTCTTTAAGAAGCAAAATGGTGACCAGGCTGTTAGTGGAGTTGCTGTTGTTGCCATTTGTAGTGGAGATAGGAAACACTTTTTTGAAGTAAGAGCCACATCTCAGAGAAACTGCTGGATCATTTTTCATTCCTCTCAAAGAATTCATTGGAATGTCCCTCTTTTTCTCTTCCCACAAATAAGGTGCAGAACTATGACAGGGCGTTTATGCCCAGTTATAGTAAAGACAATTGGTTTGATATCCTAAATGTGAATTTCCTGGAAGAAACCGAATGGTTGCTAGACCATATGGACATTTGGTTTATTTAGCAGTGCTGCTCACACATTTTTCTACCTTGTAATTCTATAAAGTATGCATGCTTCACAAGCTTTATTCCTTGAAATTCATGTTCTTCAGGAAGAACCATTCACCAGAGGTCACCATTAGACATGGGCACGAACTAAAAAACAAACAAGGAAGATTGTTAAAAATTGTTGGTTCAGGTTCATCAAAACAGATGAACCTGAACTGACCCAAACTATGAACTTTTAAAAAATTATTTAGCGAACCTCCTGGTTCATGTCCCTGTCTCTCTAGCCTGTCCTCTGCCCCTTCCCACTGCCCCCATTGCCTCCTTACTTGATCCTGTTGGCTCCTACTCTTCGTCTTCTGCCATTTTGAGACACAGCAGGTCTGGCTTCCTTTCCAGGAGCTGGGCCTGCAGTCTCTGTGCATGTGCCCACCTATCAGCTGACCCGGAAGGGAAGCTTGGGTGTTGTCTGTCAAGATGGCAGTGATGGTTTTGGATGGTTTGTGGTTCATGGGTAGCCACAAACCACCATTTTTGTGGTTCATGCCCATCTCTAGTCACCATACCCTTACATTGTATCTCCTTCTGGTTTTGTTAACCTTTTTATTATTCATTTACTTATTTCCATTTCTTTCTGTCCCACATGTCTGTTTCCAAAGCTTTTCATGCATTTGCAGGTGAAGCAATAATTGTTTAGAGGAAGTGGTATTTCCTTAGTTTTATGCTTTATTTGTGATATATATGCACATTTAAGACTCCTAAGGTCTTAGAGAAAATGTATTAGGCTATGAGTATTTGAATCTCAGGAATAAACTCTACTAGATTGGTGTACAAAGAGTTCATACACCTCCAAACAACTCTACAACCCTCACCTGTCTATCTAGCTGCTGCCCCCCTTCCCCCTCCTTTTTAATCCAGATTCTTTGTAATACACAACATTTTTAAACCCAAACCACAGAACAGTGAAATATGCTATACAGTGATTTGGATCCAGAGAATGATTCAGGGTAAACAATATGCACTTTCAGTTTAAAAAGTGGGAGTTATTATTATTATTTTAAATAAAGAACTGTTTTGTTCAAGATAGAGAGTACTCTTGTATTTTGGCTCACCCATCCCAAGAAAGATTGGGGCACTTTCAGAATATAATGGCATTTCCAGGTATCTCAGTTTTTTTGTGTTTTGTGGCTTTTTTTAAAGTAGAAGAATATTGAATATTCATTCATTCATTCATTTAGAGAAACAATGGCTGCTCATGTCAATTATAGATCCATTTCCTTTTTCTGCAAACCAAACATGGTTTTGAATAGTGGGGTAATGAATATAGAGCTCACGGAGAAGCACTGCAACCCAAGATGAAAATGCAGGTCTCTCCTTTAACTGTACTCTGCCTATCACAGTGATAGGCATTTCCCACACAGTAAAGTGATTTGGCTGAGAATCCTTGTCAAAATACAGATAAATTGCATGTGGAATATATTCCTTTGCATTTGCATTTCATTCATTTTTTTCCCTTATATATATGCTTTTAATATTTGTACATGGCTTACAACACAGAGAAATGCTTTATTACATTTTATTAACAATAATGTTCAAGCAAGCAAGTGTGCTAAGACATTTTTGCACTGTGAACTTTAATACAGGCAAACTGGTACTGAATATATGAAAGTCCTCTCTGTGTCTTCATTTTAGATTTCTGCAAATGTTTGTTGTTTTATATATGTATAACACCTAGCAAGGAAAAATAACTAATAGTCATATGCTTTATGAGCCACACACATCTAATATGTGCTTTAAAAGCTACAATTAACATTTGCTTTAATTTATCTTTCTGTGCATGTAAGATAAAACAAAATGAACCAATACTTAAGCTGCAATCATATACTCACTTAACAGAGAGAGATTCTAATTAGATATGAACTGGATTGGATTATTAGATCGTTAAACTTCATGCCATGTTATTCTTTGTAAGACTAACATTAACCATGCTTTTCAAACATAACCACAATTTTTCAATTATCTACTTAGAAAGCTGGATACAGACCATTGTGTTTAGAGTAGACTTATTTAAGTCAGTCTTGAATAACTTAAGTCTAACTGGTTCCACAAGGATCAATTTCTTAGGCTATCTAGAGAGGACATGTTATATATGCAGAAGACTCCACAGTCTGAGAGTTCCAGGTGGGGCCCGTCTGAAACCCTGGAGATCAGGAGAATCACTGTAATTCAAGACTGAACTGTACATTACAGTAAACCTTTGATTAAGAATCCCTCGTGCTGATTATGTGTGGTAGTCACAGTTTGCTTTGCTGTATAATTGGTCTTCTTAGGACATGAATAAGTTCTTCCTCTGTAAGCTTGATTTCTCAGATACAAAAGATTGCTTCAGCAGGCATCTTGAACATAATAGAACACTATTATGTAGTTTTCCTATATAATAATTAATAATTATTAACCCACCATGGACAAAATGGCAATGACATTTGTTAGTTTTCCCAAACCGATTGGAATGGGCATATACATGTACCTCTGGTAGGTAAACTATTCACCATGAAGGTTGTTCTGGTGTTTACCATTCACAAAATCCATATTACATGAAGCAGTTGCCATTTTTTTTTTTTTTGTAAAATTAATTATTACCCATATTCTTGGATAGTAGTTAGTTGCTTTTTACTTGTCATGTGTATTTTAGAGACATTATGAGAGGAATGCCATTCTCTGATTGACACCAAGTCTTTTTTTAAAACAGTAAAGTTTAATAACAAAAAGTAAACTAATAACGCAATGGTTGAAATGCGATCACTTAGCATTGTGAGTCACTCTACAAGAGGCCCATTGAATCAGTGGGGATTTGTGAGTCAACTCACAATAAAATAAATTTGTGTCAGTCTTCAGAACATGGCCTTTAACCTTTAGAAGAACAACAGGATATTAACATGGTAATTGTTACTCCTAAGAAAATGCCACAGTTACATAAAATAGTGTGCTAGATTCAGTTCTATATATCAATGCACATATTTACTGTATAGCTCTTTTCAATTACAAGGAAAAGCAGCCAAATGAGATAATACAATGCACTTATGTTTGATAGTTCTATAGATGCCCATGCCCTTGTAATGTATGTATCTATATTTTCAAAATAGATATTATTCTTTCTGTTCCCCTTGTTACAATAAAATATTACTATTTTTAAAAAAAATGAGGGAAAAATTAGTAAAGTAGCACTTATAAGTTAGTCAAGTCAGAGATTCTGATGCCTGAACATCT
The DNA here is from genome assembly GCA_037013535.1 of Intellagama lesueurii. Lineage (NCBI taxonomy): Eukaryota > Metazoa > Chordata > Lepidosauria > Squamata > Agamidae > Intellagama > Intellagama lesueurii. The sequence goes on from JBAJHW010000001.1 coordinate 253,725,092, forward strand.
CTAAATGCCCTACATAATTTTATAGACCTTTAGGAAGAATCAGAAGCCTATGCTTGTCACTGCTATCATTTATCTCAAAAAGGATTAATTCAAGTATGAACCACAATTAATCTGGGTATCAAGGTAAAAGTTGCTTCATTATTAAAGTAATTACAGACAACATCAGCTTGTCTACTTCTAGAAGTTTTATTTGTCTACTTTGCTTCTATGTTCCATATGCACAAAAATACTTCAAAGTTGTTGAAAACATCCAAAAGTCTTACAGCCATGGAAGAACTGTAGGCAGAAATGCTTAAACAAAAATCCAGTCTTTCAACTTATGAAAAGCCTCAGGTGTGACTGCCATCAACATTCTTACAACTATGAGAAGCTGCACAAAAAAAGTACATTCAAAAACAAAACTTAAGTTGTAAGCAGAACCTAAATCATGTTGTAATTATGTTTCAAATTTGGAGGAGAATACATTAAAAAAATTCAGGAACTCATAGCCTGAAAAGGCACATTGAAAGGCGGAAGATGCATCTCAAAAATACATCATTAAAAAGTAAAAAAGCATTATAGCTTTGCATAATCTTAAACCTTTAAGATTATTATTGGACACACATGAAAAATATTCTAAGGACTCACTCAGCCAAACCAGCTTGAATCTATGGAGGAAAATTCATGTTGTCCTCATCTGTTGCAAGATGCTGTCTGATGATCTTTGGTATCTGTGTTGGTACCTGATGTGTGTGGCATGTTGTCTTCTTGTGTGTCTCTTTGCTTCCTTGAATTTATATTTCTTTCAGTTGTTTACATTTCTCTTCAACTGGAAACAACTGAATTTTGATGGTGTAGTTACTGATCCCTATAAATGGTCAGACTTTCTTCCATTGAAATCTATCTTGCTTTTACCAAGGTGGCAAAATATGACTCTCATAACTTATCAGGTTGGCAAGTTGCCCCTATAGCAGATAACAACTATTATTTTGACTAAATGAGTTCCTGCACTTCTGGGAATAGTAAGTTTCTTGGATAGCATTTTACCATGTAGACAAAATGATATAGTCATAAAGTGCTGGTGGACTAAGTTGGTCGGGGTCAATTTGCTCTGTCCACACTTTAGGATTCAAGGACCTTTTTTTCCCCACACTTGTTTTATATTTCTTATCATTCATTTACATGTTCAAATGTCACCCATAAAAGAGATTCTTTTGCAAGGCAATGCTATTGTACATTGATCTTGGTTCCAGGCTTGACTGGAGAGCTGGCTGGTTATTTCACAGTGACTTTTAGTAAACTGCTGTTCAGACTGCATTTTTAAAAACAATGTATAGTTGATTACTTAATGCATATTTACAGGGTGCTTTTCAGCCACCCATATTTTCAGGATGCAAAGTATAAAAATACAAAAATCATTTAAAGCAAAAGCTGAAATTATACATCAATGTTTCTACAAACATTACTATCAAGCACATGTGTATACACACAACTAATTACAAATGTGGCCATGGAATCTTCTAGGAATAAAACCATGATATGTGAAAGAATATGGTCTCATTCCTAACCAACCTATTTCTTTACTGGTTTGTTGAATACATCAAATCACTTTTGTCCTGCATTTCTAATAGAAGAATGCCTGAAACTACCAAAACCATAATCTTATATCTGCCCACCTAATCTTAGTGTAGCACAATTCTGAGCAGAATTGCATACTGTTGCACTGGTAGGCAACTAACAGTTCTGATAAAAAGAGCATGATAATACAACATAACATGAAAAATATAAGAAAAAATGGAAGTCTCACAACTAAGCAGAAAAAAAGCAAACCAAAACCCAAAATGACAATGCAGAACTAAGAATACCATACTGAACATATGTATGTAACAGTCAGGCACAAAGCTTGGAACTGTCTCCCTGCACACACCTTTTTTTCTTCCTTGAAACCCCCAATCATAGGGCATCAAAGCAGTGTAAAATACAAAAACAAGCCAAAACAGCAGTTTCCAAACTGTGATCACTGTCAGTCTTGAGCTGATTAGGTCCAGGCTACCTGAGTTACCACACATGATAATCACACAAACCCTTTTTCGGAAGGAGATATTGGTTACAGTATCAGTTCCTTGGCCAGCATTGAGAATGGATCCAGTATATTGGGAGATACCACTACCAGCCATCAATGTTCCATGGAGGGTCATCACCAGGAGTGACAGCTCTTTGGAGGCCACGTGGGCATATGCCACTCCGTGGTTCTCTGCCACCCAAGGACAAGACTGGGCCTTGGGCCCCTGAGATAAACCAGACCTATGCCCTGTGCCCAGCTGCCCTTAAGGGGATTACTCTATAACCTAGGGATGACTGGCTCCTGTTGGCAGCCCGAACAACGACTGGATTCAGCCCAGTGCCCCCAAACCACCAACGAAATTGTGACAGGAGGTAAAATTCCGACACATTGACAACAAGCAAAAAAATCCACATGAACAGTAACAACTACTATGAAATGTATACCACCAGACACATTGACAGTAAGCAAAAACTCCAACATGACTAGTTGCAACTGCTATGCAACCCACTCACCCACCATCCTGGAGATTAAGAATACACAAATAGCCGCTCACTGTATGTTGTGCCACCACAACAACCGGAGTGGAGGGAGGGAAAAAAGCTGGTGAGCAGCTGCATGACTGGAGTGCTTCCACAATCTATTTTATACTGAAGTCTTCTCCAGTCAGGTCCACCTGCCCCCAGGCATTCCTCCCTCGGTGCAGACTGGCCAATGGGGAGCCCGCCTGCTCTGTGATCCTGGCAGATGGCCTCTCAGCATCCCTGTTGGCCACAGAAGAACATGTGGAGGCCATCATGACTGCTAGGACCAGGGAGCACTCTGGGAAATGCCTGAGCTGCCACTTTGGCCAGAAGCAGGCAATCAGGTAAGTTTAGTCCCTGCATTCTCCTCTGAAAAACTAAATATTAAGAGCTTTGCTGCCCATGATGAAAGTGCTGCCTGGTGTCTACCTAGTGCAAATGAGGGACAGTGAAAGATCTCATATGTTCCGAGTGCACAGATAGATACATAATTTGTTTCAGTGGTTGTTTCAATTGCTGTTTGACAGGAATTAAATCAACTTCACAAATGTCCTTATACATGGAATTGCGAGCAATTAAGATTGTCAACATTCAAACAGGGTGGAAACTGACAGATTGCTTTCCACCCACCACCATCTTAGGACTTTGGCTTCTACACCCTTAGAACTCTGAATTAAATCTCTCTGTTTTCTACCATGTTCTGGCTAAATTAGGGTTGCCATATTCTTTCTCTGAGACTGTTCTCATTTTTAAAACCTGTATAGCAGGTCATCTCCATGCAGAGAATAGTTGTACCTCTTGAATTTGGTAGAGCGGATGGGGAAACATTTTGCTTGAATTCATTTTTGAAGACTTTACGAACATTGACAAATTTAATATTGGGAGAGAAAGAACTTGGAAGTTTAAAGAATGGAAATGGGGGAAGAACAATCAGACCTTCCAACCCCAGCACGTATGATAATGTAAGTCTTGCAATATCCAATGTAAGAATTATATCCCCAAAACCCTCTTATTCTGTAATCAGTTTGAAAAATGGTTCCGTGTTCTGTCCCATCAGCTGTATTCTGATGTCATGAAATCAATTGTTTTCAAGTATCAGGAAACTTTAGAAAAGGGTGAGGGAGTGGTTGCCTTGAACACAAATTCCTAAAGACAGTCTGCTGTGCTGATGCAAACTGAACTTGCAAATCAGACCTTAAGAGTGTGATCCAGAGGGGTTCTTCCAGGAATATGAAAATTCCATGCATGCCAGTTGGGAAATTTTAAAATGTGTGAAGGGAATAACAGTAGGTATTCCAAACTGCTCTTGAAAATCCTTTGAATTTCATTTGTGTTTTCTTATGATTATTATCATTATTATTAAAGGTGGGGACAGGGACCACTCTGTGCAGGTCTAATGGTGTGATTTTCTGAACTGATGGTGATTCAGACATTTAAAATATGAATCCAACTCTCTAATTGGGTTGATCCAGTGTAAGAATTATATGTCTTAATAAAATAGAGAATAAGCTTCCATGCTTAAAATCTGTTCTCTTTTACCTCTGGGATTTTCTCCAACACATTGTGACCAAAACCCACCCTCAATCCTCAAACCAAATATGAGTTGGAAAAAGAGATATTAAAAACAATTTTACTAGTTTTCTTTCAGTTTTTCCTCCATATCAGCAAACGTGACAGTGTTCAAAACTCAGGGGGAAGAGTCATGGTACAAATAATCTTTACTGGAGGAAGAAGAGAACAAATACCAAAGCTTTAAATTTCAGAGCAAGAGGTGTTGAGACAGGGCTCTCCAAGTGTAAAGTCTCTGTTTTGCTTAATTTGATTGCCTGCTTCTGCCTACTGCTTTGACTTATGGCCAATTTCTCCTCTCTCTCTCTTTCTCTCTCTCTCTTTCCCTCTCTTTCTCTCTCCCCCCCTATAAACAGAAAGCTGACCTTGCAGTTGCACCGCTGGCTATTACCTATGTTCGAGAGACAGTCATCGACTTTTCCAAGCCCTTTATGACTCTTGGAATAAGTATTTTGTACCGCAAGCCCAATGGTACAAACCCGGGCGTCTTCTCCTTCCTGAATCCTCTCTCCCCTGATATCTGGATGTATATTCTGCTGGCTTACTTGGGTGTCAGTTGTGTGCTCTTTGTCATAGCCAGGTAACATGTCAAACCTTTTGTGATTTTTTTGGCAATTGTTATCTTTCCTCCCTCTAAAGAATAATTGTCAAAAGTCACAAATTCTTCCTTGCTTTCTTATTCCCATTTGATAATCTGTGGTGTACAGGGGAAAACTGACTCTTTCAAAGGTGTATCATAATTAGTTGCAATGTTCTGTACTACCATGTTACAAAGCACTGTGGGTTATACTCATAAGCCTTTTGTGCGTAGGGTGTCCATGCCTGTTAACGGTATGAGAACTATTCTATAGTAGGATGTCAGAGGTTGATCTTTTCTCCCCTCCTCATATCTTGTCTATTAATTCTATGATATATAGCACAAAAAAGGGGTTCGTTTTATATTCCAATGTATTTATATTTATTCATTTATATCCACATTAGGCGAGAGCTCCTGTTAGAGATGCAGAAACTGTGACACCCCCCTCTGAGGCTTTTTTGGGTAATCTAAATCATATAACAAATATGATTTAGAGCAATGGAGCAGGTGCGTGCTTACTTGTTCAAAGCGCCACCATCCTATTTTCCAGTGCGCCTGCCCAGCTTTCTGTTTGTGTTCTGAAAAGGGGAAATTCCATTCTATTTGTAGCTTCTATTGTGTTGAGCATCTTCATTGTGCAGTACTCTGAATCATGACAGGTATGTGGCAGAGATGAAGGTGGGACCAGTAAGTGTGGTCTTATTCCACACAGGATGAATATCTGAATAGGACTATTTCAGAACAGCAAATCAAGTGCATAGAAGTATTAGAAGTAAGGAAACAGGTCTGTCTGAGTTTTAAGAACGAGGTGATTCCTTGTTGCATTTTATGAAATGAAAATCACCTTTGCCTCTTTGGTATTACTCATGTAAATTAAACAGGGGGCAGCTGGTTATTTCATTTTGTAACCAGGTCCAGTCCATGGAATGAGGAGGGCTGACAATAATTAGTATAAAAGAAGACTGGATCTCTACCTTGAGAATATTAGTGTAACAGCAATTACTGAAACAGCTCCTGGAACAGGCATAGTGTCTTTCCTCGGTAGGTGTATGTGTATATCTTTGTGGAAGCAAGAGACAGGCACTGCAGTCCATATGCACCCAATGCATAGTGGTCCTAGGAGAGTGTACTACAAGCCCAAAGGCTTCAGTTAAAATGTGTTGTGGAGTTTCCATTTGGACTAGGCTCCTGTTCTGCACAAAACCATGTTGTTTGCATTCCTCTGAACCCAGTGGTTTGTGTTTAGAATTGGCTTAAGGAGATTTAACCCATCACCCCTTCTGTCAGTGTAATACAGATTGTAGGCCCACTCACTACCCTTGTTTGTGGTTGGAATTGGTTGTCTCTGAGTAAAACAAGTTGCTTCCTTGCTGCAACTTGTTTATTGCTTTTACTGAACATTTCAACATCTAGTTATGGTCATGGTGCCCTGTGTTCTTTCTGTTCTCCTTTTAGGTTCTTCCTTTCTGCCATTTGTGAAAGAGGACATTGTGCCAGGATTAAAAAAAATAGTGATCTGTTTGGTTTAGTCATGCAGAAGAAGGCTTGACTTAGGGGGTATTATTTTGATTATAATTTGGGAATACCTATGATAAATATAAATGCACAATTTAATTACAAATTGTATCCACTAATTCAGAGAGATGAGCCCATGAAGTGAACCCACTTTGCTGTTCTTCATTGGGTTATCAGAGATGCCTGTGTCTCTCGTTTTCCCTCCCTGAGTCCTTGGGAGGGGTGAAATCCTCCTTCTCTTCTTAGCAAAGATTCTCAAAGTGCTTCACGTTCTGTTTTATCTCTCTGCTCAGAGCAAGATCTACGAGTAATTTGCTTCTCTGATTTTCACAACTGATGACAGAGTTCAATATTATTTCCTTGATGCAACTGCCTTCATTTTCTGAAATGCTTAATTTATTGGGAATTGAGGATGAGTGTACGCATGTGTTGATGTCAAATACTGCAATGGCTTTTTACAGTTCCTTCCGGGTGTCGACAAGCATGGAGATACAGGTGTCTTATGGACACTGTGTAATTGGATTTTGAGAAAGCTTTTCACTAAGTCTGTCAACAAGCTTTTAAATAAACTCTGCAGCCCCCGTGGTTAAGAGGAAAAGCTTTCTTGTGGATTAGAAACTATTTACAAGATAGTAGGCCAAGGGCAGATAGTATTCACACAATCTCAATAAGTGAGAGTGGGAAGCCTTGTGAAATCTATTAGGGCTAGTGCTGTATAAATTGCTCATAAATTATCTGGAATATTGTGAAAATGAGGTAGCACAGGCTTGCAGCTCTCATTATAAGTATGACAATAGCAGAATCTTCAATACAAACTGTACAAGTTTGAAGATAACTGTGAAGCATTTAGGCCAAGAAGTGTGAAGTTTGTTCCACCACTGGAGATCCTCTTGTCTGTAGAAATGACAAGGGATAATTTCGCTCTCTACTGCTGCCTGCTGGGGACTATCAGACCTTACTCAAGCAGTAGAATAGGATACCGTCCAAGGGCAGTTTTTCAGCATCATCTCATAACTGTAGCATAAAGTTGAATTTGTGTAGTAAAATTCCAGACTGAAATGGGAGAACTCCAAGTAGTATAGCTGGAAATCACTTAACACATGAGAATGAGTTTAAGGGCAAAAGTCTGCAGATTGGTTGTGATTACCAAGAAAAGAGAATTTGAAGTAGTAAGTGAAAACTCACTAAAAATATAAACTGAGTCTCCTGCCAAAATTAGAAGGAAAATTTAAATTACAGCATAGGAAAGAGGCAATCCCTCAAAAAAACCTTGCTGTAGTACAATTATCCACATATATGGTTAACCTTAGTTTATACAAAACACTATGTACAGTTTGGGGGTATCCTGTGTTGTGTTGTAGAGTGATGGTCTAGGACTGTGGAGGCCTGGGTTCTCCTGCTTGACCATGAAAACTCACTGAGGGTAGGACTCATCTTACACTTACCTTGAAAGCTATATTAGGGTCGCTATAAGTCAGTTCCAACTTGATGGCACATAACACAGAGACATGTACAGCGTTAGTTGGCCTGTGTCTAGAATAGTAGTGGGACTGACAAAGGTACAGAAAATGGTATGTAAAAGGAGGAAAATCATCTTCCACAGGCAGACTAGGCTAAAAATGTAGCTTACAAAAAAACAGATTGAAGTCAATTTAAACTTGTCATAATGCAAACTTTAGAGCTCCCTGAGCTTGTGGGAAGGAATCTCCAAACCACATTTTATCTTGCAGGGCCCAGGGATCTTTCATATTTGAATAAGTATCTCTTTTTACCTGAGCTTAAGATCTTTACTCGGTATTGAGGGCAGTGTAAAGCAAACTCTGTGAGCTCATGGCTTACTCTTGAATTTTCAGTGATAAAATTCTGAGGACATTGTAGGCCAGAGGTCACCTTCATGCATGAAATCAGTGAGCAATGTCCATTTCATTTGGATGAAAATTATTCAGTGTTCCTTTTCAAAAGACCTTGAACTGGATCCAGAGAAGTTTCAGTATCAGCCACTGTCCAAGAAACTCTTAGATCCATTGGGCTGGATGAAGAATTTGTTTCCACCAGCAGAAGCCCTCTGTGCAAAAGGGTCTACTCAGGACATTTCAGTGACAGAACATAGGGAAGAGGCACTTTCTGGCAAGTCCTTCCATTTGCTGCAGTCCCATGCTGTTCTAGAAGATTCCTTGACCCATCAGAACAGAATTCATGGAGACATAGAGGGCTGCAGGGGTGGAAGGGAATTAGAAAAAGGAAGGATTGGATCAAAGTTCATACAAAAAGCTGAAATGATTGATGTCAACATTTTCTTTAGTTTAAGGTAGCCGTGTGTGTGCGCGCGTGCGTGCGTGCATGTGCACCTGTGCATGTACAAGTGTAATATTGTGCCAAAAAGTAGTTCACTCCTATAAGTTTATCATACTTGATATGTCTATTTAGAAGGAGCAAAATCCCATTCTCACTCATTCCCTGCAGGACTTTCGCATGTTGAAAAGATATGTTTTGAAGGGACTCCAAAGTAGTTTGATTTCACTGATGTAATGTTTCACTAAATACTAAGGCTGATAAATTCATATGCACCTCCCTGAAAATGTGCATTCTTTAAGAAACACATTTTTCGAAGCCTTCAAGCTTTCCAGTTTTCCCAGTTTATTTCTTGCATAGAAGTACTCACTTTTTCCTCACCAAGCATGGAGACACTTCTTGTCGGTCAACAACACCATGTTTTAAAAGGCTTTTGTAGAATGTTCTCTGTTTTAAATCATTTGCCTTAGTCTGTCAGATATTGAAAGCATTATCTTGCTTGGAAACCTTTCTAGACAAATGCTAGTGAACACATGTTTATATTTTCTTTAGATAGGTAATATGGTTTAAAATGTTTCTCATACAACCAAGCTTGTGCCCATCTTCTCATGTTAGTGCTTCTGACTTTGAAAAAAGAAAATTGTCAACATTTATGTGCCAAAAAGAAGGTTGGGGTTTCTTGTTTAATTAAATTTCAGTCTGTGCTGACATGTAATGTACTAATACCTTTTTTTTTTTTTTTTGCAAAAGAAATGCAATAACCCATATAATATAATGTTTGGATGTGGAATTGTCCGCCAAGGATTCTACTGGAAACTATTGCTGGATGGACAATTTAATTCTGAAGTAGAGTAACAGAAAGCTGATAGGAATTCCTTACAGCAAATTTGGAATGAAGTGTGAAATTAAGGTCACATATTTCATATACATATCTTGTCGATCATGTGACATGAAAATATGACTTTTTCCCTTCTAAAAATCTTATTTGTCTTTAATTACAAACAGTAATCTCAAGGTGGTGAGTGATTTTGTGATTTAATTACAAATGAATACATCGTGATAGTCACTGAGTAACAACCTGTTTTTTCCACATCTGATTTGTTTTTTGTTTGTTTATTTTGTTTTTTCTGTAGTACAATGTGCATCTGTGTAACATACATTTTGTGAAGTGTGATTTGGGAGTTTTCCATTGTGCTGCATATCACAGTGTCCAGTTTATAATTTTATTAGGCTTTAGACAGTCATAGATTGCTTTTAGCAAAGGTTTAAACCATCAGATTTAGTGGAATTCTACATATTAGGAAGCAGAAACACTATGTATTTTAAGCTAGTACGCTATGTTCAGAATGCATGATTGGTCTTGTGGTGTGATTTCTGTATCTTGAATGGAAGATTTAACATTTTTATTCTGTAAGTTCAGCTGTAAGAGATTTATTTTTCTTTATTTACTTACTAGATCTACATCCAGTTGCTAGTCTCAACTAGGGTAAACCTGCTGGATAAGTGGGACTTGTTAGGTTACCACTTACACAAGTCCCAGGGAATGTTCTAGATCATTGTCACTTAGGAGTGTACTCACTTTTGTTGCCAGCGGTTTAGACATTAATGGCTGTGTGTTGCGTTATTTTGAGGGGACAGCACATTTACACTGTTATACAAGCTGTACGAGCACATTTACACTGTTATACAAGCTGTATAATCATAGGTTTTTTTTTACATAGATTTTTGCACCATTGAATACAGACAAATTGGCCAATACACCCTGCAATTCATATCTTCCTAGCTCAATTTTTTCTGGGAAAGGCTCAATACTTATCAGCACCCCCTCCTATACTCATTGTTTTACATTGTAGCCAAGTGTCATTTCTTCAGTGTTGTCACATGAAAAGATATACTAAAATATTTATGAAATGTGAGGGGGTGTACTCACTTCTGTGATATACTGTATACTGTGCATACATATGTTGTGCAGGTTTTCTCCCACATTCTTTTCAATATTAGCTTGCCTATTTATGCCCAATACAAAAGAAGGTTGCAGCACTTTATTTTATTTTGTGCAATGCAGCAAAATCATTCTAAATGCTTCATTGATATAAAACGTTAGTACAACAATGTATTTTTGGTGGTTGAGTTATAATCAGCTAATCTAACTTATTCACTCAGGAATTCTCTCCTGATAAGCCTTCTTCTCACATATGGAGTCATGCAGCCTGGATTTCTTGCCACCTCTCTGTTCTTCTGACCCACTGATTACTTCCTTAAGCTCTTCCAAGCTTCTCATGATGGGCCCTAAATCACTTAAGCTCCTTTTAGCCCAAGGAAGGTCACAGCAAAGTGAGAGAGATCTGCTCTTTTTCTCTGATCATTTCCCCCCCAGCAAGTGAAATAGAGCCCTGGCATTCTTGACATTTTTGCCCTTCTATGTACAAGTCAACAAGACTTCAACATTTCTTCTTGACCACTGCTAGGCATACTGAAGTTCTAAATAGTATTTTGGGAAGAAAAAAAATCATTGTTAACATTTCCCCCCATAAACAGAAGGTTATATAGTGAGGGAACTGCTTTTGTTTTAGGTGATATAGATGTGCAACCTGAGTATAGAGTTCAGTGTTGTGAATAACCAATTTACTTTCACAGTTGGCTTCAGGGAAGTTAAAATGTCTAGCTGTAAAAGAAATACTCAGTATTGCTGATAGTACCTCTATTCTATTCTAGTGCACTCATGGGTGTCTGTGAATTAGTCATCTTCTGACTAATTAATTATTCTATAGGATTATAAATTAGCATGTATTGGTAAGGTGCTTATATGATTTGGCTGGTGGAGGATCTTCATTTCTAAACCGATTACTCATAGAGGGATCCAAGGAGGAAATATTAATTTATCTAAAATCAAGAATAATTACTGGAGCTACTGCTCTGATATCAAATAATAAATTGTTCCAGGTCTGAGTGAATGTCCCATGCTGTTCTTCCATGTTATGACATTCTGTAATTGGTAGAATGCTTAATCCAGTTATTCACAGATGCAAAGCAAAGCATGTGTTCTACATTTCTATCTGCCATCATTATTCCCTAACTGGGAGTCCCAGAATGGAGGTTCAAGTCAGCTGATTTTATCTTTCACTTTGAAGTCGGCCAGAATGAACCTTTACTGCTATAATTACTGTGGTCCAAACATCCAGTACAGAAGGTTTCTAGATTATCATCATCAGTTTATTTTTAAACTTTAAAAAAAAGATGCCAATTTTTAGTAACTTTTGAATACATTCAGTGTCTATGTTTGTTAATAACTGACCTTCAGCATGCAATCTTTTGGGTTGTGTTATGGTCACACTGAGAAACTAGTATCAGACTCCCAGAATTAAAGAGCTGGGGAGATCTGATGATTATGTAATCTCGTTCTTTACAACACATCAAGGGTGTCCAGGTCTAGTTGTTATCAGATGAGGCACCAAAATCAAATTCCTAATGAGACCATAACAAAAAAGAAAGAACAGGCTTCATTATATCAGAAACATGGGCAGAACCACATGTCCTGTGTCTAGCAGAACATGCATTAAAAATACCTAGCTGCCCCAAATTCAGAAGAAGAAAGAGAAAAAGCTGCATTTAAAGAATTTCTAACACAATCCTAATTTGCAACAATGAGTAATAGGACAAATATCAACATTCAGTAAAGTGGATAAATTATTGCATAAATAAATTATTGCATTTGCATACGAATTTAAATCACCCCACATTGTCATGAGTCAATTCACTGATGCACCTCTCAGATAATTTTTGGAAGCTTCAGGCAATGTATCACACTCCCACATGGGGCTATCTAAGGAGGAAAGATTTCTGAAGGTTTATTTCCATGTTCTTTTTAATTGTTGGGCTATTAGCCAATATAAAATCTCTGAGGGTAATTTCTAAATAAAATCAAAAATATAAAAACAGTTATCTGTAATACAAACCCACCAGGCTTGTTTTTATAAATCTTACTTGTGTCTGAAATAACAGTAGTAAAATAAATGACAAGCTTTTTTCACTATCTTAAATATGAAAAAGAAACCATCTGTCTTTTCTTTGTAGAACTGATATTTAACACATGTTTTAAACAAGCAAACTTTTTTTTGTTATGTCCTGTGCCAGTGGACAATTAAGTAATGAATGAAGAACATCTTCGGCATTAGCAGTCCTTCGTAGCCAGAGACAGAGGGGCTGTATGTTACTTTTGCATATTAAGCTTTAAAAGTGAATTGTGTTTTAACTGACCCCTTAGAACTATGAATTGCTTCTGTTGAAAGCTAAAAAGTTATCCTGAATAAATAGTATTTCAAATTTGGTTTGTACTTGAACAGATTAAACAGGGGAATTGACTTCACGGCCTACAGACAGAAAATAAATATGTGTAAGTACACTACAGGCTCTAAGGTTCTGCAAAACTGTGTCATAGTTCTTCCAAACAACACATTTCTCAAACAGTTTCTATAGGTTTTAAGACAGAGGTAAATACCTGATAGATATTTATGGCTTTCAGAGAAGACTCCTCAGGGGAAAATCTTGGTGTCCAGCATTCCCCCCCACCCTGAAGTCTAAAGGCCCTAAGTGGTCCCTGGCCAGCATCTGGGATTTCATCAGACTCGGTATACATGGAACTTGAACTCACCTGTAACTGAACAAAATTTAATTCCATGGTTTATTCTATGTTAAACATACTTTCACGTACATGAGGTTTAGAGGAATGTAATGCAATACATAATGCAGGGTATAGCGGGTTCAAGGTAAAAATAAATTGAGACAATTTTTTTTCATGTCCAGTGGTAGAGTTAATTATGTATGTGCTCTTACTTCATTTATATGTGTTTATTTATAAAACCATAGCAGATACTTCTTTTCATCTGAGAGAATTGTAATAATTGCTTAGTTCAGTAATACATCGTAACATATCTTGTTATCGAGGAATAGCATATGCCTGTTTATCTATGACTGTCTATAGTTCTTTATATTCTGCAGAGTAGAAAATTGGCAAGGATAGAGTTGAGATGAATATTTATTCTTCTGGTTTGGTTTCAGAGAATTTCCCTTTTACCCCATGGGGGCACAATAATGTATGCATGTCATGTGACTGAGCAGCAAACCAAAGCTGGAAATTCATACTTTTGCAAATGTCATTTAGTGGAAGTGTTGCAAATATACAGATGTTAAATAGCCAGCTGTGTTCTCTTCCCCCAACTTCTGTTTGGTAGTGATAACCACATACTACCTTCAGCCTTACCTGTGTAGGCATTTCATTGGGCATTCCTCCATCTAGAAGACTCACCTTGCAAAACAGTAATGCAGATTATTCTTACCTATCTAATGATCCCCCAGATACTACATCAGTGTCTGTTTCATCACCAGTGCACAGTAGCACAAAAACATCTCCGTTTTTCCTCCTTGTGAAACTTCTGCCCAGGAAATCTCGCATAGGTATCTCTTTTTGATACCTTTGGGCATCTGGAGGAATGTTTACATAAGTGATAAGTGACAGAACATTGAATTGTAACAGTAGCAAAAGTAAATGCAAATCAGTGAAATTATAAGAAAGGAGTCTTCTTCAAACTTCTAAAGCAAGGAAGTCAAACAAATAGGCAGGTGAAACAAATTGTTTAATGAACATGTATTTATCTTCATTTTGAAAGAAGTTAATTAAAACCTTCTTTAAAAATGAGAACTAATTCCATGCTAAGAATATTTATTATGCACCAATGTCTCTTGCTTACCATGGTTACTAGAAAAAATAATTCCCCGGCTTTCTGGTGCATTTACTTATTTGCCATCTTAATACGGACATGTCTTAAGTATTCCCATTGTCATAGTTCATTTACATCCAACTTAAAGAAATGAATGGATTTCTGTGAAGAGCCATGAACAAAATCCAAAAGAACAGTTTTTCATAGTGTGACAATCAATATTTCCTTGGCTAGGTAATATATTTGAGACTGTAGGACTGCTTGGTTTCTTTGCTGTGATGGAAACCCCTTCCAGGCCTTAATTGAAATGTTTTGAGTTCCAGGTTCCATATTACATATAGTAGCAAACTTAAACTTATCAATAGTAGTTTGAAAAGTGGGGGATTTCATGAACTTAATATTTGAGATACAGTAACCAAGTAGTGCAGTAGGATTCTCATTACAGCCAGTCATTTCATGAGCGAACTAACACTTTCATTCCCCAAATTACTAATTTCATGGTGTGACCGTAACATATAACCAGATTAGAAATTACCTCTTTTCCCAGATTCATGCTCTTGATGTTCAAGAGGATTGATTTTCCTTTTTCTTGTCAGGTAAAAGGAAGACGTAATTATATAAAAATAAGTCAAGGGGCTCATAAGCTGAAATTTTGAAACAACTACAGTATGTGCTCTACGTAATGTATTCCTAACTGCTTTTAGTGCTGAGTTATGCAATTGTTTGTAGCTAAACGAAACAGGCTTCTGTTGTGCATGACCTCACTTTATCTTTTTTTAATGATTAATTCTGTAGCATTCTAAATAATATAATAGGAGCTACTGATAATCATATTCTGTTGAAGGTAACTAGATTTTCCCTGGATTCTGTATCCTGTTTGATCTGTTGTTTTGGCTGAATATACTTGTTTTTCCTTCCTTCTAGAAGGCTTGGGATGTTTGTTTTTTCTTAATCTGCCTACTTAAAAAAAAATTCTCAGTTTACTATGAACAGTAGTCTTCCAAACCATTTCATTATTACATTTGTTACTACAAGCATACTACAGAGTAGTAATAGTTTCAGAAACTAAGGTTTGTCTCCTTACGCATATGAATGCATCACTTTTCCTTTCAGTTGAGTGTATTAATGTTATCTTCCTGCTTTTCTCACTTACCTTATTTGCTAAGTATCAGTAATATTCTCCATATGGGTTCCTAGAGTTATTTATATGCAAGTACAGTCCTCTGTTTGTAAGCTGCAAAACAAATGACAGAATCATTTGTGTGTGTCTGTCTGTGTGTGTAAGAGAACTTGTTTATGTTCATGTGTGTGTATATGTATGTGCATGCACACACATACATTCAACCAGTCATACTAGAGCAGGCTTATATCTTTTATTGACTCGATTAATAACTTTTGTATCTGGTCTCTGTCCATGGCAGTTAATAGGAACTGCCATGTCAAAGTCCTCATCCTCCCACACATACCAATATTTTTTGTACTTTTTCAAAGCCACTGATTGAATTTTCCACTCCTCCACATTCTGTCACCATCTATCACCACTTACCAAATACTAGAACTGTGTGACTGGTACTGGATGTGGGTGGGGTGAGGTGGTGAGAGCACGCCTGAAAATGTCTTGGCTATAGTCTCCCAACTTCAGACAGTTGTAATCATTATGTAGTTGTTTCTTTAAAAACATCTGGGCCTAGAAGGAACATCACAATAACTTAAAAATTTAGAATATTTAAAAGTTTGGCAGATTAAAAAAATAAATCTTTTAAGACCAAGGAGTTAAATATAATTGAAAAGTCTAAACAAATTTAATGACTTACCTAAGTTAAATTAAAGTGAGACCAGACTAAGGAGTTTCAAAGTCAGGATCCAACCATTAAAAAAGCCTTATCCCATGTTCCCACCAGTTTAGCCTATTCTGTTGATGACACCCAAGCTGCTATTAGTGCTTCTTGTTTCTCAAGGATTCTGGGAGCACTAAGATAAGCCACCAAGAGAGGAGAGTTTTAAAGACAAGAAGAGAAAGCTTACTTCTTGCTCTTAGAGATAGTTTGGTGGCAGGGGATGTTTGAAAGGGGCCACACTATTTAAAGCAACAGCAACACAAACAGTAGAGCCTCTCATTCACATCTTAAAGCATGATCAGTTTCATAAAAGGCATGGCCATGTATGAAAATCCATCTGACTCGAAAACCATTTAGAGCTGCATTTGTAAGAGTTAGAACACTCACAAGTACATGCACATCTCAGAGTTTTCTATTATTATTACTAAAGCCAAGTGAGTGTTCTAACTCTTACAAATGCAGCTCTAAATGGTTTTTGAGTCAGATGGATTTTCATACATGGCCATGCCTTTTATGAAACTGATCATGCTTTAAGATGTGAATGAGAGGCTCTACTGTTTGTGTTGCTGTTGCTTTAAATAGTGTGGCCCCTTTCAAACATCCCCTGCCACCAAACTATCTCTAAGAGCAAGAAGTAAGCTTTCTCTTCTTGTCTTTAAAACTCTCCTCTCTTGGTGGCTTATCTTAGTGCTCCCAGAATCCTTGAGAAACAAGAAGCACTAATAGCAGCTTGGGTGTCATCAACAGAATAGGCTAAACTGGTGGGAACATGGGATAAGGCTTTTTTAATGGTTGGATCCTGACTTTGAAACTCCTTAGTCTGGTCTCACTTTAATTTAACTTAGGTAAGTCATTAAATTTGTTTAGACTTTTCAATTATATTTAACTCCTTGGTCTTAAAAGATTTATTTTTTTTAATCTGCCAAACTTTTAAATATTCTAAATTTTTAAGTTATTGTGATGTTCCTTCTTGGCTCAGATGTCAACATATGCATGTTTTTAAAGAAACAACTACATAATGATATCAGGATCCTAGTTGCTTCAGTGCAGGGCACAATAGCACCTCATGTACCCCTTGAGAACTCACCAATACTCACTTCCCAGTCCACACCACTCACCAATGTGACCAAATTAACAACAGTACCACCCCTGTTTAGTCCCATGTGCCCTGCAAGCAATCAGTGTGGGATAGTTGAAAACTCCTTATCCATCTCTACTCAATCTGCCAATCAGGTAAGACAGGGCCAAAAATCCTATCTGACCCCAGAGTGACTCACACTGGACCACAGGGAGGGATGGTGGGCCGTTCATTACCAAAGAGGACTGGCTGGAGGCAGGCTAGCCTAGAAAAGGCTCCCTGCTCCTACCCCCAGCCAGATCTTCCAGGTTTCCCAGCTGTCTGTCTCACTTGAGGGGGGTGGGGGATATTCTCTGCCATCACAAGTCATTGCATTGGCAGAGCTGTTCCTTATAAGAGCACGCTTGGGCAGTTTATGCCACCATCTCATAAGCCCATATTTGCTTTGTAGTTGTGTCTTGTTTGGTCATTCTTGCTTGTTTTCTCAGTAGCGAGTGCCGCATGCTTCCCATACCTAGGATATTTCATCAGTTGAGAACATTCTTAGATGCCAACCTTTGTTGGGAAAGAGTTCCGGAAAAAAATTTAACAACAAACTTTTCATTCATAGCATTACGCCAGTCTTGTATGTTATCGTAAGAACTTGAAGCATAGCTTATTGTACTTTGTTGTAGTCAAACTATTCATTTCTTGTTTGTGGTGGCACTCTGTCTCAGCAATAGCAGCAGGAGCAAACTAATGCATCAGTATGCTGTGTTGGTCATATGTGACTGCAAAAAGAAATAGGTTGCCCAAACATGACTGAATAAATTGCACCTGTCAAATGCAAAGCCTTTGACCATTTCCACTCATTCCACTTTACCTACTGCTTCAGACAATGGGTGAGGCATGACAATAGTTTCTAATATTTCCTAATGCAATTGATATGTGTTTTGAAAAGAAACCCTCATATTAATGGTTATGTTTTATTCATATTTAAACATTTTCTTAATTTTATAGGTTTTTTAAATAGTTTTAAATGTCTTAACTGTTAGAGCAGTATGACAATGGTACCAATTACCTCAGGAGGTGGTGAGCGCTCCAGTGCTGGAGGCATTCAAGAGAAAATTGAACAACCGTCTGTCAGATCTGCTTTGATTTGGATTCTTGCATTGAGCAGGGGGTTGGACTTGATGGCCTTATAGGCCCCTTCCAACTCAATTATTCTGTGATTTATTGGTTTCTCTTTAATCTCTTTCCCAAAGCTGCCTTAATTTTCCAGGGAGGACAACGGGTTCAATCCAGAGTAAAGCGCATATAAAAGGACTGAGTTCTCTGCCCTGTCTTCTCCATGTCAGTTCCTTAGACCCCTGAAAATGTTTCACCAAGGATTGGTGGGCTGTGGTACAAGGACTGGAATCTTATTTATTTATTTTTTAAAAAAATTTGCTCCCTTTCCCATTCCCATTTCCCTGCACCACATTGTCATACATTCTATGGGGTCCTCTCCTCTGAATGAAGCACTTTCAAAGGTCTGGGAGGCTGCTGGGGAGAAAGGGTCAGAGATATCAGCTGCTCCCATTAAGTGTGCACATCTGTAGGACTGAAAAGTTGATCAAATATGAAAGGATTGGTTAGCACAAATGAAAATCTAGACCTCTAGAATCTGGAGCAGTAACATCAAAGTATATTCATCTAAGCAACTACTGTGCTAACATTATTAAATAAATGGACATCTGCAAGCATTAGAGCTTGGTGTGTCATACTCCCCCAGTCTCATAAGCATTGCACATTCAGATGGTATGGCATGTTTTTAAAAAGCAAAGCAAAACAAAACAAACTTAGAGTAACAAAGGACAGTAGATTAGCAAGATTACAAAGTTCTCGCTTCACAGTATGTTGACAGATACCCAACTGTTAGTGTTTCATTGTAACAAGGATACTTGAGCACATTTCTTCTCTAAGCACACAGAATGCACTCATTTTCTATAGTCTCAAAGTCCAGTGTGTGCCTGTGTTGCCATTTGCATCACACTGCAGGGTTCTATGGAGTTGTGATAGTAAAGCCTCTACCATTTTGTTTGCTGGTGGGTTTTTTTTTATCACTTCTTTTGGGTTTTCAAGTGAGCCACCTTCTGTAATCATGTTCTGGATGTCTGTAAGCAGGCAAGCAAGTAATTCTCTCTGACTGTATGCTTACCTTTTCCTGGGTGAAAATGAGACAATTTACATATGCAGCAGAATCATAATATCACTAGAGACTGCAAGCACAAGTCTGCAGATGTAAATCCCATTAAACAACCCTCTATGCTCAGGCAATGCTAGCACATGGGATGGGGTAGGGGAAGTTTCTCAAAGGTGCATCCTGGCATGCTAAGAGCCTAGTTTCATATGAACAGATCAGAAGATCCTCTCTCCAAGGCAGATTCTTTCTCCAACAAAGTCCATTTGGAAAAGGCACCTCAAACTTCACAAGTACATAGCCAATAGCTAAGGCACAAGCCATGTGTGTGCATGTGTGCATGCATATGTTCATTTATTTTGCAGTTCAGTTTGGGTACAGTTACCGTAGAATAGCAATCTGGGGTTAAAGCCAACAACAGTCAAGTGTTCTGTTGGATCATATGAACATTCCTGCCAGAAAAACTGCACCAGCTACACGAACGTTCATGCCCCATAATTTATAGTGACTTTACAGCACAACTTGGAAATCTTACTTTTTTGTATTGCAACTCCCAAAATTGCCTTGCCAGCAATACTAATTTGGGGATTATTGTAATTTAGAGTCCAAAATATAGCTTTTGGCTAGATGTGAACTGGATGCAGAAATTCAAGGAATGGATTTGCAGGCATAAATTCAGTTGCTGTTCCTGGCCAAAGTCAACCCACTCACTGAAGCAGTGGAATTTATGTAAATACTGACATACCATACCAATTCAGAAATCAATTCAATGGGTTAGAAGCAGAAATCTGATTTAGGCCATTCACTGTAATAAGGAGGTGCACACCTTAGCAAGAAGGTCATTTTGTTGTCACTCCCAAGATTTGTGTGTGTGTGTGTGTTTGGCAAGTCAATGCATTCAGTGATTACTTGAGCAAGAAACCTGTGTTGCAGAGCACTCTACAATGATAAAATATGCCAGTCTCACAATGTGGCTGCCACTTTATAACAGCTTCTGAAAATGATCCCTGTATGATGAGACAGATAGAGGATAGGTTTTTAAAAAATTACTATTATTTTTCTTGCCAGAAACATAGCTGTATGGAAGAAATTGGATACATTCCAGTACTTATTTATTCCCCCTGTCCCCCAAGATCAGAACAATCCAGCCTTCAGCAGTATTATGCAGACAGAAAGTAAGATGAGCTCAAAGATCTAGTAGGCCTTTATTGTTTTTGTCCAGAATAAATAGTTTTACTTCTGTGTTGCTACAAGATCTGTATCTGCTGCCCTCAGATGGGATCTCCCACTTAGTTTGCAGGTTTCAAAATAGCGTTCTTCATCAGCGTGTAGCTAGGCAATTTTAAGCCAGGAGAGACAGAACCAATTTCATTGATGAGAGCCTTATTACTTTCCAGAGGAATTTTTAGCGTGAAGAAGGAGAAATCTCCTCTCTTAAATGATCTGGATTGGACACGTTTCTAACAACGAAATGTGACCAAAAGCTCTGAAAACTCTAGTTTCAGAGCTGACAAAAGTAAGCGATGAGGCCTGTCCAGAAGAAAAATGGGAGCAGTTAACGGGATTTTCTATTTTGCACGAGATTATTGTGCTTATAGAGCATGGCAAAGATAATATCAGGCTGCAAAATGGAGGAGGGGCAACTCTAAAAGAGGCTTCTAATTAGTCATATTTGTCCTCTGCACACTACTTTTCTTTTTGTCTTTCTCCCCCTCTTTCTGTTTTGAAGAGGCAGTGAAGTGCAGAGGTGATGGCAGTTAATCATGTCAGAATCCTATCCAGCATGCCCTTCCTTTACTGTTAATGAGAAGAATTTTCACCTTGTTTTAAATGTAACTTTAATTAGATGAAGGCTGCAAATATAGATATCAAAGTCCTCAGTGGGGGAAAGGGGGAACCTATTCTGACTTTTTCATTATCTCAAGCACCAATTATTCTCAGGCCTGCTTCTTATGATCCATTTTGTTCTGGGGTTGCAATAGTCAGGTGCAAATTATGCATTATATATAAGTGGGTTAGGAAGAGACGATGTATCTGTCATTCGTTCTTTTGCTCTGCAGCTATCTGTTTTCTGGTTACTATTGTAGAATGCTTTGAAGTGCAGATGGGGAAGATCTAGCTTGTAACAGAGTGTGGCATTTGAGCTAAGGATACGAGGCTTTCTTAGGCATTCAGGATTGGGTTTGTCTGAATATGGGAGGAAAAGAGACCAGTTAACTCTACAGCCTCTATCATTGCTCTCTTCAGGTTCAATAGTGATAGTGTGAAGACGACAGTGTCTTTTACATGTACTACTTTTTTAAGCAATTGGAAACTCTGATTTTTCAGGTTTCTGAATTGTATGGAGAGACAGTATGTACAGCAGAGGGTCTCCTTTTAGCACTGCTGTTCTCCACATGAAGGAGTGTTGATGAAGGGGATGGAGATCACCTGCTCCTTCTCAGCATGCCTTTGTGTTGACTCTGTCCTGAATGTAGCAATAGAGATATACTGGTCCTTGTATCTACATTAGTGTAACACCCTTATTAGAACAACCAAAAGGCAATATCGGTGTATGCACTTCCAGCTGCCCTAATAAAGTTTGTTATATTCTGTGAACTTAGTTCTGATTTTTGTTGGCCCTATGAATTAATAGCCTCCAAAAGATCCTATCATTTACAGCCCTGATTAGGTCTTGCAGACTAAAAAGCTATTCCGGTAATATGGATTTGAGATTATTAATTATGTGCTTTCTGTGGTCTTCATAGTCCTTCGCTTGCCTTTTCTGCTTATCCCTACGTGAGGACAAACATCGTGAGCTTTAAAACATTGCAAAGAAAGATTTGGAAATTCTTAATGTCTACTCCATTTAGGAATAAAGCCTTAGGTTGTAGCAGTGGTGGTAGTGACTGAAGTAAACCCCATTAAAATCAGTGGGGTCTGCTTCCAGGTTAATCTGCACAGAAGTATGAATATGCTTTTAGCCTTCCAGCCAAACAAAATGAAAGAAAATGAATATGCAAATAGTGCAAAGTTGTACACTGTCAATTTAAATTGAAAGTGAAGTCTTGCAAATGTGATTCTTTCCTTTCACTCTCCCTTCAGAGATACTTCTATCTTATTGGAGAAAAGAGTAACCAAGAAGAGGCTTCCTTCTAGCAGATCTGTTTTCTAAATCCATGATGTTGTTTGTTTCTCCCATGATGAATCACGTAAACATGAGATTTCCATGCTGATGCGATTCAGTGGTATAGAGAAAGCTGTATCTCATCATTCTCTTTAAAGCATAGATTGGCTTTCATAATTTAAGACCAACGTATGTTGCAGTCGAGCAACGGTATCAACAAACACATGAAAAACAAGCCTGCAAATTAGGTCAATCCCATCTCATTGCTATGATTTTCAAAATTAATTTGCCAACTTCAGTACTATTATGAGACAGAAGATAGATTGCAATTCTTTTGTGTTTAATAGATTTCCATAATGCTAGTAGAAAAAAATTGAAATAGCCTTAAAAACAAGAATACATGGGCAGCTTATTTTTCAGTTCTTCTGTTTTTTGGGATCTATCTCTGACTAGCATACATAAATATATGGGAAAAACATAAGATGATGGTTAAGCATATTCTTTGATATCTTCAAATTTTGGTTCTTTTGTTTGTTTGAAGGACATCTGAGTTTCATTCTTGAAAAAGCTACACCGTAAACATTGCCTTGTTTTCCAATGTGGTTTTCCCCCCCCTCCTTTTTGGGAGGGGATGATGATCTAGCTGGGTTTAAAGATCATGTCCAAAGTGCCTACGTTAACAGCTCATGTCTAGTTTCTGGCAGTAGGGCAATAATTTTTACATTCCTGTCACTGTGATGGGTGACATTTAATGTACGGTGAAGGACAACAATGAATTATTATGCACTCTGAAATGAATAAGTGTTTTGCTGGGATGCTCAGTGTTAAACTAATCTACTGTCAAGAGTGCTGATGTCACATTGAAAAGAAATACCAGTTTTCCTGCACAGTCTTAAGATGGAGTTGTTCCACCTTGACTTCCAAAAGCCATATACTTTCCCCCTCATTGCCCATATATACTTTCATATTTATATTTTAATTTAAATGTTAATCCAGTATCTAGAATGAAGCACTAAATTACAATCACTACAGCTCTTTGTATATCTGCCAGAATCTTTTGCTGTACATTTTGGTTTCTCTATAATGCCCATTTTCCCTTTCAAAAGTAAATGTTTTTCCAATTAGCATTTAGCATTAAAACAAATCATAATGACACCCCTCCCTGCATGATTGTTCTTACCATGAGAAGGCTTTATGAAACAATCACTGTTTGGTTATTATTAACCAACAATCACAGTCAGCCTCACAGTCCTCTCAAGAACTGTATTTGAGGTAGACTTTCTAGTAAGAGTAAAATAAGGGTAAAATGGAATTCTGATGCACCATTTCTATGAACACAAGTCTCTGCAGGTATTAAAGATGAAGTGTGGAGCACTCAAAACAGAAACATTTCGTATTGTGGGGGCATGGATATGTTTCAGTTGCGGGGGGCTTGTACCCATATTTTAAAGATAATCAAGATTAAGAACTACTCATCATGTGGAGATGGTTTCGAGTGCCCTTCTCATGACTAGCATAGCAACCACGCTATATGCTGTGTTTCTTCTTTTACTTGAATTTTAAAAACAGGTGAAAAGTATTCAAAGCCCAAGTCATCTTTCTGCTTTCTTTTTGTCTAGTTCAGGTTAATTTCGTAAAGTGTATAAAACTTATCTTTAAGAAATACACAATGCAATACTGAGAAACAGGACTTTGATTGCTAAAAACTTCACAACTTTGGTAAAATATCGGTTTGATTTGTGCTAACTAAAAATAGTTCTTTTGAAAAAATACCACTGGCTTTACCCCAGATACTAGATGTTCCCTTGGTAAAATGCAATTTCAGATAACATCAGCCTTGCATAGGAGGATAGTTATTGTGCGGTGAACACTGATATTAGTATAAGTAATGGTTGTAAATACTCGAGGTGAAGTGGTTGTCTTATGTTTATCACATTACAAAGAGGAAAATATAAGATGCTTGTTTTCTTCTGCCCAGTGCCTGCCTAGCTCCTATCTTTCTTTTTAAAAATCTTCAGACTCCCTGGGGCACAAAGACTGGTTGTAGTCTTAGACAGTGTGTCAGCTCAATAAATATTTTCAGTAGACTAGCTTCTGGGAAATGCACTCAGCTCCTGCCGATTTGTTTCAATTTAGAAACACTAGAGAGCCTGGCTAAGTAAATCACAGAAGCTAATTGTTTTAGTCTGTGAAAACAGCAGATACAGAAGCACAAACATTTCATTGTTACAACCATGTGATTCATGTTATAAAAAGGGTGTTGAAAAGTCATATACATCCATATAATTCTCTCTTTCTCTTTTTCAATCTTTCTCCCTCTCTCTCTCACACACACACACACTGAGAAAGTGTGTGTGAGGAGGGGGAGGGAGAGAGAGAAAGAGAGAGAGAGAACTTTATGAAGAGTCCTGCATCTGCCTTGGATAGAAAGAGTATCTGGAGGGGAAAGAAAAGAGGGACAGCTTCAGAACTGTAAAGACAACTGCCCCAGACTGGTCCTAATTAGGGCAGTTGAGATTTCAGTGCTGTGCTTCTGCACTGTAGCCAAATAAATCCTGGCTCCATGTGAGAAGATACTCTGAAGTGTTGTCAGAAGAAATATTACCCCTTTCCTAAGCCAGAAGCATATGGATTGGCATCCCATTCAGTGTACAGAATTGAGCATTTTTTATACTTTAACAAGAATTAGTAACAAGAATTGCTATTGGTTGTGAAAGCCGACAGAGTAAACGGAATTCTACCTCCCCACATCCGGTAGTCCATGTGTATGTGTGTGTAGAAGAAATTATTTCAGTTCTTCCTCATTTGAGATATAGAAAAAAACGCTTTGCAAAGAAAGAGCATACTTACTCACTTCTCTGGGGCCATAACGAGATTTAATTTAATCTAACAGGGTCTGTGGCAATCAAAGCACTATGCAACAATACTAACCCCATACCACTAACCACATGATCATCTCTGCTTTTCAGTCAGACAAGCCATATCTTAGTTTTGAAGGTAGTTTTCTTCTGTCCTGACCCATTGGGGAACACCTCTTCAGATGCCAAGGAAGCCTTCTTGATGCACTCTCCACAGGCTCCATGGCTGTAGGTTAATTTTATTTGTTTGGCCCCAAAGGGGATCCTTACTCCACTTGCACTTGACACAGCCCTTCATGGCAAATTTCAGAAATCCCTCTATTACACTAATGATTTCCAGATTATGTGTTCTCTACATAGGAAGAGCTATGCTCCTTCACTGTGCATTACTTTCCCACCCAGCACTGTCTTTGTGACCAATCACCTCACCAATTTATGTCAACATCTGTAGGTAATTGAACAGTCATACTGTTCCTCCAAGTCTATCCAGTAAACAAAAACAACAACAACTTTTACTTGGGTGATATGAACAAACTAGTGCTAGAGTGATAGAAAAGCATGACTGGCGAGTGAGAGAACACTAAATTGGTCCTGCTGTTGGCAACACCATCTGAAACAGCTGCTCTTTCCCTGTGGAGCTTATAGAACATATCTCTGTGCCATGAACTTATTATAGTAAACTACCACCTTCCTGTTCCGTCTCAAATTTTTCCTATCTTAAACACAAAAATATCTTGGAAGGGATTGCCATACCCTCCCTGTTTCCAGAAATGTCTGGTATGATTATTTAAGTCCAATTTTAGGATAGAAATGGGGGAAATGAAAAGATGTACAATGATTAATTTTAAAGTTATTATGCATGTAAGTCTGTACAGTGTGTCTGTGCTGAAGATCACTGATAGCAATGGGGTTTTTCATGAATAACAGGGATGTAGTTGTTGGAGGGTTGTTGTTGTTTTTTGTGTTTTTTTGGCATATCTTATTCCTGAGACAATGTGTTGAATAAAGATATTGCTTAATCTGACCTACTATGGCACTTCTGTCAAGAGTATTCTTCCATCAGTTCATCCTCAGTGGCATATAATATTTTTCCCCAGTTCTTGTTTGAATGTTCCTTTATGTACATGCACCTACTTACTGTGTAGAACTGTATGAACAACTATTAATACATACAGTATAGTGGTTTTAAAGCAAAAAACCCTACGAGTTTTACTTGTCCTCTTTCATTCATGGACGGTAGCATTTCAGGATATGTATAAAGTTTGCTGAACAATTAAGGGGAAATGCAGTTAATTTGAGATAGACAAATGAATGTGTAACAAGATGTTAAGCTTGCTGTATTAGTATATGAAGCAATGGTGAGGAGAAATGGCCTTTTCTGTAGGCCTTTTTGAATGTTACTGGCATTATGACTATTCCAAATCCAGGGATGCAACTGTCATCTAAGTTGGTTCAGAATATGCACCGGATATTTATTTTAATATGTTTAAATGAAAAGAATTTAGGTAAGTTTCCCCTGCTTTCCCCCTGTTTGTAGATCTTGATAAGTATGTCTAACTACTTAGATAGGCCACAAAGCATGCAAGAGACTTGAAAGTTATTACTATTTTAAACTGTGCAACTGTAAATTACGGAGTGGTAAACAGGTAAGCATTCTATCTTGGGGGAAAGGAAGAGTCAATCAAAATGTTGATATGTTGTATGGAATTTTTGTTAGCGATCAAGTTATCTGCTTTAAAATAGAGAGAAGATATGTTTAGTGTAATTTGGAGGGCTGGGGGCCAACTAAATCCAAAGCAAAGAGAGCTGTCTTGGCACAAAACAAATTGTAAAATCTATACTGGGGTGACACCTTTATATAAAATACAAAATACAATCCATAGTTATTGTAAAGAATTTCTATACCTGTTTGCCATTACTGAACATCTTTATTTTAGTCTTCTCTGCTCTGTTTATCTGTCTTTAGCTATTTACAAATTTAAAACAGTATTCTGGATAAATCTGTCATTCCCTTATAATGTCTGTAGTTATGTAGGCCTAGTAAAGATCCATAAAGATAGAGGCCTGAAATTCAAATTATTTAATTAAGTGTTAGATAAGCATGAGATAAACTTGATGGTATTCTGTGTGTCTTTACATTGCTGAAAATCACTGGTGCTAGAACAGCAAATATGTTTACTGAAGTTGTTATGTTAGCGGTGTACTTTTAACATAAATAGGAACTCCTTTTCTAAGGTGTCAGTTGTGCAAACAGGTAAACTGTTGCCAGCAAATTGCTTTGCCTCTAAAAGTTACGCTGTTTGCTTAACTACATAACAGGATTTCAGCCAAAGATTTTACATTAATACTATCTATATTTGCCACAGTCAACCAGTATTTTACTCCCTAATATGCGTTAGGATATCCATCTGGATGTACTTTTGGACTGCTCTCATTCATTTCAGTAGGACTTGCATAGCAGAAATTCCTAGTGGATTCTGCTCATTTCCAACATGCCTTCAAAATATGTAAATGGACAATTTAATTCTTGGAAGGCTTTAAAATGAATACAGTGGGGATTAAATCAAAGCTTTTATCTTTTAAAAGAGTGGGATAAGTGTTTTTATTTATTTTTATTCTTTAAAGCCACTCTGCCAAACATTGTGCTTAGGTTAAAGATGGTTCTGCAATGGGGCTCATTTTACATTGATATTGCATCATGTGGATATTTTAAGCAGGTTAATTTCTGATGGACAGCAATTATGCTAAAGGAGTTGGGTTCTTTTTTTGTAATGAGGCAATGTTTTTGAAACCTTGGAGAAGCTGTAATGAAGTATTTTGATAAACCTTCATGATGAAAGTCACAGTGACTTAAATACTAATCAGTCTGCTCTGGGGCAGCAGACAACTAATACTAACCTTACTGTACTTGAAAGTGGGGACAAGAATGGGGAAAATTGGCCCCTCCCACAATATCTTATCATTGCTGTGCTGTGTAGAGGGGTCTGTAAATTGAAGTCTAAATCCTCTGAAGGGCCAAAATATCTCACCACTCCTTTAAGGAACACATTGTGGTTGTGGTTGTTATGTGCTGTCAAGTTGCCTCCGACTTATGGTGACCCTATGAATGAGACATCTCCAACATGTCCTGCACAGTTCTTGTAAACCTGTGGCTTTCTTTAGGGAGTCAATCAATCTTATATTTGATCTTGCTCTTTTCCTGGAGCCTTCAACCTTTCCCACCATTATTGTCTTTTCCAGAGAATCTTGCCTTCTTGTGCCCAAAATATACAGCCTCAGTTTCATCATTTTTGCTTCCAGAGATAGTTCATGCTTGATGTTATCTAGGACCTGTTTGTCTTTTTGGCAGTTCAGGTTATCCACAAAGCTGTCCTCCAGCACCACATTTCAAACAAATCAATGTTTTTCCTGTCAAATTTCTTTACTGGCCAGTTTTTCACACCCATACATGGTGATCAGAAATACAATAGTGTGGATGATCTTGGTCTTGGTCTCCAGTAACACATCCTTACATGTTGTGGTACTACACAATAATTTGTGATTTGGTTAAGGTATTATGAGATTTATTTACTTCATGCTTTTCTATGTAATGTCTTAATTCGGAAATGTGGTGGAGACTAGAAATAAGTGGCTTACATGGCTTATTTTCATGCTCTCTTTTAATGTCTGAAGTGTAACATTTATTTCTCATGCATAATGAGATGTCACTCTGTAAGATAAAACCACTGTACAACTTCTAATTTGTGAAATGATTGAATGGGCCCATTCTTGGATCACTTTATCTGCCTTTGTCCATAGTGTACTTCTATTCTCATGTCAAGGTATTTCCCACGTATACTCTCAGTCTACAACAGACAGACAAACAAAGGAACACAAGCAAGAATAGTGCAGATTGAGTGAAGCCCAGAAAGAGAGGTTAGGTCTATTGATACCTATAGATGTTCCCTTTTAGCATTTATTACATATTACATTAGACAAGGTTTGTGTTTTTCAGATGTTATCAACCTACTAAGAGCATGCCAGCTTGTATTAAGATGGTTCAGTGTGGTTTTTGACATTGGCCTCAGCAGACTGTCAAGTTTCTTCTTAGGTTTCCTCAGGAGACACACCATATATAGAAGGCTGTGGCAGTGAAAAGCAATGGCATTATATTGATTGTTCTTGTTGAACCTAATACTGCAGTTAATTGCAGGTCTTTTCATTTATACACCTTCCCACATAATTGGAAGAGAATCTTGCCTGTCACAAGCAGTCTTAGGTGAAACAGAACCAATATAAGAGACACTGTGCTGTAGGAGCAAAGCTTGAAAACTTTAAGGTGACTAAATGGGAGGTATTGGGGGGGGGGAGAGGAAGAGAGAGATTGTAGCCTTTTTTAGACATTTCCAGAGGGTAGCTGTGTTAGTCAGTTGCAGGAAGGAACTTCATGTGGCAGTTTAAAATTGACAGGTTTTATCTGGCATAAGATTTCATGGACTTCAGCCCTCTTCATCAGTTGCATTTGAAGAACTGGGCTAAAATATACAATTTGTTAGTCCTTAAGGTAGTTCAAGACTCCCTGTTCTTTTTCATGGGGCATTGCTCCTACATCTTTAGTTTCACATCATTCTGAACTAAATACTAAAATGATGGAATTGTCTATTAACTTTTTTGTTTAGCTCCATATTTAGTAATTTCACCATTCTCAGAGCTTGATCTCATTACCAGTAGAACCGGGATTTGAACAAGGTCTAGCAAATTTTAATTTGTTTTTTAAAAAAAGTCTTCTACATAATGTACAAGAAAACCCGTTCCTCCCCAACTCGTTTTTTGTTCTGAACGGTGCTATTTTAACTCCTCTGCCAGCAGCTGTTTATTTTAACTCTGTTAAAACTCAGTTTTATGAATTGACTTGTCCAATGTGCACTCTTCTGTCACAGGAAATGGCTCCCCATTTGTATGCCGCTATGCTAGTTCTCCGTGTGTGTGTGTGTGTGTGTGTGTGTGTGTGTGTGTGTGTGTGTGTGTGTGTTTCTTTGTTCATCTCTCCTTTGTCAGGGAAGGAAGAGAGGTGGCTGGGAGGAAGTATCTTTGTTTGCCAGCCCAAGACTTCACTGTTGCCTCCTTGGAAGGAAGGAAGGAAGGAAGGAAGGAAGGAAGGAAGGAAGGAAGGAAGGAAGGAAGGAAGGAAGGAAGGAAGGAAGGAAGGAAGGAAGGAAGGAAGGAAGGAAGAGTTGAGGTGGCAGCAGTGGCAGCAACAGTGGTCTCTTGCCACCTCTTCCCCCTGCCTATCCTGAATTTCTCTGGGAGCTGGGGGGAGGTATTTTATTTCTTTATTCTTCATCTTCCTCTGCCTCTTTTCTTTTTTTTTTCTTGCCTTATTCATTCCCACTTTTCCTCCCCACGCAGCCTTTTCTGGAACAAAGTTTAAAAAGGGCAGAGAGAATACAGGAAAAACCAGTGGGCAGCAACCCCTAAATGTCACTTCCCTCTCTCTCTCTCTGTGTGTGTGTGTGTGTGTGTGTGTGTGTGTGTCAGAGAGAGAGAGAGAGAGAGAGAGAGAGAGAGAGAGAGAGAGAGAGAGTATATCCAGTCTTGAGGGAGGCAGCTGGGGAAGCTTGAGGTGCAGAGTCAGTGGAGTGAAGAGCCGTCTTTGGGGGTTAAAAATGGAGGCACAGATCCTCATGGATCCACACAATTTTTATGTGAGATCATCTGTAAACCACTGTCAATCATAGGCACCATCTTTGCCCCCAGTTTGGATAATGGCTTGGGGATAATCCCATGTTAAAACGGTGTGGATTCATGAGGATCCATACTTGGATCAGTGTTTTTGCACCACTGCAAAGCCATGCACCCTTCATGTATTATGTGGGTACAAATGGGACATATGATTTGACAGTGTTTGGGGGCAGATCCCATGCTACTACATGCTACTGACCCAGATACTATGTAATTATCATGTGATTTCTAAATCAATTCCATTTAGAACAAAGCTTACTGCAAGGCAAATGTAAATGTAAACAAGCCCTCAGGCACATACTCCAGCTGGTACTAAGACCAAGTGAGAGAATAAGACATGTAATTTTGCCTATGTACTCTTTGTCCAGGGCTAAACTCTCCTATCCTAAATGCCATGGAAACATGTTTCCTTCTTCCTCTGTTTCATAAAATGTTAAAACATTGAACTGAAGGTCCCTAAGTATCTTTTCTGCTGGGGAGGTGGAAAGATCAGGGTCTCCTTTAAGATACTTATACACCTGCATCCCTTAGTACGACAAACCTACTTTGTGACAGTGAAGTTATTCTATGACACCAATTTTACATAGAATCATTTTAGTATAAATCATTGACATTTTGTCACTTGATTTCAGAACATACACACCATCTTTTTTATTTTTTATTTATCTGCTGAAATGTTTCAACATGGATTATATTCACAGAATAATAGGAATTGTTGAGAGATAGTTTGGGAAGCATGATACATTTCTGCTTATCCTATTTAAGCACATACTGTATGCTGAATTGGTTTAAAACAATTGGGCATATCTAATATCCCCTTTTTAAAAAAAGCCAACATCATTTTATGGTAAGAAAAAAGTAGCGTTGTGTGTGAGCAGTTCATGGACTAGAATGAGGGAGTGCCTCACCTCTGAATTTTTTTGGGTGGGGGATGCTGCTTGCACTGGTCATGAGCCAGCCCTAGTTGTGTGTATATTTCATTGGTTGGCAAGAGTGCCTTCCAGTAGATTAAAAAAACAATCTGCTGTATCTTTTTGCTACTTGTTTTGCAAGCAGTTGAGCTTCAGAAAGAGCAAAGAAAAAGATAGCAGTACTCAAGATGAATCTGGATATTATCTGGTCCTCTTTGCCTCTTTTTGAAAAAGGCTGGCAATTGCACATGAAGATGTTAGAAAAGAAAATTGTAATAATGGAAAACTGATGCACACCATTGTGATAGCTGTAGAAGCAAAAAAAAAGTCATACATAATTACTGCAGTAAAAAGATAAGGTCTATAAGCTATACTGTGCCCATATAATAATCAGGAATACATTATATTGTCACTATAAGGTTGTCAGAACAACACAAAATTGATTATTCAACACATAACTAAAGAGACAATCAAATAACAGTGCAAAAGTTGCAAATATTCTGGAAATGTGTCTAGTATCTAATATCTCTTTTTTAAAAGAGCCTTATGGTGCAGTGGTTAAACTGCTGTATTGCAGCCAAAACTGGACTCACGGCCTGGGGTTCAATCCCAGGTAGCCGGCTCAAGGTTGACTCAGCCTTCTATCCTTCCGAGGTCGGTAAAATGAGTACCCAATTTGCTGGGGGGGGGATGTGTAGCCTGCATAACTGACTTTTAAACCGCCCAGAGACTGCTTGAAGCACTATGGGGCGGTATATAAGAAGCACACTTTGCTTTTTTTTAAAGTACCTTATTATAATTAGATTTTTATTAGCTGATGTGCCATCCTGAATCATGATTAGATCTTGTTCCTCACTTCAATACTGATTTTTCTCTTCGTTCATTTCTTCCATGACAGATCTCATGCCATGCCATTCCAGGGGCATTGCCTTTCCTCCAATTGGGGAGAGGTGCCAGCCCGTTCAAAAGTAGTACCTGCTGATCCTCCCATCAGGAAACCCAAAGTTATAGCTGATGTCTCTGGGGTGACAACTGATTTCCTCATAGGAAAGATGGCTGCTGGGTTCTTTGGTCTGTGGAGCCAGATATTTGACTGGCCAGGGACAGCCAAGGATCCCACACTCCAATGCAGTAGGCCATCACTAGTGTAACACACTTTTTCCCTGTCCCTGATAACTCTACAAAACTGTTATGTGCATATCTGACCCATAGGGAGCTCATGACCAGAGCAGGGGATACTCCACCTTGAAATTTTGGGGTGATATATTGTATCTCTGCAACTTTGCTCACATTATATAGATTATATTTATATTTCTAGCAGGGCTACCCAAAGCAGTAGATTCATTGATGGTTTCAAACTTTTTTTTCAAGTCATAATGGAATAGACATGGCTTTGCCATTCCCTTCCCTGTCCAGTTTTAATAATTACATCCTATTTGTAGTCCCATTAAAAATTACATAAGTTTTGGCTCACCATTTTGGAGTTGATCTGATGCAATTGTTCGGACTACCAATTACATTTTGGCCAAATTATTTTTTTATATATTCTGCATCAAATAATAATTATTCTTTAAAAGTGAGTTTGGAATTAAGTTTTGGTCCTAATCTACAGTATTTCTGAATATTGGACTGGTCAACAAATAGTATAAGAATACCTACTTCTTTGAGCAAATTCCATAAGATAATAAGTACTTCCTTGCTCTAGGAAAAAAGGGGACTGAATCCCAGTGGTCAAAAGATGAGGTCTAAAATTAGTCACAGTTTATTTTCAAAATGTCCATCTTCTGGAGAAACCTCAGTCTTTAGCCTCATGGTTGATTCTGATTTGCTTGTCTTTACCAGGTGAGCAGGTGGCAATTTTGATGCCTCATCTTTAATGGATGCAATTATCACAAGATTATACGGTCTACCATGTTAGGCATTCATGCATTTTAATATTTTGTTTACAGCCTTCCAGTGCTGTGACTTTCTCGCTAAAAACTAATGGAGAGTATTATAGCTTAGGTTTTAGTCCATCCAAGATAAAATATATTGTTAGCCAAACACGTTTGGGAATGACCTACTGCCAAACAGTTTAATAAATTTTGCAAGCTTTGTTGTTGCAAATAATTCAAAAAGAGGGTTCTGTAATGGGTGTGTAGTAGGGAACGATACACGTTGCATGTTAAAATTCTGTCAGTAGCAACAACGCAATAGCACATTTAACTAGCAATACAGCATGTCGTTTATATGATTTTGAAATTTACAATGTATCTAGCAGAAAAATGGCAAAACCATACACAATTCTCCAGGCTTGCTGCAACATATTTTGTCTGAACTTTTATATGAGTGGTATGCATTGACCACAAGATTCAGTTCGGACCCTAATGTACTTATTTGGAAAGCAGCCTGATTTGGTGCAAACCACTTCACAGACCTCTCCCCTTCCCCCACTTCACTCATAAACTAATTAGAATCTTAGGGCTTATCTACTGTACATTTACATTTGTCCTCAATAAACTCCATTCTAAATAGATGATTAAAATCATTTGACTATTTGAAACACTGTTTGGTTCCCACCTGGGAGATTGCCGGCAACAGCAGTCCCTATGTGAGGTTGTGTGTTTGGGTCTCTTCTCCCCCCCCCCCCCCCAAAAAAAAGCATAGAGACAAGTTGGTAATAAATAATAAATGTGGTGCATCCTAGGACGCATTCTGGCTGGGATGTGATTCTCCCCCAACCTTTTTATGCCCCTTCAGTATATATATATATATATCTTTCTCTCACACACACAGAGACGCACACACATGCACATGCACACGTGTGCACTCCTCCTGCCTAAGGAGCCTGAGGAGAGGGCTTGTCTTGTCTTTTCCCATTGAGGCTGTCTGCTAATCAAATCCTCCCTTTCTCTCCGCCTCCCAGAGACCAGCAAAAGCATTCTTGAAGGGACAGAAGCAGCCAAGCTTTGTATAAACAACTTTGCCAGCACACCTTCTCTCCCTCCCTCCTTCCTTCCTTCCTGCAGCCTCTCCCACCGCCTCTAGCTGGTTATCCCAAAGTACAATTTTCAGCTACATGGGTGTACATATACAGAAATGAATAGAATACATTGAGTTTCACATGCATACTATGTTCCACCTATAAAACACACTTCCCTGGCAAAGTAATCTGGGCTTGCGTTTGCATAATGGAGACACTCTTTTAAATATTGATTCATTTGAACATAAATGCATTCCAAAAACCAATTCTTTTACCAGTGTCATCACAACCTTACGCTGGAAACCCTGAGCCTCATGCTCATCCATTGTTTGT
Source organism: Intellagama lesueurii (assembly GCA_037013535.1). Taxonomy (NCBI): domain Eukaryota; kingdom Metazoa; phylum Chordata; class Lepidosauria; order Squamata; family Agamidae; genus Intellagama; species Intellagama lesueurii. Next base: position 253,760,295 of record JBAJHW010000001.1, read on the forward strand.
CACTGGAAATAAAGAAGCAGCGACACCTTTGTTTATTTGCACATTAAATAAACAAATTGGTTGAAATTTGGAGGTGATTAGAAGCCCCTTCTGAAGGGATGATGTCTGTTAATTTTCAGGAAAACAATTAATGTGTTTTTTTTGGGGGGGGGGTAGTCTTAATCTTTCCATTTAAGAAGTGGGACTACAAATGCCTTTTGAAAGAGTTGGGTGGAATTGATTGAAATTTGCAGAACTGGCTGATATTTGTAGGCTAAGTTGCCACGTTTTACACCAATATATGAAGTGGGTTTGATATAAGAAAAGCCTCTTCACTTTTTTAAAATTGGAATTAAGATGCCCCTTTAGAGGATAATATTCTTCATGAAAAGAATATAATATGAATTATTCTAAAATGAAAATTTTAGAAGATTGTGGTCAGAGCTGCACTTAAAGTTGGAGGGAGTGTGGAAAAGTAACAAGTTATTTGCTTTCCTTCCATGGCCTCAATCGATATCTTAGTTCCAACTAAAGTACACCCATTGAATCAATGGGAGCTTTGTAAGTCAACAATTACGTAAGTTTCATTGGTCAGTGGATCTACTTTACTTGGGATTATCAACTGGAGATAACAGCCCTGCTTTCTGTGAGCAACTTTATAGACACAATCAAGGTTTCAAAAGACAAATGGAAGGCTTATAGAGTTCTGGTTGAGGTTTGGGGATTTTGGTTTTTGGTTTTGGTTTTGTTCTGTTCAGTCTGAATTCACCAAAATCACAGAAACCTGATGTAGGACTGGTTGAATAGTTGACACTCTGTTGAGTAAATTCATGAAAGTTTACTTGGCAGAGCTTTTTGTGCACAGTGTATAATGCAAGGGGAGCCTTTGAAGTAGGCAGACTTGTTAAAAGGGCTCTTCTCCAGTTTGGTGGACAATTTACCATGTCTGTTGTATGATTGTTTCACACAGTTCGAATGGTGCTCGGTCAGATATAACCTTCTCATTTCTAAAACCCTCAAACATATAAGGCCCCATATGTCTGAGGGACAGTGTCCTTCTCACTAGTTCATTTCTCGGCTTTACATTAAGCAGAGAGAGATGGGAGACCTTCTCCCACCAGATATGCTGCCTGGTTATCTACAGCTATTACAACATGCTATGAACCATGATTTCTAAGAGGAAGATGGTTTTCTGCCATCCCTAAAGTGCAAAGGGAGCTGGACTGTGCTTATTTTGGAAGGTGATGTTAGCAATAGCGGTTCAGGCACTGAAGAGACAGCAGTGTGTACATGGTGTTTTATGTTTCCTATAAAGTGACCAATCTCCAAACAAAAGCAAGCTGCAAAGCAATGTGGATCATAATCAGACATCCTTTACTTCTTCAAACATCTTTGTTTCTGCTCGCAACACTGCGTTCTTATCGGTTTCCACCCATAGGGCAACGAAACACAGTGAAACTACAGGAACAGCCTCTGATGAGTCCCTTCTTCTGTCCAAAAACTGTAGTGCTTTAATTAAAAATAAGATCCATGTCAATATTTTTTCCTGATAAGAATTCTGATCTGTTATTCTCTGAGCTCATGTCTCTTCCCCTCTCTGCTGTCTTCCTTGTATCAGCAGCTCAAAGGAAAGCATTTCAGATTTTGGAGACACACTGTCTATGTCTTTCTCCCCTCCCCCCCAAAAAAATCTCCAAATAGCTCATAGCAGAGCAATTCAGAAGAATTTCAGTTAACTTCAGATAAATCTCAAACCCCTCCCAACCTGCTCAATTCAGTGTTTGGTCAGTTCTGATGCAAACCTATTCAGTTCTGAGGCAAACCCATTCCATTATCAACAACCGTGATGTTGGGCCTGAGGACCTTACTTTCTTTTTCTGAATTATGAGCAGGCACATTTTGGACTGGGTCCACGGTTGTGGTTAGAGATGTTTAAATCTGCTCACAGTTGCCCCCCACCCATACACTGAGCATTTTCTACTGAAGAAAAATGTATGTGGGAGGGGGAAGGTTAAAGTTTTCCCTATGTATGTGGTGGGCCCAATCCAGAGCTTCTTCCTGTGCTTAGTTCAAAGTAAGAAATAAAGTATGGTGGAAGGTACTTAAACAGTCTTTGGTGTAACTCTCATCTTGTTCATGGTGTTTTATGTTTCCTATAAAGTTATGGTTGATGTTTGAGCTGCATTTTTCTCACTTCCATTTTGGATCTAGATGTGAATGGAAATTGAATATTCACTGCAGAAATCAGTATAATGCACCTTGAGTTATGTAGATAATGTTGCAAAGGCTTAATTGGACATAGAATAGAAGAACAGAGGGAGAATATATTAATGAAATGTACTTGCTTCATATTTTTCCAAAGTTGATTGGAAGGTATCTGTTTTTAAATAATTGATTCTGAATAAAGGGTCTCTTTTTTCAGAGAGGAATTCAGCCCCAGAGTTTATTACTAAAACTCTGAGCAGATGCCTACAGTAGTTCTTCAGGCACATCTTAAGACTATCACAAGCTTTTCCCCTCCTTTGCTTGTTTTTTTCCTTCTCCTTTTTAGTTTAAGCAAAAAACCATTACCAGACAACTATCAGTGGTGATGGATCTTGCTTCTTTAGCAAAATCATCCTTCTTTTTTTTGGTCATGTATGTATTTTTAAATTTGAGCAGGAATTCTGATGCTAAAATTATTATTCTCAATATTAACAGGCTATATTCTATCCATAAAACTGAATGTGCTCACCTGCATGTAGCTATTTTCACTGTTAAATTGATAAAACTTATATTGATATGGAGTGTTAATATAGACTTCCCCAGGTCGTGGCTTATGCCGGTTGTACAATCTTGTTTGGCCTTAAACATCCCACAATTGCCCCTCAAGAGCAGGCACTCTCTGTGTGTATGCCCAGATAACTTTTTCTCAGATGTATCCAATGGACATCTGTCAAAGGTGGGGTTAATTGGAGGGGGGAGGTATCTGTAGTGGTTGTGACTATCTCACATGTTCCCAATAACACCTATGTGCATTCACTCATAGGGGGTTTGGTACATTCTCTTACAGTCAAACTATATATTACTTTTAATATGAAGCATATAGCTACATCTGAGCCCTTTCTGTATTCAGACGTAAGTGGGGGAAAGAACCGAATCTGGGTCCAAATTCTAAGGGGGAATATTTCTGCATTTTAAAAATCTGCAAGCCACCCTTTATTCTCATGGATTCCAGGATGGTCCATAACAATAAATATGCATTACAATATCAATAAAACAACAGAAGACTTTAAGTTCCATATAATAATACAACTAAAGGGATACTATACAGGATTGCCAGCTCAGAAGCATCCCATTCCCTGAGATTCACAGGAAAAAAAAACTGAGATTAGGGACAGGCACTTGTGATATCAAGGGATGAATCTTTGTGATATCAGAAAAAGTGGGGCAGACAAAGCTTGGGAGAGAAGCTGAACCTGCTTCTATGCTAGCTGAGTGTGGAGACAAACACAAGGGGAATCCGTGTAAATAGGCCCAGAATCTGGGTAAAACCTGGCTAACTATGTAATATGGAAGTCCAAAACAAGTGGTGGTGGTAGAATATCTTTGTGGAGGTTGAGCAGGTGGCAAAGGCCTCCCATGGAAGTAAATGGGGTCCTTTGGAAAAAAATGCAAATTACAGATATGGAGGATGTAGTCTAGACTGGGAATACAGCAGGTAACAAAGTATTAAAGGTTACAGCTTCCTTATTCTGGGGTGGTGCAGATTGGATCCCCTCCACTTAGATTAAGACATTTGCATCAAAAGTACCATTTAGTTTGACTTTCCAATCCCCAGTTTTGTCTTTATTTTGTTCTTGCACATGAAACAGACATACTTCAAGCATTACAAATACATTTCTTGTTTTCGAGAAATTACATATAATGTTACACAACTTTAAATGATTTAATGCTTCGTAACAGCAAGCGTGCATAAACACCTAATGATAGTGAACACGCCCATCAGAGCCAAAGCAAAAGGCAAAAATATGTTCAAAAGGCTTGATGGTGTACTTTAATTGAGGGGAGTTGATGTTTCAGTCTCATTTTACCATTTCCCACTCCAGGTGAGATGGATGTGCAGTTGCTCCCTGACAGCAATGTATGCACATGATAGACATGCTATAATTAGTTTACAGTACCCTGTAGTTTGAAGCCCAGCAGGAAGGTTTTTGTTTTTGCTTTAATTCAAGCAAGGTGAGTGTAAACAAGAAGATGCCGTGGAGTGGCAGCCTGCTATATTCACAAGGTAGTTCTTTAGTCATTAAAGAACAAAAATACCTGCTTTTTCAGTTCTGGCTCACCTTCTTCTGTTTTGGTAATGTATACTAGGAAATATTTTTGGCAGATTGATGATGGGTCAGTATTAAAGTTTATTTTAGATAATTTTGCCAATAGTTGCTGAAGATTGGAGTGCTTTATAAAGGCATTATTCCAGCACCCTGGAAATTGATGAAATAATGCAGTTGTTACACAACATAAGGCCTGAGTTTGATGACAGTTTTCATTTTTGGGTCCTGAAACCCACAAGCTGTAGATTGTTGTCAAGAAGTGCATGTAGGATTCAGGGAAGAGCAGAGTCTAGTTGCCAGCGTACTCTCAAGAAAGATCAGAAATATGTTCAGCCTAGGAACTATACTGATTTGCAATCAATGCATGAGTTTTTTCATAGTCCAATTCTAAATTGCACATAGGCAGGGTCATTCTATTCATGGGGGATTTGTTTTAATTTTAAATACAGTGACCGAGTTTGTGGGAAAGGCTCTGCAATGAAATTTCAGTTATTTTGAAAATGCTTTCAAACATCTCCATTGCAATTGATTTACTTTTATGGAATACTTTCACAAAGAGTTAGTAATTTTGATTTGCCACCAGCTGATGGACTGTGCATGCTTTTTGCACGATGCATGTGCTAAACACTGTGTATGGTTTATAAGATACAGACTGAACCATGTTTGTGTTAGGGATGTTCAGATGGATTCATACCTTGGCTGGGGTAGATTGGATTACCTTCAGCATCTGTTTCTGAAGCTCGGTGGTCTACAAATTGATGGCATAAGCATAAAAAGGCAGGAAAATGGGCAAGTATTGTTTAGATATGTGTGTTAATGTGTATATGTGTGTGTGAAATGCCATCTTGGAGAATATACCATTTCAAGCAGCCATTTTTCAGATATATAGGTAACTATAGGAGAAACCTTTGGCCTGGGTGATGAGAAAAGATCACAGTGTTCCCTCTGACAATGTGGGAAAACAGGTGTATGGTAACATTCTCCCCACTAGTTCTCCTTACTACTGGGACAGGAAAGCAAGGAATGTTGGTGCAATGGACAGTTGGCTGGTGGGACTGGAAACCAGTTGCTGCTGCCAGTGAGCAAGAAATGATTGCAATCCTTGCAACAAACCCCCCCCCCCCCACAAAAAACCCACCTTTGGTATTTTGAGCAGTTGGGTGCTTTGCATTAAAACATTAATTTGCACCCCAAAATGATCCATCGTCTCTTAATTTGTTGATTGAAGGGGGAGGAGAGTAATTTTGCATTTCCTCATCCGTGCCTGCAGGATTTGCCTCCCTAAATGTATCTCTCATCAAGTCATCATAGACAGCGGTGGGAATAATGAGAGTTGCTGTCCCACCAATTTTATGCCAGTTTGGAATAGATTATGTTGGGTTCACTTTTTCTATTTGTTTTTCTTCTGTTCTCACCACTTTTTTTTTTCTGGATGAACTGATCAGTTTTGTATTCCATATGTTCCCCAACTATTTTACATGTGAAACTGATCCAGGTAGAGAATTTATACACTCCGTGATCTGAAGCAAAGTCCAGTCAAACAGATCTAGTATCAGAGCCTGGCAAATCTGTGTGCCTATTTTCTCCAGGCACACCAGATTCCTCATTTATCTAGCCTTGTGTCTTGCTTTCTGGTAATGGGCAGAAAGCTTACCTGATGGTAAAAGCTCACTCATGATAAGCACTCATTCTGTGCAGGTGCAGGTGACCAGCCTTCAGTTTTTCTTTTTTGGATTTTTTGCTGTTCTTTTAATACACCTGTTATCTACAGTAGCAGTGAATCTTCTACCCTGTGTAAAACAAACTGCAACTTTCACAAGATTTATGGATGGTATGTTTCTTTTTCTCAGGTGTTTTAGAGTGCTCCGTCTTTTTGTGCAGGCCTCAGCTAAGCTTCTTCTACAGCAGTCACCTTCCTTCTACAGTAAATTTCCTGCTAAGTATCCTAGCAGTTTCTGAGTGTTAGTTAAGCAGTGATTTATCAGTCTTCCCATCGAGGCTTTTCTCCCCCATCAAGTGAGCATTCTGCTCTAGAAGAAAGAAAAACAACCCTGACATTTCTTTGCTATTTTCCACCCTAGCTTTCTTTTAAATGAAAAATATTGAAAGGGAACATGATTTCTACCTTCCTAGGAAGAAAGATAGAGCATGATAATCATTACTTAAATTTTAAATTATTATTTTAAATTATTTTTTATTTATTTTTAATTTTTTAAGTCTGATCTATAGAATCACATGCCTCCAACAGATGGAATTATGCTACAGTAACTTTGATTTGGGGTGGGCAGCATATTCTTCCTTGATTTGTGCTGTTAGCCTTGTTGGTGTTTTACAGAATCATCAAACTGTTTTCAAATTATGTACTTTTATTTATTTGTTTGTTTTTCAGAGAAGAGGGAGAAAAGACCGAGCATTATCTATGTTTTTTTTAATTGAGGATTCTATGACAATTGCTTTATGTCTGAAGAAGAGACTGAATCCTCACTTGTTTCATCTTTGCAAGCAAAATGAGGAGCTGCAACCTTTATCTCTTCACCAGGATTCCAGAGCATTCTCAACAAAGTTCTTGAATTAGCAAGAACAATTTTGTGGTGGGAGGGAGGAAGAGAAATTTTCTATTTTATGTACAATTGCCTGTTTTTGTGCAAAATTGCACAATCAGCACAATTTACAGTTTGTCCCATTCAGGTTTAGAATTCTTTTAAACAGATGGGACTTGCCACTACTAAGCAAAAAGGCATTGCACAACTGTTTTGGTCCTCAGAAGATTTGCTGAAGGAAAGAAAAAATACGGAGGAAGAGATGGGAAGGCCTTAGAAGGGTTACAGATGTAAGACAACCTCATCAGGGCCCACTGCATATTTCTGTAAATGATTGCAGGAGAAAAAAATAACTCACCTGGGGATACCCTGAACAAGACAACTGCCAGTCACCATCCACCCTGACATGTCAGAGACACTTCTTTTCCCAATGAGCAAAATCATAGAATCATGAAGTTGGAAGGGGCCTATAAGGCCATCGTGTCCAACCCCCTGCTCAATGCAGGAATACAAATCAACGGGTATCTTCCAGGTGGTTGTCTAAATTTCTCTTGAATGCCTCCAGTGTTGGACCACTCACCACCTCTTTAGGTAACTGTTTCCATTGCCATACTTTTCTAACAGTTGTGTAAAGTTATACCATTGTAAATGTACTCCAGGCACCAGAAATAATTAATTTAAGTTAATTAAAAGTTTTTTTATCCCCCTATTTCAGGTTCCAAGGCATCCGGGGGCTACATTTTGCCCTGGGAAAGCCTTTGGGAGCCTCAGGATGTGAGGGTGGAGAAGCCTTTAATAATCATTAATTTTTGCCAGATGGCTGCCAGCATAAATATGCCAACACTGTTTTGCCCAATATTTTGGTAGTGTATTTCATTTCACCTTCATCTAACCAGGGAATGGTAAAAAAAGAGGAAAAGTTCATATCACAGCTGTAAATCAATCAGTTTCATTTTTGTGTGCTATCATATTGCCTGTGACTTATGTCAATCCTATGAATGAGTGACCTCCAAAATTTCCTATCATTAACAGTTGTGCTCAGTTCTTGCAAGCTTAAGGCTGTGGCTTCCTTTACAGAGTCAACTCATATTTAAGTCTTCTTCTCCTGCTGCACTCAACTTTTCCTCACATAATTGTCATGACTTCTCATGATGGGCTCAAATAACAACAGCCTCAATTTCATTATTTTTTGCCTCTAGAGAGAGTTCAGGCTTTGAGATAGGACACATTTGTTTGTTTTTGGAGCAGTCCAAGGTATCCAGAAAGCTCTTCTCCAGTACCATATTTTGAATGAATCAATCTTTCACCTGCTGACTTTCTTCACTGTTCAGCTTTCACATCTGTATATAAGTAATTGGAAATACAATAGTCTTGGTGATCTTGACCTTGGTCTTCAGTAGCAGATCCTTACACTTCATTATATTTTCTTGTTCCTTTATAGCTGCTCTTCTAAGTCTTGGTCTTCTTCTGTTATCTTGACTTCTGTCTCCATTTGGACTGATGATCGAATTGAGGTGTACAAAGTTTGACAATTTCAATTTCTTCATTGTCAATATTAAAGTAATTTATCTGCAGTCAGGATTTTGTCTCAGTGTTCGACTGCAGATGAGGCCTTCATCTAGAGTAGTTTAAAGTCATTGCTGCTTTCTGCTAGCACTATGATATGATCTACATATCTTAAATTACTGATTTTCTTCCATGAATTTCCACTTCACTGTCTTCTGTATCTAATCCAGCTTTCCATATGGCATACTCTGCATGCATGTTGAACAGATAGAGAGATAAAATACACCATCATCTGACCCCCTTTGCCTATGGGAAGCCATTCTGTTTTTTTTTCATATTCTGTCCTAGCAGTGGCTTCTCATCCGCAATATAGGTTATGCATATGGACATTCCAGCACTGAAGCATTTTTTGTTTTAGAACAATCCATAGCCTTTCATGATCCACACAGTCAGAGACTTTGCTGTAGTCTATAAACCATGGACTGATCTTTTAAAAAATTTTGGTGCACTCCAGTAGCCAATCCCTATGATCTCTTAGATGCACACCTTAATGTGTTGAAGGGGTTTAAGTGTGTCAGGGAAGCTGAGATCAATGCTGTCAGGAGGCTAGACTGTGGGTGTGACTAGACAGAGATTTGTCCCACTCTTTTGTCCACTCTGGGGACAGACTTGTTTGCTCCTTTCCCTGGTAACCACATGATGTACAGTGGTGCCTCGACTTACAGACGTCCCTACTTACAAAAATTTCAACTTACGAAAAGCTCCGGCCGCAAAATTTTGCTTCGACTTGCGGCCGGAGCTTCCACTTACGAAAAGAAACAGGCAGGGGAAAAAGGCGGGAAATTCAAACTGTTGGTGGCAAAGAGGCTGCTGCTTTGTAGCTCTTTCGCCCCAATGGTTAGGAAAAGGGAGGCTCAGCCTCCTGGGCTTCCACCGCTGCTGTCACCGCCCCCGGGAGGCGAGCCGCCGGACCATCCTGGCTGGGCTCAGCCTCCCGGGCTTCCAGCGCTGCTGCGACCGCCGCCACCGGAGGCCTCCTGGGGTTCTCCGCCGCCGTGACCGCCACCACCGGAGGCTTCCCGGGCTTCCCCGCTGCCATGACTGCCGCCGCCAGAGGCCTCCCGACCTTCCCCGCCACCGCCGCAGGCTTCCTGGGCTTACGTCAGGCTTACCGACGGCAGTTTCAGCGGTGGAGAAGCCGCGCGGTTGCGGAGAAAGGCTGGGTGGGCTCCCGGAGGGCTGCTGCCGACGGCGGTTTCGGCAGTGGAGAAGCTGTGCGGCGGCGGAGAAAGGCCAGGTGGGCTCCTTGAGGGCTGTCACCGATGGCGGTTTTGGCGGCGGAGGAAGGCCGGGTGGGTTCCCGGAGGGCTGTCACTGACGGCGGTGAAAGGCCGGGTGGGCTCCCAGAGGGCTCCCGCCGACCGCGGTTTCAGCGGCGGTGGAGCCCGTGCGGCTGAGCATGGCCGGGAGGCTTCAGAGGAGGCTTCGTGGTGAGGTAAGGTGCTGCTGTTTGCATTTTTTAAACTGTTTTGTGTGGCTTTTACAGGGTGGGATTGGGCTGGTGGGGTTATGCTTATGTTTATTTGTTTTGTTTTTTGCAGCCCCAGGGGCTTGCAGTGTTTTATTTTTATTTTTTTTTTGGTATTTTTTTGAAATGCTGGAACGGATTAATCCCGTTCCCATGCATTTCAATGGGAAATGGTGCTTCGACTTACGAAAATTTCGAGTTACGGCCACCGTTCCAATACGGATTAATTTTGTAAGTCGAGGCACCACTGTATGTGCCGTCATACACTAGCCTGTCCTGATGCAGGTCTACCCACATCTTTTTGAGTCCCTGTCAGGAACCACTGTATTTTTTTTATGTGGGAAGGATTGTTCTGATTTCATTTGATTCCAGCATGTGTGATCGCAGAGATTGAACCAAAGTGGGTGACTAAAGCTGTCTACCTAAGCCACTTGATATTGAGAAATTGAAAGCTTCCTCCTATTCCTCCATGGAAGGGGGGAGAGAGGGAGAAGAATTGTGAGGGTTTTTTTTTAAAGCCTTTTAAGACAGCATCAAAAAACTATGACTTTTAGAAAAAAAATTAAAAGGTGAAAGTTTCCTCCCAGAAGTAGCAGGGGACAATGAGAGAGATTCCCCCCACCCTTTAAAGAGAGCAAGGGCTAAATAGGGTTGCTTGAGGTGCACTGTGGTTTCCTGATCTGAAACCATCTGATCCTTGCATTGCCATAATTTAGAATCATACCAAATGGCATACTGCACCTCTGGGTGATGTTAAGTGGTCCTATTTAGCCTGCTGCAGCCCACTCCAATTTGACTGCATGGTCACACACTCAATTACTAGTCTGGACTTCTAGCGGGATCATCCAAGGCAAAATGGTCAAAGCTGAGACACTAGATGCATCCACCCTCTTCAGAATTAATGGCCACATCAGCAGAATATAATTAATAGTTCCAATGGTGGTGGGAGTGGAGAAACTCCTGAAGGATAGCTACTGGGCAGTAGCAGCAGTGGAAGGTGGAGGATCCTTCATAGGTAGTGACATTCAAGCTAACTTTTGTTAGTACTGCACAGAAGAAGACAATTGTGAGTGCCACCAGCCTTGCCACTGGCAGCACCAGTGGCCATCAGATCCTCTGGCAATAACTCTGTTAACTCCAAATTATGAGTATGACCAGTAACAGTCTTTATTAAAACAGACTCAACAGTAGGAGCAAGGACTGAAATATTATCCTTCCATGGGGTTCCTGGGGGATTGATTTCCCTAAGTATTGTCTCTTGGACATAGGGCCCAGTTAGCCTCACTGCGGGTCCCAACAGTACCAGCACCAAGATATACGTAATTCCTGAACCTGGCCATAGTCCTCTCAAGGATGGTACAACCTGCTGAGGGTTACCTGGGTGGGCTTCCCTGTTCCTCCCAGAGTCTCCTCTGCCTCTCACACTGGCACTTGCATTGCCAGGGTTATAACTGGGTAGGGGTGGGCATTGCTGCACAGTTGGCCTGAGAGGACATCAAGGCTTGGTCAGCTGCTGGGGTCTCTCTCGTAGTTCCTGCACAGTGGGCCCTTGACTGTGGCCCTTTCCTCTGCCAGCTGGACAGGTTTCAGGGACTTTCCATCTCCCCAGAGGCACAACAATTCCATTGCTTCAAATCGGCTTACCTTAGTTGTCACTTACTGAGCCAAAGGAAGTTGCAACTAGAGTGGGCCCATTTGAATTAACGGAACTTACAGAGGAGTTGACTCACCAAATCACCTTTGAGCCAATGGGCCTACTCTAGTGGAACATACTACACCAAACAACAGGATTTCAGCCATTACATTATAAGCTGAAAGGCTGACTTAGAGAGGTAGGCAGTCTCTTGATTTGCTAAACAGACATTAGAACATTCTGATGTGAACACTAGTGGAAGTTAAAAGTAATAGTAAGAATTCTATAGGTCCCAGTACCATAGAACACTACCCCCTTTTTACTTTTTAAAGGCACATATCTAAGAGTACTTGTGTGTTTGCTGTGTATGTTGCATCTGTTTAAAACAGGGCTTCCTGTCAGGTTAGGGTGTAGAGGATGGCAAATTCACTGAATATTAGACTGACTTCTTAGTTATTGTGAAAGAGCTGTTATATTCCACATTACCTGGAATGTTAAATTTGAAAACTAATTTTTAAATGTAAAATGTTAGAAACTGGAAGATTAATTTATTGTTGTTAACGTTTAAAAATGAACAGTCTGGGGTGCAGATTTATAATATCTTTGAACAGAAGGGATTTCCACCAATTCATGAGTTACAGACATTAAGCCCTTCACCAATCAGCAAGCTACAGTTAAACAGTTACCAAATAAGGCTGATATGTCCTTGGTGGGTTTGAAGCACGCAGGCAGATGACAAAATAAATGTTTCACAATAAAGATGCTATCCGTGAGTAAGGACAACCTGAGCATGATTTCACAACAAGCAACACAAGAGACTCTCCTTGAGCAAGGACATCCAGAGTAAGCTTGTCTGTTCACACAACTCTGTGGCAAAGAGACTGGCTGAACAAGTTTAGACCATGCTTGCTAGGTCAAAGGCTTATCCCATAAGGACAGTGGAGTGCTAGGGAATGTAGGAATAGAAGCACCAAGCAGAGAAATATCTCTTTCATAAAAATTGAGAAATTGGTCATTAAAAATTTCCCTAACATTGGCCCTGGGAGAGCAGTGGGACCTAGGCTTGAGGCTACATATTATCTTGGACTACATCTCCAAGAAGCCTGGACTACTGATTATGCTGGCTAGGGTTTATGGGACTTTTAATCGAAAAACTCTAAGGATGCTGAGTTTCAGAGCCAGTGACTATGGAGCCAATCTTTTATTTAAGGTGCACAGGTGCCCTCTAAGGGAAGTCGTATACAGATCTATGTGCTCTCTATAGAGCACAGCACATAAATGGTGGTTTTAGTGAGTGGAAAAAAATTGTTAACTGTACTTTTGAAGCATGTTAAAAACATTAGACAGATTACTGGCTTTTTGCTCCATTTGACCAAAAGTAGCAAAACAAAAACCCACATTATTTCCAGGCTCTGCTCTCGTGAATGATATACTCACCTCATATCTTCTCCCATCATTTAAATAACATTGTGACCTTTGACAGTGATAACTGTATTTGTTGCACCATTTTGGTCCTGTACAGTTACAGTTCCTCCCTGCGCCAAATAATATGTCGCCTGTAGTTTTCAGTTCTAAGTGGAAACTGTTTCCATAGTTGCTTCTGGTTTTTTTTAAATGTAGAGCTGGAATGCAAACTCAAGGCAGAATTTGAACAAAAATAAAACCCTGTTTCTCACACACACACACACACACAGAGAGAGTTATTTGCAAACCGCCATTGAAGCAGAGTTCTTGAGTTAGGATATGGTAGACTCTTGCTTGATAAAAACCATGTTCTTTGTGTTGAAATAAGTGTCTGGAAGAAAGAGGGGAGCAGTAAGAAAGCTGTACTTAACCCTTACACCCATTCACAACTTCATGAAACATTAATACAGGTTTCAATCACAGTCGTTTTTAACGGTCTTCAAATATTGCAAGCAAAGGTCAAAATAAAGAAATGAGATTGCATTTGGACTACATTTATTAATATGAACTCAAATCTGTTGGGGATGTCAGTGTGAATGCAAATGACCTACTGTGACTAATAGGCCAGTCATTCCTCTGTCCCAGGAGAAGCATTTTAATATTTTAAGTATAATTTTAAGGCTTTTAAAAAGAGTACAAGAAATTTTATTACAGCTAAAATAATGCCATTTGCCCAAATTTTGAAGCAGGGAAAATAAATATATTTTTGATTTACCCACTCCATAACACATCACTGTAGTCTAACTGAGGTAGCAAAAGAAAAACAAACAAACAAACAAAAACCACACAGATAAAGGCAAGTATAGTGGGATGACAGGGGACGACAGAGGACGAGATGGTTGGACAGTGTCGTCGAAGCTACCAACATGAATTTGACCAAACTCCGGGAGGCAGTGGAAGACAGGAGGGGCTGGCGTGCTCTGGTCCATGGGGTCACGAAGAGTCGGACACAACTTAACGACTAAACAACAACAAAATAGTGTCCTAGGAAATTTACATGAGCGGAAGATCCCATTGGTTTTGCAGCACAGGATCACATCTCTTGTGCAAATGTTACCAGTGCACAGAGGAGAGCAGCTTTTGTTCACAGAGACCCATTGGTTGCACCATAGCAGCATTTGCCTATTGGCTTTATTGAACATTACTGCACCGGTGGAAGCTTTATTAGGTACTACCGTAGCAGACAAGCCTAATCCTTTCAACAAAATAACTGAAGTCGGAGCCTGGATTCTCTGAAATATATCCATTTTTGCTTTTTGAAACTGACATGACGAAACTATGAATACGCTGAAAATTCAAACGTTTCAGTAATATAGTGAATCAAACGCAAACTAAATTGAGAAGGTTCTTGTTCTCCTAATACACAACAGAAGAAGTAAAACAAGTCCAGGTTTCTTGTAAGGCTGTATGAGAAATAAGGTCAGAATATTTAATTATAACCCAATCAACCTTTTCTCAGCAGCATGTCAGTTTTACTTTTGAGAACCGAATGAAACATTTCTTTGTTTCTCAAGCACAGGCTTTTAAGACAGGAGGTGTTCTCTCATTGTATTAAGAGGATAAAAATGGATTGTTTGATCTTCTGAATTTTAATGTGTTGAAAAGATTATTGGAAAGAAAATTGCATTCTCTGAAGTGACAGAAATGTTATTCAGATAGCTTTAATTACATGACAGATTTTTTTTTCTTAATACATTTATAATGGGTGCGTATTCCAATTTCGGTTTGTAACAGAGTGGCTTTAAAGATTTGGGAAATAAAAAAGATACTTGCCATGAGTTTACCACTTGAATTCCTATGCATTTTTAATTACTGTGGTAGCAATAGTGCATTGTGATTTTTTTTTGAAATAAAAGATTCAGGGTTTTTTAAAGTTAGTTTTCTGACATCTAACTGTGTGCCTGATGAGGTGATCTTGTGTTCTCTTAATAAAGAACCGCTAGTAATAATGTGGCTATATTTTAAATTACCAACATAAACTGAAAAAGAAGAGAAAAGGAATGTACATGACACACCTTGTTCCAAAGTCATTTGGAAATCCCTATTTATTTATTTATTTATTTATTGCTTCTATGTTTGTTTCTATATAAAGAAAAGGAATAAAGAAAAATGAGTACACATGTTTGCATGTTTTGGCTATAAATTGACAAACGGTTTTCGGGTGAAAAGCTGTCAGTGATGTAAATATCACACATTATGCTGTCAATATGTTTTAAGAATCCATGTTTGTAGCTTTCAGATGGTCTTTTCCAAACCAAATATATAAGTGATAATTGTTTGTTTGTTACTCTAAAGATATTGCTTCTCCGAGCAGAGAAATCTATCGCTATGTGTTGAAAATGCGTACAGATTTCTAATTACTCATTAACCAGCTAAGAGTTTTCTGAAGCCAAAAGCTCTTGCAGGACTCAGTTTGGAATGATTTTGAAGACAAGCCTATGGGAGTCCTGTGTAATCTGGTGGAGAGCTGAGCGTTCCTGATGATTTAGGCAAAGTTTCTCAAATATAGAAGTTAAACTCTTGCATACTTTAAAGTTAAATATAAAATTATATTTGAATTGTGGATGCTATTTTTGAGACCCATGCAGCAGTATTAACATATTTATCTTTTTACAGTCTTCCTTCCATAATCACTATCTGAAAGCCTTTGAGCAAAGTGCTAATTAATTTTAAACTGTAATTACTTTTGTATTAATTGATATCTCTCAATAGCCCCCTTTTCTTTATGTGTGTCAACATGCCAAAGAGCCATATCATGTGAAATTACTGAGGGTCTGAGGGATGCTGTGTCCCTTACTGTGAATTTTTGGCAATGCCTCCTGGCATCATACCATTTTTGACTAAGTTACGAAGCGAACTCATTAATGGATGCCAAGATTGTTATCACTGGTGGTTTTTTTTCCTTGTAGTGCTCCCTGTCATTTATATGATGCACTTGCGTTGTGAAGATTTTCTTTCTCTGTTTTCTATTTAACTTTTCCTGTTTTTCTTTTTCTTTTGCAGCAAGTTTGCTGGATAGACTTTCTGCTCACTGTTTGTTAAATATGTTCTTTTTTTTCTGTCAATTACCACAGGTTTAGTCCCTATGAGTGGTATAATCCACACCCTTGCAACCCCGACTCAGACGTGGTGGAAAACAATTTTACCTTGCTAAATAGTTTCTGGTTTGGCGTTGGAGCTCTCATGCAGCAAGGTATACGATTCAGCCTGCTCTTTCTCTTGGGCGCCATGTCCCACTTTTTGCTGGGGGTAACCGTTCTCTCTCTCTGGCACAAACTGCTTGCATGGGTGCCTCTGTGCATGTAACCATAAACCAGCTTTCTCACATTAATACATCTGGCCTTCTTGAATCTCCATTTCTCAAAAGAGTATCAAAGAAATAAACACAAAATGAAACATTATGGTTCTCTAGCAGCTCTGCCCTAACCCTAAATGTAGGCACATGTCACCTTAGTTAATCAATACATTAGTTTTCATTTTCCAAACAGTAGCATCTCTGTCAGGTGAAAGTCTGTTATTGTCCATTTTTTCTGTAGGCCTCCATCTTTGGTATGTAGTGTTGAAACAAAACAAAATGTCATTTATTGCATGGTTAATAAATGCCATCCCAGACATTTGCAATCATTGTTGCAACCAAGCTGTGTTTGAGATTAAAATAAAATAGAATAACGAGCATCTGCACCCAGCAGGGCAAACATGGCATGCATGCATGCAAAGAAAGTTGTTAATTACTAAAATAAAAGGGATAGTTGTTAAAGTTGTAGGCGTGCTAATTAAAGAACAATCCATAATAAAACAGTGAGGCTTCTGTAGATTATGCAGCACATTCTTCCTTTATATGGCATACTAATTTTTCTCATCTTGTCTGATTTACAAGCTGATCAATGTACATAGTAATCTCATATACTGGCTCATGAGGACATGAGCCAGTATATGGCTAATAGTTTCTTCCAGTGTAAGATACTGTTGTAGGCTACGAAACCTGCAATCGTATGCAGATCTACTCAATAGTAAAACCCAATGAATTTGGCAGAATTTATTCCCAAGAAAACATGCACAAAATTGCAGCCTTATTCTCTTAAAAGTCATCATTTTCTTGTCGCCACTGCTGCCACCTTTCTTGACTAAATGTCACCCATATTTCCATGGAATACCCAAGATGTGTGTCCCCTCCTTTGCCCATATTTGTCACCACAGATTTTAAAATAAATTGGCAGCTGCAGGGAGGTACAAATACGCAACACTTGTTTTCTGTAAACAACAGTGTAGGAGCTATGCAGGTGTCTTGCAGATATCTTGTCGTGCGGGACCAACCACAAGATATCTCAGTTTAAAAAGTGAAAAATAACGACACTTCCTTTTGGAAAAGCAATCAACATTCCTGACAGAATATTATAGGGAAAACAGAAGAATGGTGTATCCTGACATAACCTCCTAAGAATAAGAAACTAGAGTCCTTCAATAATCATTATAGGTTTTAAAAGCTACTACCGTGTTTCCCCGAAAATAAGACAGGGTGTTATATTAATTTTTGCTCCAAAAAACGCATTAGGGCTTATTTTCAAGGGATGTTTTATTTTTTTCATATACAACAATCTACATTTATTCAAATACAGTCATGTCATCTTCTGGTTGCTGCACAATGGTAGAAGGCGGGGTTTCACTTAACTGGGGCTTATTTTTGGGGTAGGGCTTATATTACGAGCATCCTGAAAAATCATACTAGGGCTTATTTTCAGGTTAGATCTTATTTTCAGGGAAACAGGGCATGGATTGTCATCAGCACATGGAGACTCAGAGTAACTATAAGAAAAAAAGGGCATGAGCCAATCAGAGATGGGCAAGTCTCTTTCATATGAATGAAAAAGAGCTAGACGTGTGGTTCATTTGTGAGATGAATGCCACTTTGAAATGTTTCCCACTGGCTAGATCAGACAGTATGTTCTCTGAAGTCGGCATTTTTTATTTTTAAAAGTCCTTAAATCACAGTGATGAACATATTAATATTTTATTAAGAATGCATTCAACGTTAGGTGAAAAGACACCCATCAGAATCAAAATTCAGATTATTACCTAGGTGGTCAGACAAATAATATTACATAGTAACAACCCTATGCCAATAAACAAAATAAATATACTATAATTAATATAAGGACTATCAGGAAATCATGTTTCTGACTATCACCGTAGGGATCATGGAAAGTTGGAAGGGTAACAGTTCTGTATTTACCCACTCTTCAGTGTATTTTCCTATTAAAATACAATTATATTTCATCCAAACATTGATCTTCCATTGTTATTATAGAAATAAAAAGTCATATTGGTCTGTTATACCCAGGAAATAATAAATATAGAGTGAGTGACTATGAACAAGAAGCCATTCACATTGTTAAAAGCTCACCAAAGCCCATTGGAAAATAGAACTCTTGTTCTTTTTAACTCAGGGGAAGGGCACCAGGGGCTACCTGAGGTCTTCTAAGGTTGCTTCTAGCTGCCTTCCTGCCAGAAAAGCATGAAAATATAATTTCCACTCTTGGAAGCACTCAAGAGATGTGGTTCTGGAATAAAATGAAGTGCAGGGCACCTCTATCCCCACCAAAACTCTGAATGCATTAAAAAAAAATGAAACTTAAACCAGACTTCCTGCAGCACATGGCTTCAATTTTTCATCCTCTTTTGTTCATTTTAGGGGCTGATTTGCTCCTTCTTTCCCCAGGTGGATCCTTGGAGCAGTAAATTGACCAATGCCCCTCTCATGTTTCCACCCCTGTTCAAATTAATGTACTTGAGGGCTTCATTCATGCCATGACATTCATGACATAACACAAACCCATTTTCAAAGTCTGTGCAGTTGTAAAACTTGTCTCCAGGGTAGCATTCGAGTTTGGAATAATTGCTGAAAAACAGAAGCCTTTGTCCTGGACACATAGAAGTATGCATGGCCTGCATTGAATCCTGCCCAATATATCATAAATTCTAAAACATATCCGATACAAAGCACTCCTGGCATTATATCTTCATCTTTACAGGCATTTGCTTTTATTGATATGTCTACACTCCAAGCCTAAATGTGAGGTTTCCTTGCAATGTACAGTCTTCTAGCTTGAACACAGGAGATATGCATTGAATTCCCTATCTGAGTTGTTGCAGTATCTCACAAAATTACCCTAAATAAAAACATCCCACACAAAGTTATAATGACTCTGGCTCCACACTAATTATTTCACCAATACCATTTCTCCCTAACACCTTTCCATGAGTGCTGGAGGCTACATGATAGAGGAAACTCATACATTCCTTGCCCGCAACCCTTTGCTCCCAGGAAATTGTGGGACATAGTGCTGGACATGACGTTACCTTGGGTACATGACAGTCAGCCCCTAACCAGGCTCTGTTTTACAGGCTTTGGTGGCACTCTCTTTAAATACTTGGGTAAGATATGAACTTGTGGTAATTGGGGCAGCTTTGGCAAATATTTCTACTGTTCTTTTCTTCCAAGTCTTGTTTGACTTTCCTAAGTGTCCTGAGTTTAAGAAAACAATAATAATTTAAAAAACCTGTTGGGCTTATTTGGCGACATTGTTATAGTGTCTTAAGTGTCTGACTGGCAGGGCCTAGGAGCGGCTACATCAGAAAGGTACTTTTCTACTTTTTTCCTTGCAGAATTCTAGGCAAAGTCTGGCGCTGGAGTTGGCTGTCATGTCCAAGTCTGTCAGCTTTTTTTGTTTGAAACAGCCAGGGTAAGATGAACTGCAGGGTAAGATGGGCTGTTTTGGATTGGATAGTCCAGTTATGATACCACTTCTTTTTCCTCTTATTTTTCCTTCTTCTTTTTTTCTTTTTGCCCCTTTTCTTTGGAATTTTTGTGTTCTGTAATTGATGTTGAGTTTGGCATAAGCTCTGCTCACTGGAAGATGTGCTACCTTGCTGGACCAGTTCCTTAACTGATGCAATATGAACAGCATAATTAATCAGGAATAAAATAGTCCATCTTGCCTTCATTCCATTTTACCCAAATAAAATTAAAAAGGGGGAAAATCCCTTGCTGATTGATTAGAATTTGTAATATTTTATCATAAAGAAACGGAAGATATATGTCTTGTAAAATGCCTTGTTGCATACAGTACATGCCCTGCAATGTTATCTTGCTCATTGTGGAAAAGTATATATATTTGCCTTACCACTATGAATTAAATTATTCAGTTTTCCATTACTGAAAATCTCATGCATGTCCACTTACATTTGTATTTTTTCAAATTAAGAGAACTATCACTGCTTTTAAAAATGAAGCACAAAAGGAGACAATATGTTACCATTAGTATAATTGCATTCTAAATTAGTATTAATAATTATGTATATTACCAATTAATATCTAAAGCCCCCTCTTTTTTTAGGGCCATGAGCAGGCAACTCCAGCAATACTCATATAGTATGTCTTAGTCTAATTTAGGCATAAGATTAATATTTTCATTGCTGCTGAGTAAAGGAGATTTGCGGCGTGGCCAGCCCTATTTGCTTTAAACTATGTCTCTAAATATAGAGATGGGAGACTTTTCACTTTACTGTTGGCTTGCTACATGTAGCTTTATTGTGCTAGATTCATCATCATTATTATTATTATTATTATTATTATTATTATTATTATTATTATTATTATTATTATTATTATTATTACATATACAACATTTTCAGGTTTGTTGTATCCCTCTTTCTGTTACAGTATTCCTGATACATTTTTTTGGGACAACAGCTTAAATAATGCATTTTATGAATTAGCCATTCATAAATGTGTTGAAAAGCTGCTGAAACCTTTATCTGGGAGGGTCAGGATTACTGCTCATGTTTATATGAAACTTCTCTTTAGTAACTCAAATGCTTCATTTCTCTCTCTCTCTCTCTCTCCCTCTCTCTCTGGCTGCTAATTTCTTTAAAATCATTTTAAAATATCAGGTTATACACTAGAATCATAGCCAAACATTGATTTGGGTCTCCCATTGCTATATTTTGGATCCCCAAAATTTGTAATTTTCCTTTTACAAACAGAATCCTTTGTGTATAATTTGTTTTTATTTTTCATTTCAGTCTTGTGTCTGTATAAAAAGTATGAAAGCTTGCTGTTGTACACTGTGTATTTCTCTTCTTATTTTGCTGAGTGAATCCATTCTCACTCTGTGACAAAAAGAACTGCATTCTAACAATGAGATGTACTGCTTATGCACTGGATTCATCTTTTCCCCCTAATTTTCATCAGGTTCCGAGCTCATGCCCAAAGCCCTCTCCACCAGGATAGTGGGAGGCATTTGGTGGTTTTTCACACTTATCATCATTTCCTCGTATACTGCTAATCTAGCCGCCTTTCTGACAGTGGAGCGCATGGAATCCCCCATTGATTCTGCGGATGACTTAGCGAAGCAAACAAAGATAGAATATGGAGCAGTGGAAGATGGTGCAACAATGACTTTTTTTAAGGTAGGCCTTTTACAATTAATTGGGGAGAAAATATGACTTGCTACAATTGCACAGTGTGTCAGCAAGTGGGGAAATTCCTTCCATCATCTAAAACATTTTGCAACGTCACATTTTAACAGGTTGTCAAACACGAGATGTCCAATTCATGCTGAAAAAATCTATTGAAAACTTTACAGGCAGCTTCCATGAAATAAAGGAGCACTTTAAGACTTTAAGCCTTAGTAGAAAAGAAGCCCCGGGCAACAATAAAGGCACATAGGTTTGCTCTGCAGTCCTATGCCAACTTGACTAGAGATAAGTCCCATTAATTCTGAGTAAACATCATGCAGGTTGCACATCGTTGTTGAACTTCATTTTTGGAAGGGGTGTTTTCAACAGAAAAGGATGATGATTTCTCTCATACCTTGCTGCTTGGTTTCAATTTACTGTCTTATTCCCAATAGCTGTTCCATATAGAAAGTAGGATTTATGTTTCAGTAGAAATATGAATGTGTTCATATTTCTAAGAAATGGAAGAAATTTGAGGAGATTATAGAAAAAAGAGAGAAAATAGAAACAAGGGGAAATAGAAAGGGAACAATAAGTGCAATATATAAAATGTTAATACAGACAGAATTTTTAAAATGTGTTAAAAGATTTATGGCAAGAAGGTCTGAATGAGGAAATTAAAAATGGAAGATTAGAGTAAAATGTGAAATAAAAGAATAATGAAAAACATGTATGTAAATGAAAACTGTTACAAGATATGCAACACTGAAGTTGAATATAATAAATAAAAATACACCTTCGCTATGTTGGCGATGTAAAAAAGAAAAGAGGACGTATATACATATGTGGTGGCCTTGTGAAATAAGGAAGAAGGAATGGGCAGTGATTTTCAAGGAGATAATAGAAATAGTTGGTGTGGATCTACAAATGTCCCCAATAATTGCTTGGTTGATTCTGGTTAATAATAATCAATTGAAGGGAGAAGAAAAGGAATTAATTATTATAACAGAAACTGTGACAAGGTTAATATTTGCAAAAAACTGGAAAAGTAATAATCAAATTACTATGGAAGAGTGGTATAGAGAAATGTGGAGTATGGCAATTAATGATAAGTTAACTTGTGAAAAGATTAGAAGAGCAATGATGAAATGTAATGATTTTAAACAAATATAGAGCTCAGTTTTGGTACATGTGTTTCAGAAAGGGAAGGGGTATATACCGGGAGAAGAATCAGTGTATTACTGGAGAGAAATGGGGCAAATTGAAATATAAGAATGAAGAATATGGAACTAGTCCTGAATGGGTGGTGGGGGTTGTCGCACAGAGTGATGTAGAGAGGTTGTGGAATGTTATAAGTGGACATTTGGTAGTGTTTTGTAACACCATAGTTTTTGTATATGTCTTTCTCTTCTGTTCAATAAAGTTATTTAAAAAAGAAACAGAAGCAAACCAGTCTTCCTACTAAAAAAGCTGGTGATTACCACTTTTTGAGACTGAGCTTGGATCTGGTTGTTAGGTTTCTTGCATTTTTGATGCACCCAAACCACATTCCTGAGATGGAGAAGTCAGAGATTTCTAAGCACATAATGTTAGAATCTTCCAGATGATGAGCTTATCATGGGCACCCTCTGTTTCCATTACAGTCTTTAAAATGCAAGCAGGCTAATGGCTGGTAGTGTGCATTTAACTCCATAGGGCACGTTTGTACTTAAATTCAGGACACTCCAAGTTTGGAGAAGTTACTTGTCGGAACAATATTCCCAGAATCCATCAGGGAGTTGTGGTGCTCATAATTTTTCCAAATTTTGAGGAGAATCTGGAATACAGTTAGGTAGTCATATTTTCTTTTTAAAAACTTATCCAAGACAACAGTCTCTTTTAATGCACTTATTAGAATGGGACTTCATAGAATTCTTGGCTTGCTTTAAAAGTTAGGCAGTCAGGTGTAAGAGAAATAGATATAAGCAAAAATATATATTGTTATCCAGTAAATATCCATTTCAAACAAACTCACAGACAACAGGAAGAAAAAAATTGGGTTTTCAGTTCTGCATGAGAAAACACATTTCACACCTTTGGAGAGTGACTGTGAAACACCCCTTGCCTGAGAAGCCCCTACATTGTGAGCCTTGCCTTGTGTTTCCTGGGGGAGGGGATTCCTACAGAACTACACATCTGTTTCAAAAATGCAACCAATGAAAAGTACACACAAACATGCCTTACTCAGTGCAGTGATGCTTGCTAGATGGTGTACGTTAGAGGAAATCCATGCAAAAGTATACATGGGAATATGCACATATTTCCATCCAGCAGGGAGGGACTAGGGGAATGTCTCATGATCTGGCTGGTATATAAACAGGACAGAATCAGAATGTGGTTTGGAAACTGAGAAATGTGATAAGAAAGTTCCTGGCATACATTTTCATCCTGACCACTCACCTACTTTCTCCTTTCCAGTAAGTTAATACAGTATTCACAATTCTGCACACATTGTGGGCAGATCCTGGAAAAAGATTGGCAAGTATATTCTGGGAGTTGTAGTGAAAACCATTTTTCCCAAGTTCTGATAATCATTTTTCCTATTTTTGTTGATGCTCAAAGTCTCAAAAGAACTTTCTCAAAGAAGTGACTTAGGGAACTTTTTTTAAAAACACAAATTTGACCAGTCAATAATGTGACATGCCCCAGTTCTCAGTATTTCAAGAGCTAACAACCTCATGTCTCTGTAATGGGAGAAAAAAATGTGATTCTGAACTATAGCTTCTAAAACAGTACATTCTTGCAACTCATTCTTAATGGGATGGTGGTGAGGGGGAGTGGATTACTATTCCTTCCCCATGCTCTACAGACTTTCTTCCTTTACAATTGTTATTGGAAAAAGAGAAAGACAAACAAGGATTTGGTAAGTATCCATGGCTTGGTAATAGATAAACCTTCTGTTTTGGTGGCTTGACCACATGAACTGAAGAGTCTAGGTTTTTTGGCATTTATGTTTATCATACTAGAGATATTACAGTGCCAAAGTTGTGGCCTGATGTTAAAGCTGGGCTAGATGATTCACATTTTACCATTATAAACAGAAATTGGGTGCAGTAGGTTCTGCAGCTTATATTCAGATTAAATTTATTGATTTGAAACTTGACAGGGTAGGAGAGGTCAGTGTGAGGTTGGTTTATACCAGTGTTGAGGTAAAAAAGTGAAAAAGGCTTATTTATTGCATTTTAAAGTTTGACAAGTGACTTCCAGCAGTTTGTCAAGTATTGTGTGTTGTTTTTCCCTCCTGCAAAGATTACCAGCTGTTTTTTCTGTTTGTTCTTTTTGGGAAGCTATTTGTTATGGTAGGTCTGGGAGAATGTCTAGTATCTTCTGAGTCCTGGGGTAACAGAAAGGGTTTTGAATAAACCCTCCCTCCTTTGGTGTAGTCCACATCAGCTGAGGCTTTATTTTGAAAATTTCCTGAAGAAGTATGTTCCTGAGCATCAGAAGAGTACCTTTCCAGTTCACCTAGGCAAAAGGTTCCGCAAATCTTACTGCCCCAGAATCTCTTACATTGCATCAGATCTCCCAACCGAAAGAGAACTTTTCCCTTGTGTGTATCTTCATGCACACATGTTCACACACACACACATTATAATATGACAAATCTGCCTCTCACCTTGCAAATAATAGTTCCTCTCCCTGGGGCTTGTAATGGTTTCAGTACCCATTTGCCTATTGATTAGGAATGGAACAAATATTTACTAAATTATTTTTTCACATCTATTTAGGCTGTCTCACTGCAATGAGACACCTTGATGAGGAATTTTCATACCCTGAAAGATTCCTCACCTGAGGCTGGGACAAGGAGCTGCTCCCCCACTCCCATCTCTATAGTTTGCCCTAAAAGTGTCAAGTGTCCTAGAAAAAGAAAAGCATGTCCACCTGTGTGTGTGCACATACATGCACCCACAGACCCACTCTACAGGTACAGAAGGATTGTCCTGCAGTTTATTAAAAAATATTTGAGCAACCCATCCAGTGCTTCAAATTTTTAAAGCAGAGAACATCCTAGATGGGGACAATTCAAGGGATTCAACGGTTGTGTAGTGTTGTACAAAGTTGTAACCGTGTTCTGCAAAAATGAGCCGTTTTGCACAAAGCACTGTTTTTGTCATTGCAAAAACACTGTTAGGAAAATTCCTTGTCATTCTTTCAGATAGAAATAAGAATATACCAGTCTTCATCCTCACCTGTGGGGACAAAACAATCCCTAATGTTGATAAATCTTTCTCAGTTGGAATGGTGGTGAGTCATAAAATGGCTGCCAGACCATTCTGATGAAAGAAAGGAGAGGGGGCATTAGGCTTTACAAGTCCTGACCAGCATTTCATGCAATGGCTGTCTTCTACCTATGTGTGCGGCTGAAGGAAATGTAATGAAATAATATTGAAAGGCAAGGAGAAGCATCTATTTGAGCACGTGAAGACTGTCCTTCTTCCATCACCATAGAGTCACATTACTGCCATTGGGTTATTAAAATATATAGACTTATTTATTTATTTATTTATTTATTTGTTTGTTTGTTTATTTGTTTATATACCATATATATATATTGTATACTACCCCATTTGTGTGAGGCATTACTCTGGGAGGTTTACAATCAAAGAAAATACAAACAATATATTCTAATAAAATAAAAACAGACAATCAATTATAGACAAAAAATACTCAAAATATAATCTAATAAATCTAACATAAGGCCTAAAAGCTAAACTTAAACGATGGCAGGGCAGGCAGCATTAATTCATCGTGGCTCATGGGAGGATGCCCTTAAAAACTTCTGTAAGCAGCCTTGTCTTGAGCATCCTCTTGAATACTGGGAGAGAGGGGGCCTAGTGCAGCTCTTCTGGGAGCCCATTCCATATGGATGGTGCCACAACTGAGAAGGTTTGATTTATTGCAGATGTCTTCTTGGCCTTTCTCTGTGTAGTAACCTGAAATAAATGGTCTGCGAGCATTGGGTGGCATGGCGTTATGTTCTTAGGCAAAGGTGCTCCGATAAGTAATGAGGTCCCAAACTGTTAAGGGCTTTATAGAATTTATCTTGACATTCCTTTTACTAGCCCAAATATCTTTCCAAATAAATGTAACTAATTTTCCATCCCAGGTGTGGATTCTAGAATGATTTGAACCACAAAAGGAAAGAAGGTAATTGATAGGTTTTCATTCTTGTGGGACAACTACCTAGAGTGAGTTATGGATATTCTTAATGCACTTGTTTGGCTGGGCCACAGTGCACTGGTCACTCTCCTTCCCCCTTTTCTATCAGCATGGCCTGGTTCAGTCATTGTTTCCCACAGATGAGCAGAAGTACATGGCTGAGGATCACATTCTTTCACCCTCTTTATGCTGCACATTGTTAGTTGTAGGTGAAGGAGGACAGAAGTAACTTCCAACTGTGAAGCCCCCATTTGGAGATAAGGGATCTCCTATAGTTTCATCCATTAGCCCCTCACCATAGGTGTAGCTGTGACAAAATGTGTGGAGGTATCACAGGTATCAGCCTTAATTCCACCCTTTAAACCAGAGTGCTTTTATCCCTCTTATAAATTGATCACATGAACATTGCCTGCCTGCACTGTTTGATGTTTGCCTTGTTGTGCTTGCCCCTCCTGCTATAAATGGCTTACATATGTTCCCATTTATAACCATTTACCATCTCTCTTGTCTCTCTCTTTATGGGAAAGCAAACTGAATAATAATATTAAAAACTGTATAACAGTATGAATTAATATTATGAAGCTGTCTGTATGTGGGTTTTTTTAAGTAGTATTCTCTATGAGATTACATACACTACCAATTGCAATTAGTACATGATGTTTAGCAGTCTCCTTTAATGGATTTTCTAGAACGAGCTCTTACAGAAAGTTTGAACAGTTTTATTACATTGATAATCCTGTTCAGTTTCTTACAAAAGCTTGTAAAAGATGCATTGAATAAATGCCTCACTGATGGTGTAGGTACACTGGAATTAAATGTGGGTAATACTAAAGGTTGGGGGTGGGGCTGATTCATATTTTTTTTTCTGTTGACCATATGATGCAAAAGGAAATGTGAATTAGCACAGAGTCTCCTAACCCCTCCATAGTTTTTCCTCTCTGCTGCCAGGGCTTCAGCTTTTTAAAAAATCAGATCAATTTGCATTGTTTCAGATTTGTGATTACTTGAACTGATGCTGAAAAGCCACAGTGCCAAAACATACTTCCTGTTTTTTTAAACAGTGGAGGGGAGAAAGGAGGAGACAAAGCTCCCCGCTGCATGTGAGCCATCAGGAGAAGCAATTACGCATGGGAGGGGAAAAATAATATCATTTTTAATAGCTTGGTGCCAACCCTAATGCACTAGGGCACTTAGAAATTTTTTTTAAAATGAGACAAGAAAATGAGGAAAAGAGGAGAAACCAGCATTCTCTTTGTTTATAGCTTATTGCAGCTTGTTAAGTAGCTCTTCTGAAGCTGTGCCAGCTGCTGAATATAAGAGAACTACATTAAGAAGCTGCAAACAAGATGCAAAAAGACCTGTTTGTGTAACTTGCTATGCTAATTGCAGCTAATTGACCTGGCGCTAGGGCACATCTCAGTTGTGCAATCAAGCACATTACCAATTGATAAGATAAGAATGAGATGCATCTTGGCACCTTATCAATTGGCCACAGAAACCTATACAAACCTGACATGAATACCAATAGGATTCTGGCCTCCATATTATTCCTAAAAGTTTCTTAAACTTGGGTTTAGTGTTCCTGGTCTCTGCAGCTGAGGCACAATTCCAAAGAAAGTTTTCTTTCTCGTCTGCATCATTGTACATGTTAGACAATCTCAGGAGGTATATTGGGCACTGGAAGTGAAGCAAGGCAGTGCTGGTCATCCTGTCCTATTGATTCTAGTGACATTGTGACAGTGGAGGTCTAAAAGCTCTGCATAACAGTAAAGTACTTGCCATTATTTCAGTTTTCCTTTTTGACCTCTTTTCTCCTGCCTTTACTGTTATGCAGAGCTTTTAGATCTCCACTGGCAATCACAGCTTTTGAAGTGACAGTCAGAAAGCTAAAATGTACTGTGCATTTGGCCACAATCTCTCTGGCACCAAATGGCCAAGCTGGAGGTGGTGATGGCATGGCATAGTCTATCTGCTGAAGAACAGAACTATCAGGAGAAATTAATATGGGTTGAATATCTCAGGATCAGGACGTTTGTGGATTAGTCTGAAGATTAGAGGTAGATAATTTGGTTGGGCATCTCAGATAAAAGTATCTCAAAGATGCACAGAGGATCATTTAAAAAAAGGATAGTGGAGAATAGGTCAAGCCTGAAGAAAAGAGCAGGAGAAATTGGTAACTGAGGCAAGAAGAGGAAAAGGGGAAAGTTGTGCTAAATTTCACACACTAGTTTTGCACAATTATCCGATACTTTGATCTTATAATTCATTTATGTTTGCATTAATTGGCACAGGATCACTAAGGTTGCCAGCTATTTAGAATTGGTCAGAGGCCATACATCCCAGAATTTATCGTGTATCATGAATTTATCATGTTAAATGTGAAACAACACTGAAAATGCCTGGAGTTCTCTAGGTGCGAACAATGTGGGCTATAGCTCACAGAAGGCATTCTGTGACCATGGCCCTCTAATAATTTCATTGCTTTTTAGAGTTTCTTTTGGATATGGGAACATAAGCTGCTTTCTACTATGTCAGACACATAGTCTGTCTAGCTCAGTTTTACCAACAGTTCTCACAGGCTTTAGGCAGAATTCTTTCCTAGTCTTATCTGAAGATCCTGATTATTAACAGGCAGTCTCCCATCCCAGTACTGATAAGACATGCTGCTGCTTAGCTTTCAAAATCAGGCAATATCGTGCATTTTCAGGGTGGTAAAGCATTCATAGGTGTTCATTTGTATAGCACAGGTGCCCATGCAAAGTTTTCCTAAAGTTCAGATTATGGCAAACACACAGCATCTGTTGGTGTGGAAGAATGAAACTGTTTTGCTGTCTGCTAAGTTGCCTGAATGACAAGCTTGCAATACTTTGAAGGCAGAACAGCAGGAAATACATAAATGTTGTCTGCATCTCTGCTTCCTTTGTAGCTGGCAAGAGAAGCAAACAGCTGAAAGGATACTGGTTGTCATTCTAAATTAATCACATCCAATGACTGTGTGCTTCTTACCATTAAGTGTGTCTGCCTGATCTTGCTGCTTTGATTTTGTGTAATACATTTACGTAATATCCATTTATTGCTTACATAAAAATGCATTATAAAATGTATTTTAATTGCAGTGGTTATTTGAATGCCATAGCATCTGCCATTTGTGTTTATGCTAGGATCATATATGAACATAATTTCCTGTTTTTCAAAGTCATGTTATCCCATGATTGGAAATGTATATAAGACATTCAAAAATTCAGCTTCGCCATTACTGTGGGGTTAAAAGGACTGAAGTAGACACATTACTTCTCCACAAGCCTAATGGTGCTCCCAGACTGGAGTAACAAATAACTGCAACATACTAAAATATCTTGGTAAAAAATTAGCCACAACTTTATTGGTTACAGCTGTCATTAGTCTCTGGAGCTAGCATATAGGACAGATCCTGTCAGCCACCCTGCCCAGTGACTGATGCTGATGAGGAAGACATGCTCAGGGTTAATCACATGGATGCAAGCCACCGAGTAGCCCTGTCTGTCAATCAAGGGAGCAGAGAGTGTGCAACAGCTCCCAAACTGGGTGTGCATGTAATCACTTCCCCCACACACCCATAAAGAAGCTCGTCTGGGAGGGAATCCTGCACCCATGGGGCCTCCCACTACCACTTGGGTCTATCCTCATGCTTCAGAAATGCCAACCGGAGCATAAGGGGTTAAGAACGGCCAGGAAACATTTTTGTGCTTCTCTGGTAGACCAAATTGGAAACTCTGTTCCTCTGGTCTCCCTGGGAATGGTTCCTACCCACCAGCCTATCCTATCTGGAGAGCCTGTCTGCCCTCTTTTGCCAACAATGCCCCTCTGCACTCTACAGGATAATCTCTAAGCAGAAGAATTAATGAATATAAATCAGACATCAGAAATTGCAATGTACAAAAACCTGTCTCGAATCTGCAGGACACTCTTCACAAGATATGAAGTTGCTATTCTGGAGAAGAAAACGTACAGAACAGGAATCCAAACGGAAACAGCTGAGATAAAATATATACACATGCTGGACACCTGTCTCAGTGGATTAAATATTTGCCAAATGTAATAATAATTTTTTTATTTACTGTTATTTTCCTTCACAACTAACTAGATCCACCTTTCAGAACAAGGCTGAAAGGTAAAATCTGTCATTCTATACATTAGTACATGTTCCTCTGTTGTTTCCGTTAATCATTGTTGCTATTTACAGAACCAGGTTTCAAATAAACTGAATACCAAACAGGGCTTGTCAATCATGACTAGCTGTGAAATGCAATCGAAGATCCCGTTCCTTTATCTTAGAGCTTTCCATGAATGTTTCACCGTGTAGTCAATGTATTTTAACTCATATGTCTGATGAAGTGGACATGTTCCACCAAAGCTTACATGAAAATACAACAGTTAGTTTTAAGGTACCACAACACCTTCTTTTGATTTTGTTTGTTCATGTGTGTGTGTGTGTTGTTGTTGTTGCTGAAATGCACAGATTAACACAGCCGCAACTGCAAAAACTACATGTATTCAGAATGTATTTCTGTGCTCATTCAGCTTCTATGAAATATTAACAAGACTGTTGAACAGATTGTCTATGCTTTGGAAGCAAATGTTCTGCTTACTAGCAGGATGCCCTGCTTAAAAAGAAACTTATGAAAGCTGTTGAGCAGCAGAAGAGAATGCAAGAAATGAGCCAAAAATGGGTAAAGCGTGAACAAATAATGAAAAGAGGAATAAATACTGATTTTGATCCAGATTTGAAGTACATTAAAGTCCTATTCAGATATTCAAAAAAGGGTTAATTATTTGAATGTGTAAGCAAGGAAGCAGTCTTAGTCCTGCCTACTGCCTGTTGCTCTCCCTGTGGCAAGGAAGCTGTCTGAAAAGGAAAGCTTCTGCTACACAAAGTACTTTCCATGCTGTTGGGGATCCTGAAAAATCACATCATATGGAAAGGCATCACATGTAGCATGTTGTCTCTTCTTCTTGGAAGCCCTTTTTGGAGGCATTAAATCAATTCGTGTTCACTTAGCTGTGCCCTCAGCAGCTAGGATTAAGTTTGAATAGATGGTGCCATATCATGAGATTGCTGAACTACATTGGTTGCCTTTTTAGAATCAAATATTAGAAATATCATGTTTTCACATAAAAAATCTGAACATTGAAATCATTGGAATGCCTGTGGGAAGAAAAGTGCCTTATGAAAACATGAATGGGAGGCACTTCTCTATGGTGATGCCTCAATTCTGGAGGGGCCACTCAAGGAATTTTCTCATGGAGCAAATTTTGCTGCATTGACATATTTTTATTTGTCTGACCATTTGAATTGGTTGTTAACATTCTGAAATGTTTTCAGCTGAGTTGATATTAACTCTCACATTTTGAAACTGAAATTTTGCACTGTATGTTTCATTTATATCCTGCCTTTTTTTTTTTTCCTTAGCAGGATCTTGGGCAGCTCACAATATAAATTTGATAAAGAACCACAGTAAAATTACAATATACTATTAAATAAGTTATTACATTAAAACTGTGCAGCATTAGCACAATTAAAAAACTTTTTAGAAACTACAAAAAAAGTAGAACATCCAGTCACCATTAAAAGCTACTTCATCATCAGCTAATTAATAGCCAAAAGCCTGTCTGTACAAATATGCCTTTGCATGCTGCTGCAATGACCGTAAAGAGAAAGCCAGTCATCTCCCTCAGAAGGGAGTTCCATTACCTGGAAGCAGCCACCAAGAATGGAGTCTCTCATGTTCTTACCAAATATGCCCATGAAGAAAGGAAGACTGGTCCTGAAGATCAGGGCAGGTTCATATGGGGACATACAGTCCTTTGGATAATCTGAACCCAACACATATACTACTTGCTGATATATTGGTTCATCTTTGTTGACTACAGAGAAACCAATTTTTGAAAATAGAAGGTAGCAGGCAAGGTTTCAGAGATAAATAGGTTTCCACTGTAAATGTGACATAAGTGGGGTCCGACCAATTATTCTGTAGATGTACACCCACCATAATAGAGGTCATATATAATTATACAAAAATTTAATGCCAGAACAGAATTTGTAAAAAGGAGGAGAAGGAGCCAATTCCATGATTATGAAAGTTGTGTTTTTTTAAAAAACAACAACACAAAATCTATTATAATTTAAACTTCCTTTTCTTCTTCTTTCCTCTTTTCTTTTTCTTAATTGTATATACAAAGATAAACCTGTCATTTTCTTCAGGAAGGATGTTGCTGGTGGGTAGCTGGTGTTCATAGTCCAGATTATGCAACTCCCATAATCCCTCATCTGTGGCTGTCCCATTTAGGGCCCACGAGAGTTGTAGGCAGCCAGAAATCCAATTCCTGTTCCTACTAGAGTAGATCTATTGAATCAGTGGGATTGCTATAAGCGGGAATTTACCCTCCAGCAGTTGATGAATTGGGAACATTCTAGTTGTGAGTAGCAATTGGATGTAGGCCCTGGAGGGATCCCAATTGCATATTCTTCCTGTAAAGAATATCTGTGCTGATAAAAACATCAGCCTAAACCAGAGCAGTTGAAGCCAAGCCATTCATAAATTTACGAATATTATCCCAAGGAATGAACTTGAGAAACTTTACCATTTAGCTCTTTCTATTGTAAAATCCAGCTATTTATGTCTACATTTGTTTCATATATTAAATGGCCAACAAGTATGCATAAGAGCCTATTTGATTATTTTCTCATGAAACGGATGTTCTTGGCAGTAAGAGCAAGCCACTCCCTATGGAGAGAGAAATTAGTACATACTAGTTGGAACTCCCCACATGAATCATTTTGCTTGATCCTATTAAAACAGAGATGTCATTCATCTTCCACTGGCATGGCAGATGTAGCTGTGCCATGAGTAGGGAAACTTGACATTTCCATCCCAAATTTTATCAGTTTTTTGTTCTTTTTATTAGATTAAATGTGTGTGACAGGTGGAGATTTTGACACGTGCAATATTAATTTAATACAGTTCACATATTTTGCGATGAGCATGTGGCAAGCCTGCTTTCTAAGTTTAAGTCTGCATGTAAAAACTTTAGATTCTAGGCAATGGTTCTATAGTCATGGGAGTCAAACTAATAAAACTAGCATTACAGTCCAAGAACTCACTGTGTGAGTTCGAGTTTAAAACATTAACTTAAATCCAGCAGTAAATTGCAACTAGAGTAGGCCAGTTGAATCAATGGAATTTACATCAGTGTTAAGTCATCAGATCCTTACTGAGTCAATGGGCTTACTCTTGCTGTGACTTACTATTGGATTTTAGCCGTTTTCTCCAGTTTGTGGGGACAAATCTGCTTTCTTAGAATTGTAGAGCTGGAGGGGACCCTGAATATCATCAGGTCCAAGCCCCTGACATAGTAGGAAACCCATTGCTAAAGTATCCTTGACGGATGTCTCTCAAACTTTTGTTGAAAAAAACTCCAGTGAAGAAGAGTCCATCACCCTCCAAGTAAGACCATTTTTATAGTCAAACAGCTCTCATTGTCAGGAGGTTATTTCCACAGTTTATTTAAAATAACTGGTTTCTAAATTGTTATCATGCAAAAACTTATAATTATTATAACTTCCACATTACGTTACTGCCTTTATTATTTATTTATTTATTTATTTAAAATATTTCTATCCTGCCTTTCTTTTTAAAAAGGACCCAAGGTGGCTTAACCAAATAAGGTTAACCTAGTAAAGGGTATCACCTAAAATTAGATCTTCGCATGGCTTACTTCTCCGCAACATGGAATGCCTTTAGCCAGTTTATGTGGATGTTCCGTTTTTTTCCTGTTCTGAAAAGTAGCTTTTGTGTTTGGATTACTTTGAAGTGTTATGCATGGGACTAACTTTGGAGATAGCCCAGAAATTTCAGCTTGTACAGAATATGGTGTTGGTGATTTTATCTGGGACCTGTGAAAGTAAGGTTCAACATTTGTCCCTGACCATTCTTCTACCATTCCTACACAATGATACTCTTTCTTCCTTGTGTGAATGAGAAGATTTTGTTTTGTTTTTGTCATTACTTATTCCCAGCAGAGGGGAATGATTACAGAACTCCAGTTTATAGAACTACCCATTGTCTATAGGGTAGAGCAATGTGATGATCTAGCCACTGCTGGCAAACAGCCAGTGAAGCTTCCAGCAGTGCTTCACATTGCTCTAGCCCTGTGCTTCCCAACCTGGGGTCCCAAGAGGTTCTTGGATGACAACTCCTAGAAATCCTGGCCAGCACAGTTAGTTGTTTTAGCAAACACCCTGTCTTCCTATATATATAATGGTATTGGCCTGCACCAATGGGAGTTGTTGGGAGGTGGAGCCAGAGAAACCAGGAGGGAGGGGTGAGTCAGAGAGAGAAAAGTCAGTCAGTTTAAGTCAGAGAGGATAGTCTGATGTAAGAGGGGACTGAGAGTCAGAGATGAGATTCTGAAGTAGAAGTTAGTTTGTGGTAGTTAGAGAGGGTAGCAAAGTTAGGAGTTAAGAGTGTGGAACTTATAGAGAACTAAGAGAGTTAAGGGTGAAACAAGTTATTACTAATCTAATGAATACATTAAAGTCTGTGAAGAACCTGCTTAAGCAAACTGTAATCAACAAACCTGTGTTATTCAACTTTATACTCAGCTTGGACCTCAATCTTTCTAATTAAAGGGTGTTGACAGAGGACAATTGGTGGCAGCGAGGTAAAGGACGTGTTGGGATACTCCCGTGAGCTCTGTGTTGGGTGAAACAAGCAGGGGCCACGTGGGTAAACGTCACAGTTGTGAAGGCTTCTGGGAGTTTTAGTCCAAAGATACCTGGGGACCCACGGTTAGGAACCATTGCTCTGGCCTATGTAATCTCTGTATGCTTCTTTTTCATGTGGTAAATGAGAAGATGGAAAAAAAATAGTTTATCACAAATTTTCTTTGCTTGTGATGTGTGGCCCTCTTACAACAGCACATTGTTCTGGTCTCCTTCACTTCTGTGAAGCATGGCAATGGCATGTAGTTTTATGGCATGGTATGAGTGACATGGCACACTTATTTTCAAGTAAAATAGTTGAAGTAAAAGGCTTTCATCTACTTCATATATTGAAGATAAGCATTGGTCTTGTAACACTTCTTCCAACCAGGAATGGAAATGAGAACATGGTGAAGATTGGGAACATAGTGTGTTCTTTTTGACACCAGGCCATTGATTTTTGGGAACAAGCTGTCTTGCCAAAGCTGAGAATTAGCAATGGACTTAATTGCAGTTTTAAAATGAACTTGGGTCCTCTGTGACATCACAGCAGCTACCCCAATGATATTAGACATGTTTCTAACTTCTCTAACTCTATTGTCCACAAAAGCAGTTTGCCACTCAATACAGGCAACCATAAATTATTTTTAAACCAGAACCCTTTTGCTGCAGCTTGAATCTTTATAAAGCTATCTCACCTTTTCCTTTTTAAAGTAGATGTTAACAATAAATTGAGAATGGATTAAATTCTAGGAAAGAAGCAAATTAATGCTGATATTCATTTTATCCCTGAAGTGGAAAGCATTGATCAATTTGAGGTTTTCCCCCTTGTACAGATTTATTTATTTGTGATAGTAGAAGCAATATTGTATTTGCTTGTGGCAGTGTGAAAAGGATTGGCCTTTAAACATCTTTGTTGCACAGCGCATCTGATCCTTCTGATCCACATGTTCACTTGGTCATTTGAGATGGAGAAGGTTCCAGTTGTAGACTTCTCCCTGTACAGATTTCTTCAGATTTTGGAATGTTTGTCCGTTCATTTAGAATGTAAAGAAAATCTATCTGAATTATTTCCTTTTGTTGATTTAAGCTATTTTGACTTGCCAGATTTCTCAACCCAAAGTGCAAGTGAGACAAAGAGCATTTTTTTTCTTGTCAAGTGAAAGTACCTTTGTTCTCTCTGACAAGCAAAGCATACAGAGAGACTAATCCATCAGTGGCACATTGAGAGAGGAGGAGGAGGGGGGAAAATAAGCCCTCCGGTGGGCCAAGGGAGTAGCCTTTATGGTTTTGCACAATTTGTCTTATGTATGTTAAATTGTCATTTGTGCAATTTATTTAATTTGCCGGAAAAGAAATCTTTTTCTTCTCTTCTCATCTTCTCTTATCAAGTGATCTACAAGTGATCAGATATATAGTATATATGAAAAAATAACAGGAAATGCTGCTTCACAACGTTAATGGAAGTTTTCTGTGACACAAATATAATAGTTTTGCTGCTGCATTGCATGTGTTGTCAGTAGTGATGGGTTTCAGGTTCATTGGTAAAGTGAAGAGCTACAGCTCTATGCATTCATTAAACTTTTTTTTCGCTTGAGAGATAGAGTGATCCTTCATTTGATTAACATATATCTAATCTGCATTAAAAGCACTCTTAATTTTATGTTGGCACAAAGGAATTAAATCCCCTTTTCTCTCTCCACATGCTGTTTTTGCACTTGAGGGATGATCACATAATCATTTCAGAAATCTGCACACAGCCATTCTCTTAAAGATATTGCCCACAAACTATTTTATAATGCCCCCTTTGCCTTTTTGTTTGGAAAAAGGAAGTAGAATGCTCTGATGGAGATGCCTCATCAGGCACTCTGGTTCATATCTTGCCAAGTTGTAGACACCTTTGGGGAAAGAGCAGATGTGAAGGTTAGTTGGCATCAACGAATATGAGTGGAAGACTTTCCTATGGGAAGGAAAGTGCTTTGTTTCATTTTATCCCTGCTAAAAACATTGGTTCTATCAAGCTGTCAGAAAATTAGAATATGATAGGGTTTATTACTCCAGCTCTGCCAAAGTAGTTCCAACAGTTAAGAAGTTAGAGATTCTGTCTGTTTGGGGGATTGCAATGGATGATTAGGGTTTTAGTACATTTAATCTGGAATAGTGCAACTTTTTTAGTTGCCAAATAGAGTTGGACATCTGAGGCCCAGATATTTGCTCCCTCATTCTCCACAACCGAGAGTGCTATTTTGAAGGTAGTTGTACTCAAGGGCTGATTAAATGCCAAGAATAAAGAATTGAGAGACAGAATGGTTTCATCTCTCCAAAGCATAAGGGTGTAAAGACTCCTGCTTTGTTTGGTATTCTTCAGGTGCAAGAGCTGCAGCGTAAGAACAGATTCTCAGTGCATCATTCAGGGAGTCATAATATAGAGAGACTGCCTCATAGTCAATGAAAGGCTTTAACTGTCAGTTGACAGTGGATAACATTTGTCAGGTAATCAACAAGGTACACAAAATAAAACAAAAGCAAAAAAATGTAAAGAAGACAAAGATGTTATGGCACTTTAAATATAACTTCTATATTTTAATTTGAGCTTTTATAAACAAGTCCACTTTCTCAGATGTAAGTGTTAAGTTACCCCAGGAGCCACATGGATCTAAGGAGGAATGATTCACTTCTTTTTAAGTTGGAAAATCAAAATTGAGAAGATTTATTTCTTTTTTAAAAACAATCATACAATTTCTAAATTGCACTAAATATTTTTGTATCTGATAATACTTCAAGCAAAAAACTCTGAGTCACAATTGTTTCTCATATTTTTAAAGCTTTCTCAGTCTTCAAAAGCTGCATGGAACTCCTAAATTTGTTTCAAGCCTGCTTAAGTTGCATATTACCTAAAAGTATTAATTTTTTTATGAGACAGTAGGAAAAGAGCCAGCCTATGTGGTCTTGGGGCAATCTACGTGTTTCCAGTGCACCCCCCCCAAAAAAAGATGGAAATAATAAGCCACTTCTGACTACTCTATACCTAGGAAATACTGGAAAAGATCACTATAAGACTGAATCAAAACATGTTGTTGTTGTTGTTGTTGTTGTTGTTGTTGTAAATGCCAGGCACAATCAATCAAAATTATAAAAACATCGACTGGTATTATATAACAGATACATGTTTTACCCAAAAAAGCTAAGTATCTGTTAAATATCAGCCCAGTACATATGCTGTTCCTAATATTGCCAATTTTTGTAGCTCTGACAGTGTTATTTCTGAAATCTGCAACTGCTTCTAAAACTGTGTGAAATTTCTTGATGTTCCCAAAACCCCGGTGACTACAGGGACCACTGAAGTGTGTTTCATCCACAAGCGAGATGTTTTGATTGCCAGGTCTCTGTATTTTGTTAGTTTTTCCAGTTCTTATTCTTATTATTTCTTTGCAAAATATTGTTTTTGAAGATACATTAGTGAGGCTTTGCAACAATGGGAAGGGTTTTGGGAGGACGTTCTTAATGGATTTGTAAAATATATTTAAAATGTATTTGAATCACTGTGTTTGAATGAAAGAAGCCTTTCTTTCTATCAGCATAAACATGATTGTGCCTTCATTTAAAGAAGTTAGTATCCAGTGATGCACCTTGGAAACCTGTTCTGGAAGGCTGGGAAACTCTCTAGATCAGCTTTTTGGCACCATGGAGGCCTACACGGGAGATGGGCTGGAAATCCTCATACTACCACGAGTGATACATTGGATTTAAACAAGAGGGTCCAGAAAGCTCAAAGCTGTTTGAGGCCTCATCTGCAGAAAACGCTTCAGATATCATTTTTTATTATAGTGTTTTCTGTCATGTTTGAGGGGATTCCCAGCAAAGAACCTTAGATGTTCCTCCTAGGATATATGCAAGAACATTGATGTTTAGCTTGGCTGTATCTGTGGCTTCAGGCAGCAGAGCCTGGAAAGTAATTGATTCTGTAACTCATTATAAAGCACTTAGTGGGTGACTCTGTACTTTTTATATAATCTCTGTACATTGCTGGGCAACTTGTAATAATCTGAGGGCATTCTTTGCCTTCTCTCTGGCATTAGAGGCAGTGTCCCCTCCAAACCACCAAGATGAAGAAATGACCCATCAAGGAGAAAAAATGACCCAATGGGATTGCTCTGTTGTCTGTGTGTTTCCAGAGAAATTTCCAGTACAGGCACTCTTCACTTAACAACCTACATGTTTAATGACCGCTCGGATTTACCACCCTAGGCTTCAAGCTGTCATACTTTTCTGGAAGGGCAACCAGCTTTCACTTGCTGCATGTGTAGCCTCCTAGATCCCCAGGCAGGAAAACAAACATCCCACAGGTGTTGCAAAATACTCCTCCAACATCCATGTTTTTTGTCCTATAAGGACAGTGTGTGTGTGTGTATTGGGGGGGGGGGGGACACCATATTGACCTCCACCTCAAATTCCTCCACGAAATGCCTCTTATTCACCTCCCTGATCATGAGCTCCTAGTCATGAGCTTTTAGAGAATCTGAGTGTAGCTGTAGACCTGAGTGCAGCTCTTACCTTCTCTTCCCAGCCAAGTGGATTACTCACTTTCTCTCACCTGTAGCCACTCCCCCTGATGCCACATGCTTGGATGTACGCATATTGCATATTCTGAGTTGTGAGGCCACAGGTGTAGAAAAATTCCACCATCAGTGTCATATGATGCAGCCTATTCTTACTTTCAGGAAACAGGAGTTTTGCACATGTTATGTTTATAATTTCCACACATTTATTTGTTTGTTTGTTTAGTTTTTACCTCAACTTTCTTCTAAAAATGAACACAAGGTGCCTTACATTATTAAAAGCATGGTATTAAAAGCTAAAAACAGTAAATTATTCAAATATTAAAGAAGAATCAATGACATTATATTAAAAAATGTTAGACAAAAGCATTACAAAAAATAGATTTAGAAGCAACAAAATATAAAGCATCTCATTTATTGTCTTCTAGACAGACAGTCACAAAGGAAAAGCCTGCCTGAAGAGAAAGGTCTACTTGCAGGACAGCAAAGATGGGGCCAGCCTGGCCTCCTGTGGGAGGGAGTTCCAGAGTCTGAGAACTGCAGCAGAGAAGTCCCTCTCCCATTTCCCCACCAAGTGCACCTGTGAGGGAGGTGGGAGCAAGGCCTCTCCTGATAATCATACCACCCAAGCAGGATCATAAAAGGAGATACACTTTTTGAGATAGCTTGGACCCAAGTTGTTTAGGACTTTATAGGCTAGAATCAGCACTTTGAATTGTGCCTGGAAATGGGTTGGCAGCCAGTGGAGCTGCTGTAACAGGGGGCTTATGTGATTCCTGTAACCAGCCCCAGTTTGAACACAAAAGGTGTGGGGAGTGGGAGAGAGAACTTTGGCGTCTTGATCTTGTGTCAATGCTAAAATCTCTTGGGTGTATTCACATATTCTTGCCACATAGTCTTACAATGTTGAGACAACCAGATTAAAGAAAAATCTCAGGAGCAGCAAAATTCTTACATGTTCCTACTCGGTGCTGCCATAGGGGCTAGTTAAATTGCTTGTGCGAGAAGATGGTTTAGAATACATATGAGGTATTTGATGTGAAATGGCCTACAGGGATAGGTATATTTTACATTTTATCTCACGGTGCTTCAATTGGAAGTAGCTGCTTTGTTTTAGCTTCAGTTCCTAGTAAAAAAGTACAGGAAGTAAGCAATTAATAGGTGCTTGTTCATTTTATTTATTTTATTTATATTTGATATTTTATGTAGTTCTTCCCAAAAATTGGTACTCATAGCAGCTTATATTTAAATATAGTTCAACAACAGAATTAATATACACTAGGTTACAAATATTAAAATATAATTAAACTCATTCTATTGTTAAAATGCAATAATATTAAAACACTTTAAAATAATTTAAAATGCTAGTCCAGTTTATCTAAAAGAGAGAAAGAACTAGCACACCAGCTAAAATACAGTATTTTGAGGCTTTTAGTGAGGATCAAGTGAAACAGCAGAAAGGGTGCAGACTTAGTCCTCTTGTGAAAGAACTTTGTCTGGAAATA
This sequence comes from Intellagama lesueurii, assembly GCA_037013535.1. Classification (NCBI taxonomy): domain Eukaryota; kingdom Metazoa; phylum Chordata; class Lepidosauria; order Squamata; family Agamidae; genus Intellagama; species Intellagama lesueurii. The sequence goes on from JBAJHW010000001.1 coordinate 253,801,718, forward strand.
ACCACAGAAAAGGCCTACTCTCAAGTTTCTATCAGATAGGCCTCTGTATATTGTGGGACCATGAGAAGGGTCTCTCTAGCTAATTTCAGCTGCTAGAATCAAGAATTCTCTTGAAAGACAGCCTCACGTATAGCATGTAACAATAATCCATTCAAGGTATAACTAAATCATCTTTAGCCAAGTCAGATATCTCTAGGAATAGGTACAGCTGGCCACTGTGAAGACCTGAACATCCAGGCTCAGAGATCATTCCACTCAAACTGCAAACCTGAGTTTTCAGAGTGAATGTAGGTCCATCCAACAAAGGCTGAATCACTATTTCCTTCTCTGTCTTTCAGTTGATCAGGAACTAATCTGTCAAGACAGATCCCTTAAGGACACCATAAATGGTAAATAGGATACCCCCCAACACTATCTTCTGAGATCAGTCCTCCAGGTAGGATTGGCGCCTCTGTAGGACAGTGCCTCCCAATCCCATCCCAGAGGGACAACCGTGGTATACAAATCCACTAAAAATCCAGCAGAACTAACAAGGACGTACTCCACCTGTCTAGTTCCTGGCATAGGTCTTCCACCAAGGTGTTCAGTACTGTTTCTGTTCTATGCTCAGGCCTGAAGTCAGACTGAAATAGATCTGGACAATCTGTTTCATCCAGGAATCTTCAGAGCTGGGAGGCCACTACACATTCAAGGACCTTGCCCCACAAAAGGAGTGGGGTTCGGGGAGGCCCTTTTCTACAGTGGTCTGACAGCTGCCTTTTTTAAGTGAATGGAGATCCTAGGCATTCGGCACTGCATTTGTATCTGCATATTGCCTTGTAATTCATTACAGGGGGCTATCAAATAGTCTACATTTTCCCCCTGTGGGCCAGAGCATAATACGCCTTTGACTACCCAATATAGTTGATCTGGATGATTTTTGAGCATGTACAACATTGGCAGAGAAATTATCTCTTTGCTGCTAGCATCACCATGGAATAGACCTTACAATGAGATCTAGCCCATGTTTGGTTGAAATCACTCTTCGGTTTTCTACCATTATTGCTCTAGTCTCTGTCCCATTTGTTTCATCACCACCAAGTCCCATTCTTCCCCCATTTCCTGTCATTCCCTCCCCATCAAAATCCCTGTTCTACCCCATTCATTTCTTCATTGCCACAAGTACCATTCTTCTCCCCTTCCCACATCATTCCTTCCCTGCCGATGCAAGCTCTTCCCCTCTACTGTCATTTCTGCTACAAACCCCATTCTCTTTTCCCATCACCATTTTCTAAGTCCTGGCTCTCTGAAACTAAAACACCCTGAAATATTTGGGTATTATTGGGTGCCTCATACCCATAAGACCACCCCAAAATGAAAGAGGACCCCCCTACAAAGACCTGAAATAAAATGAAACTGGAAACTTTCCCCATGTGCATCCCTAGTATGCAATATTATATTCTGCTGTTACAAATATTAAATGCTCCTCTTTCTGAAAATTTCATAAAATTTCTTCTACTCTAACCCAATTTGGGAACTGATGATTTTTTTTTCTGCCTCCTTTGCAAATGCCTTAAAAGAAGTGGCCTAGCCCAACACTTTGGAGATATTTGTGGATTCAAGGACCAGAATATTCCTATGCAGAGTAAGTACTGTTGATCAATATATGACCAAAGTTTAAGTAAATACTAGTCTTGGGTGTTCTTTCAGGACCTCACAAAGCAAAGAGTATTAATCAGTCAGAATGACTACAAATTAGTGAGCTTTATTCTTTCATCACTGTCAATCTGTGTATAAACAAACACTTCTGGATACAAAATCTGGACCTTATGTGGATTTGCCATTTCACACCCCTCTGTTGTATTGAACAGAGGTCTGTGCTATAGCTAGCATTTGACAGTGTCACCTGGACGTATTTCATGTGTGCACGGTCATTGAAATGTAAAATATGGAGCAGTGCAATATGGATGAAATACAGAGAGGAAAAACAATAGAGTGCATATTATGGAGACACTCTGATAGTCGTTTAAGTGGCTTAAAATGTGCTGCTTTAATCAGGACTACATTTAAAATGTATCACAGATCTATGCATATTTTTTGTCTCCTTATTGGATTTGCTTTCTCAGAAAGATCAAGTAACACAGATTTTTTCCCCCAAGAAGAAAAACACTTCTGCATATTCTTAGAATATATGAATTTAGTATATGATTTCACTGGCATATTCGAAACTGCTGCATAAAAACCAGCATCTCTCCCAAGCAAAGTTTAGCCAGCTGTTGTAATTACCATTACAAGTAGGTGTGATGACTCTTAAATATTACAGTTGTAGCTAATTAGGGCCACACATTATGACTCTTCAGGTCATGAGACATTTTCCTCTCTACAGTTACTATTGAGAAAAATCATTGAACGTAAAATTGTCCTTAATTAAAATCAACTGTTTGTTAAACGTCAAAGTAAAAGACTGGAAGAACTAAAATCTGCTTAAAATCAAAGTGTTTAGGAAGTATTTCAGGTAGAAAGATGTATAAATTTTCATTGCATTTTATATGCAACATATTAAGAAAAATACTAACATATTAAGGATCTACACTGAAGATTTGGTTAGGATCCCACCATCCCAATTCAGAAAATGGCTTGATTCACTTTGGACTGATTCGAAATCTCTGGACATAGGCCCACACATACATTAGGCTGGCTATTCATCTTTACAAACCTGAACAATGCAAATTGCACTGCTCAGTAATGTGTCTGGTCATTAGATGAAATACGGAGAGGAAAAACACAGAGTGCATATCATGGAGCCACTGTGATAGCTATTTAAGTAGCATAAAATGTGCTGCTTCAATCAGGATTACATTTAAAATATATAACAGATCTATGCAGACTTTTTCTCTTCTTATTGCATCTGCTTTCTCAGAAGGATACAGTAGCGCCACTGTATTTTTGGTACCACAAAGTTAATTGAATGAAAAGAGTTGCAATAAATAAATAAGTAGTCATTAAGTAGTCATTAAAAAGGGAAGAGGGGAGTGAGATACTTAACTTAAAAAAAAAACCTTCTCCATGAACCTCGGTGAATGTTCTCCATAAAGTAGTAAGTGATTAAATCAGGGATAGAAAGCATGTGCCCCTCCAAATATTGAGAGATTGCATCTAACTGTCCTGGCAAGGACTGATGGGATGGATGCAGTCCAATAATGTCTGCATGTCTCTTCCTTGGACAAAATGCTGGATTATTCAGTAGAACCTAAGACTGGGAGATCAATTCTCCACTGTGCCTCCTTCACGGCCTGGATTCGATGATCCGTAGGGCCCCTTCCAACTTTGCAGTTCTAAGATGAGGATAATGATTATTAACCTACAAAAATCAATTAAAGATAATTCTAAAATATAAAATGCAGGAAAGGGAATGGCATTGCTGTAGTGAAGTCATTTGATATAATATAATCTAGATATTGAAAAAATATGTTTTGAAATTAAGTATTTGGAAGTAAAAGAAATACAGCAAAGTCATAGCTTTTCTTCTTCTTTCCCATTACTTGGACGTTCATTAAAGCTAAACATGAGATATGATTGAGTTTTTCAGTCTATTAAAGTTTTGATTGAGATTTGGACCGTAAAGTCTATCTACTCTGGGGCAAGAGAGATTTGTATAATGATGAGGTATTAAACATGTAATAAAAGGTTTACAGTAAGGTAGAGATACTAGAGGATGACTAATAATAGCATTTTTTGCACTACCTTAATTACTGATAAAAGTACTCCTTAATTAATGGTGCCTTTTTCATTTATTATCAGTAACTTCACTAGTTACGGATAAGAAAAGAAACCAGTGAAGTATAAAATGTTTCATTAATTATACATCTTTATTTGCCTTGTACCTGACAATGATGAGATAGAATACATTTTATGTCATATATCTTCTGTATGTTGAAATGAGCATCCAAGAACACTGTGTGACAGTGTAACCTCTTAACACAGCATTTCATTTCCACATCTATCAGAGACAAAGACAGATACTGTGGACTATGCAGCATGCTTCATTAGTTGCCTCTTTTTCAATTCTAGTACACCAGAGGATACTTCCTGCACTTCTTTTACAGTGTGCTGAGATAACATTCTCTTCCAGAGCCAATGATGCAGTTAACTAATTTCAGGCTCTGGTCAGTGGTCCTATTAGAAAGGAGCAGAGTTCTTCAGATGGCAATGTATGCTACTTCATTCCCTTCAAAATGTGGTAAGCAAGGTCTACTGCATTTGAAATCCATTGTGGTCATTCTGACTGGGACACATGATGTACACCCCAAAATCCTGTCCTAGTAGTTCTGTAATTCACAGCTAAGATGAGGGAAGGTAATACCAGTAATGCTGCCATCAGATCATCATTTTTGTTTTGTTTTGTCCTGTCCTGTGGCCAATGGTAAAACAAGTAGGCTTCCAAATTGTTGGCATAGTGGAGAGCCTCGCAGCGTAGTGGTTAAACTGCTGTACTGCAGCTGAAACTATGCTCACCACCTGGGGTTCAATCCCAGGTAGCTGGCTCTAGGTTCACTCAGCCTTCCATCCTTCCAAGGTTGGTAAAATGAATACCAGCTTTTCATAGGGCAATGTGTAGCCTGCATAATTAACTTGTAAACCACCCAGAGAGTGCTTTAAGTGCTCTGAGGCAGTATATAAGTGTGCACTTTGCTTTTTGCTTTTTTTTTTGGTTGAACAGGGAAGACGTAAGCTATGGTGAGCATCTATATACAAGTGTCCATGTCATCACCTACAACACAATTCTTCCTGACCAATTCCCAGAGCAGTATTATAGCTAGCTCTTCTTAAAAATATATTTTCTTAATATTTTCTTAACAAAGTAAAGGAAAACAAATATATAGAAACATACATATTCCTTTATTTAAAGGTCAGACAGCTTGCCTAATGCATGGGAAGTGGGAAGAAAACTAAAAAAACTACCATCGTTATTAACAGTGATTTTCTAGGGAGACACACTGCTTCAATCAAAAATTAATGAAATTGGCTCAGTAATCTGAGGAGCAATGGTTTCATGAAACTGCTCTTCATCCAGCTTTTGCTTCGCTTTTCACTTAGATGATGGATTTTAACACATTTATCTGAAAGCAAGCCCCACCCAAAATGTTCTGTCTGGATATGCACAGGGTTGTACTGTTAAACTCTGATCCTTTCCCCTTATAATAATATGACAGGGGATGCTTTCTAAACTTCCATGTCTGATTTTTAAATGAAGCATCCTGGGTGTTAAAAAGATGTTCTTATTTATTTCACTATTTATCTCGAAAATCAATTAATTGAAATAACCCACTTAAATATGAGTGAAATCAGCCCTAATCCTGAGAGCCTGATTTTGTTTATTAAGTGGCTCTGGAAATGATGTTCAAGTAGAAGACAGTTTCAAGAACCATACTTCTCTTTTTTTAAAAAATCTGTGTAAGCATAATGAGGTAACATGTACATCTCTATGGAAGAGTATGAATAATGAAAGCAGTGTATTAGGTATGTGGACAAGGAAAACTTTCAGGTTTCATTAGATTCAGATTCTTTCAGAGATCATCTCATCCATTTTTGGGTCATTCGGGTACCGATCCTTTTGCTGAACACGAAAGGGATGGTCTCTTTGGGGTTCTTTCTGTTTTGGTTTTTTTGGTGCTACACCAAATAAAGCGCTACAGAACCCTCAGAACTACTTCAAAAAAGTAGCCACAAGGCAACAGACAATTATCTACTCCAAAAGCAGGCAGCAACAACAGTACATGAGAAATTAAAGTCAGTCGTCATCAGACTTACACAGCCACTAACAGTACTTTAAAGTTCACATTTGTCATCATGTCACCATTATCAGCAGCAGGAAACAGTACAGGTAAGAAAGATTAATCATCATCATCATTATAATCATCATCAGACTTATGTAGGGCGGCACTATTTTTAATCACCATTGTTATCATCAATTCATCACTATTATCAAAAACCATGGCAGGCTGTTGCCAGTGTCGGATGCCAACCACATCATCATGTTCTCAGATCACATGAGTACCTTGGGGGACAAAAGAGAATGTTGGCTGGACTTAGAAATGGGTGAGGCAATTTTGCACGCATGGGTCAAACAGAGGTCATCCAAATGAGGAAATCCTAATGAAATCCACAATTTCTGGGGCCCTCTGATTCATTAGACCAAATGATTTGGATTTCAGAGGCTCTTTTTTTGAAATGGAAAAAAAAAAGAATCTGATAATGAATGGAAAAGCTTCTTTTGTGTAGTTTTCATTTGTTCTTCGGGAATGTGCAAGTCGCAAGGTACCCAGGCTGCCTGATAACAAATTGCCCTCTTTGCATCTCTTACTTAAATTTCTTGGGCAGATTATGCTGGAACATAAAGCATATTCCTATTTTTTAACTGAAGAGAGATTCTGTGGTGTTCTGCTTATCTGCGCTGGAGCTCTTTCATTGATAGCTGTATTCTCCACCTTGAGGTTAATCCATCCATCCATCCATTCAAGAACATGTAATATAGCAGACACAGGAAGGCATGGTGGAGGGAAGTGAGACCCATGTTGAGCCTTGTCCAGTTCAAGGAAAGCCTCTTCAGAACCGAATTGAGACCAGCCTCATTGGGCATGAAGGAAACTGTATCACGAGTTCCCGTCTTTTCAACATTTGTCCTATTACTACTACTTCTATTGATGTGTAACATAGAATAAAGTTTCCTTTAATAGTCTACTGAGAATGCTTGTTCTGTATCAGAGCCAAATCAATATCCATTGAATTTTGCACCATTGGATAATGCTGCACAGGGGATACTCAATTAGACCATGCATTTTAAGTCACTGCTTCAAGATCTTTTTTGTAACATAGGTCTCTGTTGTACCTGTTCTCTCATATAAATGGTTTAAAATTTATGATTATGATTAGTGTTCTGTCCATGCACATACATCAAATACTCACCTAGAATTTTTCTTTGCTTATGTAGCAATCTTGTTCTCTTTCATTCTTACCTCAGTTTCTAAATAGACAGGTCATATAGGGTTAGCCCCCAAAGCTACAAAAAAACTTTTTGACATTGAAGATACCTGCCTACAAGTCTTTGATTTAATTCTGAAAACATAAAAATTGCTAGTTGAAAGCAAACTAGGAACAGGCTTTAATATGCACTCTGTCCATTACTATAGGGTGTTAACATAGTAATTACTCAAGTATTCATGTCAAATCACTAATTGCCATAGAACATCTGTAGTATGTCTCCTCCTACCTTAATCCCATTAATTTTGTGGACAGTTCTCCTTTTTTATTCTTCTATATGGGGGGGGGGGGGGAAACAGTTCTTCTTTACTGAAAAAGTAAACTAGCCTCCAATAGAATGCATCAAATCAGGATATTGGCAATGTGATGTGTTCAAGATTGATGAGTTTCTTTTATCATCACTCTGACAGAGCTTAAAACACACTTAGCACATAATGAAAAGAACAATGGGAGACAGCAACAGGTAGCCACACAGCATTGTTTATAATCTATATCCTTCCTCACTAAAGGTTGCAGACAAATGGCAAAATATCCCCAGGAGTAAAGACGGAACAGGTCAGTACTACTTAGAAGTCACTGGTGCTCTATCCTAATGACAGAGTAAGAAATTCTCCTACAAAAAAAGGCAGGAACCAGAATTGCTGCTTCACACAAATAAAACTATTGAGTTGCCATGAGTGGTTAACAGAAAGTGAAATGTGAAGTGAATTTTAAAGTTCCTCTTCAGGTAAACTAACTCAGGGTATGAAGATGAGCTATCAGCGATCCACGGCTTGTTATAGTTCTCCTGTTCCCAGGTTGTTGACAGATTTTTCCCCCTAAAGTAAAATTCAGAGAGTACAGATTCCTTCCCAGAAGAAGGATTTGTGCCATGAAAGTTAAAAACATACAGGATACACACAATGCTACAAATGTTTTGGGTAGAGTTTGATTGCCATTACAGCTTGTTCTGGCTTTTTTTGTTTGCATTCCTCACCTACTCCTATATAGGGGCAGTGTATATATTTAGAAGCAGGTCCTGTGATGGTTTTAGCTTGACATTTAAAGCAGGCAAAATGCCCCCTTGGAAAGTCCCACAGTAGTGCAATAGGGAAGTCATTCTACTGATGAGGGAGTGCTCCCTAAATTTATTCAAAGTTCTCTCAGGCTGCTCTATAGTATTCTAGACTTCTGAGAATGTCCGTCTTGAGAACAAATTGGCTACCATGGAGAAATGACAGCTGCCATCTCCCCACAGGTCACTCCTAGAACAGGGCATTCTGTGGAATTCACGGAGGGCCGAACATAGTTGTAACTGCATGTCATGCTATCCTAATCTTCCAGAGGGATAAAATAAGTGGATAGGCAGCTCAGACTAAATAATATATGCCACCTTTCCCCCCTTTTCTTTCTCAAAAAGTGTTAATTTTTCAACATCTGAGTCTACATTCTACTACATTTAGATTTAGATTAGGCATCCTTCAATCTCAAGAGACTATGGTAACGTGCTCTGTATGGAGGACTTGGAACAGTGTCTAGTGTGGCTGAGAAGGCCAATTCGAGAGTGACAATCCCTTCCACACTGAAGACAAATACAATCTATCCCCTGTTCAGCTCCCTGATTTTGCTGGTTTCGGGACTGCCTCTTTGCCTCGGCCTGCTGGACAAGTGTCTCTTCAAAATGGGAGAGGCCGTGATGCACCGCCTGCCTCCAGGCTGAACGCTCAGATGTCAAGGTTTCCCATCTGTTGAGGTCCATTCCTAAGGCCTTCAGATCCTGCTTGCAGATATCCTTGTATCGCATCTGTGGTCTCCCTCTGGGGCAATTTCCCTGCACTAATTCTCCATACAGGAGATCTTTTGGAATCTGACTGTCAGCCATTCTCAAGACATGCCCAGGCCAACGTAGACATCGCTGTTTCAGTAATGTATACATGCTAAAAATTCCAGCTCGTCCAAGACTACTCTACTACAACACTGTGTATATATAGGGAATCTCCATGGTTTGCAGAAACCATGATCTTGTTTTTGGAGTCACCTGTCTCAATTCCAAACTGAACAAACTACCCAGGTCCTCTGGTGGAGGGGACTACTACTGTGTTTCCCCGAAAATAAGACAGGGTCTTATATTAATTTTTGCTCCAAAAAAAGCAGTAGGGCTTATTTTCAGGGGATGTTTTTTTTTTTTCATGTACAACAATCTACATTTATTCAAATACAGTCATGTCATCTTCTGGTTGCTGCACAGTGGTGGAGGGTGGGGTTTCGCTTAACTAGGGTTTATTTTTTTGGGGTAGGGCTTATATTATGAGCATCCTGAAAAACCATACTAGGGCTTATTTTCAGGTTAGGTCTTATTTTCAGGGAAACAGGGTATTACCATCACTATAATTACTTTTATGCCTTTTAGGCTGCAACTACTTTGCCTTACATAGAAAGAAATGCACCTTTGGGAGGAAGTAAGGAGAAAAATCCCTGATGAATGTAGAAGAGGAAGTATTCCATGATGCCTCTCTTCATTTACAGTCTGCATCCTGTAAAAGCCATAGTGGTAGAGATGAAGAAATTCTTGAGGGAAAATTTAAAAATGCTGTGAATGTTGCTATTTAAAAGATTTTTAAAAACCTTCAAAGCTGCAATTTTGTATATATATATATATATATATATGGAAAATAAAAACCCATAAATGAAGATGGATAGGATAATTAAAAAGTAATTATGGTGGAAAATGCTCCGAGGGAAAAACATGTCTCTTCTTTTAGATTCTCCCTTCACTCCCCCAACTATTTCTCATGGCAGAGGAATGTTGTGCACATAGCAACCTGGTTTTCTCTGCCTGGAGTGATCTTGATAACATATGGGGGCTCATCACTTGCTACATTTCACTTCAGGCTCTGTATCAGACATCTTAGTGCATGTGCTAGTTTATCTCCAAAACCTGTCTCCCAGTAAGCTTTTTAACCTAGTTCATTGGGCTCACAGAAATACTGTAGGTAACCAGCTGAAGGAGCCATTTGTTTATCTCATTAATTCAGACTTCATGTTTTCTGGTGTCAGAGTGGAATGCATTTTAGATCCATACTTGGCTGACTTACAGGTGTGTCCATCCATGTGCGTGTGTGCCTGTGTTTATGTGTGCGTGTGTTACAGCAGAGTCTCACAGTAGTTGGGAAAAAAATTATGAGCACAACTAAGAAAAGACTGACCAAAGTGGGTATATTATTCATAGTCCTTTTGAAATGGATGGTTCTCAGATTTGTTATTTCACTGGAATTATACATGATACAAATAAAATGCCTGGGAAACAAAATTAGTAGCTGCAGTCCTTGCGTGAGCAGAAGAAGAATCTTACAGAACTGGAAAGTAATAATTAGTTACAAACAACAGGTTGCTTGCAATTAATTCTGTTTGCCCAGTTGCATAAGCATAACCACATTACGAACATAATGTAAAATCAAACATATTTATTCCTTTTCTTGAACTTCTTGATTTCTTTTAAAATTGGATAGGGCCTTGTTCATTAGTGAGAATAAAGGACTGGAGGTGGAGTGGATTTGGAGATTGTTCATATGCTGGCCTATGCGTTATGTTTTCCTGAGAGTATAAAGGCAATGAGATGGATGAGGAAGGAATGTGTTTTGTAACAAGGTATGTGGATAGCATTCAGCTGTTTGTTTTTCAGTAGCAGGAGAAAACCTGAAAGTGGGGTTTCCCAAACACAAGTTGTCTTTGAATTCTAGGTTTAGCCATAGTAACCCTCTGCAGGCATTCACACCCAACCGAGGGCTAAACTGGGGATAATCTATGTTCCCTGCACATTCCTGAACCTCTGGCTATGTCATAGATTCAATTCTTTAAAAAGAAAATGAGGAAAAAAAGAAAGAAAAGAAAAAAGAAAAGAAACCTCCATTTTATGAATGTGATATACTGTGCTTCTTTATCTATAACTCAAAATCCCAGGAAATGGCCCAATATTGCTGCACAATGTAGTCTCCATGTTGCCAGCAGGGAAAAGGATGCCAAGTGTTACATACCAAAGGGCAGTCTGAATATTGATAACACCAATGGCAGCAAATAGGATGGTCGACAGGATACCTTCTTGTGCTCACTGCCATTCACAAAGTATATCATGCAAGGGAAAATCCCAGAAGCTGACTCCTTTTTTCTTCAGTTAATCACTTCTCACCCAAATACAAAGCAATTGTCATGGCCAACATTCCCTCTAAGGTGTGTGGATGTACAGGTGTGCAGTACTGCAGCAGGCATGCACAGCTGAGCCAGTGTTTTCACCCATTTGCTTCCAGTCACAGCCGGAATTCTGCAGAGGGGGGTGGCCTCCGTGCCGCACTCCAGAAAATTAGAGGCAATGTTGGCCATAACTATTTTTCAACAAGTGTTTTTATTTAGACTCTGTTTCCCTGATTTTTTTCTTGCTCTAAGCACTCCAAACATCTCCCTTCCTTGCCCACAAAGCTGAAACAATGTATATGTTTTGCAAAGTTGGAAAGACTGTTCCATGCTTGCTCAGGGTGATAAGGACTCACTCCTACTTTTGAAAGGCTTTTTCTTGAGGAACAATATTTCAGTCTCCACAACCTGGATTATTTTCAAAAAGAGGGGTGGAGCCAACCATCTTCTTTCATAATAAGCAAGATTGGTATTTTCAATTTATATTATCTATTTTAAATCTGGGGACATTTAGGGTCGCCTATTTCTGACCAGGGTGGGTAAAACAGTTTTTTTAAAAAACATAACTTGAAAACCCTGTGCTCAAACCTTCCAAAATCCGGCACAGAGCAAGAACAAGGTGGCTGATACAACTGTGCCAAATTTGGTGCTGACCCAAAGCCCAGTTGAAAAGTTATTATTCTTTGTTTCAAATGCCCTCATTTTTATATTGCTTTATAGAATATTGATTTGTTCTGCGAGCAGAAGATCATTGCTGCACTTTTGTGCAGCAGTGATATACACGGACTCGGTGCAAAGATCTAAAGAGGAGCTGCTAAGTATTTCCATCTTACAAAACCCATTGACTGGGAACCCCAGTAAGTCTCCAGATAACGAGTGCTTTGTAACTGTATTAGTTAAACAGGCTTACGTACTCCTGATATTTGTGGTCATGGGGAAGGGAGAAACAATTTCTTGCCATGCAGTATGCTGGAAAATCGACTTGCATTAGGTGCATATAATAGACTGCTTGCATCTTTCCATGTTTTCTGGAAAGCCCCTGTTGAAATGTAGCAGATTATGAAAAAAAGGTAATAGCGATGTCCCTGCCCTGAGGCTTACTATCTAAAATGTAAGATATGGGAAATGAAAAGTAAGGGGTGTGAAGGAAAGTGAGTGAATTCAGAGCTTAAGTTATCCTTTTTCTTCTGTGCCTGGAACAATGGGAGATGGAAGGAAGGACATGGTAGAGAGATGCCTGGTTGCTGTTCTGGTTTTAAGCTGATCGGTGTACAATAATATATATATTGAACATAGAACATTTCATAGACTATTTAATTAGGAAATATTGTACTGGAAATATTAGAGAAAAATTTAATTCTGCAAATAATATGTTTTGTGGTATATGACTGAAGTAATAGAAGATGTTGTGACTTATTCATACCTTAAACAACCAAACAATTTAGTTGTTTCTGAATAGAATTATTTCTTCCCCTTCTATGTTCATTCTGAGGCATGTACTTAAAAATGGAATAGGGGGGTTATTTTTAAGGCAGGTGAATCTAATGACGTTTTGAGGCTTTCCATATCTGATTGGAGAAATATTGATGCTGTGCGAACCATAACATTGTCTTGCTACTGCTCAGTAATGATTGTCCTCCTAATGTAAGTGAATTGATTCTCTTTAAAAATAACTTCTCAAATTCTGTTTTAAACAATTTTGATTCTGGTATTTTTTCCTGACAGGTTCTTTGCTATTAAAATTCTTAGGTGCTTCCAGCAAACTCAGACAGACCCGTCTTCCCAATGTCATATTTTTACATGTGCCTTTTACACAACCATTTCCATTGGCAAATGACCTTTACCACATCATACCACAGTTCAATGAAACCAATAACATACCTGAAACCAGAGCTAAAATACAAAGGGCTCCTTAATTATATATTTAACTAATAGCCATTCATGAGAGATTGTTGAGTAATTAGCACTTAAGAAACATGTTATTTAACAGAATAATTCAGGACCCCTTTAAATGCTATCACAATCTATTCTATAATTATGCAATTTGGGCTTTTTTCTCCTCTTCAGTATACTGCTGAAAAGAATGTGGCTTCACAGCTGCTATCATGTTGCTTTTTGGGAACAATTCATTAGGTGTTTGATAGAGATGGCATAAGCAACATTGGCATGAAGTCTGTAGGTAGTAGGCAACTGAGAAAAGAGGAATGTGCAGGTTTAGAGTAATGAAAATAGACTTATTTGGCAATATTTGTTTTGACATTGAACAGCTACTACAGATTCTTTGGTTTCACAGCATTATGGTGCTTAAATTTTTAGATTGTCAGTTTTTGATGCTTCTATTTCCTCTTGGACTCTTTGAACGCTATGTCAGCAGTACACCAAAATCCTTTGACACAGCATTTGTATGTCTGATTATCACTAAGTACATTTGGATATAATATGCATGGACTCGTTCTGAGTGTCTCACATATTTCTCCACCTTTCCTCTGTTCTGTGTAGCAGAAGGGATAGCTTTTCCTTCCATTTTAAACACAGTTGAGCATGCCACTCAAGCCCTAACCATGGTTAACATTAAATATGGCTAGTATAATAAACCAGCTTCAGAAATTACAGTCTGTAATTCAATTATTTCCAACTTTACTCACATATAATCCAACTTTATGTCCACACAAGCATAAACAGAACTTTCTACTTCTAAAAATATTTGCTCAACATTGTAATATTATGCATTCTCTTTTGGCAGTATTTCCTATTGAACATAGTGGGACTGTCACATAGGATTGATCTGGCAATAACTTGGGTTTTTTTTTTTATAAAAGTGGGCTGATCAATCCATGATTGGAGGTACAGTATTATTATCAAAGATTAAGTTATGAGGAATGAAGTACGATATTGGAAAGGGGGCATGTCAATAGAACAAAATTTAAGTTCAAGGGAGCAAATCTGAACTGTTTCTTCTCTTCCATATGCACATTTCCTAGTAAAAATAATTTTTTGCATGATACAGAACCAAAATTTACATTGATGATATATGAAACACAGGACTTTTATCAAAACAAATTCTAGCATTATTATAATATAATTTAGAGGAGTGAAATTCAGGTACCATTTTTGTCAAAGGACCTTTTTCTGTTGAACAGATCTGGTATTTTCAAAATAAATCAGCAGTCTTCCAGTATTACTGCTTAATATTTGGGATGAAAGGGCACATAATACATGTGCGAGAAAGAATAGTGTTCTTTATGACTGAACACGGAGAAAGAACTCTGGCAGATGGATCACAAAAGTATTGTTGGTCCTTGGTCTGGCCTCGAATAAATAAATAGGTTGGTCAGAATCCTATTGGTCAGCTTATTTAAGTGCAATTGTATAAATTGCTGTGGTCAATTGCTGTTAGTTAACAGATTGGCATTTATGCCCCTTGCTGCATACCAATACACACAACTGACATGTAGTGAGGAATACAAGCGGCAACTTGTTTACAAACACCAGTTCACTGCTGCTGTTTATGCCATTGCACTTATGTTGGTGTAACTAACCAGAAGGATTCTGGCTAATATTATTTTAGTCATGAGAAGTCTTTCCCCCCGCTCCCAGCCTCATCTCCTGAAATATGAACTAAAAATAGGAAGGGTATGCTTTCCATTAACTGCTTCAGATTGTGTGCCAGTGAGTCTGACAAGGGATGTCAGTGAGCACAACTATATCAGAAGATTTTTCTAAAATAGTTCTGTAAGTGATCGTTGGTGCACTGAAGTAAAGAAGAGAGAGAGAAAAAACCTTTACTTAATCAGGGAAGCTGACTCTCTCTGTGTGCGTACATGTGTGTAAAACCTAGTTTCATTCATTATAAAAAAAGACACTTCTCTACCATTTTCTCTCTCTCTCTTTTTGAATGACGTTTTATGTATGAAAGGTCTTATTGGAGAATCTCGGGGACCTGTTAGGTTGTCATTCATGGACTGTCAGGTAAGCACCTTCATAGTATCATTTAATTCTGATTGGCAGCTGCTGGAGGTTCGCCCTCATCTCATTTTTCTTTTAGAAAATTGCTCTCTTTCAGCTTATTATCTCTCCACTATCTCTGTGTCATAGCCTTTAAGCAATCTGGCAGTCTTTGACAGAAGGAAGTTGGGAAAATGGGTAGCTAGTCGAGTGCTGCATCTTCATTGTGATGCTTTCTGCTGTTCTGGCAGGAGAGGCTGCCACTGTGGTTGTTGCTCAGTGTCTTTGATATTGAAGCATTCTGTCATCAGAGGTTGCCCACAGTTAACTAATCAATACCTGATTAGATAAAAGGTATCTCTCTCCAAATTGCATGTGAATGTGGGTTGCTGGGTTTCTATAAAGAAAGAATGAATGAAAGAAAAGCTTCTCCAGAGCTGCACTTCCAGGTTCCTGCTTAGGCTCATTTAATTTGATAATATATATCGCATATGGATTATCTCACAGAGAAGAGCAATTGGTTCTAGGGAGCTTCTGGGTTTTTCTTTTCTTTTCTTTCTCTCTCTTTTTAGCCACTTATACTCTCATTTTGTAAATGCTCGTTGCTATATTTCATATACTGGGAGTTCACTGCATGAAATACATGGATTTCATTGTATCTCTTCTGGAACTTGGAAGAGTTAATTTTTGAATGACACTGTCCAGAATTTCCTCCATTGCATGGCAGAGGATGAAGGATTGGGGGCGTTGTAGTAAAAAAGTAGGTTTTTGATGGTGTAGAAGTAAAAGGCTTTTCACACCAATGTGTCATAGATTTTGTTTAAAAAGTTCTGGGGAAATTAACTGTGAAGTAGCATATGTGAGATATCTGTCGATACTTGGTTTCATCCAGATCCATGGATCTTTAAATGGTCCTTATACCAGTAGAATGACAACAAGATAAGTGTGACATGCCCCTTGCGTGTCCCAGGGTTATTTCACTAATCTAAGTCCCACAACACGTTCCTATTTACGTTGCCACCAGTTGATCTCTGTCAACATTATTTACTTGGAAAGACTGAGGTCCATACTGCATGTAACTTTTAACAAAAAACAAGTTTATTGGATAGAGTTCAAATCCTGAGTTTCACATAAGTAGATTCCTAAAAGACATTAAACCTTTCAGTAGTTTCGTAATAACTTATTCCAGACTTAACGCTCTCTGAGTTCCACACTCTTAAGTGCTTTTCAACTCCCCACTATCTGCCTTTCCCATCTGCTTCACCCTTCCCTTTATGTTCCACTGGCTCCGCCTCCCGACAACTCTTATTGGTGCATACCGATATACTCATACATATGCATAGGCAGGGTGATCGCTACAGTAAGACTCCAGTGTCAGAATACCACCTGGTAGGAATGTTATTCCTTGTTTATCTTGTCTTTACATGCATGGATAAGGAACTGCAAAATTATTCTCTTCAACCTTTAAGAGAGTATTCTATGATGCTTTCAACAAAAGAGGGGAATGTGAATGAGAACATTTTGGGGGGGGGGGGGGCAAAAACTGCATAAACAGTGCTTTAATGCAAGTAATGCAAATGGCACAAAATGGCAGTGGCTGCTACTTTGCTGAAGGGACTTTGAAGAATAATGAGTACTGGACTAGTTTTTTGCATCTTTTTTAACAATCGTCCAATTCCATATGTATGTGTGTGTGCATGCATGCATATGTGCATGTGCACTTTGCTTTGGAAGGGATGCCAGTGTTTCCAGTTAGTGCAAATTACAGAAGCTTTCACAAGAAAAAAAAATAGTACTCTGTTGCCACAAGTAGGCCAGGAATCTTGTGAGATTTAGGAATACTGCATTGAGGTGTCTTGTTGGGTCAAGGAAGCCTCAATAAACAAAAATGAAAAATTGAGTCTTCACATCCCTAGTACTATGTTAGAAGAAAAGTAGATGTGATGCTGGGGAAATGGCTGCTGCTGCAAATTGCATCTTTGTGCCAATATGTGCTAAGTTAAATTTCTCATGATGTTTTATTGGCTTTACCTTTTCTACATCATTGAAGGTGCTCATAGAACGGGGTAAATCTGCCAAAAATGATAACTGTGACTGAACTCTTGAGATGGGAAGGATAATGTGAAACAAGATGCTTGTTTGGGTGGCAGCCTTTCATCCAGCATTTAGTTCTTTCTAGAGTTCAGGGCCTATTCTGCATTATGAGTAACTGGGCATAGACAATGGCCTGTACTCCGACCCTGCCTCCCACTTCATTCCATACTGAACTGTGAGAACCAGAGCTTGACATCTGTGCTGTGTTAGCCCTACCCTCTAGTACATGACTTTAAGCTTACATTCTGTCCTGTAGATCTAATGAGGCTAATGATTAACCTAAGGAATTACGAATGAAAGCTACCAGTACTGATTGGGGTACTGATATCAACAAATATCAAGCTAAAATATCATCATCATCTTAGAACTACAGAGCTGGAAGGGACCATAGCCTATAATGTATTAAATCACTTCATGTATAAACAACAATAATGAAATTGGTGCATATAAGGACTAGGGAGTCTTGGTTAAATATATCACATATATGGCAAACAGCAATAGTGCCTTTGTGATAGGTATCTCAAAGATGCTTTGAATGCAACAATAGCATTAGCACGTTAATGGAAATTGTACACGTTTCTCCTTGAATTATTCCAGTGGTCTTTCAGTAAATGAAAGTGCCAGGGAAATAAATGGATTGATTATGGGAGCACTAAAAATTTAAGCGTCTGTAATCCCTCAGTGAATTTCAGAATTTTCTTCTCCAGCAATGATTCTGTTGTCTTTTACTGTCTAGATTGCTGGGAATGGGGGGTTTCCATATTAAAAGAAATACATTTTCTGGCACCAGAGATTCTGTTGTTGTTGTTGTTTAGTTGTTAAGTCATGTCCAACTCTTCGTGACCCCATGGACCAGAGCACGCCAGGCCCTCCTGTCTTCCACTGCTTCCCAGAGTTGGGTCAAATTCATGTTGGTAGCTTCAATGACACTGTCCATCCATCTCGTCCTCTGTCGTCTCCTTCTCCTCTTGCCTTCACACTTTCCCAACATCAGGGTCTTTTCCAGGGAAGAGATTCTAGAGAGAAGAAATGAAACACCAAAAAACCAAATGGGGTGGAGAAATACTGGATTAGAACACCTCCACTGTAACCATCACCCCCTTTTCACCTTTTAATGCCTTTAACCTCATATTTTTCTCCTACCCAAAATAATAGAATTCTCCTACTTGCTTCCTTTAAGTCCCTTCATAGTACCTTGGTAAAAACAATCTACTTTTTTCCTTTAAATCATCATTTTAAAACAGTGAAGTTGTTTTGTGTGCATTTTCCCATCACAGGAGCAATGAGATAACAAAGTAATGAGAAAAGAAGAGAAAAGACGCACCTGGCTTGAAGTATTCCTCATTATTTAGTCCATATCATTTCCTCAGTTTGGTTTATATCAGAAATATAGCAAGCTGCTTCCCAGAGATTTAAAGTGTGCTGTGGCAGAAAATATTCAAAAACTAGCTTGAAGACACTCCTAAGACTCATTGTCATTCACCCCATTAAACTCCTGATAAAAAGTAAAAGCCCGAAAGCTGCCAAAATGGATATATTTCACTCAGTTGTTTTTATCAGACGTGCGGGTGAGAGAGAGGTGGGAATGGAAGAACAAGAAAGAAAGAAATCCGGGACTAAAAACAGCGTATTTATATCTGTAGTTTCTCTTTCTCTGACATTTCCTACATTGGCTTTAATTAACCCTTGTCAGAGATCAACAGTAACACTGCGAAATAAATGGAGTTATCTAACTGAGTTGGGGGGGGGGGTTGTGTGTGTTTTTGTTTTGTTTTCCCTTTGGAAACAGGAGGGTAATTCAGTTTAGAATTTATTTAAATTTAAACCATGCATTAACTGTAAAAGCAAGTTGGAACCTAGAATGGCTTGAAAGAAAGTTGAAACATAACCTTATCACACTGAAGAAAAAATTGAGAAGCAGAATTCACTCCACTCTCCCCTTCATCCCTTTGCTACAGGTGGAAAGGTTGCAGACAGACTCCTCCTCTCTTTCTCCTAAGCAGTTTACATCCCAGAGGAAGAGGTGGAGATTATACAGGCTCGATCTCTAGGTTTGGCTTTCATACATACTCAGAATTTGTCATTAGGTGGGTGGAAGGTTTTATTCATGGCTGCAGCTCATGTTGGAGGACTGAGATCCTAAGAGATGTGTCAGTGTGTCTTGCAAAATGAAAGTGCATGGACAGATAGTCTCAGTGTCAGTAGAACATAAATAGCCAATAAAGTAACAACAATATCAACCCATCACAAATACATCTGAGCATTTGTAAAATAAAATTCCATCATATGTTAGGGAACATATCTTTTCAGACAGATTTCTATTCAAGAAATCACATCTTGATTTAAATGCAATAAAGATTAAAAGTTAAAAAAGAAGAAGCACATCTTGTATTTGAAGATTGCCATGGTGCAAGTAGTCCTTGTTAAAGAGTAAATGAGTAGTGCACCTCGAGCTTGGTGTGAGTGTGTGTCTGTGTTTGTGATTCACAGTAATACTGATGAAGGACAAGGAAGCTAATTTATAAAATAGGAAGTGTCAAGACCTACGACCATTGTGGAAACTGTAATCCTAAATATATAGGATTATGACAGTTAGCCCTGCCAAAAAGTGGTGTGGTAAAGGGGCAGCAACTTATACGATGCTTAAATTGCTGATCAGGGTCATGACCGGGAATGCAACCACCACCTTTCTCATGAGCAGCAATTTGATACCAAGACTGACCCAATTTCACTTATGCAAACTTAAATTGGCAATATGATTCTGGTCTGTGTGTAATACATACATACATACATACATACATACATACATACATACATACATACATACATACATACATACATACATACACCTATCTGTAGCAATAAGAACATGCTAGGATTTACTTCTGCGTAAATCTGCATTTATTTGCACAGTTAGGCAATAGCAATCCTATGGACACAAGTAAGCGTCAAAGAACATTGAAAGTGGTATCTTGGTGCATGTGCAGAGTACAGAACGTAAGTGAAGGAATGTACACATAAGTTGCAGTGTAAGGCTGAGAGATTTTAAACCAATGGGGAATTAAAATAGGGGTAGGTATCTTCATTGCATCAAGATGGTGGTCATTTTGTGTTCCACGCTGGACACCATATATAGGCTCCTCATCTGTTCTAGGAAAGTGAATATTGTCTCCCTGGAAACTACATGAGAATCCATAAATTAAAAAGGGGTGTGGGAGTGGTAGGCAGCAGAAGTGAGAGCAGGCGCTAGAGAGGTTATTTTCACCCTTCCCCCTTCCCTGCAGTGTTTGATCAGAACATTTTTCTGTGGTCTTCAGAGTTTGATAAGACACTTAATAGGCCTCTGGACTCTTCCTAGGAA
Source organism: Intellagama lesueurii (assembly GCA_037013535.1). Lineage (NCBI taxonomy): Eukaryota > Metazoa > Chordata > Lepidosauria > Squamata > Agamidae > Intellagama > Intellagama lesueurii. The sequence continues at coordinate 253,822,305 of JBAJHW010000001.1, forward strand.
AGGCACAGTACTTTTCCACAAGCAATATACATATAAACAGATTTTGCTTTCGAAACTAGGCCCTAGCTAGAAATATCTTCCCTTTTTTATTTCTGTTGCTTCCATCAGTGAAAGCAGTTTAATCCTGAAATGCGATCTGAATGTCCCTAAGCATCTAAGGCTATGTATTTGCAGAGCAGGTGAGATAGAGGATGTTGTCCACTATTTACTCAACTGTCAGCTCTATCAAAACCCTAGAGAAAAGTTCCTGGGTAACATTTTGGCTGCCCTACAGGAGGAAAGCTCTCAGATAAAGGTGGTTAGGTTACTTTTGGACTGTGACCCATATGTTACATACAGAACAGCGCTGTTTGCAAAAGCGGCCAGAAACATCTGCGCTAATTTCCTGAGAGCCATCACAATCAATTGTGCGGGGGACTTCCAGATATGAAGGGTCTCTTATTATTTTATATGTCTGTGATTTTATCATGATTTTACTTGATCATATTTGTATTTTAAACAACTGTGACGGCTTTTAGCCAATACAATAAACTTGAACTAATCCTGAAATGTGTGATTTCCAACAAGGATTGGAGATGGGAAAGTTTAGTTAAACTTTAGTTTACCATTGGTAACCCCCAAAATCTAATTTAGTGAAGTTTAAGTTGGAGAAGGCTTTTCCAGTTTTGTTTTGCTTACTCTTGGTGTGGGGGAGAGGTTAGGGGACTCTGCCCCATGGCTCCTGATGCAAAAACTGCTGCTCCTGGAGTCTTCCAGGAGCAGAAATTGAATGTGCGAATAGGGGTGGGATTGATTCCTTTTTTCCAGGGGGGTGCAAAAATGTCCTGGTAAAGGTATTCACTGCATGTGGCACATGAGTTGTACTTTGTCCTCCCCTGCAGTAATGGATAATGCCTATTTTACACTGATGAATATAGAATAGACTGTCATGTAATCTTCTGCAAGTGTGAAGGACAGTTGATAATGATGCTTCAAACACAGTTTACACTAGAAAGATGAATATATAATACCTTAGAATAGCTTAGAATTACAGAGCTGGAAGGGACCCTGTGGATCATCAAGTCCAGCCCCTGAGTTATCAAGCAGTTTGTTATCAGCATTTTATTCCAACCTTCAAGCAGAGTCCCAAAGTGGTTTAGGAAAAAAATCAAGACTCTTAAAATGTGAACATCAAAATTGAAATGAAATATACAAAATTATAAGCATAGCCTCCAGCAATCAGCAAGAGTAAAGCTACATCTAAAAAGATTTGATAAACAGGAATATGGAACCAGAATGACAATAAATTAGACACTATGTGAACCAGCCGTGAGAAGTCTACTCTCCTCATCTTAGGATGGCATGCACATTTGTGACTGTGGTCATGAATCAATTGGTGAAAGGACTTCTGTGCTTATATTGTTGTAATCATACAGTTATTTAATACTGCAACTTACTAAACCAAGGTTTGAGGAGCCAGGGCCATAAGGACCTCCTTCACACCTCCTCCAGGCTTCAGAAACAATGAACAGTGAACTTGACTTATTTTAAAGCACAGTTCTGCATTAGATCCAAATCCATGAATAGAGTTCTCATACCTCAATGGATGACATGCTCGCTAAAATATTTCTAAGGGCCATCCTGTTCCTTTCTCTTTTTAATTATCAGTTCTACTAATAATTAGGACTAAGAAACAAAGGAGGATTCTGTTTTGTAGAACCTTTGTCAGCCTTCAAAGAGAAATATCTGGAGACTTTGTGGAGGTCACTGCAAAGAGTTCCAGAAAGTGTTTGTCATTGGCATGACTCCTGATGGGGAAAGTTTTCTTTACTATCAAGGGCACAAATACACCTGACTGGCTATATAGTGGCCTAATGTTGTAACATCAAATGTGGAAGATTTCAAGGACAAAAAGAAAAAGAAAAATAGCAGCAAAGCAGCAGCATAGGAGGAAACAGTGGGAATTACCCATAAATATAAGCCTGTAGCTTCCAAAATTCTTAGTCTTTGTGACAATAAGGGAACCAGAAGAATGATCAGCTCGTCTTTGTAAAATAATGAACAAATTTATATTGAGTTTTGTGTTTTGTAACAGAGAAGAAAAGGCAAGTGAGGATGTTGTATGGAAGAATTCTTCCTGCCTTCAGTGCACTACTGCACACATTTCCCCTGATTTATCTTTCATTTCTACATAGACATCTGCCTTTATTATTCTTAGCATCTTTTAACTGACTCTTCACATTGTCTCTTGATTCCTATGCTCAAGCAGACGGGTTGTAGTGATTTTTCAGCCAGTTTGAAGCAGTAAGGCTTCAGCCAAATTTGGACAGTTAAGGGACAGTGACTGTGCCTTAACTGTCCAGATTCCATTGCATGGAATAGAGCACATTCATATGCCTGGGACAAATATGACTTAGGAACAGTGCCTGGCTAATCTCTCTCTTGGATGCGTGGCTGGATGTGCTTGTTGGAGAATGTACAACAGGTATACTTCTCTGTTTGGGGATTTGTCTAGTGCCCTTTCCTCAGACCTTCCATTATCCATTCTTTTTAGATACAGCTTTGGCTTTACAAATGACTGCCTACAGGCAACCCTTTGTGTGGTGGTTTGCTTGGTTAAAAAGAGGGCTGTACGTCAACCGTTGCAGAGTATTCTAGCTGCCTTAAGTCCAAGTTCTGGGAGAAAGGCAAGATGTAAGTCAAATCTTCTCTGTTCTACTAGAGATTTGACAGCATCATGGCTAGTCAGGTTTTAGGGGCAGCCATTCTACATAACAATTGTTTATTACCTCCAAACTAATCTTGTAAATTCTTCAATCAATAATGTTTTCCCTTTTCTACTTATCCCATTTATTTTAACTAGAATAGTCACGTGTAACAACATTGTTTCTTATTCAATGATCACAGTATTAGCTTTCTCCATTTTATGTATTTTAGGGCTTCATGGTCTTCAGTTGTTCACCTTAGAATTTCTTCATTGATCATCTTCTCAATCCAAGAAATTCTTAACATTATGTGATAAATCCACATTCCAATTGCTTCTGTCTTTTTCATAGCCAGTGCACTATGGACCATGATTCCACAATATACAGTAGAACCAGTGGATGAAATTCTGAACCTGTAAATTGTGCCATATAAGGCTGATGATGTACTGAAATGCAGCAATTGTTCAGAAATAAAGTAGTCTTGGCAGCAGTGATTTTCAATAATTAAAGACTTTCCCCTCCCATTCCTTAGTCCCTGCTTGCTAATGATGAAGGGGATTCCCTGGGAGCCTTAGAACTTTCAGGGGAGAAAGAGGAAACTTCTGCAGCTGATGACATTACCAGCCTTACATGGTGTAATATACCCAACAGGATTTCAGCCAATAATGCATAGCACTGTGCAATGCATTCTGAAAGTGAATACAGTGGTGCCTTCACTTACAACCATAATCCGTTCCAGAAGATGGACGTAACTCAAAATGGTCGTAAGTTGAAGCACCATTTCCCATAGGAATGCATTGAAATGCAATTAATCCATTCCGGCCGAAGAAAAAAATCACCCCCAAAAAAATCACTGCAAGACTCATTGGAAATGCGATTAATCCCTTCTGGCCGAAGGGGGGGGGGGGGGAGAAAAGCAATCAAGCGTGCAAGACCCATTGGAAATGCACAGAAAACAAACGGAGCAGATCGGAAATGCACAGAGAACAAAGGGGGGGAGGTCGGAAATGCAAAGAAAACAAAGGAAAAAGCAAGGGAAGCATGCAGGACCCATCGGAAATGGGGAAACCCCCCCCAAAAAAGCAACCAAACCCCCCAAGACCCATCGGAAATGGGGAAACCCCCCCAAAAAGCAACCAAACCCCCCAAGACCCATCGGAAATGGGGGAAAAACCCAAAAAAACAAGCAAAACCCCCAAGACCCATCGGAAATGGGGAAAAACACTCCAAAAAGCAACAAAAAACCCCAAGACCCATCGGAAATGGGGGGGAACCAAAAAACAAACAAACCCCCCAAGACCCATCATAGCACAGAAACATAACCCCCCCAGCTCAAAACCACGCTGCAAAAACACCCAGAACAGTTTTTAAAAAGCAGAAAACAGCACCTTACCTTCCAAGGCAGCCTGAAGCTTCCCTGCAAACACACACAATGCTCTCAGAAGCAGAAGGAGGCAGTCCCAAGCCTCCTCCGAGGACGCACACTCTCTAACTGCTAGGGCAAAAGAGCTACAAAGAAGCAGCCTTGTCGCCACCTACAGTTAGCAATTTGAATTTCCCGCCTTCTTTCCCTGCCTTTTTCTGTTTGTAAGTGGAAGCTCCGGTCGCAAGTAGAAGGAAAATTTTGTGGCCGGAGCTGGTCGTAACTCGAAATGGTCGTAAGTAGGGACATTCGTAAGTCGAGACACCACTGTAGTAGGATTTTGTTGGATGTTATATTCTTCATTTTTTAAAAAATGGCTTCAGTTTATTATTAGTTTGACTTCTTTTGCGTAATTAGAATCCCACTGCTATTTCAATCAAATTCTAAAATACTTACATTTTCCAACACACACCACACACTAATTTTGCATCTGTAACTTCATTTCTTGGGCTGATTGCTTTTAACTGATTACTATGAGCTTGATTTTCTTAACATGCATTTTTTAGATAATATTCATTACTTACTTCATTGACTTTATAGAGTAACCTTCACAGCCCGTCTGTTATCAGTTAGTAATACTATGTCATCTGCATATTGGATGGATAAACTATTTGAGTCAACAAGTGTTTCTCTAAAAAGATGCCTTTGGAGTACAAATTGAAATGCTGTAGTAAAAGCATACTGTACATCCTTGCTGTGTTCTTTTCCATATCTCCGTGTCCTCTCTCCTGTGATCTTCAACTTTTGCTACAACTTTTTTGTTGCTAGTGTAGGTTATCAATTTAATGAACAGCTCCTAAATATCTCTTATTTACCAACAATGCCATCAGCTAGAAGCTTCCCATGCTGGACTTTGTCAAAGACTATCTCATAGACAAAAATCAATTGTATCCATTGACACTCCTGGTGCAACTTTTTCCCCGAAGTACATGTATGCAGACCAGTGCTTCTCTGCTTCCAGATCCTGTCCTGAATTCAAAAAGCATGCTCTTTCTTTACACTTCTTTTAAATTGTGCCATGTGTTGATTTTAACAACATTTTAATCACTTGGTTCATTAAGCTTATCATACTTGCTTATCTGCAGTAATCAAGGCTGTGTCTTTTTCCTCTCTTGATAATGTAATAATGAATACATAAATTTCAGGACTGATTCGTGTTCCACAAGTTTGGTTTAAAATATTCAGGAAAACATCTGAAATCATATTCTATTAACTTCAATATGTCTGCAGAAACATTGTCAGTTCCAGGAGTGATGCTACTTTTTCTTAACCATAATCACTTTTTACTTTCAGTTCTCCTTATTTCCAGATTCATTGTCAAACGAATGCTTGTTTCTCCAGACAATAAGCAAGAGCCAATGGGAACTGACCAGTGCCTATAAGAATCAATCATTCAGTGCTAACTGAAACCTGACCCAACCTCACCCTTTCTGCATTTTCCTCAACACTGATGATTATGATGAATTCAATTGACAGATCATCCATCTGCCTGGAATATCAGAGCTACTAGTAGTCTACATGAGAATTTACAAGTAAATCATGTTAGAGATATCTGAACAATTTTTGCAGACATCTGGAATAATAAATTAACAATTGTCTGTTAAAATATAGCAAAAACAAGTTACAGCAGAAGACAAGTAAACACTTGCTCGTTCTTTGAGACCTTTTAGAAACAGATGTGTTTAACTTCACAGCTGAAAAATATAAGTGTCAGATACCAGCAGATCTCTGATTTAAGGGAATTCCATAACCACAGTGTCAGCATTGAGAAAATTGTGACATTATGGTAGCTTTATGGACTATGCTGATTCTGAGCACCATAGATAGACATAGAGTAAGTTATGGCTGTGCAGATCACTCCTCAAGACTGTGACTTCTCTTTGAGGCTGTGGCCTACCAGGGAAATTGAGGGGGGAAATGAAATAGCTGATCTGTGGCCTTGAGACCATGGCTCATTTGTTTTCATTTATTTATTATTCATTTTATTTATATATATATGGCCTGTCTCCCCAGAGGGGATCCAAAGTGGTTCACAATAATTAAAATCTTACAATAATAGCAGTAAAAGTACTGTACCGAACTGTAGATTAAAAAAAAAAATCTCTTTACCTCTCGCTCCTAAGATATGGGGCTTCAGAGAGGGAGAAGGGCCATGCCTGTGGGTGACATGGGCTTTCTGAGGTTGAAGGAATTTAGCTGGTCTAAACCTGCTCCAATGCTAAAGGAGGCTGTTAGGAGAGGAGACATTTGATAAATAACCATTCTTTGAACCCAGCTGTATTTGATAATTTGCAGTCATACCCAGAGCCTAAGCAACCTGTTCAAACATGATGTGGTAACTCAATTCCAGGAATTCCTGAGTGATTCCTGATGCCTACATCTATTTCAATCCAACTTCTAGACCATTTTAGAGGATATTGTACTCTGGAACACAGGTTCCCAATCTGTGGGTCGTGATTCCCAAGGGGGCTGCAAAGTGTTTTCTGGGGGGATGTCAGGGCTCCAGCTATACAGTCCAACATGGCAGGGTGCAAGGTGTATGTGGAACCAAACAGCACCATTCTGGAGGGGAGGGTGTGGAGCTCAAGCCTTATGATCTGGCCTATGGAAGAACAGCCAGTGTTCCTCCAAAGGGCCTGTTTATGCCATCACCTCCTCCTGTTTTCCACCCAACTTTCCCTTTCCAGTTTCCTTTTTTTCCCCTTCCTTCTCCACCAGTCCACTGAGGAGGAGTGGAGGGGGAAGTGGAAAGGAAAAGGAAAAGAAAGCAGTTTGCTGCTGCTGTTTCGGTTGCTCTTTCACAGCTGGCTAGAGCAGGCAGAAAGAAGACAGAGAATAGCACTGTTTGTGGCCTCTGCCTCTTAAATGTTGCCCGGGCTTGTAAAGTCTGATTCTTTGGGCTGTCATCAGAGGGGTGATGGTGGTGGCGGCAGCAGCAGCAGTTGTCTGGGAAGTATTGGACAGTTCATTTTGTGAGGGCAGGTGGTGGTACTACTTGCTACTGGAAAAATCAGACTGGTCCTGAACTATTTTTATGGGAAGACATGCCCAATTTACCAGAAAAAAAAAAAAACACCAATCAGTGGGGGGGGGGGGGGGCATGGGATTGCAGGTTACTTGGCTATTATAAAAGGGGACCGTGACTTGAAAAAGGTTGTAAAACACTTTTCTAGAATGTATTAAAAGGGAGTATGGCCCTGTTGGTGCTACTAGACTTATAAGTCGCTTTCAGTTCTGTCATCTGTAGTACTCTCCTGAACTGAGTAAATGTGATGAGACTTTGGGTCACTGTTTCAGAATGCTTTCCGGTAGTGGTGCTTGGGCGACTCTCAGTTATGCCTTGTTCACCATGCTGTTTAACAACATTATGAATTCTCTGAGAGAGGTTCAGGGATTTAGAACATCCTGTCACAAACTGTATGTGCTGATGGCACATATTGAGTTTATGGGTGTTGAGTCATGGTCTGGAAAGCTGTGTAATGGCAAAATGTGGCATAAGCACAACACCATCATACCTTTTCTTGCTTGAAGTCCCCTTCATATGATCAATGCATGAAGGAGGCTGGTATGAAAAAAGCTGCCAGACTAAGTTAGTAATGAGCACTGTTTCTGCATGGGTAGAATTTTCATTGCAGTACTCTTACAAGCTGATCCTCTGAATTTTCACAGAACAGACTGGGAGATTGTCAGCATTAACTCTAGCAAGAGAAATGCATGAAAATGTAAATCACATGTGTGGTGCTTATAAGTATAGAGGCAATCTTTTTATGTTGTTGTTAAACGGTTACATTTTGGGAGATCTAGTGAAAGATTACACAAGATGCAAATATCTTTCAAAAGCTACATTATACAAAAGAACCTACCTAGGTAGGATATTAAAAAATGTCAATCTTTAATTTGCAGGTATGGCTGGAAATTATCAAACACAGTTGAGCCGAAATCCTTTTTTCTTGCCCTAGTAAATTGCGCTGGAGTAGGCCATGGACTCAATGGGGATTTGGTGAGTCTGCTGCTCCATAAATTCCATTGATTCAAATGGACTTACTCTAATTATGAATTCCGTTAGCATAGTAAATTACAGTTAGAGTAGGCACATTTGCATCAATGGAATTTATGGAGGATTTGACTCACTAAATCCCCATTGATTCAGAGGGCCTGCTCTAATGCAATTTTCTACAGTAAGCAACAGGGTTTTGACCAATACATTTTCCAGGTTATCCATGTTTATGAGTTGAAAAAGCCTGGTCATCCATCATAGTAACTTGCTCAGGAACTGATCAGTTTTTCTTTACTCAAGGTACTTCAAGTATAGGCCCTGACAACGAGTAGCATACGCACAGTGGCTTTTGACAGTGTTTCCCATCAATGCATATAACTGGAAAAATATTTAGCTAAAATGTAGCATCCATCCTGTGCTGTACTAAAAATGTTTTTCACATTTTTTTACTATTCTCATTCATTTTGATAGATTTGCTTTCAAAAAATGTTTAGGGAAGGATAAAATATTTTGATGAGCAAGGTCCAGGGTTCTTATGCTTAAGAATCATATGAAATTGTGGAGGGGTGTATTTTAACATCCTGCTTTGATCATACTACATTTCTCTTGCAGCCAATAGCCTCTCCAGCTCCCTCCAGTTCAGTAAAGGCCCAGAGGAAGAATTCTTACATTAACTCCTCCACAGGTCCTTTTCAGACAGATGTGAACAGAAAAGGAAGCTGTGAAGTGGTGAAGAAATGTGTAGTTGAAAAGGAAAAGTAGGCATGTGTGTGCGCGCACACACACACAATTGAGAGATTCTTTCATAAGTGGGTGAACATTTTGAGGACGTTAGAATAAAGATTTGGCATATAATGAATACTTCTTCATCAGAGTTGGACAGAATACTGTACCCTTATCTTCTTTGTAGACATAATGACTAACTTAAATAACTTTCCTTTTTGTGGGTCCACTCTAAGTAAATCTGCATCTAACCTTTAAGGACAAAATGTTGCAAGGAGGCTGGATTTATTTCTGCTGAATTTAACAGGCTAGTTTGTGACATACTTTTACCAAAACCTGTTGTGGTCATGGCATTACAGTCATGGAAGATTAATGTCTTTTTTCAGATGTGGACTTGACTAAAGCATTTTACTATCCAGTTGTGCCCCTACGTGGATAAGAAATGTCTAGTAACAGTGGTTCGTGTATTGGTAATCTCAAAAGTAGACTACTCTAATGCTCTTTACATAGGGCTGCCCTTGAAAACAATACAGAAATTTCCACAGTCCAAAATGTGGCAGTCAGACTGATTTCTCAGACTAGTAAATTTGAACATACATCCCCAGTCTTGCTGCACCTTCCTGTTAATTTCCATGCTCAATTCAAAAACCTGGTTGTGCCCTATAAAGCTCTTAATAGTTTAGAACTAGAGATGGGCATGAACCTTGGATTGGAAGTTCATGCTGGTTTGTTGGTGTGGCACCACAGATGCCATGTGTTCCCTGCCCCCATCCCCCCAGCCGGCTCCCCCACTCATCAAGCAGCATGTGCTGCTCTTCTCCTGCTCTTAGCATGATTGTCACATCACAGCAGGAGCACAGACTTCCCTTCTCTGCCTTCTCCAGCAGCCGCCCACTTAGACAAGGAGGTGGGGCAGGGATTCTTGCAGTGCTGCCTTTGAGTGGGCAGCTGCCGGAGGAGATGGAGAAGGGAAGTCTGTGCTCCTGCTGTGACTGGACGATCATGCTAAGAGCAGGAGAAGAGCAACACACACTGACTGGTGGGTGGGGGAAATGTGCAGCACCTGTGGTGCCATGCTAATGAACCTCCGAACTGAGGTTCTTGCCCATCTCTATTTAGGACCGTGATACTTGTCAGAACATCACTCTCAAAAAGCAGTTACCTATTTCACACACACTTTTCACTCCAGGTTGCTAAAAGAGGCCATACTGAGGGAGGCCAAAAAAGCAATAACAAGGCATCAGGCCTTCTTCTTGGTGGCCCCCAATTTGTGGAATAAGCTCACAATTAAGGTACACCTTCCTCCCAACATTTACGAAATTAGTGGAGACAGAACTATATAAAGCTGCCTTCAGTAACATATCTCCTGGGTGTTGTTAATAGTATTTTATGTTTATTTTTATTTTCTTGGGGTTTTTTATTTTAATTTTAGGTCTAAATAGTTGAACCACCATATTAATGTATCAGTATTAGGGTCATGTGGGGTTCTGACTTTTTATTTTATAAACTGCCCAGAGTTGTGTGTCCACTAGAGGGACAGTATATAAATCAGATAGATAGATAGATAGATAGATAGATAGATAGATAGATAGATAGATAGATAGATAGATAGATAGATAGATAGATAGATAGATAGATAGATAGATAGATAGATAGATAGATAGATAGATTTACTGGGCCACATGGAATGCTGTGTCTGGTGTAATCCTGTTAAGGTTGCCTGACCTCATTAAAATTAACCTACTATGTTTCCAATAGGGGATCCTATGCACTTTAGTAGCAGACCAGGTGAAATATTTTGCCACTTTATGTGAAGAACCCACCTTAGACATGTATTCAGATCGCTTTAGTTTAGTTGTATGTTTCCTTTCAATCTGTCTCTGCCCTCATCAACAGTAATATAAAAATAATTCTGCCTTACTTTATAAAGTGGATGTAAGAATAGAAGTGGAGTGCATAGATCACATGTAAATACATTATGAATGTTAAATGATAACGGGGAGGTCTTAGGGAGGACAAATTATGCTTACAATCGTATACATACCTCTTACTAGTTCACATTTTACAAAATGTAAAATCAGCTCAAAATTATATATAGGATGTCCATTCAAATCAATTAATGATTAATAAACCCTAGATATAAATTCCACTTCTGTGCCTGTATGTTCCAATGGTTTCAATGAGACTGAGAGATAATTGTATACTATGGAGGTCACTCATTCATAGGGTTTTCATAAGCTGGAGGCCTCTTGATGGCACATTAAAACAACAATGATGTAAAACTTACATGGTGAACATTTGCAAAATTAGCAAAATTAACAATGTGACTAAAATATAGAGACTAATAAAATATGCTTGCTCTTTCATGGATGGAGACTAGCATAATAATGCATATGTTCTAATAAAAGAGAATGCTTTTATGGAGATGTGTACCAACAAATCTTTTTTGTCTATATAATTTGATAGCTTTTTCTTTTTTTTAAACTTGAGGCCTGATATGAATAGAATAGATTGACTACAGAAGCAGTTTGTTAACAGTAAAGGTTAGTTGATGAGAGAGCTGATAGACTGAAAAAACCCCAGAGAAGTCCAGGTGAATGTGAGCAATCTTTTGCCTGCCTATCTATTAAGGAGTTGTTTCATTGTAACCTTGTTTATAATCTATAGTTGTATATTTTCATGTTCCATTGGGCTCAATACAACTGGGTCATAATCATATGGAGAATATTCAAAAATTAGTACCATTTTGGGGCAAATTATACTTATCTCTGAGACCTGATCATACAGATTCTCACCATGATATTTGGAGTCCAACTGTTCTAATCAAAAACATTTAGCTACCTGAGGCAGAGCAGCATACAGTGCTTCAATCCACCCAAATTCAAGGCACACAGTACTGTTATTACACCATCAGTCCTCCTCCCATCCCTGACAGCATGTTTTTTTTTTTAAATGACAATTCAATAAATAATGATTTGATGCCCTCCGAGGACTCTCCAGATGTAGTGGCCAAGAGAGCTGCTTCATTCTCCCTTATGGTAGAATAGACCCTGAGAATCTGCACACTTTTAATATATGTTATCTATGAGTAGACAGAGACTGCCAGTGTGGTAGCAGTTATTCACGTGGTAACAAGCATCCCATCTGTGTGGGTTCACTTGCTTTGGTTGTTTGGTTTTGTGACTTTAAGCTTATACATCCATTTAGTATCATACAATATAATCCAAACTGTCCTTAATCATGTTCAAATCTCACTGAATAAGAATAGGACTTGCCTCCTACCTAAACATCACCTGTACATGTGTAAACGTTTCTTCTCCTCATCCCTAAACAGGAATTCAGAAAAAGAATTAACATAAGCATACAAGTAGCAGAGGATGCTGTTTTTCACTTCAAATTCACCAACTTGACAATTTGGGAGGGGATTTCTGACAATGCAAAAAACATGTCAGAGAGAGGATAGGATAACTTTATTACGGTCAAGGACCAGCAAGACCAGAACAATATAAAATAAATACATACAATTGCAATTTCATAAAACTAAGCAGAATTATATATTTTCCATTAAAAATATGATAAATCAAGCCCTTCTTTCAAATTAATAACATCATAATCAGCTAAGCTGACTCTATAACTTTAAAATAAGTGAAACTTAGAGAGGGCTTAATATCTTCATGATGCCAGCAGGGCTGTAACTAGGGCTGGGCAACTGGGACTTTGCCTCAGGATGAAAATTTTAGAGTACGCATTCCTGTACTACTTCCCCTGTACTACTAAGATAGGTCCAGCAGTCTTGTCTACCACCATAGGAAAAGATGATAGAATTAGGTGCATGTGGGTTTTTGGAAGGTCATGTAGCTAACAGACCAGGCTGCTGGAAGAGAGCAGAGGAAAGATTTTTGTAGTTCTGGCTGCTTCTGATCCCTTGTGGGGGAGGGGAAATGCTGACAAGGTGTTCAGTGTTGTCATTACATATTGTATTATACAATATGTAATGAATCATGAATCACAAAGCTGATGTGAGGGCAGATTTTGCCTTCCTTGCTCCAGGTACCAAAATTGTTAGCTATGGCTCTGACTGACAGCCTTCCAGGATTCTTTTCTATTTTTGAACAAAAGTGGGGAGAAGGTGGCTGGCCTCTGCTACTTGTAGAATTTAGGGTTTTATGTTTGCTTGTTTTTGCTTTGTAACTTGCCTGTAACTGTAAGTTGTTGACTGAAGTGCTAATGGTTTGTAATACTTCTGTCCTCATTCATTAGCTGACAATGAACAGGTTTCTTCACAAACGTGTTTTGGTGTGCTGTATTTCTTGCAATTTTTCCTCTTCCCAGTTACATACTGTTTTTATTGCCTTTCGATTTCCCTAACACTTGAGTTAAGGGTTCTTACATTTGTGTATTCTTTTCTTTTGGTTTTATTTCTCTACCTCACTTATGGCATTGATGGTTTTCCTGTCTTGGAGCTGCAAACCAGTTTGTACCCCCTATTTATAGATTCCAGGCTCAGAGCCAGTTACCTTGGAAACTATTTGAAGCACATCATCTTGAATATTTGTTCTGTCAGAATCGCCAAACTGCCCTTCAGTCCTCTTTCGCCTATTGCTCAGGGACTTGCTAACTCATATTTGGAGATGGCCTCCTGCTGGACTTCCCTCTCACAGCTAATCAAGGCGACATTGTGCAATAAGTGTCTGCTCACTTTTGGGGCAATTAAGACACAGGCTTACTACAGTGTGCTTTATTACATTTTTGAAAACTTTCATTTAAAAGCACACTGTTCTTTTAACATCAGTATTTACAGCTGACAACAGCATTTTCCAGACCCAGAGTATTTAGAGACATTAATGGAGAATGGCTACTTTCTTTCTCATATAAAAGCACACTTGGGGGTGTTTGTTTGTGGAGAGAGTTCCCTAAAGGTCAGGATCTTTAAAATGAAAGGAAGGCTGTGATGGATCTTTGATGCACCAAAAACCTGTACAAATGATTCAAAGCTGTGCAAGTCTCTTCAACTGCTCACTGTCTCTTCTGGCAGTTTTCTCACCTGAGGCAAGAAAGGTACAGTCTAAATGCAGAGAGGACATAGTCAAGAATGAGATGGGGATGGATGCAAGAGGTGTTGGTTGTATTGCTTCCCAAAGAAATAACTGGGATTTAAGTCATGACTAACTTTTCCTATTGATTTCTAAAGCACGTTTGAGCAGTTAGCTTAGTTTGAAGATAGGAAGAGCCCTGTTGAATCATAGTAAACTCAGTCCAGTCCAGTAGCCTGTTTTCTACGATGATCAAAGAGATGCTTATTAAAAACCCACTAGCAGGACTGGAGAGGGCAGAAAAAGACAAGCTGGTAGCTTCAGAATTAGAAGGTGATGAAATGGCATTTCCGTTTTTACACAATCAACACAAATAAGAAGTCTATTAGGTGAAAACAAAATAAAATAAAGAGTGAAAAAAGACAAAAACGTGGTGGCACTTTAAAGACTACTTTTTATATTCTTTAACGTGAGCTTTTGTGGACAAGTCCACTTCATCAGACGTAAGAGAAGGAGATATGAAAGAAGTCTATTGTTTACCTCCTGTTGAGTAATTAACAAGAGCAAGCTAATGTATAACTTGTAGAGCTGTGCAAACTTACTGGATGATAAAGTAAAACAATATTTTACTTCTTAAGAAATGTATGCCCCTAACTGCAAAACTGTGATCTCGTCTATTTCTGCCCAAAGTAATAGCTAACTAGAAGGCAAAGTTTTAAACTGTTTTAAAAAAAACTGTCTTGACATGACAAGACACCTCTATGAGGATCTTTCAGGCTACATAAGATTTTCACCCCCAGACAATACTGAGACAAGGCTTGCTAGTTTTTCTTGCCATAGTGCACCCACTACGGAAACGTTTTCCTTTGAGCAACAAAGCACACACACAACAAGCACAGAACAATAGCTGAACATCAGAATGAGACACAAACACCCTCCTGCAATGCTTAATTCTTGAAAGTCCATGCAACAAAGTAGCAACCATTGTCACATTGCACAACTTGTATTATTTAAATTAAAGCATTATTTGCAGGAAAGTGTTATTTTGCAGAGTTTCACACACAGATAAATTATTTTTTTATTGCTGAGTGCAACAAAATACTTGGTTCTCTTGTGAGATAAGGAGAATATATATATATTTTTGGGTACAACAAGTGAGGATTCACATCTCTATAGCCATATCTTCCAGTGTTGTTCCCTGGGCAACACAAAGCAACACCAAGTCAAGCAGCAGCAGCACAATGTCCTTGGAAAATCTGTAGTGCTATATGGCAATAGTTGCAGTAGCTGCATACCACCACTACCGTGTTTCCCCGAAAATAAGACAGGGTCTTACATTAATTTTTGCTCCAAAAACACATTAGGGCTTATTTTCAGGGGATGTTTTATTTATTTTTTTCATGTACAACAATCTACATTTATTCAAATACAGTCATGTCATCTTCTTCTGGTTGCTGCACAATGGTGGAGGGCGGAGTTTCACTTAACTGGGGCTTATTTTTGGGGTAGGGCTTATATTACGAGCATCCTGAAAAATCATACTAGGCCTTATTTTCAGGTTAGGTCTTATTTTAAGGAAAATAGGGTAGTGTTCATGACACTTTACAGTAGAAAGACCGAAAAGGGAGGGAAGAGAAGATGGAACAAATAAGATCATATGTCATAGCACAGTAATGCACACATAGATACGGTAGGATTCTATAGAATGGCGATTATAGCATCATGGTCATGTGCGTTGTGCTTTGGGGAAAAAAAATAAAATCCCTTTGGGGCAGGAATATTATGGGAAATCACCATTGATCTGAGAGCCGAACAACAGCATCCATTACACCCCTATAACCTCTTCCCTCGTGACAAGCCTACTTGCATGCATAAGAATTATGGGGTGTTGATTATAGTGCTTAATCACCTGGAAGCCAAAGTTCCAGGGATAGACTTGGGCATGCATAGGAACACCATGGTATGTCATAGTGGGAGCTGGGAAGGGTATTAATGGGTCATGCTTTGCCCAGCCCTATGCTCATTAGTGATTTGCTATATTTGCTATATACAGGTTCCCAACATTTGGTGGGGCCCAAAAATTATTTACATTACTGTCCAATTAGTATTGAAGGCTGTAGAAAAAGCTACAGGTCTGTTCTCCCAGTCTAATGTTTCTTATTCTGAAGTGTGTCTGATTTCTGCACATAGTGTTCTCTTTAATACACACACACATAGTTTTGTGTTTTTGTGTGTTTTTGTTGTGCATGTGTGTGTGTGTGCATTTGTGCGCAGGTGAACCCTTATATCTTAGTTTGGAAATATAAATTAGCTTTTGTGTCACAGATAGGGATAGGCTTAAGTTCATACTTCTGTACAGAAGTTACCACTTTGTACCTTACATGTGCTAATAGAATGGAACA
This sequence comes from Intellagama lesueurii, assembly GCA_037013535.1. Taxonomy (NCBI): domain Eukaryota; kingdom Metazoa; phylum Chordata; class Lepidosauria; order Squamata; family Agamidae; genus Intellagama; species Intellagama lesueurii. The sequence goes on from JBAJHW010000001.1 coordinate 253,838,567, forward strand.
CAGGTTGTGATGGAAATCCATATATTTAGCAGGTGAAAGATGCACACAATACACATGTACATTTCACAATATATGGAAGTGAAAATGGGTATACTTGAAAAATATAATTGTTGCAAAAACTGCATATAAAATGTGTGCATTAAAGAAATGAACACAGAATTGGGAGGGGCACAAATTTGCACAGACGTTCTAAGAGATAATCACTTTAGAGAAGGAAAAGAACTAATTATCACAAACCCTTGAGCAAGTAATATGCACATCCCACAGAGTAACTACCATATTCTGGGGCATTGGGCAACTCATTCTTTTTCTCTTTCTATCTCTTTCTAAAAAGGAACAACTTTAGGCATGCTACCTGTGAAAAACTTTATGCTGGTAGCCTCTTGCTAAGGAGAAAAAAGAAGTTATTATACTTTCTCAAAAGGGCAGTTGTTGTGTAAACACAAAGCCTCTGCATTTTTAGAAAAGAACATTCATCTCCTTTTACACATTCTCTGTCTCACACACAAACACACCCTTCCATCTTATACCAATAATGAAGAGAACATGTTTCCTGCTAAATACACAGAAATAAGCCCTAGGCCTTTTCTGGTTGTTGATTATTTGCATTTTGGGGTGGGGGAGTGATGTTTGAACACATCTGAACCCTTTATTATTGATGGAGTGCTGATGTTTTTTGTGTTCTGCTATCTCTCTCAGACTATGAACTAGCTTCTGCTGCCAGCCACCATAAGTAAAAGAAGTGCTGGAGATAAATAAATGAATTAACACCTCACCAGAAGAGTCCCTGAGTTGTCTCAGCTCAGGCAGCTTTGCATCATTTAATTCTCAGGCTTTGCTTTGTTAATGAGTGTTGAGGAGCATGAACATTTTTTTTTCCTGGTGAGCACAGAGACTCTTCTGCCTGGTGCTTAATGAAATCAAAACCCTCACAGACTTCCCTCTATCTCCAATTACATTTTGTAGCTTCCATTTATTATGTTGAGAGCTGTGCCAGGAATTCAAATGTGAAAAGAGGTTTAGTATGAGAAGGACATCATTTTCAAACCCCTTCCCCGAAAAAAAGGTGGGAGGGGGAGATGCAGTAAGAGCGCAGGAAGAATTTATATTTTTACATGTCTAGAAAACCCAGACATTTGTCATGTTGTGTTAAAAATATTGGGCTAGAGTTGGAAAATGCTCTGACATCATCTACAGTGCAATAAAGCCTTTAAGAGCAGAGGGGCTTGGTAGCTAGAACACTAGTATCAGGCAAAAAATAAATAAATAAATAAAAAATATTGACAGGATCAAATAATCATGACATCTATTAAGACAATAATGCCTGGTGGCATTATTAGAAGTTAGCTCAACCTTTCTCAACCTGGTGTCTTCCAGACATGTTGGTCTGAATTTCTAAAAAAAAAAAAACCCAACAGCAGAGCCATTGGCCATGATGCTGGGTGATGGTGGGAGTTTAGCATGACACATCTGAAGGGATGTGATAGCTTATTTGGAGATTGACAAGGCTGTGTCACATTGGATGAGAGCTCTAGATGGATTCTCACAAGCCTCCAGAACAAACATATTTAGATAGTGACAAGTAGGAGTCTTTAGCTTACTTCAACTCCCCCCCTCTTTTTATTGGAGAACTGCTACATAGAGTATTGCTCCCAGCAAATTATTTCTCCATATTCACAGATGTTTGGATAGGGGGTATGAAGACGTTTTACCAGTGTCTTATTTAGGGTTAACACTGGCTGTTTCAACATGGGAAGGCAGTGAACTGAGAATTCTTACCTTCCTATGGGAGTTCTCACCTCCAGCATGAGAGCAAAACATAAAATACTTTTTTCATTGTGCTGTATGCAATCTGCTTCTAGCTCCGCACTTTTCCCTTTCTGTAGTAAGTGCACAGACACACAGAGACACACACATGGAGAGAGACAGAGAAAGAGAGAGAGAGAGAGAGAGAGAGAGCACAAGGCCAGACCGATTGCTCACAAAGAGGCAAATGACTCATCCAGTGCTTCTGTTTATTTTTATTTTTTAAATAATCCACACAACCAGGTAGAAGTTATAAGTTTAATGTTTGCAGATTTCCAGAAATATGCAAATATCTTTCTTACAAATGTGCATGTTCTCTCCTCTCCAAGACTGTCAACAAAATCCTTGCTGCCTTGTGAAAAGAATCCCCGCCTACATGTTCTCCTTAACCACAAGAACAAACCAGGTTGTGATTTACAACTCTATATTGGAATGGATTAAAATGCTGCTATTTGTGTAGATTTCTTGCCTCAGTCAGTATTCCAAGTGAATTCTCTAATCCACTCTTGATCCTCTAAACTCAGGATTATGGTATGCACCCAACTTCTTGCTAGGCTTGGATAGGGAATCATTGGCTATATAGATGTATTGGACTACATTTCCCATAATTCTTTACCATTGGCCATGGTGACTGGAACATCTGAGAGTTGAAGTCTCCAACATTTAAAGGGCTAATGGTTTCCCATCCCTGCTGTCTCTTAGACGTTTAATATCTCTATCCCATTTTATGAATGGAATAGATATTATGTGGTCCATGGCTCTTTACAGCTTCCTTCTCTAGCGGTTTGCATGCCAGGATCATTCACTCATAGAACAAATTAATCAATTTCTTTTTAGGAAGCCACTGCACAATTTCATTGTAAGCACATATTTTCTTGGAGCAAAAGTTATTTCATTCTGGCAGATATTCTTGCCCTCAGTAGCTTCTGCTTCCATTTCTCTAATGACTTCTTATGGCCAAAGATATCTTCCAAGAAATGGAAGCATGAGAAAATAATAAAATGACATCTTTTCAGAGACAGCACTTGCATGCTATCACAATCAGAATTTGATTAATATATCAAGTAAAATGGGTTACAAATCAGGATTCAAAGTGGGGATGCCACATAAGTAGGGTATTTACTGTCAGAAATATCAAGGTTGGATTTCAGAGACATTATAATCTTCAGCTAAATCTATCTTAATAATATCAAGCTTTGAAGTTTAGATTTAGTATATATATTGTTTGCCAAAGTTCATAACTATTAAGGTGATTTGTTGCTTACTTAGCTTTCCACTCAGCATTAAATATTCCAATTTATGGCAGATATGAGAAAAAAGGAAAAAAAGGAACTATCTGTGTGGACAGGAAAGAATAGCTTTGTCACCATTTTGATGGAGAGTCACACAGATAACCCCATAACATACATTTGTAGATGAGCTAATATTAATTATTACTCAGTCAGTTGATCACTTTGGAAAAACAACAACCTTTATCTACCAGTTTTCTCCACACACACACTGCACATTGCTTAGCTGCTACTGAAGCTGCACTACTAATAATTATTTATTTTGAAATAAATTTTCAGAAGAGGATGGGCCTTCAGATTAAAGCAAAAAATTATATTTATGTATGTACCGCCCCCCAAAAAAGTAGGGAAATTCTGACCACAAATCAAAATCCCTTGTTTTCCCTCAGAAAAGCAAAAAGCAAAGTGTTGTGCTTATATACCGCCCCATAGCACTAAGGCACTCTCTGGGTGGTTTACAAGTTAATTATGCTGGCTACACATTGCACCCCCCCCCCCCCAGCGAGCTGGGTACTCATTTTACCAGCCTCAGAAGGATAGAAGGCTGAGTCAACCTTGAGCCGGCTACCTGGGATTGAACCCCAGGTCCTGAGCACAGTTTTGGCTGCAGTACAGCAGTTTAACCACTGCGCCATGAGGCTCCTTCAAAACACAGGTACTGTATGCTGATTCAACATGTTAGACTCACTGGCTCCTTCCAGGTGAGTTGCCTCTAATAGAACCACACATACTTCAAAGGAGAGGAGCTTGCCATTTGAGTTTCTGTCTTAAATAAAGAGATGGGGACCCAAGTCACAAGACTTGCTGCCAAGTTGGACTTAAGTCACACTGGTGACTTGACTCAGGTTTTATTTTCAATGACTAGGATTCGACTCATGACTGGGAATCCACCCACCCCTCCCTTTTTTCTGGGGGGAAAAGTTTATTTTTAATAGACATTCAGACTTGGGGCTTGGGACTTGGTATCAAAGACTCCGATTTGAGATTCGGACCCAAAAACTTGCCAACATCCTTGCTTAAAGAGGCATATTCCTAAGTGCTACAAATCTGTGTGTCCCATGAGCAGTTGATGTGCTACCCTTGGAAAATACATTCCAGTATCAGATATGTTTTAGTGAAAGTTAGTCCTATGAGGCGGGGGGTGGTGGTAAAAAAAACTACCGTTGACCTACAATAGGCACTTTCCATGTCTATGTGGATAAAAGTTACAAGTGCAGACTTCACACTTTCAGAAGGTAGCAGGACTGAGTAGCAGAAATATAACATCAGTGAATAATATGGTAATTAAAAAGGTTACTAAGAAGAATGGGGAAACACAGACTCCAGCATTAGTTTCTGTGAGGAAAATAATATGGGCACTTTTCATTAACCACAACCATTAGGTGGCTAGGGTATCTGTATAATTATGTTTAATCTGGTGTGGATATAGGTCAGATGGTGTTTCATATGTCATTTGTTGGTAGCTTCACAATATTCAGAAGAATAGAAAGAAAATCATGTAAGAAATTTTAGAAAGCAAAAAGCTGGTCAAAGCAAATGCTTAACAGAGATATTGATCACACAAGATGTTGGTGTGAGCTAAAGCGTGTGAAGTAAATGGAATATGGGGGCTAAGGTAAAAGAAAATTCTGATCCCATCTTATTAAACTAGCAATTTGACACAAGGTTCCCCCCCCCAATAAACATTACCTGATCAGAATTTGATTTCACTTTAAGGAAGTTTTTTATCACCTCATCTTTTCAAAGCAGAAATTCCCAGATTTGTAATACATTGAGATTAAGCAATTCTTGGATTTAAAAAAAAAAAAGATAAGTTAGTTGTGAGGGAGATATGTGAGAAAAGTCGGAAAGAGGAGAGGAAGTTGTCTGTTTGTTAACAGTGTAATGTATTTTCTGAGCCTGCTTTAAGGAACATTTATAGGGAGCACAATGCTGGACCCTGATACTCATGGGAAGGCTTGTGGCCCAAAGGATTCAGCCCCCAGGTTATCACACAACAGGAGCAGAGTGCAATGATCTTCATAATTTCATTTTGTCAGGACTTGCAAAAACAGACCCCTCCCTGTGATTTCTGGCTGGGAGTCTGTTCTTGGTGGGCTTCTCTGGTCAATCTGATCCTTGGCATTTCACAGAGTGCCATCCTGGGTGTCATGATGATACTTGACATAGTGGAGCTGTTCATGATTGTACATAGTTGGGTTGAACCTTTGCGACTCATTATGAATTTTAGGTAAAATAATGTGTAAGACTAGCCTATGCAAAGCTGTGAAATTGCTACCTGTATAATCATTAGTGATTTTTTAAAAAATGATCTTTTGAAGTGAACATTTGTTCCTGGAATATATAAGTTAGTGTAGGTGAATATTCTTTTTTCTCTGATGCTTGTGATCCTGCAGAGCCCCTTTTAATAGGTAGACACAAAAAGAAAATTTGTTCATCCTGATTGGTCCCAGTTGCTAATCCATATGATTTTCTGCCATCTGGATGACAGAAATAGACTGCTATCAGTTATTATTCATCGGAAAGATTCAGTGTCATAAAGCACAAGGTGAATCTTAAGTGATTGATGATTTCTGTTGAAGGCCAAGGCATCTCCTGACTCTAAAATCGCACACTGAATTGTTTACAAAGGCACAATCACTGAAAGACTAGGAAATTAGGAGACGGTGCCATACAACTCACAGCCAAGGTTTTAAATAAATATAAATAATGTTGCTGACAATATCCAGACATTAATACCTACCAGCTGTTTAGTAGAGGGAGCACATTGAATACACTTGCTGCTAGATATGTCTGGACATAGATTGTGGGCTGTGGGGAAGAAGAAGAGATTTTCTTTGTTGTTTCATGACTCTAGAATGTCAAGGGATCTCTGGATTTTTCCAGAAATCAAACATGCCAATGCCAGTGGATCAGAGTGGACATTGTTTTTGGCCGATAAGGCAACTCTTTTGACCAAACCCTATGTGGGCACGGTCAACCTTTGGCGCTGCAGAGCTGGCAATGTCTGGGTTCCCTGACACAAGCTCCATGGGCTCAACTTCAGGGTTTAAACATATGGGTGCTTTATTTACAGTTGTACTACATTTTCTTCCAAGGCTTCTTCTTGCAGCCTTAGAAGAAGCAGATTGAGGGGCATACACCAGTCCTGGCACCCTCTCAGGGGGATCCTCAGTTATCTTCACTGAGGGTCCCCATAGTTCAGGTCCATCAACATGAGAATTTGCCCCGCTCAAAGAGGGTTTGTATTGTCCTTGATATGGATGCTGGTTGCCCTGTCCAGCCCTTCCCTTCCTCCAGTCCTTGCCTATCCAGCTGGAGGAACATCACACAGCCCTTCGGGTGGCAGCAGCTCCTCTGGGGCATCAACCCAGATCCCTTCTCCTTCTTCTTCTGCTGACCAGCAGTCCCCATCCCCGCAAGTCTTGTCTACACTCCTTTTTATCTGGCTCATGGCTGCCTCAGGCAGGTAGTCCTCATTATCTTGCTGCACCTTTCCCAGCTGTCTTCTCTCCTTCTTTCCCTGTGCCTTAGCCTTTTCCCCTGGCTGAGCTCTCACAGCCATCTTAAAGGGGCACGACTGCTCACCATGAGCATGCTGGCTACCTGGCATGCTCACCCTGTCACACCCTATAAGGATGTTTTAAAATAATGCCCCAAATCCTCTTATATAGCTATTTAAATGACATAGCTTTTGGAGGAAAATTGTCCCTAGTAAAGAAATAATCATAGACTACAACTCAGTATGCAACAGATAATGTCTGTGATGATTTCTTAACTTAAGGTAATTTGCCTCCAAAAGTTCTGCTGCTTGTATTACACCAGTGAAACTCAGCAAGAGGATTTTGTCCAATGGCCGATTGTGACCCTAGAAGAATGGTAACTGCATAGCTAGGTTTTCTTACCCCATGGCTGTTCTTCCTGCCTTCCCAGAAGCACCTACTCAGGAGACCCTGCTAGAGACTGCTGTGCTACTCAAGCACAGCTATAAACTTGTTTCTTAAGCAGGCTGGTTCTGGGGGGTGGGAAAGGACCAGAGGGACACCTGTGCTGGACAGCTTCATATTTGTTTCCCCTGGGAGATGAATACGAAGCTCCCATGTCTATCCATGACTCAGAGGTAGAGATGGGGGTATTCGTATACAAATATCCCCCCCACAAGTGCAGATAACGAGGGTCCAGCCCCCTGGGGCCAGACCGACCACTCAAGATTTCGGCGCTGCCGCGAGTTCCACGGTGCCTTCCTATCTCTCCATTGCTCGTGACGGATTAGCCATTCTGTGACCTGGCAGAGAGGCTCATCATCCTGCCTTCTACCAGGACTGGCGAATCTATTGTGAGCAACGGAGCGATAGGAAGGCTCCATGGAGCCTGCGGCAGTGGCAAAATCATGAGTGATTGGTCTGGCCCCAGGGGGCTGGACCCTCGTTATCTGCACCTGTGGGGGGATATTCACATTCATATACAAATACCCCATATCTACTCAGAGGAAATCTGCCCCTGTTCAAGAGCTTATTTCCAGGAAGCTTCAGAGCCATTTGAGTCTGAACTGGGATCAAACATCCATACCTTTCATATCAGCTATAGCCCTCTGTTGAGATTGGGCTATAGGCAAGAGTCCAGGATAAGTGAGACAAGAGCATGGAGCCAGAGATTTGAAGGAAGAATATGATCTGGGACGAAAGTCAGAATCAATCAACTACCTGATGAATGCACAAGAATGAAACTTGACCAAGATTTTGTTGCTCAGATCTGACTCTCTGAGACAGAAAGGACTGTATAGCATGACATTATATATATGTCCAGGGCCTAAAAGTGAACAAATGAGTTTAAGAAGTGGATGATTTCTTATATCCTATAATCTGGCTCCTTCAATGACTAAAATTCTTAACTGCACTAGCTGACAAGTCAAGAATTTCCTTTACAAATTTCCTTTGTTGTATACCAGTAAAACAGTATGTTAAACGAGGAAAAAAGGAAGATGCACAACTTTGGCCTAGAAGGTCATTTTACAACTGTAGCTAATATATTAGCTGCTGCTAATTGGAAAGATATCCACAGTTAACCAAGCTACTTAGTGACCATTACCCAGAACATTTTAAATCTGAAGAGACATCCAATTCCTTGATAGTGATTTTCAAAACAGAAGGAATGTACAGCATATACACAGCTTTCAAGAAGACAGTGAACTGTCAGCTGGAATTTAATTCAAAGGCTGTAGCACAATCTGTCCTACTTGTATGTACACCTAATAGACATAAAAACAAAGCTAAGTTAAAAAGATGTCTTAAAAATGCATGGTATTCCTTGGGTGTTAGAAACATATACAGTGGAATGACTTGTCAAGGAAGGAATCCCTGTTTTTTTTATTTATTTTACTTTTGTTTTTGTTCAGACTAACAAATGTGCCAGCATATGTGTAAAGTTCCCAGTCTCTCCAGCTGTCACTCAGAACCTTGATTTGCCATCAGCAAGATGTCAGATCAATAGCACAATGACTTTTTGACGACCAATTGATAGACTTGTTGATTGACAGCTTAACAACAGCAACACAGCAACGGCTGTCTGCAAGCATATAGTGTTTTCCTGTAAGAAATGTCTGTTGTCATTGTTCAGGGAAATTCTATAGAATTATCAACACACTCTGTGTTCTAAGAACTGCCAGGCCACAAAGCAGTACCTGACAAATTCATCCAAAATCATGAAACACATTGCCTCAGTAGACTTGATGTCATCCATCTAGTCTAATACTTTGAAAGGACAGTTAATCTTATTTATATGTGACAATTTTAATCTGGATATTGCTTTACTCTCTCTCTCTCTCTTTGATTCACATAGCAGTCTTGAATGTTAGGTCATCATTATTTATATTTTGTGCAGAAAAGAAACCTAGAAAGAGAATTTCTAAGCCTTGCAATTGACGAAGGATTTGAACCTATATCTTGATTCTCTTTGGTTTCATTGGAACAAATGAGAGCGTATCATTTTAAATGTTGATATTTTGGAATGGTTTGAACCTAAAGCTAATCTGATGCTTTAAATGTAATAAATAATTGTGTCCTGTGATACTCTTTTGCACATATTAGCAGGGAATTGTTTTATTTTTCATATCCAACCAACAAAATACTAAATTCACATAGCAAATTTACATTGCTTGCACTGGTTACCGGTTGCGTCCCAGGTTAAGTTCAAAGTTTTGATGCTCACCTATAAAATCCTCCATGGTCTGGGACATTTTTACTTGTCTTTTCCTAAGATCATTCATCCACACTACCAGATCCTTCCAGGCAATGCTCCTCCAGGTGGCCACCCTAAAGGAGGCCAGAAAATCATCAACAAGAAGTCAGGTTTTTGCAGCAGTGGCACCATCTTTTGGAAATCAGCTCCCAGTCAAGCTTTGCCTGGCCTCTTCTATGCAGGGGATGGATAAAGTGGATAGAGGGAAGCTCTTTTCCCTCTCACACAGTACTAGAACCAGGGGACATCCACTCCAATTGAGTGTTGGGAGAGTGAGAACAGACAAAAGAAAATATTTCTTGACCCAGTGTGTTGTTAGTCTGTGAAACTCCTTGCCACAGGATGTTGTGACAGCATCTGGCCTAGATGCCTTTAAAAGGGGACTGGACAGATTTCTGGAGGAAAAGTCCATCACAGGTTACAAGCCATGATGGGGATGTATAATCTCCAGGTTCAAAAGGCAGGTACCTCCAAATGCCAGATGCAGGGGAGGGGTATCAGGAGACAGGTATCTAGTTGTCTCATGTGCTCCCAGAGGCATCTGGTGGGGCCACTGTGAGATACAGGAAGCTGGACTAGATGGGCCCTTGGCCTGATCCAGCTGGGCTCTTCTTATGTTCTTATGTTCTAACGAGGGAAGGAAAAATCTAACAACAGCACATAACGTATTTTTCTTAATTTATCAGTCCCCAACCTGGGACATGGGCATCCCCTGCCAACCTAATCTTATATGCAGCGTTTTGAGCACTTTCTTTCACCTGTAGTGGAATTCATTAGGGACTTTAGTAGTCATTTTTTTATATAGTCTTGACCAAATGTTTGCAATCCCACTGTTGTTCACATAAAGTTTCAGTAACTTGCCATGGCTAATTACAAGTAATTGATGAGCTGCCAGGCTACTTCTCACTTCTGTGCCTGCTCATTCATCTGATTGTGCAGTTGAAATACACCTCAGTTTTTGCCATTCATCCACAATTAACTATGACAAGTTACATAAAACTTATGCAAACACCAATAGGATTCTGGCTAGTACTGCAAAGGTTTGCTCATTTTTTCTCCTATTGTTCAAGCTGATATTCCTCACTCACCATGATAGGCAGTTATCTTCACTACACACAGATTTACTAATAAAAAAATTGTCTAATTCAATCCCTGTCTCAACAGCCCTCTGTACCCTTTTCATCTTCAGGCCCTAATTCCCATGTTCTACTGAGCTGGACTGGTGGCCTGGAGTTCAACCATGTTTATCACAACCTCACACCAATACACTATAATACTTTCATACTTGTTTCCTGTTCTAGGCATCCTTCCTGTACCAAAAGCATTTTCATTCCATCTTATTCCTGAAAAGTTAGAAATATATGCATAAGGATGGTGAGAGAAATTAATATTCAGTGCCTTCTTCGTAAAGGCTTTCTCCGACAGAGATATTCTTGGTTCCTCTTCTGGTCTCAAAACTTGCAAATATTTGCTTCAAGCTCTAAGGGGCCCTGTAGGGTTTGGATTAGAGTTCCCAGAATCTTTTAGCCAGGAAGCCTGGTGCATTGAAGATGAAGTAGTCCGCCTCCCCCCCCACCAAAAAAATAATTTTTCAAAGAACCAAAAGTCGCCTTTTAGCATGTATACTTGGTCCATCAGGATTTCTGAAATTAGAATCCTATATCCCTTGTAGAATTGAAAAAAGCAAAGGGATAAATATATAGGCAGACATCTGTGGTAGGTTTGGCCTGCTGTTCTCTTTCCAGTCTATTCTATTTTCTATCTCTTTTTATCCCTCTGTCATTTCAAATATCTACTGTAAAGTGTTGGTATAAAATTGCTGTGATTATTTTGAATGATGTTGTAGACCCTTGGAGGAGAATGTGACCTACTATTCTTGGCAATCCTCTTAGTCAAGGTTTGGATGCTCTCTTGACTCGACAATTTATGCTTATTACTGGCGTGTCACAAAGCACTGTTCTGAAACATATGCACTTGCCACAGGGTATGGCTTGAGTAGTAATAAATTAATGTAATGGGTGAGGTAAGGACATGCCAGTCTGACTCTTTGTCTGCTTCCTTTATTTTGGTCAGCATGGTTCAATGCTAGCACCATGTTGATCATGAGAAAGCATGCTCAGGCATTAGCCCAAATAGGAAGAAAATTGTGAGAAGCAATGCCTCCAGACTAGTCAAAATTGAAGTGTCAGGCTACTGTAATTCATGAGGTGATTAAGCAGGAAAGTAGTTGACGTCTTAAAAGCAATTTTATTATCCTTGATGAGTACCTTGTGGAACATATTTGCTATTTTCTTATATAAAGAAAAAAGGCAAATAATCAGGAAAAATGGTGATTAATCCAGAGTTTTACTCACACTACCCTCTGGCATCTGGAGAGAGTTGCTAGGTCCCAGCTGAAGTCTGAAGACATTGCTATGCTTTTCTGGATTGCCCAATAGGGAAGCAAATCTCAGGAAGAGCAGCATGTGAGCAGCAGAATACTGTATTTTTAATTGGCCTGCCCCCCTCCCTCTCCATTTTTACTAAGTTGCTGAAGATGTTACTCTTCTCAGAAGCCTTTGATTGCAACCTCACTTGAATTTTTTAGCCTCGTGCCCTGTTGGAAATGCTGCGCTGTTGTGGTTTAATTTATTTAATTCTATTTGTTTGCTAATTTTATGATTTTATGACTGTATTATTTCTTTTTTTTCCCTGTTTCCTGGATTCTGTCATACTGTTCACTGCCCAGAATAGTGCCATGCACTAATGGAACAGAATACAAGCAAACAAACAAACAAACAAACTCTATCTCCTGTGTAGCAGCAAAAAGGACTTTTTGTCCTTGTTGACCACATTTCCAGGTTAGCCAGGTTTTACTCTGACTCTAGACTCATTTACCTGAATTCCCCACATGCCCATTTCCACAATTGTCTGCTTAGAAGCAGTTCCAGGCCCCTCCTTCCCTGCCTCTGTGACATCACAGCAACCAACAAGCAACCTACTAACATCACAAGTGCTCCTCTGCAAGCTGCAGGTATTGGCTCGGAATCTCAAGGAAAGGGATCCTGATGATTTGATGACTTAGCTATAGATAACGGAGTCATTTCTTTTTTTATTATTTTCAATTGATATTTATTTATTTATTTATTTATTATATTTCTATCCCGCCCATCTAGTCATTTCGACTACTCTGGGCGGCGTACATCATATATAACAAAAACAATTAAAATAACATCAACATCCCAAAATAAAAATAAATAATCGTTCAAGATGGAGAACAAAAATAAATAAAATAATGCCCGGAGGGAAGGCCTGCCTAAACAGCCATGTTTTTAATTGGCTTTTAAAGACGCCCAGCGAGGGGGGCCATACGGATCTCTGAAAGTAAGTTGTTCCATAACCGAGGAGCCACCGCCGAGAAGGCCCGGTTTCTTGTCCTTTCCCTCCGGGCCTCTCTCGGCGTTAGGCTCCTCAGTCGCACCTCCAGACTAGATCGAGTGAAACGGGTAGACTTTGGTGGGAGAAGGCGTTCCGTCAGATATCGAGGTCCTAAACCATTTAGGGCTTTGTATGTAATCATTAAGACTTTGAAATCGACGCGGAAGCGTACGGGCAGCCAATGCAATGCGGCCAGAGTGGGAGAGATATGATGGTGTTTCCTCACCCCACTAATAAGTCTGGCCACCGCATTCTGCACCATTTGAAGCTTCCGCATCAGTCTCAAAGGTAGCCCCACGTAGAGCGCATTACAGTGGTCTAATCTTGAGATTACAAGCACATGCACTAAAGTGGTGAGAGCCCCAACATCAAGATAGGGACGCAGCTGGGCAATCCGCCTAAGATGGAAATAGGTGGATCGGACCACTGATGCCACCTGGGTTTCCATGGTGAGCGCCGGGTCCAGATGTATCCCCAAGCTACGAACCTCACTCTTCGCGGTGAGAGTCTCCCCCCAAATGAGAGGGAGTTTCCCAAACTGCTGATGGTGGGGCCACCCACCCTCAGTACCTCCGTCTTGTCCGGGTTCAGCCTCAACCCATTTTCCTGCATCCATTGCAGTACAGTCTCCAAGCAGCGCTGAAGGGACAGAATGGCATCCACTGTAGTTGGAGAAAAGGAGATGTAGAGCTGTGTGTCATCAGCATACTGATGGCACGATGCTCCACATCCCCTGATGACCCCACCCAGCGGCCTCATATAGATATTAAACAGCATTGGGGAGATTATCGAGCCCTGCGGAACCCCACAATTGAGGCTCCACGGGGCCGAAACCCTCTCCCCAATCTGTACTCTCTGAGGACGGTCCTCCAAGAAGGATTGTTTCTTCTTCAAAGTCATTTTTGTATATTTAATTGTATTATTATATGAATTTTACTATTTTCAGTTACATTCAAGTACTGTGGGTTGCTTACCAATTTCTAAGATCCAGTCAGGTCTCGATTAGTAATCTAGATGGAACCTGGTGCCCTCTCCTCCACTGAACACAGATCAGGTTCTGCCCATCAGCCTCACACTTCTCTGGAAGGATGACTAATGATGGGGCATAAAAACCTCTCAGTCCCATTCAACCCTGTTTATATGTATATGTCCACAACAGCCAGGTGCCCTTTGAATCTGGAAGGTCCCTAGTTTGCTACTGTTCTAAATAGGTCCTGTGTCTGGTGCCAGAAACTGGTTTTCTGCTTGAACGTCTTATGTCTTTGTGTTATAATAATTTTTGAAATTTCAACCCCTAAGGTGGTTTCTAATGTCAAAGCTTGTCAAGGGCAATCAAAGCTTTTATGCTGCTAATGTTCATTACCTTTTCAAATCTGGCAATTGTTTGTTTACTCTGTTCCTCTGCGTGGTACATGTGGTACATTATACATATTCCTCCTGAATCCCAGAATAGGTGTCTTATTAAAAGGGAGATCAGTTTTTCTCATATTCTATTTTCTATCTCTTTTTATCCCTCTGTAATTTTAAATATCTGCTGTAAAGTGTTGGTATAAAATTGCTTAGGGCTAATTAACAATGTACAATGAAGGTAGAGTTATATAAATGACTGAATTGCCCCGAGTTAGAAATAGTTTATTTCTAAACTTCTTTACAAACGTTTCCTCCATATGTGCCCCACCCCTATCATGGGGATGCTGTCCCCCCCATGACATGTGAGGCAGGTGTCTATTAGTCACTGCTTATGTGTGGGTTCTTCAACCAGTTAGGGCACTGTGTGAGTAGAGATTAGGATGGGAGTGCAAAATGCACAAACAGTGATCACTTGTCAAATATTTGAGCTAAATGCTATGCTATAGAGACAGGAAATGCACATTTGTAGGGTCAAGAACAGAAACAGCTGCCCCGCTGCATCCTCCACACAGAGGCCATGAGCATCCAATCCAGATTTTAAATGCACAGAGATATTTACAGTAATCATTCCTCTTTTCATCAGTTCTATTGGGAGATTTTTTTTCTTCCTCATAGCCTCCTGTGCTAGTTTTACAAAAAGTTTAGTATAATTATAGGGATCATTTTGTTTGCAAACATGCAGTGTAACTTAACCTGTGTGTTTACTTGCATTACTGATGATAATGGCAGAAAATTCCCAAAACAGTATTGATACAAATATGCAGGGTCAACCCGACTCTTAGGAAAAGTGAGGTGTCCTTCTGAAGTAACAGATTTTGGGGTGGAGGAGGGGGCAACATGCTGCAGAACAGATGTCCTGCAGTATGCCCCCCAAAGGACTTTCATGTACATTGAAGGACACTGTCTCTTCACCAATCTTGAAGTAAGATTTGACTGAGAATCTGCTTCAGTTCTAAACATGGAATTCAAGGCAGAGCCATCATTTTGTTAATCTCAGAGAACGTACCTTCAATTACATGAAGCATTAGGCTTTAGGCTAGGTCTAAAACAAGCTGCTTCTTTTGTGGGTAAATTATTGGTCTGACCTAGTAGGACTGCTCTTTCAGTAATGGAAAGTTTTTCTTTAAGAGGAAAAATCAATGACATTACACTCTAGCGCACACTGACACCTCTGTCAAGCAAGTATGTGTTTACAAAAATGTGGGTGTTTGGTCAAGGGCCAAAAGGCCACCTGGAAAAGATGCTCAAGCACAGGGCCACTTCCTCTGGTAGCAGGGATATGTTTCAGGAACTTGAACTTTGTGGATTATTTCATGAACTGACTT
The DNA here is from genome assembly GCA_037013535.1 of Intellagama lesueurii. Taxonomy (NCBI): domain Eukaryota; kingdom Metazoa; phylum Chordata; class Lepidosauria; order Squamata; family Agamidae; genus Intellagama; species Intellagama lesueurii. Next base: position 253,854,051 of record JBAJHW010000001.1, read on the forward strand.
GCTGCCCATCCAGAACACAAAATGAAAGTCACCTGTCCACGAGATAGGTATGTTGCATTTCCCAAATCTTCCCTTGCAGCTTTTGGCTCAAAAGCATGTTGAGATATTTTTAGAGATGTTCACTTTGAGATAAAGTATACCTAGAAATTAATGGGTGAATATGTATTGAAATGTGATTTTTGGTATCACTTTTTCTTTTAAGAACAATGCAGACATTAAAGTGAATACATGCAAAAGGTCTACGTAGCCTAGAAATGGAATGATTTATATATCACTATTCAATTACATCTACTACAGAACAGCTTGGAAAAAAGAAATGGAACTGTGTAGTATGTGTGGGGAAACCTGCATCTCTTGAAGGGGCTCTTTGGACACGTTGTTAGCAGCTGGATATGGAATGTATGGGCCTCTCCATTGTACTTACAGTTGTTCATAGTCCTTTCTAATTGCTTCTTAACCCTCTCAGTTGTCCTTAAGAAAACACCTCTCCTATATTGCCTCTTTTGTAAAGATGATGTAGAGGAGAATACAGATGCTCAAGATAAAGCTGTCAGATGAACTTCAAAAGATGACCTGTTTGTTAACAACTGGGCAACCTTTCACAATGGTGCTAGACACATTGTAAATCTTTGATGTGAAGGATGAAACAGCCTCATGTCCTGTTTTGCTGATAAGGTTGCAGCTGGTCTCGCTTATCTATAGTAATTCCCATTCAATCCAGTGGAACTCACTCCAGAGAAGACATGCAGGGTTGCACAACCCTAGGAGCCACTGTTTGATAGCACATATTGACTAAAATCCTATTTCTAAGTGTAGCAAGTTGCCCTAGAATAGGCACATTGAATCAAAAGGGATTTGGTGAGTCAATTCATCCATAAGTTCCATTGATTCACATGGCTCTACTCTTGTTGTGACTTACTTTAGCATAGTGAATTGCAACTAGAGTAGGCCCATTTGAATCAATAGAATTTATGGTAGAGTTGACTCATCAAATTTCCATGGATTAAATGGCTCACTCTAGTGTGGCTTTCAACACTAAGCAGGGTTCCAGCCACAGTTTTAATGTTCTAATAGTTCATTTATAGTAAAGAAAAACTTTGACCTAAAATCCCATTACACACACCCATAAGGTTTCTAAAGAAGGCATCTTTCTGATTTGTTATTCAAAAGTCAAGTTTTTGCAAAAGCAGCAACATGGAACATTATTTTCATTTCTGTTTAGTTGACCAATAAAGTAATAAGGAAGGAATAACCATGCACATTGGCTGGTTTTGTCACTCTTCTACTAGAGCTGGAATGTTGTTACGGCCATTTTCACTTTGAATGCAGTAGCTATAAATCAGGGATGCTGTATTGTTCCAAACCAGTCTCCCAGGTTCTTCAGCCAACAAGTTTTCTTTCTTCTTGTACATCTTTTCCCATTTACCTTGATCAGCTGTAACAATCTGTATTTTTCATTTCTCATTTCATGACCAAAATATTCTCACTTTCTGCTTTGTTTGTTTGTTTGTTTTTATGCTTTCTTCATCTTTGTTCAGTCACTTTAGTTCTTCTTAACTGGTCACTCTCTCAGTCCAGTAAATCCTAAACATCATATGATAAATTCAAATTCTGCTGTCAATTATCTTTTTAATGGTTGCCTGTGTTAAATTCCAGAATTCCATGCTATACAGCAGTGTATTATGCTTATTCCCAGTGTCAATTTTATGGGGGTATTTTGTTGCAGATTATATTCTTCATTCTAAGAAAATTCCCCTGGGGCATTTTCATAAAATTGTGGTATGGCCAGTGATTAGTGCTGACATTTGTTGTGATTTTATATGCTTATAGTTACTGTGCTGTTTTATGATTTAATCTAGAAAAAGGGATTCAATTGCATTTTGTCAACAGGGCATGGGAGAGTTAAATGCAGTTTTATTTATAGGAAGTTTGTTTTAAGAGAATCATAGGCACACACACACATGGCCTTAAAATGATGAAGCTGTCAGGGAAGGTAGCTTGAATTTGGATCCTATCAGTGCTTGATGAGTGTATTTCAAATCACAGCAGGACAATATATTTCTAGTCACCTCCAATAAGCATTTTGTGGAATGTTGCCTGCACAGCCTCCTTGGCAATATGAAGGCCTTATGCAGGCCTTAAGTCTGGGATTTGGTGGCAATTTCTCAGCTGTCAGATATGGGTAAGCTTTCTTTTAAGTTAGCATGTTCAGACTTAATTTCTAGTTCAAGCTCCTTGGTGTGAAACAAAACAATGTCAGACTCATCTCTCTGCCATATGGGGTGAGAATGCTTTCAAACCTAATAATAGAGGCTAAGTGTTCTCATGCCGAGTCCTAAATTATAATTTCTATTTGACAGCAGGAACCATGAGGAGAGGTGAACATTTCATGTGCCTTTCTCAAATGATCTGGAAACCAGGAAGTCTTTAAAGACAGAAGGCATTGTGTAGCTTCTGACAGTAAAACAAAAGATTTACGTCTATGTGCAAAAAAAACCCCAACTTCCTTATTTTGTCTTCCTTGATGTCATTTAATATTATGAGTAATATTGCAATAATCTAAGAGAAGGCTAGTAGATTGCCAGGTGATTTCCAAGAAAAATAAGCTTTCTACCTAGTCATTTTTTTACATTTGATTGACTTGTAACTGATCTAAACACCCCATGGAAGTGCTGCCATATTGAGGACTGTTTGCTTTGTTGCTTGTAGCCCAATATGATACAGATCCATTTGTAAGTGAGATCTCTGAAGCTTCTGAAATATGAACAATTTATTTTTATAGAACTTCCAGATTTAACCTCAAAAGGATAAAAGTCCTGCCAAGCATGGAATTTTTCCGGAAGGAGGCTGGACAACATTATCTTCCATTTGCAACTAGAGTTGGACATAAACTGGAAAGCTGGTGTTTCGTGATGGTTCGTGGCTAGGCACGAACCACAAACTTTCACAAAACCTCCAAAAAAATGAACTGGTTTATGGTTCATTTTTTGGATTTGTGCTGGGGGGATGCCTGCTCGCCCCTCCTCCCCCTGCCCCTGTCACCTCGCTACCTTGTCTTCAAGCTGCCACTGCCACCTCCTCCACCACCACTGCCATTCTGAGAGACAGCACAGTTCCCTGTGTGCATGCACCTGTCGCTCAGGTGACAGGCATGCACATGTGTACAGGGAGGAGGCCCAGCTTGTGTGCAAGGAGCTGGGCCTGCTGCTTCTCAGGATGGTGGCAGCAGTGGAGTTGCTCAGCCTGCTGCCTTTGAGGATGGTGGTGGTGGCGGCGGCTTGAAGACACGGTAGGGAGGCAATGGGGGCAGTGGGAGGGGAGGCACGGGCATCCATTTTGCCTGAAGCAAAACAAAGTGTCAAGTGGAAAAAAATGTGGTGCTTCATTTCATTTCGCAAAACAGGTTGCACGAACTGAACCACAAACCAACCTTCTGTGTTTTTTTGTGCTTCGTAGTTCAGTTTGTGTCCATCTTTGTTTCTAACATTGTTTGTCTTACTAGATGCTTTAGTTGAAGAATTTGTATATTTGTGAGGCTTATGGGTTGCTTCAGAGCCACAAAGTGCACACAGAAGTATGCACAGATGCAACAATGTAAACAGCCAAAATGTGCACAAATAAAGCTTTAGCCAGTAAGAGAATGTGGAAATTAGGTAAAATCTATAAATAAATGCACAAATTAAGAAATGTGAAGGAAAACAGGTACACATTTCAGCTCAGGAAGAAAAATAAACAAAGTTTTGCAGCCCAACACAAAACAGGGATAGAAAGAAAATGTAGGTGGGATGTGAAGAAATGCAACAAAATCAATACTGAGAAATATACCTAACTATTTCCCTGTTGTGCAGCCCTATTTCAGGGAAGGAACTCCTTTTCCTCCTTGTGCCAGATCCGCTCCTTCACACACTAGGTAACTTTCCAGGCCACCCATCCATTTTGCATCCAACCAATGTTACCACCCTCCATCCTTCCCTTAAATCCCACTGATCTCTCTAGTGACATCAAACATAGGGAGAGTAGAGGGTGAGTGATAAAAAGGCATTTACAAATAAAATAAAAATAACAATAGCTTTGACTAGCTAGAGGAAATTTTCATGGAGTATATGCATCTAAGGGATGTGGAGACCTTAAGCCAATTCACATTATTCTTGCATCTAGGAAGGGCCCCAGGGAGGATTTTCTTGGGTATGCAAAGCTGTCATTTGAAGAGACTATATGGAGGACAGGGTTTAGAAGGTAAGGGCTTTGTAATGTTCATCTCTAACATGTACCCTATGACATGTTAGAGCCTCAAATCCAAACGTGCATCTCATGAGCCCCAAATCTTGTACATTTGCCAGTAGCTTTGCCTATTTTGCTTCAAATTTACATCCTCATTTGACCAACTGCCAGCTCTCAGCCTTTTCTTTTCTAAGCTGAAAGCAGAGAGATGAGAATATACTCGTATTACCAGCATAAACATTCAGAAGGCAGAAGAGAAGTAGATGCAAGGCAGGGAGTTTCCTTTTTCAAGTACTTCTCTGCTTGTTTTTGATTAAGTTACTTTGGAATGTTGGTCCGGTCCCCATCTCACAGGGTACCTCTCATGTCCCCATGAGAACAGACTGTAAGCACTTTCTTTCTGGAATCTGCAACTGAAATTGTAGCTAGTCATCAGGCATAGTTACAGGAAACAGACTATATGGGAGAGTTAGAGAAAACAGTTACTTAATAATAATAATTGTGTGCTGTCAAGTTGCTTCCAGCTTAAGGCTACCCTTTTCAGGTAGAGAGTACCTAGTTTTCTAGATAGAAAGTACTCAGAGGTGGATTCCCATTCCCTTATTCTGGCAGTGCCCTGGAGTTTTGCAGCTTGCCGATGGCTACATGGGCTCAGTCTTCTCGCAGGAGGCACAGTGGGGAATCAAAGTCCAGCTCTTCAGCTAGATGCCTAAACCACTGAACTATCCAGCCAGCTACCACCATACCAGGTTCTTTTCCCCAACACATTTCAGAATGAGCATCTTGGGAAGCTCTCTTTTAATGTGTTCTTAGGTGCAGACTTTCTTAATAAAAACAGACTTACTGCATAAGATCATAACGTAGGACATTTCCCCAAGGCAATGGAGTAATCTAGAATTAGTGCCAATTCATTAGTGTTATCCTGTATTTATTTCGAATACTTAATCTAATTGTCTTGTGCCTCTTAAAGCCATCCACACACATTCTCTTACTTCTCTTTCATACACACACTCTCTCTTTCAGAACAAATGGTACACAGTAGAATTTATTTTGCCCAGCACTGCATTTTTCATTCCATGTAGTACCATTCTTGGCAGGAACACCTTTCCTACCTTTCTTCATTTGTGCTCTATGGACCATGAAAACTGCCATTACAAAGGGAGAGAACACTGTATGAACTGTTCTTTTTTTATATATATCAGTTTTGTGCTGACACAACAAAATCAGCTACTTCACTTAAAGCTTTACAGGCCTCAGCAGTTCTGATAAAGAGAGAGAGGAAAGAGGTCATGGAATGGAGGAGACCAGTCATATAAAATGAAAGGCTATCTTTCATCTTTGATCCTTTTCCTCAAAAACTGAAGACAAGCTACAGTGTTGTAATTGTCAGTGGCATAAAAAAAATCAAATTCAGACTAGAAAGGAAGATGTGTGTTTCTTTCTTTCCTTTTGTCCTTCCTTCTTTCTTGATTCGAAAAAAAATATGATCTTGTCTGAAAACATTATTAGTGTGCAGAAATTCATCCTTGGTTGCGTACATGTTCTCCCATAAAGTTTACCAATTAGACGGGTAGCTTCATTCAGCAAATGAATGCGTAAGATGGGAAACATTCCTTGCTAACATACTAGAACAATACAGTATGCCAGAGTGTGAAGCCAGTGTGGTGGGCAGTGATCCAAGTGCAGCTGTTTAGGATAAAGATGTAATCTAATTATTCTTAAATTAAACCAGAGTGTCATTTTGAGTTTCCGGAAAAGTATTTGATACTTAGACTTTATGAGTTAAAAAAAACATTCTTCACTTCCTTTATGAAATGAAATTACAGATTGTAAGAATAAAAGTTCACAGAGGTCAGACCAAAAGCCTATTTAGTGCAGTATTTCTGTGTGTCAGAGTAACCAACCAGATGCCTCTGGGAAGTCCTCCACATCAGCGACTGGTATCCTGAGGCATGTTTCCTCAGATTCTAGAGGTAGCATATAGCCATTGTGACTATCATTAGATTTATCACCCATACATTTCCATAGCCCTCTTTCAAACCCTTCTAACTTGGTGGCCATCACCATATTTGCAGAGAATTCTATAACTGTAACACGAGTTTGCAAGTCAGGTAATTGCTTACTTCCTGGATAATGAGGGTGTAAGTGAGTTATGTTTCATAAGTGCTACAACAAGTAGTTAGAATGTTTAACAGGCATTTTAAGGCATTTTAGAAGTAATCAGGCAGGAATTTTTCAAGTTTTGTGCTGTTCTGTTATCAGTTTTAAGTAACAAGGAAAATATTGTTTTCTTTCCAAGTATTGTGTTTTTGTTAAGAATTTTCTAGGTACAAAATCAGAATTGACCACTAGACAGAATCAGAAAGCATTCCTTTGTATTTATGTGGCCAACAGGTATGGTTAATACAAATTCTGATTTTAGCTCTAGGATCTAAGTGATAATCCAGGAAATCTAAACAGAAGAGCCCTGCCCAAGTGTTATGTCAGAAGAGAAAACTGGAGGGCATTTAATGACACAATGCTGTATACATTGCCTTGCCCCAATGGCTGTGCACATACTGGTCTTGACCACTCTTCATTAAAGGTCATAGACAAATGATGCAACTAAACCATGCCCTAGAGTTTAGGGACACTCTGAGGTAGAGACAGGACAGATGGGCTTCTGGTCAAGGCAATGGCAGTCTGAAGGACTCTTTTCTCCTTTTTTTCCCAGGTGCCAAAGAAAAAGTCCCAATTTTACCAGTGAATGGAAAGGTTTCCTGAGGTAGCCACAGGGAAGAAGAGACTTTAAAGGGGCAATGGGAGCAGCCTTATTTAATTCCCTTTTAAAAGAGTGAAATGGGGAACTTGCTGTTTCTTCAAACCACCTGGAGTTTTACCTCATTCTCTTGCCTTTCCTAGCTCTCTCTTCCCTGTCCATCAGAACATAAAGTACATTTATTCAAGTGTGTGTGTGTGGGGGGGGGGGGAGAGGCACTTTCTTTCTCTTGGGAAAGAGAGATCTAAGCTAGCTCTAGTCTCTCTACCATTTCTTTTTTCCTTCCTGACTTTGATATTATCTGTAGGTACACTGTGGTTCAGAGGGTCTCAGATGATAGGTGATTGCAGAAACAGGTCTTGTGACACTAACAGTACATAGACTGATTATTTAATCAATTACCTTCCAGGAAAGGCAAGGATGCTACATTTCTATAATAAACAAACACTACAAATGCTTCCCCCCCCCCCCCGATAAACAGTACAAGTTACAAGTGTATGTGTATAACAATACTTGGACAGCCCTTGTATATTGGGTTCAAAAGCTGCTTTGGAATGGTGGAGTAGAAATTGGGAAAGCTAAGGGCAGAATCATTGAATTCCCTGCTCCTAATTCCTTTGCAAGGTTTCTGGGTATGAAATTTCTATCACAAACATAATCTATGTAGAGTAAGATGCACTTGAGCAGCAGTTTAGATTTGGAAATCAACAGACCGGTTAAGGACTTCCTGGCTCTCTCACTGGGATTTCTCCATTTCCAATTCTCCCATCTGAAAGCAGGTTTCAAAAACAACAAAAATGATAGTTTATATGTGACTGCATGTGATATATAGGTTGATCAAAGCCAAATACCCAAAATGAACACATTGCACTATCTGTGTGCGACAAGGGATTGTTATTTTTTCCCCTGCTTTCTTCTGGAATCCTTTCATGAAATGATTGAAATTCAAGATTCATAAGCTGTTTCCTGAGGCTCAGCATCATTGCCCCCCTACCCCGGAATAAAGACGCGAGACCATAATTATGGATTAAACACGGGCCACACTTTATTGAAAACAATCAATGTTGCCAATCATTTGGCAAAAGGGGGTCCTGCCGTAGTACAGACTCAGGTTTGAACACATGGGTCTGAACGGACCCTTTAACAAACAAACAACTGGGCGAGTCCCTGGCCCAGGGTTTTTGCCACCGTGAAGACGGCCGGCCAAAATTTGACCACCCTCGGACCTCAAGCCACCCTCTGCTTGTTGACTGTTGGTCCGGGTGCGTCCCCAGTGAATCTTTCTCCTCAAGCACTGTAATTGCACGATCCGCAGTGCTAGGAGTTCAGATGAGCTATAATTACCTGATATTGCTATGGGACTCACCAAAATACCCATTTAGTCCGCACTACCCACCACTGCATAGGGACTAGCCAAGCTAAGTCCCATGCCCGCCATCGAGCTCACCAAGCTCCAGCAGCAGACCCCCCCTTAATGTCTTCCAGGAAGACATCCAAACCTTGTTTGGATAGATGTACGCCATCTGACCGAAAAAACTCTGGCCTATCCATACGGATCCTTTGGTGACCAATCACCGATCCAAGGCCGCTGCAAACAGCTCTGCAGACTTCCCTGTTGACACTCCTTTGGGCAGTGTTTACGGGCAAAAAATTTCTCGCATCCCTCCATACCAACCGAGGGATGATGGTTGACCAAACAAGACGCATAGCCGGGTATGTGGCCCTCAACCAGGTGAGATCATGAATCACATCGATGATCAGGGCCTTTCCACCGTGCCTGGTCAAATCATTACCACTCAGGTGTATTACCAACACCTCTGGGGGATGATGACCGAAGGCAGCCGGACGGCAAATCTGGTTCCACAGCAACCCTCGGCGCCCTCTCCACTGGATAAGGGCCCTTGCTTCGAGTCCAAGACAAGTCCCCCATGGGGATGTGGCCGCATACCGCGCTGCCCAAAAAACATAGCTGTGGCCCAGGATCATGATGTGTCTTCTCCTGGCCACCACTGTGGTACCTGTAAGACAAACAAAACCAGGCCCCTGCCTAGACGTTAGGAAGTGCCCTCACATACCTACGATAAGAGGACGAAGCCCACCATCCTATTTGTTTGATAAACTCTGGGCGGTAACCAAGGGCTTCCGCCATAGACGCCGCACCAATTCTAAAGGAGTGCGTCCCAAATCTCAGTCCTTGGACTCCCACCTTATGCAGAGCTAGATCAGTTAACTTCCAAAACTGGTACCGCGTCAGAGGGGAACCATCCTCATGTGTAAAGAAATATCCTGGGCTGGATCCTCTAAGGATCAAGTATGCTTCAACAGCCTTCACTGGGCAGATTGGTTCTATGTAACAACATGACAGGGTGATACCTGCTCCTTTGCCCCACTGATTGGCCTTGGATCGTCGGACATGAATCTGCAATGTCTCATCCACTACTCTAACATCCTGCCATTGTAAAGCTACCCTGGTTTTGTCCCCCTTCCCTGAAGCGACTACTTCGCTAATCCTGAGGGCTCCAAAGAATTAATAAGGACACTGGCCTGAATAAAGCAGCTTCGTAATTGTTCCTACAGAGAACCTCCCACTGCTCACAAATGCCTTCTAACAGCTCAGGTGATATGGGAGCTCTGGTGTCCTTTACTCTGCCCCTTTCCTTAGACCAGCCTTCGATCATTTTTCTAAGGCGGTAGTCTGAGGAATAGTCCTGGTACCCATTAATTTTCGCATAGAAGGCTAGAGCCGATAACCTACCCTGTATCGTTCCTGGTGCCAAACCTTTCCTATTTAGGTACACTATAAACTGCTGAAGATGTTCAACAGGTTGGGTCCAAGCCCACAAGGCTTCTAAATTCCTGAAATTCCGTACTCACAGCAGAGTACCCCTTTCATGTCCTCGGTGCCAGGGCCTGGCCTATTGCCCTTTCCGCATCATCACGCCAGTTTGCTAGACCTCTGGGGGAAGAGTCTCCGGGAACTCGTTGGCTCCTGGAGCTAACTCTCTGAACCGCTCAATCTGTTGGCGTGATAATGCATCCGCTAAGCTATTGTCTACACCCGGGACGTGCCTGGCCTGCACCAGAATATTAAATGTCAGGGCGTGCAATGTGAAAGCCCTGACCAGAGTCATGACCCTTTCCAAATGTGAAGTCAGGTTGTTTACAATATAAACCACCGCCTGGTTGTCGCACCAGAAACATACCACAGAGTTGGCCCATTCATTTCCCAAAGCCACAATGCGCCAACTATGGGAAAAAACTCCAAAAATGTCAAGTCTCTGGTGACCCCGGTGTAGTGCCATTCCTCTGGCCACTTGCCGGCACACCATCTGCCTCTAAAATATATACCAAACCCCAAGGAGCCTGCGGCATCCAACTGGACCTGAAACTCCGCTCTAAGCATCCTCTCCAAAATGAAATGCCATTGAAATCAGCTAAAAACTGCCTCCAAACTTTCAAATCCTCTCTCATGCCTTGAGTAACCCTGGTCCTATGAAAAGGATGATTGAGCCCCTGCATTGCGGTACAAAGCCTACGCATAAAGGCGTGACCAGGTGCCACCACTCTGCAGGCAAAATTTAGGTGTCCAACCATCTCCTGTAGCTCCCTCAGGGTCACCTTCTTCTTTTGTAGCATTGAAGCTACCCTGACCTTTAGGTCAACTAATTTTCCTCTGGCAACCTAGACGTTTGCTGAACCATGTCTAATTCAATACCCAAAAATGTCAAGGCTGTAGTCGGCCCTTCCGTCTTTTCCTCAGCCAAAGGCAGACCCAATTCATCCGCCATGGAACGGAAGGTGTCTAGTATAAATTTACACCTTCCAGTGTTCCTTTCCCCACAAAAAAGAAAGTCATCAAGGTAATAGGCCATATTCTTACATCCCACTCTACTCCTAAGCTTCCACTCCAGGAAGGAACTGAACCGTTCAAATGCTGCACATGAAACTGAGCAGCCCATAGGTAACGCTCTATCTATATAAAAAGAACCTTGAAAGCAGAAACCTAACAGGTCAAAATCCCTCAGGTGAACTGGCAAAATCTGAAATGCTCATTTTATGTCACATTTTGCCAATTCTGCCCCCACACCACATCTACATACTATGTTAACTGCCTCATCAAACGAGGTATAACGCACAGTACAAAGTTCCTGAGGGATAGCGTCGTTAACCGAGCTCCCTTCAGGGTAAGACAGATGGTGGATCAATCTGAACTCACCTTGTGCCTTCTTTGGTACTATTCCTAAAGGTGAGACCCGCAAGGTCTCCAATGGAGCCGTTGCAAATGGACCCAGCACTCTCCCTTCCCGTACTTCCTTGGCTATCTTGTCTTTAACCACCACCTCTATGTCCTGTACTGATCTGAGGTTTTGGGCAAAGAACGCTGTGCGCTCCCCTAACGCTGGAATCCTAAAACCTTCCTTAAAACCTTTAAGCAAATAACTGGCGTCATCCCAAAAGGGATAATCGCGTAACCATGATTCTAAAACTATAACCTTAATTGGGCTGGGTCCCTTTTCCAGGGTTACCCCCACCCCCATTGGGTTTCTTCCCACCTCTGGAGCCCTTATTTTGCCTTGTGGGACCGGCCCGGAAGCATGTGGTACTGGGGTGCTGCCCCCCGCACACCATACACTCATGCCTGAATCTGCAGGGTTTCTTGGAGCACACACCCCTGGAGTTGTACTCCCAGCAGAGCAGGAGGGGTTGAACCACCTGCTCCGCGCTTACATGGGGAGACAAACTCGGAGCAGTCTTCCTAATCAGGTGCCCACTATCAGTCCTGTCACCTAGATTGGGCCTAGCCGGAGTAATAATCTGCAGCCAGAGACCCGGTAACGGCTCATCCCAGCATAAATTTGGGTGAATCGCACTCCTCATATGGAATGATTTGTCATAAGAAAGCCATGCCTGCCCTGCAAAGTCCACATATGCCCTATAGATGAGATCCAAGTATTGAAATAAGGATTGAGCCCGCCAAGGCTGTGCCTTTACTACTACCCCGGCGTATATTAGGAATCCGGGTAGCCAATTTGCCCAATTCCTGTCAGGTCTCTTCCTTCTACGTCTTCCTTCTTCTCTATCCTTCTCATCCTCCTTATCCAGGTCCTTCTTTTCTACCTTTCTATTCATTAAATCAAATAAATCTACATATTTACCTTTTCAGATTTTTTCCTTTGTCGCAGGGGTGAGGTGGTCACCCAGGGGCATCGCACAATCCCCAAATGGCAATGATTGCAATGGCACAGTATTATAACCTGTGTCCGGAACCGAAGGGTATGGCCAGACACCTACACCAGCAGCCAGAGTTACTGGGGCTGGAAATGTCAGTTGTGGGCATGGCATGGCCGCTAAACTGGGCGCTCGGGCAAGGCCACATAGAACCCAGCGCCCCAAAGCTCTGAATATTATATGGCATATAATGTGGTGAATTAAATTGCCCGCTGCCTGGCCAAGGCCATGCAGGAAACTGTGAGGAGGTGCTGGGTGCAATGGTTTGTCCACTGCCTGGCCAAGGCCAGGCCGGGAATGGTGGAGTGGTGTCAGAGTTCGTGATCTGTCTACTGCCTGGCCAGGGCCAGGCAGGGAACTGTGAAGAGGTGTCCGGTGCAACGGGTGACTCACCAGGCAAAGGCGTGGTGACAGTCTCCTCCCTGCCATGCATGGTATCCAGTCCAAACTCCTCCACTGCCTCCTGCACACCTAGAGCCAACGTGCTGGATGCTGCTGCAAGTGGGGTTGTCCTCACTTTTTCTGGACCCATTTGTGGTGCAGTTACCGTTGCCCCGTTCACTTTCTTCCTGGCTGCTCCCTCCGCTTGTTGCTCCGCTTCAAAAACAGTAAACTTATGCATTAGGGTCTCTGCCAGAGCTTTAAGCTTAGCCCTGTGATGACTCTTAGAATCCCTTGCTGACCGGCACGGCTGCGCCTCACTGGGCTGAGGTGTTCTTTTTGCTGTTTTCACAGCTTCAAAAGCTGCCATTTTATCCTGGAGCTGTTGCCATATAGGCCACGACTCCTCATCTGAAGAGGACTGGGGCGGTGACACCTGAGGCGCTGGATGCTTCCTGGAAGGCTGTTTCCCTTTTTTATTACCTTGCCCCTTCCTTGTGGCCATTGTGCCCCTCTATGCCAGCTGAATTACAAAAGAACAGCCACAGGGTTCCTACCCCTTCAAAAAGTGTTACCAATGCCTCAAGTATTATCAATTAATTAAATTACATTCACTAAGTTATAATTAATGAACTAATTACCCTACCTCTTATATCTGCAATCAATTTCTTGATCACCCCTATATAATTAACTAATCAATTACTCCACTATGTATTAGCAATTAATTAAGTTAGTCAATCAACTTTAACCCCTAATGAATTACTCAATTAATATTCAAGCACCATCACTCTTACTGTATCAGCAATTAATTAATTTATTCAATCAAATGTAAGCCACTAATGAAGTACTCAATTGATATTCAATTACAATCACCCCCTCTGTATCAGCAATTAAGTGATTCAATCAAATGAGAACCACTAATGACATACTCAATTAATATTCAATTACAATCACCCCTACTCTACTAAATTAGCTAAATATAATATAACAGTATAATTGAAGAATTAATTTATGGAAATAATCCCCATTAATTAAATGAAAAAACCACGATCACCCAGAAATGGAGTCGACCAGCCGCTTAGCGCATGCGCCGGTTCAAAACCAGGCAGCTAAAATGCACTACGTTCCACTTCAAACAAAATAGAGAGAGAGAAAAGGTGGGGGAGGGCGGAGCGACACGCCGTGTAAGCCTAACGGCCAAACTGCGCCGCAGCAAACCCCAGAATCAGCTACCAGTCAATCAGAAGTAACCCGATTGCTAACTACCTTGCCAGAAAACCTAATCGCACAATAGTAAGTAAACTTTACATTCGGCTTTGAAATACCCCGTCCTATTCCCTAACATCCCAATTATTTATTATTTTGTTTTTATTCTTGAAGGGCTGCTCACGCCGGCGTGCCGTGCACGCACTAGTTGCTCCGCCGCACCCCCTTCCCCTAAAATTATATAACCCTCAACAATAAGTAAAATTTTAATTAAAATAATATAGGCAAGCTAGAACAAGCACAAACTTAGAGCAAAGTCAACGTCAGCCAAACTGAGGGAGGGAGCTGATGCTACCCTCCCGATTCGAAACCCGATCCGAAACACTGAACTGTGCAGGCCTTGCTACCGACAATGCTGTTGGATAGCGGACCGAACAGCCAGACTCGTCCTTCACCGTTGCCATCAAAGGAAGAGGAAGAGGAGAGGGGGGAATGGTCCTTAAATAACCTACCGTTCCCCCCTCTCCCTCGAGTTACTCACGCGAGACTGTGGGGTCTCGCCTCATCCGGGGAGGAAGGCAAAGGCAAGCTGCGCTGCTGAAGCGTGGCTCTGCAGCGGCTTCATCAGTTGCCTTGTGTCTATCACTGTGCTTCTCTATGTGGGAAATGCTGTAACCTCTGCAGTTTTAATGAGTATATGTTTTGCTGAATTCATCATATTGTTACAGTTGACTTTCTCATTTAAAGTTATGCTTTTAAACCAGCAACATAAGAGGACAATGTTTTGGAAATATTTTCTCATTAACAAAGAAAGAAAATGGCATTCCATAAAGATTGTATATTGCCTTATTTTCTACTTTATGGAATGGCACCATATGTCAAATGAAAGATCCAGGTGGGTGCATTTTAGCTTAGAGTCTGTGTAGGATGTATTGTGGAAAAGTGATATATGAACATTCAGAAAGTAACAGTGGAGGGATTTTAAAAAAACGTTTTTCAAGCAGTGACAAATGAGAACATTTTTTCCAAGCTCACAAGTCACTAATCATTTTCTCCCTTGATTTTAGACTTTAAAAAAGGAAGCTGCTGAATTCAATTCTGAACATATTTATTGCAAATCAAGACCTAATTATCTCTCTTGTTTTTGAGATGGTTGGATGTGAAGTAATGTAACCATCTTAATTTCCATTGGGGAAGGTGTGGAAGGCATTTGAATTTTCTGATGTGATAACAGGCTTCCCATGTGATAATATTTCATGATCTAATGAAAATGTTTTGCAAATTTAAAGTGACCATAGATACAGAAGTTAGAAATGTGACATTTATTCCTATAATTCCATAGCTTTGGGGGATTCTGCAGATAATAGCTCAAAAAAGGTAATATCTCTAAGGTCTCTTCCTACCCAGTGAATTTGTTAACTGGGGATGTGCTAAGAACATAAGCATTGGAATGATAGATAATGTAAGCCTTTTATATGAAAACTGATAGATACATGTTCCTAACCTGTGATATAATCTGTGATAATCTCCCATCCTTTCGTCATCTTAGATTTGCTAGAAGAAGTGAATCATCAAGTATCTAAATCTTACGTATGCAGTTAGCAATTCCTCTGACAGTGCCATTAGAGCAGAAGTGGGCAATTTCAGAAGGTCCAGAAGTCCAATGGAGGGGTGCACCAGTCCCTTATATGGAAAATCAAAACCAAATGTTGCTGGAAGTCAGCTTCCAGTTTCATTTTTAATAAATTTGAAACTTGAAAGGTTTGAAAGGCGAGTTGTGGAGAGGTCCTAAACCACATTTTATTGTAAAACCACCAGTCCCGGAGGATTCAAAGGATAAATAATGGCATCTTTCCAGTTTTGCAGTGAATAAAAAAGTAAGATCCAGGAGGCTGAAATGAAAGCTTCAACCCGACTCTTACCATTTTCCTAAGAGCTAATCAGTGGTATTTTAGTTTACTAGAGGTTTGAATTGCTGCCATACTTATTCTTGTTTTCTGTGATACACTCTTTGAGTACTCTGGGCTCCCATGTGTATTTCCTACTGTATTCCATTAGGTGCTTGTATTATTCACTGCTCAGTTGTTTTCTCCACTGGTATTTCTGACTTCCAGTATTTAGCAATGGCAAAAACAAAATCCATTTTCTCCTATAAACTATATTGCTATGTTGGTGGGTGGAGATCATAATTAGGAGTGATGGTGGTTGGGTGGAAGGGCTTTGAGCTCCATTCAGCTCTAGGAACACATTCCTGGGCTCAACATTTTCTAATTCTAAGTGTATGCGTTTTGGACAGGCTTTGGCTGGTGGATCTCAAGGTTCTAGTAAGAAACAAAAATAGATCCCTCAAACCTGGCATGTGCCTTCTTCTGCCATGGTGCACACATATGGTTTCCACCTACTCTTTCTATAACATAGGAGTAACAAAATAATTTTAAAGAACCTGCTGCCATTCATCTCCAGCCTTCCTAGATGTCTGCAGCAATGGGATAACTCAATGCTTTCATTACAATTGCATTCATATAGTTATCTTCCAGTGATCTTTAATTTATGAGTGTTGAATAAGCCATAAAGCAGTCCCCTCTAGATGTCATTGTGATACTTTCCATCTTGAAGCACCAGGTAGCTGAACTCTTTGATTTCCTTAAATTCTAATTATCTTGCTAGTCAGGACAGGCATCAGGGTCTCAGAGTCATTACTGTCTCCTTTCTTTTCCATAAAATGTCACAAATCATAACAATCATATTTTAAAATGCTGCATTATTTCTTACATTACAATGGCAAAATAAGCTTAATAAATTATGCCCCCACAAGTGTTCCCTTCCAAGTACCTTCTCTAGGAGAGCAGATTTTCTGCCTAGCAAATAAGGAAAATAAAGTAACACACTTTATCAAAAGGGTCTGTAGATCAATGCCCTTGCAACTCAGAGAATGAGATATCATGTATATTATTATATGTGACTGCGTGCATGTTGTCAGGATCCGTCTCAAAATCATAATGACCAGAAACCATGTTCATGATGAGAAGGGGTGACCACCCTCCTGTCCTTTCTTGTTGAATGCCAAAACAGTAAGTTGAGGGCAGAGTTCTGGGATGGGGCTTCTGAATACAAAGTATCCTCTTATTTTCCAGGTGTCTCAGTTTGGCTCAGAAAATGAACTGACTTTTTTTCTTCCAAACTATGGGAAAAAGGGAAATAGGTTCACTTACAGGCAGAGTTGGGCAAAAGTTCCTTTTCCAGATCGTAACTTCCAAAATCACCCAGCCAGCTGGTTCAAGCGTGCCCAGAGTTGTCATCCAAAAATGTAACCTGTTCTGTTTCTGAGTCAATTCATGGAGAGCTATGGGGAATATTTGTCCCTATTCAAGTATTGAGGCTTAAATGCTATAGATCATCACTCCTTTGCCTTTAGGAGACAGAACTGGTGATTTTCCTCTTGGCACATATGACTATTTTTGGCCTCCCAGGTACAAATAGTTAATAATATGGGATGAAGATTCAATCTCTTCCCCATCATGACAAAGAAAGAGGCACAGCGGTTTTCTTCTTCCTGTTGTGACTGTGTGAATAGAAGTGGCATGCTTTACTGCTGAAATTTGTGAGGGAGAAAAAGTGTATGTCTTGAGCAAGGCCAAAATTATATCTGATACATGATGGAAATTGCTGCAGTGGAACTCAGTGACAGTCCTGATCTGCACATAGGAACTATTATGCTTACCTTGTATTTGTGGTAACCAGTAGAGGCCACCAGGAAATGTTAGACTTGGAAATGTCTCTGCTCTGAGTGCTCAGAAAAGTTTTTTGTTACACTGACACTTGCAACAGTACATCTCCTATGAAATGCAAGTGATATCAGACTAAGACGGCTATACTTTGTTTCCCCTTCTTTCCTGCTGCCTGAAATTTCTTTCTCTCTCCTTCTGTGGACTTGAGGGTGCTGGTTAGGAGTGTGACAATGGAAAGATCAGCAGTCCTGCCTGTCTGTTCATGTCAATAGATTCCATGTGAGGAAGACATTGAATTGAATGCTTGTCAGATTTGCAGATGATACAAAATTGGGCGGAATAGCTAATACCCTAGAACAGTGGTCCCCAACCTTGGGCCTCCAGATGTTCTTGGACTTCAACTCCCAGAAATCCTGGCCAGCAGAGGTGGTGGTGAAGGCTTCTGGGAGTTGTAGTCCAAGAACATCTGGAGGCCCAAGGTTGGGGATCACTGCCCTAGAAGACAGAAACAACATTCAAAATGACCTTGATAGGATGGAGCACTGAGCCGAAAGCAACAGAATGAAATTAAACGGGGATAAGTGCAAAGTACTGCACCTCAAAAAAAAAGAAACCAGTTGCACAGTTACAAGATGGGGGATACCCGGCTCAGCAAAACTACAAGTGAGAAGGATCTTGGAATTGTTGTAGATCACGTGAGGCCACAAAAAAGGCAAATGCTATTTTAGGCTGCATTAATAGAAGTATAGTTTCCAAATCCCGCGAGGTGCTAGTCCCTCTCTATTCAGCACTGTTTAGGCCTCACGATGCGTTTTGTGTCCAGTTCAGGACACCACACTTCAAGAAGGATGCTAACAATTTGGAACAAGTTCAGAGGAGGGCAACAAGGATGATCAGGGGGCTGGAGACCAAGCCTTATGAGGAAAGGCTGAAAGAATTGGGCATCTTTAGCCTTGAAAAAAGAAGACTGAGGGGTGATATGATAGCACTTTTCAAATATTTGAAAGGCTGTCATAAAGAGGAGGGCAAGATCTGTCCTCGATCATCCCAGAGTTCAGGACATGCAACAATGGGCTCAAGTTAAAGGAAGCCAGATTTCAGCTGAATATCAGGAAAATCTTCCTAACTGTTAGAGCTGTACGACAGTGGAACCAGTTACCTTGGGAGTTGGTGAGTGCTCCAACACTGGAGGCATTCAAGAAAAACTTAGACAATCACCTGGCAAGTATGCTTTGATTGTATTCCTGCATTGAGCAGGGGGTTGGACTTCCAACGTCACTTTTCTATGATTCTGTGATTACATCCATTCAATGGATACATTCACATCCTGTCACTTGGTACAGCTTTGTCTATATACTTGTGCATAGTGGGAGTGGGGTTTAAATTCGTGGTCTTCATGTTTTTAAGTAGATCCTCCTGACTTGTGGTCATATCACTCTCCCAATTTCTGGGGAAAGAAAAACTCCTTTCTCTTTGGTGTCAGCAAGATTGTACTTAATGGTAATAACAGTTGTTTCACAACTGTACCATACCATTCTCACTACCAAGGTTGGGGAACATAAGCCTCAACTTCCCATCTGCTCTTTCTAGCATAGCCAATGGTAAGGGGTGAGGGGATGTGCATATGATGTAAACACTGACAAAAGTTGTCCACACACAATAAATAAGAAAACACACACATGTATTTCTCCTGACTGCAAGATAATGGGATTCGGGTGGTGGATGAGATTAGGTCTTGGAGACACTTCGTATGCTTTCAAAAATTGGGTTGCAATAAGATGGACATTTAGCTTGTTGTTTGGCACTGCAGGGGTGAGTTGTTTCCTTTTTCCAGTGATCACACAATGCAATCACTGGAGTGAACCAAATTTCTACCCTCAGCTTTCTGAGCCCCTTTTTTGATGCACACAGGATCATTCTGGTTTGGTCCATGTCCAGCACATGTGCTCATTGGGAATGAACCAAAGGTGAGCCTTCTAGCTGTCAAGGCTCTTCCAGTTTGAATTTCTGATTTTGTGAAGTGGAGCCACTTCAGGATACTGGCAAACTGAATACTTCCTCTGCCTCTTGGCAGAGGGACAGGAGAAATGATTTTTTTAAAAAAAAAAAGACTGTAGAAGACCTTTGCTGATGCACTGTATCACTTATTTTAAAAAATTATATATATTTTTTTTTTAAAAAATAAGTGATACAGTGCATCAGCAAAGGTCTTCTACAGTCTTTTTTTTTTTAAATTATATAGCCTTGTCTGAAGGGCTGATTGAGAAACTGCCTGCAGTGGAATCCAAGAAGGAGTCGGAACAAATAGGGTTACCTTAGCTCTGGTACACTTTTCAAGCACAGACAAGGTTATGATCTGTTGAAAAGTAGTAAGCCATATTAGAAAATCCCACTGGCAACCAGCTTTCTTCCTTGCAATCATGAAGACATGATTGCCAGGCTCTGCTCATGACACTGGCTGGCAAAGGAAGAGGGAAAGTACATTGGTGCACTTTGGTCCACTCATTTCCATGCACTAGTGCATACAGAAAGAGTCCTCTCCCAAGACCTAACCTCCCATACAAAGGATATGCATTCCTTCTGTGAGTGACAAACAATCACAATTAATAAGAAAGAAAGGTGGAAAGTACAAAACAAGCACAATTTGACAGTGGCTGGCACCCACATGTGAAAAGCTGTGTGTCTAAAATTTGTCACAAGTCATTCTTCCATTGATGTCTACCACATTGCCATATTTGCTGGTGTTGTATAAAACTGATCCAAAGTTATAGCCATTCTTGTGTCTCCATTCAAACAATTAGATGTTCTGGATATTGAGAAGCCTGAATATTGCCACAAATCTGGGTTGAAATGGAGACAGCAAAAGTAGTACCAAATTGGATTAGGTCCAGGTTAAAGGGGAGCTGAACTGGTACCTGAAGCAAACTGAGAAATCTGTGTAGGGCCCTAATTGGATTTTACAAAGTATAGAACTACAGTCATAAGTGCATGGCTTTGGTGTTGTATGTAGATATTAAGATCATAGAGGTGAGGTTCTCTTCAACAGTACCTGGATTTCTTTCCCTGCTGATTAAATTTCATCTCTTTCCAATTATCATTTATTTTTCTATACTGCATAGATGAAATTTTTCTATGATGATGACTGCCACAGTGGGAAATTTTGTTATGATAGTCACAATGAGGGCTAGAAATTCACATTTTAAAAAGAGAGAAGAATGCTGAGATTTACAATGGGAACTTGTTGGTTTTGTAGCCTACAGCTGAAGGACTTGATAGCTGGCTTTTTTCATTGCCACCAATACAAGGTTCAATACAGTATAAATGCACTGGTCAGTTTGTTGTCTTTTCCATGTTATTGTCATCAAGGACAAAAACTAGTTGTGCACAGTTGAGATTGTCTTTAAACAAGAAAAGGATTAAATACTTATGAGAGGAGGTTGCTCTATTCTGCACAACAGATTTGTTTCTACTCCCATGAAGCATGCTGCCTGAATCTCAAGTGTATTTTCTAGAGAGTAATATTGACATAAAATGGATACAAGCATAAATTGTTTTAGATGGGAGTTCACACAATAAACCCTTGTTCATGTGTGATCCTATTCATCATATTCTTTTCTTTCCCAGCATTTTTTTCATAGAAATGTCCCTGCAACCAATAGTGTATCATAGATTGG
Organism: Intellagama lesueurii; assembly: GCA_037013535.1. NCBI lineage: Eukaryota > Metazoa > Chordata > Lepidosauria > Squamata > Agamidae > Intellagama > Intellagama lesueurii. The sequence continues at coordinate 253,875,248 of JBAJHW010000001.1, forward strand.
CACCACCTCAGTGACTTCTTGCAGATGGATAGAAAACCCTATTTTTATTACCACTGGGTCCTGCAAATGTTTGACTGATAGATTTGCAGAAGTCCCCAGGCAAATTGAAATAAGCCTTGAATTGTATCTCAACAGGGATACTAAGTTATCCTTATTCAGATTAAATGTTCCTCTTTTTATCCCATATATACCACTAATCCTCCTTGAGGGCAAAAGCTGGAGATGTCAGTCAACTCAACTTTAGAAAGAACCACAGTGTCAGTTGTGTGCTCTGTTCCTGTCCCAGAGCATGAGGAATTGTTATGTGTCAAGTTAACATTGGCACATGATTTAAGAACCCTGTCTTCTCATCTTAATTTGTTCCTATCATGAAGGAGCTCACTGACAGGGGAGTGAGTTCCTTCAAGAAGCTCACTGTAAAAATACAGCTTCCATTCAGGTTGCATAGTCTTATTTACCTTTAACATTGGAAAAAGAGAACTTTTTTCTGCATATGATTCTACATGGGATGACTGACCAAGATGTTACAACAGGCAGTTTCCATGTAATGCTGTTCTTCATGCATTCATAAGCATATATCCCATCAGTTCTTACACAACAAATGGAATGCATCAATTCCAGAACAACACGGCCAAAGGAATGTACCATTCTATACAATAAATATAAGGGCATGAGGCTCTTCTAACCTGATCTAACCTGTTGCTTCCAATTATTTTCTCACTTCGAAATAGTATTTATCTGCAACAATGCTACAGCAGCTCCTCCTCCTCCTAGGTCCTCCTTTAAACTTTGATATGCTTAGCCATTCAGTTTTCCTTTCCTTTCTTTTCTGACTTCTTCCACACTGTTTTGTCTGTTTCAATAATACTTTTTGCCTTGCCACATTTACATCAACAGCTGAAATCCAGTAGTAAAAAAAATCACAAGTAGAGTAAGCCCATTCAGTCAATGGGTATTTGGTGAGGCAACTCCTCTAAGTCCCATTGATTCAATTTATGTACTCTAATTGTGACTTACTACTGGATTTCAGCCAATGTCTTCTTAATTTCCCTATTTTATAAAGCACAGACAACTCTCACCACTCCTTACCATTGCATGTGCTGGCTAGGGCTAATAGGAGATGCAATCCAAGAACAAGTGCAGGACCCATTCCTTATTCCCTCCTAATAATTTCCTAAGTTATCAGTACTAGGGTGTCTTCCCTTTATTTATTTTTTACTGCCCCATTTTCCTCCTTTTCTCCGGTCATCATTTAACACACCGATGCTCATGATTTTTCAGCTTTGCTGTTGTATACTTACTTGATCATTGTCCTTTTCATACATGTGCTGTTTTCTGGGCTGTTTCTGAGCATTTGGTTACTTAGACATAATTTTGCCAAAACTGAGCACCTGTTTTCTTTTCCATCTTCCCCACTATTCTAAATATCACATTCTTTTGTTCTCAATGTTAGCTGGTCTTCTGAAGCTTTGAATCGCTGAATGCTTTTGATTCTGGTCTTTCCCCCCTGTGTTTTCTTCATGGTCTTTGATTCTGGACTTTTCTTCATATTTTTTTAATGTCATTTTCATTTGATAAGTGTAGCTTTAGTTTTCTGTTTTCGCACTAGAGAGAATTATCAAAACAGTGCAGTTTTTGTTTTCAAGATAAGATTGCTTATTCTTCCTATTCCTCAGTCTTTCCACTCTGTCTTAAATACTGCAATTCGTCAGATATTTTTCTCTTGCTGTCCAAATCATATTAAACACTTTTTATAATTTTTCCTTCCTTCCTTCCTTCCTTCCTTCCTTCCTTCCTTCCTTCCTTCCTTCCTTCCTTCCTTCCTTCCTTCCTTCCTTCCTTCCTTCCTTCCTTCCTTCCTTCCTGGTATCTTCAAATTTCTTCCACATGCTTTCTTCCACATGCATGGCATTTATTCAGTGCGTGTTTGGTATCCTGTATAATCATCTTCAGAAGCATTGCTGGTTGGTACCAGTCTTCTAATTATTCCATTTTTGTCATTTGTTTGTTCTTATATTGTTCATTTGATCATTTTGTTCCCTTCCTTTCTCCCTTTCCCAAGAGGACTCATGTTGGACAAAAACTAGGGCCTGAACTCTTGGAATGCTTTAACACTTCCACCTGACACCTCCCTCTACTTCCTTATTTCTATATTAATCTGCTTTTCAAAGACATCTCTCCTTTCCCTGTGTTTTCCCAGTTTAGTTGAAGATCTAATATGTCTCCAGTATATGGAAGCTGTGCCTTTCCACTGACGAGAAATGTAAAATTACCAGATGAGGGGATTTTGCAAATCATGCACATCTGAGGATGCTGTCCTTTGCATTGTAGGGAACTGTCCTGTGTAGTGTTGAAATAATAGCATGTGACAAGAAATAAACAGTACTTTGGAATACTTTGGATTGAATGGCACTGGGATTGGAGCTTTTAAAAAACTTGTCATTAGTTTGTCAATCTTTAGGATGAGCAAACTGTTGAAATTCTTTGAAAATCTAGCCAACAGCAATAAAAAAGGCTGTGGTTTCCTTTCCAAAGAGAATGCAGAGCATCATAGTTTGGTGTGGGTTTATAACAAATGAACTTTAGCTTAACAAAACAACATTTGCTGGATGGTGGTGGTTGGGCTGAAGACATGCTAGATAGCTAGATAAAGCAAATTAATTCTGGATTATTAAACACGTATTGGCAGAGTAACTGTTCGATGCCTTGTCCTATGACTCTACTGTCTTATCCTCTGTTTCTTTTTCTGGGATATAGACCATCCAACACCATTCTGCCCAAATACATTTTCCTTTGCATAGGAGAGCATTGCTTGTAGGACTGTGAAGATGTTGTCCTTACTAATATGGTAAATTCTGTTTCAGAAATCAAAAATTGCCACGTATGAAAAGATGTGGGCCTTTATGAATAGCAGGAGGCAGTCGGTGCTCGTCAAAAGTAATGAAGAAGGCATCCAGCGTGTACTCACCTCTGATTATGCTTTCCTAATGGAGTCTACTACCATTGAGTTTGTCACACAACGGAACTGTAACCTGACACAGATTGGAGGCCTGATAGACTCCAAAGGTTATGGTGTCGGAACTCCCATGGGTAAGTGTTATTTGGAGGGAATTCATCAACCACAATTTCCGCAACAAACTGTTCCTGACCCCAGCTAGCAATATGTATTAGCTGGGGCTGAAAGCACTGTGTATGTACATTAGCAAATTCTACTAATTTACGTAGTCGTGGTAAGGCATATGATTATTGGGATGTTTTATGTGACCTCCTGTGATCATGCAGAGTGATGTAAACATGATGATTATTATAATCACTATAATCATTTTTTTTACCTGAAGAGATGCAGTATGTATTTATTATGCAAAATATATATTGTTCAGCAAGGTGTTTGGTAACCTATAAAATATAAGGCCCACAGTTTTCTCATATGAAAATGATGGGTGGTTGTTTTTTTTAATGTAGATCTTTGTATCATAAAAAAAAATATATCACAGTAATTATTGTGTTTCTGGTTGTTCAGATACATGTCCTTTTGAGCTGGGTGGCAGATTTATTCAGTAAAGGTGCCGGGAAGCTGTTCCAGGTGAATTACAGCACGTCTAGAGCTGTTTTCTTCTGTCATGAAATTGTAAGATCTATCTCTTTGACCTGGCTTTTGCCATGCATTTACTTACATTGGCCAAAATCCTCTTGCATACCTTTGCAGATGGTGTGACTTTGGGAGGTGAATTGTTCCAAGTTAAGAAGTCACTGTAGGTATTACTAGTTGCCTGCCAAATTATACAACACAGTATGCAACTGATAATATCTATGGTGATTTCTTAACTTGGGGCAAATCATGTCTGAAAGTTTCACCATTTGTGTTACTCCAGCATAAGAAGGTAAGAGGATTTGGACCACTGTATTTTATTGCAGCATTTTTTTTTAAATGCTAAGCATTCTCAGAAGTATCCTTTTTGATGTTCAATAGCATTTACTTCAGAATAGGAAGGGAAATGATGACTCGTGATAAATGAGGAAGAGCAAAGATAGATCTTTCTTTCTTTCTTTCTTTCTTTCTTTCTTTCTTATGTGGTCACAGACCCAAATTATACAAGTATAAGAACAAAATAATAGAATAATCATTAAAATGTATTGTACACATATTTAAGAAAAAGCAGTCAGTTAAAATAATTGAGTCTTTTTACGAGGTCTTACAATAGAAAACAGAAACTTGGCTACAGACTTTGTGATTGTTTTGTTTGTTCTTACACACAAATACTCCATATACCATGTAAATGGCCTTCCAGGGCATTTCCTCAAAATAGGACAGATGTCTATTATATTATTCTATGTAGAGGCTACATTCAAACAAGACATGGCCCGAAGACTCAACTAATTCATCCCCCACACAGCTGATCTTCATACAGAATGCTGTAATAGTGCCCTTCCGATATTGTTAAAGGGAGACAGTTTAATTTAGCCTTGGAGAAACATGCCAGTATTTAGGGACAGTGAGTTTATCCAAATACCTAGTATGTTTAGGAAACTTGAAATTTAAGCCAAAATGCATTGGAGAACAAGTTCTGTGGCATTTGATAGAGAATATTGAAAATCTGTGTCTTTGATTTGTTGTTCTAAGATGAGTTTTATAATAGGCACAGCTCGAATGGGACCCCTCAGTCTCTGCCAATTTTGGTACGTGGAATTCTAATGTTAAGCACTTCTTGATTGACTCGTTGAGGTAGAGATTTAATAATATGTGGGATAGTATCTGGTCCATGGAGTCACAAAGAGTCAGACACAACTTAACGACTAAACAACAACAATGCAGCCCTGGTGGACCCCTCTAGTGGTAGGAATAGGATTTGTCAAATTACCCTCCTTGCCACACCTTATTCAAATTGTAGCAGGATCATAAAATGTTTCTCCTCTCCATGTTAAGATGAGATATTTCTGTTGATGGTGGTCCTTGAGATACTTTCTACGTTTGTGAGATTAATTTTTGTGCATTTCTGTAATACACAAAATTTAAAACTGCAACCTATGTTCTGTCTTGTTGAATGAAGAGTTAAAGTACAGAAGCTTTGGATATGTTATCTAAATCTTTGTGAGCAGTTGGCCTGTATTTTTGTATTTGCCATGTGTGTGTGCACATGTGTAAATGCTTGTATTCACAACAGGAAAAGACACGGCTTAAATCTGTTTTTGCACAGATTTGCCCAAATTTCAGAATCCTCAACAGCAACAACAAAAAGCTCAACCTGTTCTTGTACTGGGAATGAGAAATCTTGTGGTTGCTAGTAAATACTTGGCAGGCTGTCTCAAGCTGGCTGGATACCTCAGTGGTTAAGGTATCTAACTGTGGAGCTAGGGGGTGGGAGTTTGATTCCCCACTGTGCATCCTGTAAGTAGAGCTATCCAGTATGTTCCCAAGATGGCACATGATGATGATGATGATGATGTGCCTGTCCCAACATGTCAAGAAAGGCTATCATGTTATGAATAAATATCAAGATATTTTGATATAAAATACAAGTTGTTCTTAATGGAACATCATAATATTTTGGCACTGATGTGGGTTCACTTTACTAACTCCATAGACATACTTAAGATATATGCCACTGATTGATAGTTTTTAGTTGCTTTAGGCATCTTAACTGGGATTAGGGACGAGGGACCTGTGGCACTTCCCTCACTCCTGACTGTCAGCTATTTTAACTGGGATAAGTCATTGCCCGCCCAGTCCAGAATAAAGAGACAGACACATATATATGGGTTAACTAGGGCCACAACTTTATGAACTTATTTATAATTACCTCAAAATCCCTTTTTACAAGGGGGGGCTCCCATTGTGCACCAAACTGGTCTGTAACCGGAGTCAACCATGACCTTCCGGTCCAGACCGCCAATCAAGTTCCTATACAGGAATTGTGCTGTCCCAACATATAGCACACTTCCAATTCTCCACTAGCTGTGGTACCCCAAGCCTGCCCCATTCGGGCCTCCTAACCCTAATTGCTCAGCGTCCCCTGGGGCCCACATCTTCCCCTCCTAAACTTCTGCTGCTGTCCTCCTGAGAGAAGGGGCGCTCTGCACCCCCTGGGTGACTTCTTCAGAACTCATCTAACCCTTATCCTTTTGCACTACCCGCCGTTGTGACCTATTTAAGGGGGTTATTTATTACTGATAGCCCTTAACTGCCCTCGCAGTTAAGAATGGGATGGGCGAAAAAACACTAGCACTCATGGCCAATTTGAGTACCAGTCAAAAATTCCCATCTGGCCCCAAAGCGACTGGCTAATCTCACGCTTAACATAAAGGGCGGGTGGGTGGGCCAGCAACGAAGGTAAGGAAGGGCGAGGCGAGGCTGGGAAGCCTTTTTCAAGGCCTCACTTTTGCCCAGCCCCCTCACCTGATCTGACACAGGGACACCTGTGTCTGTCTCCTCCAGCCGGGCGGGCAAAGGAGCCCCACCCCAGCAGCAAGCACCTCGCGAAGAGGCCCTTCTAGGACTTAGCGAATACCTTTCGTGTATTGTGCCATGGTTGTGGAAGAAATCTCAACAACATAACCTCAAGTTCTAAGTGATTCTGGAAAATAGATAGGCCTTGATATTGTTTCAGAAATTGATTTCCATCTCAGTTTTAACATCTGGAATAGATTCTGAACTTGATGGAGGAAATGGGTCGAAGGGAAACCCAGTGATATCAGCAGATTTGACCAGCTTGCAAGTATCTTTGTTTCATTTCTTGTGTGCAGGCTGTTAGTCCTGTTAAAAAAATGTTACTTATATCTTGCAGCTTTTAAAATTGTAAGAAAACTCCATGCTGTTAAGCAGAAAATGAATATGACTAGAACACATAGCCCTTCCAGCAGAATCACGCTGGTCATGAACCCTTAGAGTCAACATCCTCACCGAGGTTCAAAAGTTTAGACGGGAACCCTGAGGCTTTCATATTGCTTTTGTCTAGGAATTCAATTTTCACAACTTTTTATGAGGTTCTGTGATGGAATAGAAATGGGGCTGACAAGCATTCCACTATAAACCTCCATTTTTTGTTTTTGTATGTTGTTTTACTCCTTTTTCAACAAGTTATTATTATAGGAGAAAAATACATAGGAGATCAAATGGATGAAGCTTCTGGTAGCTTGTATGTACATGAAGTTCTATTTTGATTTTTCAAAACTTAGTGAAATGCTATCAATAGCTCTTATCGCAGGCACTGAAATGTCTATTTAGACATTGTTATCATTATTCACTACCACCACCACCACCATCATCATCGTTGCTGTTGCTAGGGGGCATATTTCTTATGTTATTTCAGTCCGCTGAACAGCACATGATTAAAATGCTGTTTGGAATTAGCTCATTTTGAAGACCTGTCTGGTTCATATTATTTGACTGGACACAGCCTCAAGAAAGGTTTTTCACACTCTGCTCCCTTAAATTAAAGGCCTCACCAAAGAAAAAGGAGATTCAGGCAATAATTTATGATCTGTAGCTGCATACCTCTGTGCTAGGAATATGACTCCATGAATTATTTACACTTATCCATGCCATTAATGAGTGCATTACAATGCTGCTGCTCTACCTTTGTGTCAGGCGTCTTTGCTTCAAGTTGGCTTTAAACCCACTGTGTAATGCAGTGCAATATTTAATTTGTATGCAGTGGCCAATAATAAACTGTTTAGATAACTCATACTGCATTTCTTTGTCTTTTACCTCTTGGGAGCAATTTGATACTTTATGTTTTTTCTGATATTGAATTGTACAATTCTAGCCTTCCCATTTCAAGAATTCATTTTCATATTTACAAGCATATCTAGCTTTAATTCTTTGCTCTCCAAACTGAAATGTATCCCTAAAGTTTCATTTAGGCATGGGTATATACCATAAGGATACCAAGTGTGATGTAGTGGATAGAGTGATGGACTCTGGCTCAGGAGGCCTGGGTTTGAATCCCCACTCAGCCATGAAAGCTCACTGGAGGAATGGAACTAGTAAAACCACTCCATAAATATCTCACTTACCTTAAAAGCCCTGTTAGCATCGCTATAGGTCAGTTCCAACTTGACAGCACATAAGAAATACATCATAAACTGTTCTTTTCTCTTTCTTGTTCATGTTGCCAAAATGTAATGCTGACTTCTTCTGGAAGTCAATTATGACATTTTATGTCTTATATGAATCTCTCATGGGAGACTTCTGAAATTTATATTAACTGCCATCAATGTGGAAGAAGTGTTGTACATGTGGAGTAAATCCTATATGAACCTGCACAAATCTCATCTCAGAAGATACGATTTGTTTGTCTTGGGGGAATTCAGCTTTCAAAACCCTGCAGTAGCCTGGATTATTGATCATTGTAGACTAATTACAGTTTTAGATTGTTGGGATGTGGTAGTACCTTGGCCCAGCATCATAATGCTGATGCTGTTTTTAATTTTTTTTAACTTTTAAAAAAATGATATTAATAATGAAAATATTAACAATAGTAATCAATAGATACATTCATATATTTCTGTACTCTCCTTCTCTCCTCCTCCTTTTTCCATCCCCTTTGGCAGAGTTATATCCAAAATCTTATGATGAAGCTTTCCTGGGAAAATTATAGTCATATTCCAATTACGTTATTAAGAGCAATACATCTTGCTTATCTTCTAGTTAACACAGTAATGCTGATGCTGTTGAGCACTGCAGTCCTATTCAAGAAATCAGCCTGAAAGCATGTAAGGTGCAAGGGTGGTGGGGATAGAGGCACATACATAAGCAGCACTCCCATGTCCCCATCTTGTCCAGAAGACCTACATACCACTGCACTAGAAAGTGCTGAACAGATGTGGTAATAATGAACAGCTGTCTCTTTATAGTGCTTAGGCAGACCTTGTACTGAATATGGAAAGGTTTGTGGAACTTCCAGGAGGGAGTGGGGAAATAGAAGTAGGATTTGCCCACTTCCTCACCACCATATTTTTGGCCCTACATACTTTTAGTCTGACCTGAATGCAGCCTGTCTCTGCGCATGACCAGGATCACAGTTGGAGGTAACTGTAGTGAGCTTGATGTGGAAATGGTTGAATAGTAGAGAACATAAGCAGGTACATCAGCAGAACATAAGCAGATCACCAGTGTACCTGTAGACAATGTAGACAGGTGTGAATGTGGTGGAGTAGGCAATTAGGATAGGTAAGGTGGACAGTTGAGAGAAAGAGACAGAAAAGAATGAGAAAAGATGAGAAAAATAGCTTCAATATTAATTTTATTATTTGAGTAACTTATATAAGTATTCCTATATTGGACAGTCTACCTCTCTTTTATGCAGGGTTGGGGTTGGCTTCATTAATATATCCATTGTTGTCTGTCAATCCAAAGATTCCAGAATGTGAATTATGTCTGCCCCATGGACAGTCTGAGTTTTGCAGACTGAGATAAACCTGTCAAATGTCAGCCTGAAATCAGATTCCACATACATTGCTAAAATTAGAAGCTTGTCCTAAGTGACCAGTACTGTAAAAGTCTAAAGTCCTTTAGACTCCAACTCCCAGAATTCTGCCTGTGGAATTCTAGAAGAATTTTAGGGCTTGCTGTCCAAATACATAAAAGCACTCTTCTAGTTCAGATATCAACTTTCCATTGTTTCAATTGGTCTGTTCTAGTTAGGATTACCGACTGGATTTAGGCTGAAGTTGAAATGATGTGTGCTGTAATGAATGTATTTTCCCATCCCTAACAATAATTGTTGGTAACAGCAATGGACTCTGAATACCTAGTTTAAACTTACGTTTATTATACATTTCTGAAGAATATTCCTTTCCTTTTTAGCATCAGGCATAAGTATCCAGCTCAGACCAAAAAGGCACATTGCTTCCAGAAAATGGAGAAGCACAGCATAGATCAAGATCACATCTCTTGACTCTAGGACATACTTATAGGAAACAGTAAATTAAAATAATAGCTCACCTGCACAGGCTGAAGGTAGATAAAGTCTAGACAAGTATAGCAGCTAACCAAGATCCCTGAGCAAATACCTGTAAATATATAAATTTCACAAACAATGTTGTGTTAAACTCAAGAATTAGACCAGAAATTTCCAGCAGGGGAAACAAATTAACCAGAAGAATTGTAATTCAGGGATCATGAAATATGTGGGTGTCTGAAAAATACTCAGGCAAAAGATGCATAAAAATATCATTCTGAAAGATTCAGCGCATATCATGTTAAAAATTGTTCTCTTTTGTCGTATAAAATTTTCAGTTCTTTCAGCTAGGAGATTAGTTGTTTGACAACTCAGTTTTCTTCTCCCATGGATTTTCACCCCATATTTCTTGCAAATCTCATACTCCAAATTCAAGCAACTTTTCTGTGCATTGTTGGAGTATGGATTGTATTTTCCAGATTTCTGCTTTTCACTCCTTAGTCTAATAAAATCTTAATGATCTCCCCATTCCACATGGAATGGTCAAAGGTAACAGAATATGGGAGCGAAAGTCTAGAAGGCCACAGCTTCCCTACTCCTGAACTAGTTTATACGTGAAATGTGTGGCAATCGTTTCACATCTTTAGAACCATTGTTATTAGAGATGAGGGTATTCGTATCCGGACTGTCCACTCACAATTTCGCCACTGCCGCTGGCTCCGCGGAGGCTTCCTATCGTGCTGTTCTCCGCAATGGATTAGCCACTCTGCGACCTAGCAGAGAGGCTTGTCATCCCGCCTCCTGCCAGGACTGGGTAATCGATTGTGGACAACGGCGCAATAGGAAGCCTCCGCGGAGCTGGCGGCAATGGCGAAATTCTGAGTGGACAGTCACCCCATGGGGCTGGACCCTCGTTATTTCCACCTGTGCAGGGATATTCATATATGAATATGAATACCCCCATCTCTAATTGTTATTAAATAGCAACTATGAAGTCTTTCAAGCAGGATCTGGATTATGGTATGGAGAAGAGTGTGCCCCTAGTGACCACCCCCACCCCTAATTCAGCTGCTACTTGCCTGCAACAAAAATGATAGCAAACTATGTAAATGACATATATTTCTTTTCATCTAATTTGGCGCTTAGTTTTATGCACGTCCTTCTAATCAAGCAGTGTAACGCATTGCTGTTTTGCATGTTTTTCTTGATCTTTTATGTCTGCAGTCAGATAATTAGTGCTATAAGTAATCATGAGCTCACTCATGATATGCTTTTCTATATGTTAAATTCTACATGTTAACTTTGCTGTTGGAAGCCACCCGCTTCTTGGATTTCTTTAATCATACTTACATTTCCAAGCATGACAGAAATGTGAAATGTAGATAGACAGAACATTCACTTTATCCTACACTGTGGCAATAGAATTAATTTCATTTTACATACTGTGCTATATCAAATTGCACTCTGCTTACACCATTTTAGTCCCTTCTTTGTATTATGCTTCTTTATCACATGAGAAGTTGGCTGCAAAGTTCAGTGAGCTGAAACAAGGAATTCAATTCCTCACTGTACCTCATGGGAAAGGAGCTAACCTTGCTGGTCTAGGACCAGTCCCTTCAGAGGGTGAAGGGATTGGCAAGCCACATCTGAATACTTCATGCCTAAAAATCCATGGAAAGGTTCACCAGGAGTTGAAAAGTTCGCCATGAGTTGACTTGATGGTACATGCTTATTAATTATTTATTGCATGAAGATGCAGAAGATGGATGTTTTAACGATGGATCTAAATAAGAAACAAGGAGCTCTCTATAATGGAAAACAGACTTTTGTCTTCTCCTTGCTACTTGTCTGTACTCTTCCTTGGTGGTCTGGCCTTCTTTCCACTTCCTATAAATATCTTTTTTGGTTTTTAGGTCCTCCCTGAGCTTTTTGTGAAGCCACATTGGCCTTTTTTTGCCGCCTCTCCCCCTTTTTTCTTGTTGGAATTGTTTGTAGTTGTGCCTTTAGAATTTCTTTTTTTAGAAGCTCCCAACCTTCTTGGACTCCTTTTCGTGTTAGGATCTCCTGCCATGGGACCTTACTTATCCTTGTTCTGAGATTATTAAAATTGGTGTTTTTTTTAATCCAGCAGAAGTGTGTGGCTACACTCTGCTTTTGTTTCCTTTGAAATCAAGAATTCTAGAAGGACATGGTCACTCTCACCTAGAGTTCTCCTTACTGCCACTTCCCCCACCAAATCATCTCTGTTGGTCAGAATCAAGTCAAGGATAGCAAATCCTCTAGTTTATTTCTCCACTTTTTGTAGGAGAAAATTATCAGCCACACAAGCCAGGAATTTCTTGACAGAATTTGCCTCCCAACATATATCTGGATAACTGAAATCTCCCATCACTACTATGTTGTGTCTCTTTGAAAACCCTGCAATTTGTTTTTCAAAAGTTTCATTCACTTCCTCTCTTTGATTGGGCAGTCGGTAGTAGACTCCAACTACCATGTTCCTTTTGTTTTTTGCCCCAACTAGATTGATCCAGATGCTCTCGATGGGACAGCCAATCTCCTCCTCCTGTATTTCTGTGCAGGAATGCATATTTTTGACATATACTGCCACTCCACCTCTCTTTTTATTCTCTCTGTTCTTTTTGATCAGTGTATATCCCTCAATTGCTGTATTCCAGTCATGGGAGTCATCTCACCAAGTTTCAGTTATTACTATCAAGTCATAGTTACCCTCATGAATCAAAATTTCCAGTTCTTCTTGTTTGTTTCCCATACTCCTGGTATTCATATACAGACACCGGAGGTTGTGTGATTTGTGGCCTGTTTGTCTTTGTACATTTTCATGAATATTATTATTATTATTATGATTATTGTTATAATTATTATTGTGATTATTACTGTTAATGTTATTATTGTTGCCCTTTTGATCAGTTTGGTCCATTCCTCTTATTGTGTGTAAGGCTTCATCTACCGTTAACTCTGTGCTTGCGTCTCCCTCCCTTTTCCAATTCAGTTTAAAGCCCTCCTGATGTTCTTCATGCTGTGGGTAAACACATTCTTCCCAGTCCTTGTTAGATGCAAGCCGTCTCTTGCTAGCAGTCCTTCTTCCAGGAAGCTTAGCCCGTGGTCCCAAAAACCAAATCCCTCTTGTCAACACCACTTTCGTAGCCAGTCATTCACCCAGAGGATCGATTCCTCTTCCAAGCACTGGTAGGATTGCATGAAAAATCTATCTGGGCCCCAATGTCCTTGAGTTTCCTTCCTAGATCTTCAAAGTCAGACGTGATTTCTCGGTAGCTCCTCTTGGCTGTGTCATTTGTTCCCACGTGGACAAGAAGAAAGGATATGTATCTGTAGGTTTTATGACTGATGGCAATCCTTCCATCACATCCCTTATCCATCCTCCGGGGAGATAGCATACCTGGCGAGTCCATGGATCCTTTCGGCAAATTTCGGTCTCAATTCCACGTAGTAGGGAGTCCCCTACTACAACTACTCTCATCTTCTTCTTTTTGTAGGGTGTAGGTTCAGTGACTGTATACAGTAAAAACAGCACATACAGTAAAAACAGCACACTTTACTTTAAATTGTGAAGTGATTGTTTTAAAAGACATTGTTTTATAAACATTTTCTTTTTCATTCTCTGGTACAAAGTATGTCACCTTCCCTAAAGGTGAGGAAAATTATGTTGTATTTTTTTGTCCTCCTTTGTGAGGACAAGATAAGTGAGGATCTCTTGTTACCTGACACACTGCTATGATAATTAATCTAGCTAGCAATGAGGACATGTTGGGAGACCTCATAATAAGCCCAGGCACTTGGCTGCTCAAATTTAAAATGGACCAGACAGGAAGGGAGTGGAGGATTGACAGCCTATCCTGGTATAAATCAACTTGCTGTGTTCTTATTTTGAGAATATTCTAAAGTAAGAAAATCAGCACTAGTCATCTGCTATCTGGGAACAAAATGACCACAGGCATTTTTATATTCTTCCCTTTGGAAATGTGAATTTCACTCATTACTTATAAGGTTTTACTCATTACATTCAAGAATGTGGTATCTAGTCATCACTATGAATTTTGCCACCATAAAACCGACTTTGGAGTATATTGCTACTCTCAGAAAACTATTTCTTTACATGTGAATTGGGAAATACAAGAGGCTGGATGGTCAGAGATGAGTTTATAAAGCAAACAAGAAAAGAATGCTTATTTCCAGAATCAGAAAATAAAATAATGAGGATGCCGTAGGTGTGATTCAAACTGTGGATCTGCTGCAGAAAAGTTAGATGAAGTTAAGGCAAATGCTTCCAGAGGAAAACATATAGACCCAGTAAACTCCAAAGACTGTGGGGAAACATAGCCTTATCATGGATTGATACAGAATCTTACCAGCTACACTAGGTGTCATACAAAAGCATCTCAGTGCAATCACAACAGAATTTGACATGTTGCTGAGATAAGCCAGACCAGCTCCTCCACTCATCAAAAGATTACTTACCATAATGTAGTGATGGTGCCAGATGTTGCTGTTCTAAGAACAGAGAGGATCAGCTCCAAACATTTTGCAGAAAAGAAATAAAATGATGTGTTTATAAATAATGATCCTGCCATGGCCTCAGGATAATCAGGACCTGTTGATTCAATGTTGGGACCTGACTCAACCTTCCATAGATCACTTTGATCAAGAAAACATTTCATGTGGTATTGAAAGTTCTTCTCCCTGGGTACCTGCTTGCATTTCCAGGTATAAACTGTCTGAACCTGCAATGTTCTGTGCTCTCTTCAATGGCACTAAGGCCCAGTCCAACCATTAAGGAGAAGGCAGAAGTTGCCGCAGAAGGCAAATGTTGGGAGGAAGTATGGAGCAAGAAGAAGTTTTTGTAAAACACTGTGTGCATAGCCTGCTCTTAACTCCTTAAGCTAGCTTGCTGTCTTATCATACAGGGGGGTGGGGGGACCTTCCATCTACAGTGTTGAAATAATCAGTATTCAGCTGCCAGCCCATGGGTTCTATATAAGAAAGGGGAGGTGCTTTGCCTTGAGCAGTAATTTGGGGCAGGCCCTGAGCACCACTGCATTTCTTCATTAATCTTTAGAGAAGTGAACCGGCATGTTGCTTTTTCTCTACTACGCTCTCCTGCAGTTCAAATATCCATCTCACTTGTGTCTGCCTAGAGGAAAGATTTGCCTGTGCACCTGGGTTTCTTCATCTGCAAAATTAAAAAGAAAACATTGTATTCTTATTGAAGTTTTTAGTGCCTTCTATTTCTGGTCAAAGTCTGGAGCTTCTGTATCAGAGAAGCTTAAGAACTGAGTACAGAGAGAGAGAGAGAGAGAGAGAGAGAGAGAGAGAGAGATTTGATGAAAGTGACTCATCTGAATGGCTTTCACACTTACCCTGAGAGGAATGGATAGAAGCATTTTCCTTCAGCAGGATTTAAAAGACCTGATCAAGTCTTTGTGACTGACACCCATCCCCTTCAATGAATGAAACGATTTGCAAAAAGCTGTGAGGCAAAGATATTTTCTGTTCTTACTTGAAGAGTACTTATCACCAGAATATGTCATGAGATGGTAGCATAGCATTGCATTGCATCACACTGCATGTGGAATGGCTTGCTGGAATTGTATTAAATATGTTCCATATGAATGAACATCAACATCCAAGACCAATTAAAGAATATCATCACTGCACAGGATTGGATGGTATAGCATGCAGTGCTCTTTTATTTGCACATGATCAGCATAAGATGTTAGGCTGTGTGTGAGGCAGAGCAGCATATTTTCCAACTGCTGTCAGGGCACATACTGAAAAATCAAAGCATGTTACTTATATAACACCCCATAATGCTTAAAGCACTCTCTGGGTGGTTTACAATTTAATTGTGCAGGCTTCACATAGGTGCCCCACCCCCCATGAGTTGGGTACTCGATTTACTGACTTTGGAAGGATGGAAGGCTGAATAAACTTTGAGACAGCTACCTAGAATTGAACCCAGGTCATGAACACAGTTTTGGCTGTGCTTTGTACAGTTCTTGTCTTAGATAGAAGTCAAGAATCAGCTGTACAAAATGAACCTACATCTGGGTGCAAAAATAATCAACAAATCTACCAAACCACGTTGGCTTGAAGCTTAACTTAATAGAATGTAACTGTGAAGTTAAAAGTTACTATGAGGATGTTTTAAAGAGAATCACAAAATGGTTTGTTCATTTGGAGAATATTTCTTCTTTATGGAACGCAAACTTATTCATGAATATATCAAACCAAACCAAAAACCCACGTAAGAAATCTCAATGTTGCTTTGTACAGGAGTTCTACAGTGTAGATTTTGACATTCTGAACTATTTTGACTGTGAAAAGGCAATATTATCACTGCTGAATATTATACATTATGAACATCTGTGACTATGAATGCTTCTGATTATGGACTGGGAGCCATATTCAATCAACTCTATAAAGACTACAATAAGATGACTATTACATTTTTTTAAAAAACCACTGTAGAGATACCAAAGAGGAGAATGTAGATGTGGAATTACACTTTCAATCTCCTAAAAAATGAAATCTGCTTGACACACTGCTATGAACGAAGGACTGGAATGAGCAAGAAATCATATTGCTAGAGATGCATAAGTATAGGAAGAGTAAGTTTTTGTTTACAAAGTGGAATAGAGGCTGCAACCTCTAAATGTTACAGTTACTGCTTGTTTCACCTACCTTGGCTATAATCAAATATTTAATGAGATTTGACATTGGTTCAGGATAAACATAGGCATTGATCAATCCAGTGCTACATATACTCTTAATGGGAAGCCTACCCCCCCCCCCCCCCGCACACACAGAGCATTCTCCACAGTTACACCATCATATCTAATGAGAAGAATGGTTCTTTTTTTCTGTGTAAACATGTAAATTTCCCAATCTATTCCTTCCTTGTAAAGCCTACACATGAGTGGGAGATTTTCCTCTTCAGACCTAACATCATAGCAACGAAGGACTTGATGACAGAAGGGTGGGTGGGGGTGCTCCTCTCTAAGCATGTTTACAGTCCTGGTTTAAATAACACCTATATTAGCTTCTGGAGAAAACTCTGGTTTTATGTCAGGAGTTGGCAACATGCAGCTGCAAGGTTGCAGGCAGCTCCCAAGCCCTCTGTGGGCGGGGGGGGGGGGGAAGGTGAGTTAAAGGTTCACCTGTTAAATGGGTCACAGAGGCTCATTTAGCATCCCAAAATCCCCATTTTGCAAAACCAAAAGTGGGCTTCTAGCCACTTCAATTTTAATTTCTCTCCCTCTTCTTTCAGAGGGTGGGCAGTCTGAATGAAGCTCAACTGTTCTCAAATGCAACAAAATTGTGCTTCCGGGTGTTTGGTGCACCTGTAGCTAAGCAGATGGATAATAGAAGCTTTGCCTTCCACTCTTTAGTGCACTGGTTTGTGTTCCATATTTACCTTTGCCAAATTAACATATAGGAAAAAAGAATGTCTGCAAATATTTTATCCTTTTACATGTGAAATATACTGTTAAAATGTCTAAAGAAGACAGATAAGTAATTAAAACTTGTAGCAGGGCTTTTTCTCCCACTAAAGGCCCAAATCAGAAAAACTGTTTTGTTTTA
The DNA here is from genome assembly GCA_037013535.1 of Intellagama lesueurii. Taxonomy (NCBI): domain Eukaryota; kingdom Metazoa; phylum Chordata; class Lepidosauria; order Squamata; family Agamidae; genus Intellagama; species Intellagama lesueurii. Next base: position 253,892,767 of record JBAJHW010000001.1, read on the forward strand.
GCATTTACTACTTCCCTTTGGGCCAAATCATGGTCTGCTGAGAGATCCATTGCTGAATTGCTCTCCTAACAATGTGTATCTGTGCATGTGTATTGCCGTGCATGTATGGACTGGATTACTTTATATGCTGTCATCAGCAATGGACTGGATGAGGGGAAAGAGACTGAAACTTAATCCAGAAAGGACAGAGGCCTTTCCGGTCAATTAAAGGCAGGTCAGGTAATATGGATGGGGTTACAACTCTCCTTGACAACTCAGGCTTGGAACTTGGTTATAATCCCAGACTCATGCTTGAGCTTGAATACTCAGGTCTTGGCAGTGGCCAAGAGTGTATTTGCACAGTTAAAACTGGTGCACCAGCTGCACCCATTCCTTGAAATGTCTAATTTGGCTACAGTGACACATGCCTTAGGTGCATCCTGCTTTGATTTCGTTAATGTGCTCTACTTCCAGCTCTCTTTGAAGATGGTTTGGAAGTGTCACCTGGCTCAAATGTTGATTTAAACCATTTATAGAGAGCATGTCACTGCCCTGTTACACAAGCTTCATAGGCTTCCAAGCCCAGTTCAAAGTGCCTATAAAACCATGTACAGTTTAGATGCAGGTAATGCGAAGGATCCTGTCTCCCTACATGAGCCTTCTCGGATCTTTAGGGGACAACATTCTCTCAGTTCCACTGCCATCACAGGCACATCTGGTGGGAACATGAGAGAGGACCTTCTCTGTGGCTGCTCCCACACTGTTTATTTATTTTTATTTTTATTTATTCAATTTTTATCCCGCCCTTTTAGACAGAGTCTACTCTACTGTTGAATACCCTCTCTAGGTTGGCCCCTTCCCTCTCACACTTCTGGCAACAGGTGAAGGCCATCTCTTTTAGGAAGGCTTTTAACAACTAATTTAACAACTAATTTTTAATATTACATGCTGGGCACTATTATTATCTTATATGTGTTTTAAATGTAGGTTTAAGGATGTTTTTAACAACTTAAATTATGTTGATACTGTTACATGTTAAGTCGTTTCTTAATCTCATAATTTATTGTGGGTTTAGTTGATTTGTTTTTAAATCACTTGTGAGCCACCTTGGGTCCCTTGATTGGGAGAAAGGCAGCATACAAATGAAAATAGATAGACAGACAGACTGACTTACTGACTGACCAGGAAAGTGCTGCAGGGATGGTGATATGGAGCTATTCAGCTATTTCCCATGTGCTTCATTTTCCTGACCCAAAACAATCTCACTATTATTATATCCATTGAATAAGGAGTGGATAAGAATTTTATTTTGTTCTCATTTTAAAGCAGATGTACCAAAGTTAAACCTCCTGGACTTGCCCACAAAGCAGAATGCAAATATATTGCAATATTTGTATTTTCTGTATTGCTGCGCATTTTGTATTTTTCTAAAAAAAAAACACACACAAAAATATATAGCACAGGGGAACATGTGCATAAAAATATGTGTATTGAAGAACAGTACTATATTGGAGAAAAGGTACTATATTGAAGAAAAGTACTAAATAGTATTTGTGAGAATTGCTAGCAAAAGATTGATACAAAAAGTGCATATTGGGAGAAATGTGCATGAAAATGAATATACATCTTTGCATGGACTTTTAAGGATGATCAGGAATTGGACAGAATGAACCTACTGTTGGAACAAGGAGAACATCATTGGAATTGAACTTGGCACATTTGTCCCTCCTCTGGAATACAAAATATATTATGCATCCACCTGAACATCAGATCCCAACCTCCAGCAGGGGGCAATTTAGGTCAGGAAAACCATCCTATCTCATCACTTCCTAGATCAAATTAGCAGCTCTCCCTGATAGTAATTCTCTACCAGTCCGACAGATACATTCAGTTTAAAAATGAGAAGACATTAATTATACCTCTCCTACTCTAATCTGGTATTAGGTGACAGCTAACAAGTGATTAGCAGCCAAAGCAAACAGCTCTAGGAAGGGCAGACGGAAGTGTTCCAGCCATCTGAAGAGGAACAATGATAGTGTCTGTATGTTTCTCAGTGAATCTAGAACGTCAGTTGATGATGTTACATCCAATTTGAGTACATGCAGTTACATACAAATTGCTTCATATATTGAAGCTTCATATTATTTATCTCAGATTCTGGCCTGCCTGAAAAACTATGGCTTTTAATATGGCGAGTTCCTATTTATGCCAGTTTGCTGAATGTTTGCATTCAAATGTTTATGTGTCACTGGCTACAGTTGAGTCTAAGGGGGTTGGATATTGGATGTTGATAAATACTGGCTGTGAAGAATGACAGCAAGAGATGTGGCAGCAACTCGACCAAAATATGTGGTATCAAATCTTTTGGATATGATACCGGATGTCTCCCTAAGCAAAGAAACCTACAGTTACACCCTATTTGTTTGTTTGTTTGTTTGTTTGTTTCACCTTGTATACCTTCACATAGTGCAAACATCCTCTGAGTGGTTCACAACACAACAAATCATTAAAATTGACAGTAAAAACTACAGTATACAATAAATACCACAAAAGAAATAAAACGTTACTAGCTAAAAAACATGACATTTAAATGAAATTAAACAACTTAAAACAAATTTGGACATTCAGCTCAGTGGCTAAAAGTCCTAATAAAAGGCAGCTTTAAAATAATTCTGTTTTAAATAATTGTTTATTTAATGTTGAACTGAGATTTTCTGACATGAACAAAGTAGCAGACATGTGTTGGAGGTTGATGTTGCAGATCCTGTTTGTAAGTCAAAATGTTGATCCAAGGTACATTGTTGGAATATTGGGTGCACATAATAGTTATTTAGATAGAAATCACTAGTGATGTAAATGAATGTGGAAAATGCAAAATTGCATCGTTAGATAAATGTGTGCTGTGAAAATACTCTTTTTGGTCAATGCTGAAGGAGCTTGACCAAGTCTCAACAACTGTCTTTGGGGTATCTCCATTTTATTGCCCTCCTATTCCATCAGTCCTCTTCCCATAGTACTACTGATTCCATCTTAAAATAGAAAATCCCTTTATCCAAAGCAGTAGATCTCAGGTAACCAAGTAGATCTAAGCTCCCCCATTTAGCAAAGTATGGCTCTAGGGGCTGTGATCCGTCTTATCCATTTGTGTATTTGTGTGGTGTGTATATAACAGCAGACTGGCTTGCAGCCTGTATGCGAAAATAAAAATGATACATCTGCTCTGTGTTCTCAAGTGCAACAAAACTGTGCTCCCAGGTGTTTTGTGTGCCTCTTTTCATGATGCCCAAGTGTTCCCTGTAGTTTAAGCAACAGCATTACTGCAATTACATTATCTTCCAATTGCTTCCAAATTGGTTTTATGAATTTTTGCAACTGTCTCTCCAGTACTGAAAAGGTTAGGGATTCAAGGAGGAACAAGTAAGAATGTAGGTTCTGCAGAGTCCGTAAACTTTTCCATTGTCCACCATGTGTACTGCTGGATAAATTCCCATTGGTTCTTCCCTTACCTTGAATCTCATTGTAATGATAACAGGTATTATAAACACGCTCCCTGGGCTTGTCCCAGGATCCTGTTCCTACTCCCTAAACATCTTAAATTAATCTAGGAGAACTCATGGTGTCAGAAGTATCTGTGGGGAACTTTATGCTATTACAATTAAGAATTAATGCATATTTTCTGACGGTCATGTACTTATATATATATAATAAGAGTGATGTCTTGCATTGCCAAATATGTAACAGTAGGGGGGGGGGGGAGGCAGTCATTGATACAAGTCACTTTGAAAGGTGTGTAATGATAGGCCAATAGCTACTCATATCATGGTAGATCCAGTCTAGGACAAGGACAGTTGAGGCAAAGAGAGTACAAGAGGTGGTACTTGATTAGCTACTCACCTGCATTTCCTCTCTGTAGTTGTCTCCATCTCCTTCTTCATCATCCCTGCCCTCAATATAAGCAAAAAGCTTAGACATGCAAATATGTCCTCTAGAACCTAGTGGGTGATGGTGGGAAAGGGTCACCCTGTATCTGACTTGGGGCATCATATTGCCACCTGAGGCCAAGCAGATGGGGCCAGGAATACATCATGGACTAGAGCCCCACTCTTTTTCCTAAAAGCATCCCACCCTGCTCCACTATCTAATCTTCATTTTGCCATCTTTGCCAAGAGAGGAGTGCAGAGATCAGTGTCTCCCTCTGTAATGCGAATGCCTACTTTAGCTACAATCTGAGCTCACAGATAACTGGGGCATTCCATCATAGAGAGTCCTCATCCCTCTGATGGGTGAAAATGCAGCAGGGAGCCAAGGATTCCTGTAGAAAACTAACAAATAGCAAGAAGCTTAATCTAAATGCCCCCTGCTTCTTGTTGCTTCTCTGCTTTTTCACCACCCTGCTTAAAACTGCCTCTCCCTAATAATCCCCAGTAGCATGAAGTGTGTTGTTGTATCCTGAAAGGCAAAACCTGTGCCCTTGCTGTCATGTTTGGCATGTTCTTCTTGCCTTTCTCGTAAAAGATGACATCCCCTCCCCTTGTTAAGTGAAACTGAGAAAGGCAGAGAAATGCCCACCCTCCAATATTCTTCCTAACATAAAAGGCAATCCAAGCAGTAATGCTACTCTATCTGCTATATCTAACTCTCTTTGGAAATTTCTCTGAATAGCTTTCCAGGGTTAGGCCAAACATATGAGTATCTTGTTCCATCTAAGGATGGAGAAATAATTATGAAGTCTGGATTTTCACATGATCTTTCTTAATCTGTACCTCCCAAACTAAGCCAAAATATACAGTACTTGTATACTGAAAATGGTACTTTTTCAGACGAGTCACATAGAGTCTGGCCTAGCCACAATAGGTGGCTTAGACACATAATGTCAGGTTGGAGCATTAGAAGTCCAGATACCTCCAAGTAGATGATGAGATTAGGCACTCAGTTCTGTTGCTTGATCCCCCTTTTGACTAAAATATCGTTCCAAGTCTGTTTCCCTCCCTGAGGAGTATCGTGCCATAAAGTAATAGTCTCCTAGTTAGGGCTTAGAACTCCATTGATTTTTAATCTTGTGCTTTCCTTTTGCTGATCAGGTTCATGATAGGGTGCCCTGTTTAGTTCTGCAGCAACCAGAAGGAGCAAAATCACTGAGAATACGGAGCCCATTGCCTTACTTGCTTTAGCTGATTATTCCAAGTGTTCCCAACAATAACACATGGCTTTAAAAAAAAAAATCAGATTGAAACCACTTCACTATATGCACTTGGAAGTTTGACCCATATTGCATCATTAGCAGTGTTCAGCCTTTTGATTTACTCCCACAAACATCCCCAGTATGCTGTTCCTTTTGCAACATAAAAGACATGCTTCCTATCCACATGAATTTGTCTAAAAATATGTAAGTAAATAGACACACAGCAGGGCAGGAAAGAGAGATGCAGTTATACATCAGTAGATGTCTGTCTAATTATACATTTGCAAGGCTTCCCTAAAACACATTGAGAGTCTTCTCATTTCAAAATATACCCCATCCCAGTTTAACTCAGCTTTCGCTTCAGGAAAAAAATGGATGGCGTCTGTAGTCTCTCTGTGCTGTTTACAGTACAAGGTATTAAAAAGAAATATTTATGAAAGCTCTTTCATAATACACACTCACACTTCAAATGTTATATCGTTAAAATGACTAAACCTCGCAAATTTCACAAGGAGGAAATGTTAGCATCTACTGCTCATCTTTGGATACTCTTGCTGTGTTTTGTTTTCGTTTCAGGCAGCCTGTTCTTGTGCTTGATTGGCAAGCAGGCAGAGAAGAAGGTACCCAGTGGAAATACATGAAATTTTATTTCCTGTTTAATGTAGGAGGGACAATAGTGTACTATTGTATATCACACAAAGAAACTGGAGGGTTTTCTGACTTATCCCAGGGTCCCAAAATCAGATGGAATTGCCCTTCCTCGGCCTTGCCCTTCCATAGTTAAGGCCATGGTCACACTAGGGAAAGGTTTTCTAGTTCTTCTGATAACTTTCCATACCTCTGTTGTACTGAATTGTGGTCACGTGGTTTATATCCTGGGATGAACATCCCAAGAACTTTTAGGTACCAATTTATTTCCTCCTACTTGAATTGTTATGGCCAGCTACACCATGGTACCAGTTTATTTTCTCTGTCAATATAGATATAGATAATATATTTATCAATACATTGATATATCAGGACAAGGTTCCCTCTAAGTTATGTGGCCGTGTGAGTGTGCATGACTTGCTCCCCTCCATACAGCTTTCCTCCTCCCCCATGCACCACAGAGATCGCTTCCAGCCCCATTCGTTCTGGTCACAACAGAACCCCGCACAGGAGGTGGACTCACACATGTGGCAGGGCAGACTTGCACATGTGGGGTGTAGCTGTGCCCAGTGGGGCTGAAAATCAGAGGGAATGTTGATCAGGAAGAGGAAAATGGCATTACTAGCGATCACCCCCCACCTCGTTCTGGAACATTGGCATACCAACAGTTCAATGTATCTTCCCATAGAAATAGAAAAAAAAAAATTACTTGCCAGTCATGTAATGGGGGCAGCCCCCCGGTGACATACTTCTGTCAATGTATTGATGTATTGAGCACGAAAAATAAAAAGAATTCATATGCTCACCACAGTAGTGGCAGCAGGGCAGGTTGTGCACACAGGCAATTCTGGTAAGGAATGCACCAGTACAACAAAGGTACAAAATAACACATCCCACCTGGCAATTGGGAAATGTTCTGCAGTTACACTGCTGACCGATAAAATGTCTCGATCTTGACTGTGCATCGTGTGACCAGAAAACAACAACAACAAACTAACTAGGGAATAACTAGAGAAAAGTTTCCTCATGTGACCAGGGCCAGAGTCAAAAAACCCCACCTTGTATACATCAGGATTAATGTTAATCCCTAACTCCTCCATTGGATATCAGGTAGTAGACCTTCAAAACTCTTCTGTGTGAAGTCTTGGAAAGCCAGTCAAACTGCAGACGAGACTGCTCACTGAGTGTAAAGCACCCTTATATGTCCACAAGTGGTAAGGTGTGGGGGGGTCTTCAGCACATGCAGTCATGGTGAGACTAGAATGAAGATGTCTGTTGTGCTGTCATGTTGGCATTGAGTGTGTAGTCCTCTGGGGTTCTGACTTGGCACAGATGATCCTGTTTTTTTTTTACTAGTCAAAGAAGTGCAGATAGGAATATGCATAAGAATATTGTGACTACTGAATTCATATGAACATATGAAATATGTTGGTCGAAGCTACCAAATATACTTACAGTGTGCATTTTTATAGACTACGGCTGACTACATCAGATATGTAAAGTTTTAGTCAATTGGCAGAATATTAATTCTTTAGTGAGTAGGTCAGTGATGTACTGTAATCAGAAATATACAATCAATTGTTGTATATTTCATTGTCATAGATGAGAACAAAAGTCTTCTCCTTGCTGGGCAGGACTACAAGAGATTTTGTGCATTGTTCACACTTGGATCCTTTTGTGTGTGTGTGAAAAATATGTTTGTTGTTCATTTTTTGCTAATGCTACTGATGATTAGAAAATGTGCCAATCTCTTTGGTATCATGCAGGGAGAAAATACTCCCACCATTATATGACCATTATTTGACAAGAGTGTTTTGATGAGTTGAGACACTCCTTTTTGTTAAGGATGAGAAAGTTTGTTAGTTTTCCTTACATCTTTAGCAGGAATTGAAGAGCAAAAGTACAAAATAGTGATAGCCAGTGACAATGGCCATTAAGAAACAGTAACTGGGTGATAGATCAGATACATCTGCACAGATAATGTAGTATAGTGAAAAGTCTTTGTCCCTATTCAAGTCACAGGTAGAATCTTTCAGTTAATATTTATTCAGCTGTTCACACTGGGATTTCCCTTTGAAGTTATTTTCTGCCTTTCTGGTCTATTGTAGCAAAAGCAACAAAGAATCTTGCAGCAACAAAGAATTATTGGCATCTTGAAAACTACCATGTTTTATTTAGCATATGCTTTCTTGGCTATAGTCCATTTGCAGTCTGGTGAAATGGGCTGCAGTCTAAGCAGGCCTTATGTCAAATAAAACTTGCTATTTTTTATATGCTACAAGGTATCTTGGTTTTGTTTAACTTGGTGACACTGAGGTCAGTTTCAGAGCAACTTGCAAGATTAAAATGTTCCCCTAGTGGTTTGAGACACAGAAACAAACAATAGCTAGGTGCCAGCTACCAACTATGTCCTCATCTGTTCTTGATAATACCATTACAGAACTTAATCATGCCATTCATCATATCAGGGTCTCCCACTTTTGAGCCCTATTCAGACATTTGGAATGGAGAAGATGTGGCTGGGAGAACACATGGTTGGATTTAGCATGTGAAGAAGGGAGCAGCTAACTCCACCCCCTCTATCATAAAAAGTGATGTGTCTATTGAGGAGAGACTCCAGTTTGTGTGGAGGTCTTCACTGCAAATTTCCAGAATTCTTGCTCATGTGAACAGCCCTCATGCAAACTGGAACCTGTGCTCTTCACAGAAAGTAACAAGAAATGGAGGGCTAGGGATTTCTCTTCTTGTATGCTGAATCCACTTGGGTTAAGTAACACCTGAATAGGCAGCTGCACACCTTTTTGGATAACTGCTGATCTTCTGCTTCATGAGAACTTGAGAGCAATGATTATTTTTACCATCAAAACCTCCAACATAAGAAGTACTTGTGCCAGTTGTTATATTCTATTTAAAAAAAAACCATTCAGTTATCATATTCTATCTATCTAGCTATCTAGCTATCGTGTAAATTTGTAAATTTCCCTATTTTATAGGGAAAAGATAAACATTGCAACATTGCAGAAGACACATCTAGCAGAAGACACATCAAACTGATATGCCATTAGACTTACAGAGGCCTTGGCAATAATTTTTAAAGCATGCGCATATATCCATGTGAATACCCATTGGGATATCTGCTCACTTGTCCCCTAAAAATTAGTCAGACTGCACTGTGGCATCCAAGGAAAAAACATGTAATAATGGGGGACTTCAACTTTTCTCATACTGAGTGTATGTTTGGGTCAAAAACAACATTTCTAGGTGCTACAGGTCACTGTTGGTTACTGAAAAGTAGAACATCTATACAGAGTTAATAAGTAAAATATGGGTTTTGTTATGAAAGCACTTAGTCCTTCCATGACAGAGGCTGTTGTCAAAGCATCATGATTTTCTCATTGAGGAGAACTTCCAATAACTAAGACAGCAGGAACCCTGAAGCACTTGCTTTAGTAACCTATTTGCTCCCACTGCTCTCTTGCAGGGTCTCCATACAGAGACAAGATAACTATAGCAATTCTTCACCTGCAAGAGGAAGGCAAGCTGCATATGATGAAGGAGAAGTGGTGGCGAGGCAACGGTTGTCCAGAAGAGGAAAGCAAAGATGCCAGTGCCCTCGGAGTGCAAAATATTGGTGGCATCTTCATTGTTTTGGCAGCAGGATTGGTACTTTCCGTCTTTGTGGCAGTGGGGGAGTTTTTGTACAAATCCAAAAAAAATGCCCAGTTGGAAAAGGTAAATATTGTCCTTTTTGCATTTAATATTGCAGTTATGGTCTAGTTGCAGCCCACTGGGCAACCAACTGAAAAGCCATTCTGATGTCTTCATAGTTCTGATCACATCGTTAAAGTTTATAGCAATTGAGCACTGGAGCTTTCATCTTTACAACTTTTAATTTGTCTTCAATATTTTTAATTGTAGCCAGTTTTCAGGACAAGTGACTATTTCTCCTCTTATTCAAGCTTGAAAAAAGACACGTTTTTACTCCTGGAAGTTCACTGCAGTTAATTTTATGGATGGAGAAGAAAGCGCAATCTGTTAATGAGAAACAAAATTAACCTTCTACAGATAGATTTGGGTTTTTTTTAAAGTGGTACTACTTTCTATCAGTCCAGAGTCAGAAGTCTAGAAAACATCTTTCTATATATCCTTTCTGGGAGATGTTTCCTCTTCAAACATACGGTGGTAGCATCTGGAAAAGTATTAAAACAGTATAGAATGGATTTACTACTGATTCTGAGTTCTATCTCTTGGACATATTCCACTTTTAAAATGTAGGATGTTGAACTTACTCCATACTGGATTGACAAGTGGATGGACAACCACTTTTACAAACAGAGACATGAGCATTCATATAACATTGCTTTCATAATATTTATGTGTATATATATGTAACATCTAAAGCATGAGCTAAATGATGTCTTCTCTTTATATGCCATAATTTGGATATACTTTTAAAAACTGGGAGAAAATATGTCATGCATAACTGAGGAGCTTGTGACCTCCTTACATTCCCATTTGTATTTCTATTATCAAAGCTAGCAGTAGATCCAAGAACCACATGCAAATAGATGTTTCTTTTTCAGATGCTATGGCTAATTTAAGTGTCTGGGGACTTCTGAATTTGCACTGAAATAAATTAGCCCATATCCTGATCATATCTACTTGAAACATTGCCCTGGCAGTATCAGTTGTGCAAATAAATATACATAAGATCTCAACATGGCTTTATTTCTGACATCATTGGCATTAATTTTATTACTTACTGTGCACTGTTGGAGAACATTTTGATACTATACAATAAAGTTGGCTGAGGTCACAAGTTCCTTATCAATTTCTTGCACATGTATGTGTTTCAATAAATTATTGCTATTAAGTGAAAATTTAACTCCTTGATTGTGTAGGATTAATAAACTCTGTCAAGTGAGTTTTGGAGACTTAAAAAATATGTCAGATTTCTTATTTTAAATCATGTATATATACACATCACAATGGCTTTATCCATTTTTGAAATAATATGTTGTGAATGGCAGCATGTTTTGTACCAGTTGGTCTGTAATTTTTTCAAAATCTCTTTTATTCATTTATAAATTTGGAATATTTTTATTGTGAGTTTTGTGTGCCAGATGAAATTGCATTTTTAAATGGTTCAGATGCATTTTGAAATATGTTGTGAACAGTATGATTCTTTCACATAAAGTGAATTAGAAAGGGTATTCAGAGATGAAACAGACACCTTTTACAATGGTCTAATCTTACAAATCAATGCTCATACGTATTGTACTAAAACATTCCCTTGAATTGTTCAAGCATTTCTGATATGGAATGCCTTGGCGAACCTTTCCCTGTGTTTGTGACACAGAAGGATCTGCGTGTGTGAATTCTGTATGGAGCTCAATAGAGCACACATTGGTGAATGAATGAGAGCATGTGCCTTAGGATGAGATTGGACATGGATGAAGATATCAAGTAGGGAAGGGGCTATGGTTTTATGCAATAGCCCAATATTCCTGTGTGCACCAGTCCTTGCCTTTCTACCCCTGAATGCTGTTTGTTCAACACAAATCTCTGAATTGTCTGTGTGGCAGGTCTTCTAGTGCCTTCAGCTTAACAACCTTGGAAACTACTTTGCATTCAGGTATCATGGCACAGGGTTCCCAGTTGTACGGATATGTTTTTTGTTGTTTAGTCGTTAAGTCGTGTCCGACTCTTCGTGACCCCATGGACCAGAGCACGCCAGGCCCTCCTGTCTTCCACTGCCTCCCAGAGTTGGGTCAAATTCATGTTGGTAGCTTCGGTGACACTGTCCAACCATCTCGTCCTCTGTCGTCCCCTTCTCCTCTTGCCTTCACACTTTCCCAACATCAGGGTCTTTTCCAGGGAGTCTTAGTCGTATGCTAACACAGATGGAAAAACCTCTTTCACACTTCTGTGGGTCAAGGTGGAACAAGGCCCCTAATACTTGGTTGCATCATTCATTCAGGGTGAATGCCTAAATTGAGTGTATGTTCTCCAGATTGGTCATATTCCATGACACAAGCTGCATCCATTTTAATCTTTCCATTTCATCTTTACGGGTTTTGCTAATGCTTCCCAGCATATGACTGCCACACAATGAGAGATTGAAGCTGGCTCCATATGGTAGCTGCTCTCACAGTCTTTGTGTATTAACATGATCTGCAGATAAACTCCCATAACACAGTGTTTCACAGTGTTTCTCCTCAAATGTTTGATAGTGGCATGGGCACAAACCACATGATGACAGTCCACCCATTTGACAAGCCAGACATTCTTCCTTTCTGAGTATCATGGAGAAGCAATTTCACATTTCCTCAAAGCACCAGAAAGAAACAGCTCTGAGGGGGTGACTTCCACATTCTTTTTTCATGTGGATAGGAGAAAGATTATTCTCTTCTGAATAGAATACCAAATGCTAACACTCTGAATTTACCACCTCTTTGACCCTGTGGTTCCCACATCATGTGCTTGGCAGTGTTATACTGGCTGTCAGCACTTACTGAGTGAATGCAGGAGCCGTCATTAGGAGGCAGGTTGAATCCATCTGTAAATTTTTCCCTTCATAATATCACTTGCCTGGGTTTGATTTGACCTGATCAGAAATATTTCTCATGTGATGAATTTGTCACTTAAAAATGAGTATGTGATTCAAGCCTCTTAAGCATTTATCATATAGCTAATGGCAACAGCGGCCCATGGTACAGTACATGTTTGGCTGCTCGTAGAATGTCACAGCTGAGACTGAGAAAGAAGCAGGTATCCTACTACTGATGGCCAAAGGAACCATATAAGAGCAGTTGTGAGCCTGGTTCATCCAGAATAGGTCAAGCCATTCCACACCTCCCCAGAGGCCATGGAATGCCAATGTAGGCCACCATTTGCTCAGTGGCATAGCTAGTGCAGCAATACTATGCAGCGGGTAAATGAAATTAATTGCTGCCCACCTTATCTTCAGACTACAGCAGGGATATTCCGAAATAACAGGATACAGGACTACACAAGTCGCTGCCATTAATTAACTTCTCCTCTTCCTTTGCCACTGCTATTTCTTCCACCATCTCATCCTCATTATTATTATTATTATTATTATTATTAGTAGTAGTAGTAGTAGTAGTAGTAGTAGTAGTAGTATCAGTATTATTATTATTATTATTATTATTATTATTATTATTATTATTATTATTATTATCGTCATCATCTTGTCTAATGTTTTCTTCAAAAATGATCACTGTTTGCCATGAAATGCAGCCGCATGGTCTAAAGTCCAGTGAAAGATACACTGTCATTTTCTCTTTCTGATCTGGTACTTGTACTGTTTGTGAGTTCTGTATTGTAAGCTTTCCATGTTTAGTTGTCTGCAGTTTTGTTGTGTTTCTGAGCTTCTGGTGTGCATATAAGGTATGGGGTAGTCTGCTTTTATTAACTTCTACACAGAATAATTGCAGAATTACAGAATATGAAGTTACTGTGATATAGGAAATTTACTAATGAGAAATTATAGGCATATATGCTGGTACAAATGTTTAGGATCAGGGAACAAACAAAATAAGTTCAGATACATAGCAGAAAACTTTGAATCAAAGATACTTGGATCAATATGTTATTACTCTTAGTACAACTATGCTTCAGAAGAATTCTGTATGCCTGAGATTTAAAAAATATATATATAGGAGAGCACCCAAACATCAATAGAGGCAGTTTAGATATATATTTTTTGAGGACAACATTCTTTAGACAGTAAGAAACGTCTATTCTAATGCATTTTTAAGATGAAGAGGCAAGTCTACCTTGATCAGTTTGATTTTGCCAACCCATAATGACATGGTTTCTGGATGGTTTGTTTGAAAAGTTTTGGCAGGGTCATTTTTCATTTGGAGGTCTGTACCAAACACTAAGATCTAAAGCCATCAAACACTTTTGGGGGAGAAAACACACTGAATACTGATGTCTAAGCTGTACTCAACAACACAAGCTTGTGCTTGAAATGCAGAGGAGCCAAAGGAAGCTGGTCCCCCATTCCTTCATTCCTTTCCCTTAGTTTCAATTTTCAGAAGGCTGTGGAGGCATGATCTAGCTGGGGGTCTGCAGCTGGGGAGTTTGGATTTCATTAAGGTTTCTGTCTGTTTCCCAAAAACCAAACACTGCCTCTGTTTTAAAAGGGATAAATAAATGAAGCTACAGTGCAGGAGAGAACTAGAACACCATTCTGACGTGATTTTTCAGGTGCACAGAAAGGCTTGTGTAATGATTCAAGTACTCATGAATGAAAACAGCAGGGCTGTATCTGTTGCCACAAATCAACTGGCTGAGTGGGGGGGGGGGGGGAAAGTCCCTGCAGGAGATATTTTACTTGAAAATCTGTAGATCAGGATTATAATGTATAATGGCATCATCACATTAGTAACTGAGAAGGGGTTTCCCCCATGATTTAACAGAGTTGTTTAAACACAATGTGTATTTGTATATGTCATTATATTGTCCCCAAAAGAAGTTTGTAATACCATCATGGGGTGCCACCTTTTCAACTCTCCCAGCTCTTAGATTGTACCCAAATCTGTTGTATTAGGCAGCTGTGGCTTTTGCATCACAGTAGGGCTCTGCTTCTTCTTGGCCTGCGTTCGTGTCTCTGTGGGCTATATATCGGCCTATATATAGGATAAAAACTGGAATACACCAATCTCTATAGCCCCACAATGTTATTTAACCAGACATTAACAGGGGAGCACTTAGGGCCCCTCCTTGTATTCTTCACTGCCATCATGGCAGCTTTGAAGAAGAAGTGGGGGGGGGGGGAATCTCCATATGGGTTCTACATGTGAGCAAGAATCCCAGCTTCCCAGAGTTCTTTAGCATGAGCAGATGCCCGAACAGGAAACACTCCTCTTCAGATCCGGCACCATGACTGTGAAGAAAGCAACAATGAGAGGGTGGAGCTAGGGTTCTCTTCTAAGCATGCTCACAGTGTCCAGCTGAATAATGCCTGAATAGCTGTAATGTTGTTATATAAAGACGCTTGATATAAGTGCCAAGCTAAATTGCATACTCAGAAACATTAGAGATTTATAGTTTCATGTAATCAGGTTTAAAATTCATGGTTTGTTTCTTCCCACATTGTTTAAGTGCTACATTTTTAAGTTGTACAGTTTTATGAGTCGACTCTTTCCTGTTAGCTACAGACAAAATGGAAATCACCTGACCCAATTTATGGTTTGAGCATCAAGTTATGCTCTTTAAGGAACAGAAACAGAATGAGTAAGCATGGCATGAATGAAACATCAAATAAGAATTTCTTAGTTTGGCCTCTGATTTCTTTTTCAGTGGAAGTAACGGGTTAGCTTCCCTCATGTTGCGTTGTATGAAAGTCTGGGTAATGCTGTGGCTGGTGAGAGGGATCAGCAAAGCAAGTGCCCATGGAGGCTCCTTTAGAACCAAGCTAATGCTTTAAACTCTTGTTTCTTCTTTTCTCTATCTTTAAAACCCACAGTTTCATTCTGGAAAATGATCATTTATAATGCAAACACATAATTATGTCATCTACTTGGAGACACATTATTAAGCAGACATTTGTTTCCTAAGACAACCTTGGCAATAAGAATACAGCCATTTGCATTTTATAATTGCTTCTGTTTGCAAACAACCTGCTCCTTGGTTGTAACATTATGCTGGCACTTAGAGGTCATTGACTAAGCAATTTCAGAAACCAAACCTGCGTCAAACAATTACCCATCTGTTTACAGCCGATGTAAATGTTTTGATATGAAATGTGTTGTTTATTCCTATAATATACTCCAAATCATCTACACATATATGCGCACATCACACATACAATGGGCAAAATTCTGCTTATGTAACTTTGTGCTAGGGTAACCTGGACAAGGTTGCTGGAACCATTTAATTTAGCCTAATTAAAAGTTTCCTATCCCCCACCCCTCTTTTGGGGTTCCAAGGTTCCTAGGACATAGAAGCAGTCAGAATATTAGACTAGGACCAACAGAGACTTGACCTCCAATTGTCACTCAGTCACAAAGTCAAAGGTTAGTTTAGGCTAGTTGCTCTTTAGCACAGGTGTGGATGATCTTCTGATATGTAGGGTCTGTAGATGCCCATCTCCCCACTCTCATTTTTACTTTACAGAATTGTGTGTTGCTTTTTGAATCTAAATCTTATTTAGATTTTTTTTAAAGTATCTTTAAATTTAAATCTAAAATAGCCCCCCCTGCCCTCTTGGGGCCAAAAATATATTTTTAAATTTTAAAAAAACTGGGGCGCAGACAGAGTTCTGACTCCTGTCCTCTGAAGATGCCGGCCACAGAGACTGGCAAAACGTTAGGAAGAAAAACCTTAAGAACACGGCCAAACGGCCCGGAAAACCCACAACAACCAAACTGGGGTGTGTTGGGGCCCCAGAGGTGCTGA
Organism: Intellagama lesueurii; assembly: GCA_037013535.1. Taxonomy (NCBI): domain Eukaryota; kingdom Metazoa; phylum Chordata; class Lepidosauria; order Squamata; family Agamidae; genus Intellagama; species Intellagama lesueurii. Next base: position 253,909,007 of record JBAJHW010000001.1, read on the forward strand.
CAAGCCCTAAAACATGATACAATTTCCTCCCCCATGCCTCCAAAAACCACAGTGTTATTTTCTGAGCCCATTATTAATTTTTAGTTTTAAAAAAATATTTGGTTGTTTTGGTGTAAGAGGCCACCTTGCAGGGTAGTTGCTGGATTAAAATGGTTTGAAGATTGCAATGTGGCATAAGGTGTTGAACTGGTTTTGAAAATTCTCCCCTTTCAAAAGTTGGATCCCTGGACCCATCAAGTGCTCATATGTTATGCACTTCCTTCTGTGGAAATGTGTGTGAACATCATCGGTATAAGGGCACTTCTGGATTGTGCTTCTGTCATGGCCTTGGAATGGCCAGCTCACAAAGGTTTGTAGAGGATTTAGCCAAAATCAGTTTCAGTTTACAGCCCTATTGTGTTTTCCTTTTTATTCTTTCACCTTTTTTTTCTTACTGGAGAAAATCCATAAGTGAAAAAAAATGGAATAGTTGCAGAATACCTTCTAACTGTGACCAGTAGGACTACCCTAAGTTTGGAAGCACCCTAAGTTTCATTCCTCCTGTTTTGTAACCTTTTGAGTTTAGCCGGAAGTGTAGACAAAAAGACACTCAAATTTGTAGTGCTATTTAGTAGCTCTGCTTTCTCCATTTTTTTATCCCAGTTAGTGAGCACAATCCTGTTGACATGAACTTACGTAGGTATAAATCAGATCAATTTTCAGAAATAATTTAAACCAAATGAAAGCTTTCTATTCATCCCCTGTTCAGATGCCAGGGCTCCCTAGGGCTCCCTTTTGCCCCGGGGAAGCCTTTAGGAGCTTTGGGATGGGGAGAAGTTTCAGTCGTCAAAAATCACCACTGGATCATCACCAGCAGCAATCCACAAGGAGTTTTGACTATTAAAGATTTCCCCAAAACCTACCCAAGTCTCCCAAAGGCTTCTTCAGGGCAAAACGGAGCCCTGGGGAGCCTCGGAACCTGAAATAGGCAATGTGAAGTTTCTGTTAGTTTAAATTAATTCTTCCCAGGGCCAGATCCAGTTTATGCGGGCATAACTTTCCACCAACAGGATTTTGTCCGCTGTTTCACTGCTTCAGATTTGATATCTTTATTCTTAATTTGCTTATCTATATATTTGGAATATTTATGTGCAGATGGATAGGAGTTTTATCTATATTTTTGTTTCGTTCATATTTTGAGGATTTTAATCTATCTCCCCTTCATCTTTTAAATCCATTATCTAGGATGTGATTAACAGTTAAAAGATTAGAACAAAATCAACATTTAGGTTGGTGAAAGTTGGGTAGGTGTATCATTTCTGCAGATTTCAAGACGTGTTTCTGCAGTTTGCAGTCTTTTGCCAGAATTCTAGGAAGCCTGAAAACTCTTGTTTTCAGCAGGTTTTTATCCCTCATTACTGCCAAGATATTTAAAACTAAGACAGAAGAGAAAATACAGTATATGTCCTTTGAAAGAGCACAGGGTTGGACTTCCAGCTCAATTATTCTATGATTTTATGATTCTATAAATAATTTCCAAATAAAAGTAAGGATATCATATTACTGTTTGACTTTTTCATTAAAAAATTGTTTAAATGCGATGTTATATTTATATGAACAATAGGATCATTTAGCCTTCGAGAATACAGGATCATTTATACTTAAAAGCAGGAACAATGGATGTCCCCAGTTCAAACCTTCAATACTCAGGTGTGAATCCATTGCATAGTCTTAGGCAAACTACTCTTTTTCAGTCTCCTGACTGTAATGCAGAGGCACTATAGGGATTTTTCAAACACTATAGATGACACAGTTGGAACTTGAGAATTGCTAAAGGTTAGGATTGCTCCCTGTGTAGCCCTCTGCACTAAACAACTAGCTTCTGCCCTTATTTTGATAAATAAACCAAGCCATATTCTTTTATATCTCTTCACAATTGCACAATGTACTATCTCCTGTCTCACTGGCATGATTGCATTCCTTGGGATTACAAGGAAAAACGTTGTTACCTTTCGGAATGTTCTGTGGTCTCACTCCAGTGCAAGGCAATCTGTCAAACTGGATGAACAGAACTAGAAAGTCAAAGCATAAAATAATCCCACTGTAGTGCACACAATCGTACATAGGCTGCTGTGGTTCTCTGGAAGTTCAGAGAGCTAAGGAACAAGAAGCAGCCTAAGGTGAAGCATGAATGGAGATCAGTTTTTATGTTCAGTCTTTAGGGCCCAAGAGGCTGCTTTCACCATTCCAGAGTGCTGTGTGGCGATGCCTGATATCTTACACTGATCCAAAAGCCATGGCTTTCAAAGTCACATTTCAGTACAACAGTAGAAAAGATTCTATGAAACAACATAGGTGATGTCAACTAGTCTTATGCCAGCATGGGGGGGAAAACCAACAAGAATTAAGGAAGTATCAATCCATTCCTGCAACCACCAAAGATAGCATTATAGTTGAGTGGTGATAAGTACCTCATTGATACATGTTGTTCACTAGTAAATGCTTTAAAACAGCAACTTTTTGCAGATAGCATAGAGTGTGAGTTCTGATATTTCTTCATATACAGTCATGTGAAAAAGAAAGTATACCCTCTTTGAATTCTATGGTTTTACATAGAACATAATATCATCTGGTCCTTAGCACGTCTGAAAAGTAGGTAAATACAACCTCAGATGAACAAAAACATGATTTATTTTACAAAAATAAAGCCAAAATGGATAAAGTGAGACTGATAAATTAAGATTTCTGTAAAAATGAGACCCGAGTCTTAGTTTTCCTTATCCCCCATTTTCCCCCTGTTCTGTGCAGGAAATTCCCATAATTCTGTGTAGTTTAATACCCATTCCAGTGAATCCTTCACAAGAAGGATTCTGTACTGTGCTGGAATTTTAACAGTTCTGCACTGGTTGGCATCTCTTATGCTTTTTCAAAGTAAATGCTGTGTAGGGAAGATGCCACTCTGCAAAAGAACTGTAATACTCCCGTGCAACAACAAAAATCCCAGCAAGGTTCTAAAAATTCCAGATCATTTCCCACAAGATCTCTGAGGGGGAAAAAAATGCTGCACAGAGAAATTTTGCTTCGAGGAGAAAAGAGTTATTCCCCAACTCCCAACCTGATTTCTCTCTGAGACCAAGAGGCTCTGAGATTCACGTTACTGATCTCCAATATATTCCATCAACTTCACACATTTTTTCAAAATCATATCCCTGTGATTCCCCAAATTATCAGTGAACTCAACAGTCGCATTAGAAATGTCAACACTTCCAACTTGTAAAGCATGTAGAACATGTCAACATGCACATTTTTCTCCCAAACTTGTTCAGTCTTAATTTAAATGGGGACAGAACTAGGCCTACTGAGTGGCCTGGGATCTTTTCCACAACTTTACACTTTAAAAGACCACAAGTTGCCTGAACAGTGTCCAGTGTGTATTACTCTGCAAGTGCATGCACCTTGCCATATTTTCAGAATGACATTATTGTTGTCCTTGTGGAATATGAAAGATGTGACCACTTGTATTGAAAAAAATCCACTGCCCGTCATTAATGCAACCACAAGATTTAGAAACAGTGAAGAATACAGAATAACTTCTGAAAAGAGAATGCCATTGAGGAAAAAATATATAGTTTAATTAATACTTGCCCGAAACAAGATAATTCTATAAGCACCATGCCTTTTTTTTTACTTGTTCAATCTAATCTCCATCTTTTCTGGACTGAACTTGATGTACAGCTCTGGAAGTGTTAGGGTCTACATTGCTATGCTTTGACAAGAAAGATAGAAAATATATGGGCTGTGTGTCTTCCACGCAATGATGCACCGCAGCCCAAACTGTTTCATTATCTTCCCCCAGTGGCCTCATATACATGTTGAAAGGAGGGATGACAGAATGAAACCTTGTGGAATCCCGCATGAAAGAGAGCCCACGGGGCAGATGAGCAATTTCCCAATACCATCCTCTGAGATCTCTCTGAGAGGGAAGAATGGAACCACACAAGTGCAGTCCCACCAACCCCAACCTAGATCTACAGGTGAGTCAGCAAAACTCAAAGGTCTTCAGTTGAAAGTTGCCCATCCATGACAAATCTTTGTTCCTTACTTAATAAGAGGACCTTATCAACCAGAATAAACTCAATGTAGCCTAATATTGACACCAGAAGACTTCAGATATCTCCAGAACTTCTTACCCCTGCCACTGTTAATGAAAAAAGAAGAGTAAAAGCTGGAGATGAGTTGACTTGAAATTTAGTGAAAATTTATTGATATTGGACAAGTATATTCCCATTGTGAGACACTGGTACCTTATTTTCCCCAGCAGGGGGGAAATTTATTGGCAAGCTGTAGGGTCTTCTGTCACAGTATAGTAGACACAGGCATTTCTCTGAAAGTCTTGCAGACAAGGCAACCTAGAAAACACTAGAAATATGAGTAAAAAAGAATTCTGAATTGTTCAGGAATACATCCTCCCTTTGTGTCTTCTTGGTAAGGATCTCTACAGATGTACCAGATTGCCAAACATGTGTTGGCTTAGAAATCTTGACACTGCTGTAACAAAACCTTCATTTTTAAATCTTCCTTTGACAGTATGGAGATTTGGAGAGCATGCAACCTGTTGGTTACTTTGCTATTGTATGCAGTCAGACTTCCCAGTGTCTTTTCTTAATAAAACAAGCTGTGTAGTTATCAAAAGACCTATTTGCCAAAGACAATTGATTTGTTATAATAGTGCTGAACTTAAAAAAAACTTCTTGGGTTTGTTTTGAAATTTTTGGTGGATCTCAGAAAGGCTTCAAATTTTTCATAAAAATCAAGAGGGCAGTCAGTCTTTTAAATATTAGCTGTCACTATGGAACTGTGTATCCACTGATTCCTCCCTAAACTATGAATGCAGTGGATGCAGATACGGTGATAATCAAATTTCTAAAGTTTCAGATAAAGTAAAATGAATCTATGCCACCCCTCTCCCTATTTCATCCATTCCACTCTTCACCTTCATTTACAAAAGTGTTTGTCTTCTAATTAAATATTTCCTTAGGGTTGACATTTCTACCTTTGTGTTTAAAGACCTATACTGACTGATTCTGACACTACATATTCTTTGGGGGAAAGGGTATGGAAGTAGATGCTGATTAGAAAAGAGAGTAAGGGCAGAGCTGCATATCCATTTCCAGCTGGCTAAAAAGGGAAAAAAGTGGCAGTGAAAAGCACTTTGATGGGCATTTCCTGTTAGATGTTAGAACACTGACCCATAGCATCAGATATAAACTGCAGGATTACTTCCATTACTGTGTTAAGAAATTTCAACAAGACTTCAAATAATATCTGACATACAAGGCTGGAGGTAATGAACTTCTGAGTAAATCCTGTAGATTCATACTAGACTTTGACAGTCAATTTTGTATCAACTCCATCAAAGTAAAGCTGAAACAGATGTTAAAAAGAACAAACAATTGGAACATGTTCCTCTAAGAAAATAAGGGGAGAAATAGTAGCTGAGCAAGTCAGAATTTTGAAGTAGAGACTGAGATGTAAGTATTCCTTCCTCGTCTCCCCATTTTCTTTTTTGTAATTATCACTGCATGAGAGTGCAGTGATCATATTATGCAGCAGAGTAGATCAATATTCTACAAGGCAATTCTAAAACTGCGGGCAGACCAAACAAAAAGCGTATAACTTTGAAATTGGACTTCAGATCAGCACTAACTTTGGCACAGATGTAGCAACAAGTCTGCTCTGGCCCTGTGCCAAATTTGGGGAAATTTGGGCAATGGTTTTTCTAGGTGTGATTTTTTTAAAAGGAAAACTGTTTTCGCCCCCTGTACAGAAATGAGTGACCCTAAAATGTCCCCAGATTTAAAACAGATCAAATAAACTGAAAAGACCAATCTTGCTTACCTTGAAAGAAAATTCTTTTTCCCACCCACTTTTTTTTCCATGTGCAAAGAATTCAGGCTGCAGGGGCTAAAATACTGATCCTCAAAAAAGGCATTTCAAAAGGGTAAAACAGTGACTTTCTTATAATCTGTGCATGTGTGTGACAGGTTTACACTCAAGACCATTCCAAAATAATTTAAAAAGAGGTTTTCTTTTAAGAGTCAAAAGAAGAGTCTTGCTTTAAGTAAAGTAAATGGAATCACAGTGAAAGGGACATTTTGCCACATATTTCCAAGGAATTAGCATACAATTCTGTAAGGCATATTCAAAGTATTTCTGTATTACATTTGGAAGGAATCCAGGCTGCAGGGGCTGAAATATCAAAAAGAGAACAAACATTTAGAAACTCACTCATTTAAACTATTGAAATACTATCTTTTGCTTTGTGGCTGGGGGTTGTCGAACTTGATGTTAGCAGAGCTTTGGTGTCTATATCCTGTTATATTTCAACCATTCCACCCATCTTGTCACTGTCTGGTAATTAAGAAAAAAAACCTCCAAGATGTTATATGCCATCATGTTACTTCTAGTGTGGTAACTATATGAGTTAATGACCTCTAAAATGTCCTATCATTAATGGCTGTGCTCAGATTTTGCAAACCAACAACATCTCATGTTAGGTTGTTCTCTCTTTCTACTGTCCTCCCTTCCTAGCAATATTGTCTTTTTCAGTAAGTTCTGGCCAGGTCTTGCAAACTAATTGCTTTGGCTGCCTTTACTGAGACAATCTGTCTCATGTTAGGACTTTCTGTCTTCCTAGTCCCCCTTCCATTTTCTGGCCAGTTCTATACTCTCTATATACGTGCATTGTAGAATAATCTCAGTTGACTCATTTTTGCTCAAGTGAGAGTTCAGGCTTAACTTGACTGAACACCCACTCTGTTGCCTTTAAGGCCCTCCTCGAACACCACTTTTCAAATTGGTTGATTTTTGTCCCTGTCTTTCTTCTCTGTCTTTCTTTCACATAGTATGGATGATTTTGACCTTGGTTCCCAGTGACAATATTTGTTAACTCCAAGCTCTCCCACTCCCCTCTTCTTTTTAATTTCAAAAGATGAGGGGACATCTTTTGGAAAACATGCACACAACATGTTTGTAGAGTACAAACATATACCAACTGTTCTTGCTTCTTTCATAGAATCATAGAATCATGAAGTTGGAAGGGGTCTATAAGGCCATCGGGTCCAACCTCCTGCTCAATACAGGAATACAAATCAAAGGATATCCACCATGTGGTTGTCTAAATTTCTCTTGAATGCCTCCAGTGTTGGAGGCATTCCTTTTCTCTCCCAGCAAATATAGTACAGATCACGTGCTCATCCTCTAGCACTGGCTAATTCTACAAGAGGGAAGTTTCTGTTGGGATTTGTGTGTGGTGTTTATATACATAAATTTGCATTTTTTAAAAAACCAGGAAATTCAATTATTCCAAAAAGTCTGGTTTTTTAATTGTGCTTCTGTATCCATTATTTAAAACACCAGGAAATGGCCTAATATTGCTACATAATATTGTGTCTGCATTGCCAGCAGGAAAAAGTGATGCTAAGCTTTACACAGAAAAGAGCAACCTAAATATTGATGACACTAATGGCAGCAGTCCAGGTGGTCTACAGAACAGCCTCACAACCATCCACACTTCTTGAAAAACAGCCCTGACAATTGACTTGTGTTTGGGTGAGAAGTGGTTAACTGTTGAAATATATATTTCAATGGTATAGATAGATGTATGTATGTATGTATGTATGTATACTGTGTGTGTATATACTGTGTGTGTGTGTGTGTGTGTGTGTGTGTGTGTGTACTGTATATATACTGTATATATACTGTATATATATATACAGAGAGAGAGAGAGAGAGAAGGCATTTGGCACTCATTGTAAAAGTTCTAAGAGAAATATTGCAGGATCAGCCACAATCTTTATACATATTCAAGTGTTCATAGAGACAACACTACATGGCCACAGGTACAAGGCCCACTTCTGCTGCCTCTGTATAAAAGAGAGATAAGCAAAGGCCTGAACACACTTGATTTAGATTTAGATTAGGCATCCTTCAGTCTCGAGAGACTATGGTAACGTGCTCTGAATAGAGGACTTGGAACAGCGTCTAGTGTGGCTGAGAAGGCCAATTCGAGAGTGACAATCCCTTCCGCACTGAAGACAAATACAATCTGTCCCCTGTCCAGCTCCCTGATTTTGCTGGTTTTGGGACTGCCTCTTTGCCTCGGCCTGCACTTGAAATCATCAGCAATGGTGACAGGGTTTCAGCATTCACATGTTCTATAGAAATGCCTAAGTAGGGCATTTATGACTCTGGTCACTGGACTATGGAGAGGAAAAACATTCTGGTTTAATCAAGATAGTAATACAATTGTTTTGCTTGGTGCTTATGTGGTAATGTCTTACTAAGTGCTGTCACCTATGCCTACTATTGTCAAGGCAATGTTCATCAGGGAGTGAGAGGGAGAGATGGGGTAAGATGGTGCTCAGCAGGTGGAGGTGTTCAGATGGAAATCCTCCATGAAATGTAAGAAAAATATTAATATCTAAGCATCTTCTTCTCACATGAAGAAGGAAAATGTTGCATACCTAGTTCCTGGTATGCTTAATATGAACTGAATTGACCTCTTGAGGTCTGTCTGCTTATGCATTTTTTGTAGTTTGTTGCAAGAGCATTATATGATTATGAACTTTTGTTGTACCACCATTTATAGACAAAGTCAGCTTGTTTTCAGGAATTCCTATTCTCCCTTCTTACTTGGGCATTCACCAAAAAGCCATGAGTGACTGCAACAGCTGCCACTGTCTTAATTTCTCTAGAAGGACCCCATCAGAATGTTAGGGAGGGTAGCTTCCCTTCTGCCCCCCTCAAACCAGATACCCTGAGTGTTTTAACATCATAAATATGTGCATTAGCATAGTAAATTCATTACAGTGATTTAAAATGTCTACATTTGGGAAGTTTAAAAAACTGAAAGCCATAGTCAGTCATTATAGACAATGCTGAAGCACATTGATCATGGGATTGACCATTGTTCATAAGTAGGTATCTGTGAAAAACACCTATTTGTTTTACTAATGTTGCCTTTAAAAATGTTATACAGAATGGCAGATAGAAGGGGAAAACCATTGATTTTCTTTCTTTTTAAAAAAATCTTTCACAAGTAGTGGAACAGCTAGGCCAAGGACATGCATTGGTAATGCTCATTAAAGCTTAGTGCAAGCTCTTTTCAACGGATTAGAGATGAACTACTAATGCTTCATTTTACTGTAACAATTTTGAAGAACCTTGAAGAACATGGCCAAATAACTTAAAAGCTATCTGCAATCTGATTAGCTGTTAAATGATTCTCAGGCTAGGCAATATTTACCTTCCAGAAACATTCAGTAAGTCGACTGCTGATATACAGCACATACCCAAATTCAATGATGGTTTGTGTTTTTGTATGCAATCAGCTACTGGTACAAAAAGTGAATGAAAAGCAAGTGAGTATTTTAAAAGAAGGAAACTTCTGTACATGTTCACAAAACTTAAGCTGGACAAGGATTTCTATCACAGAACCTGCCAGCTTTTAAGAGTTATCCTAACAATAGTGAGGTTAGAAAGGGCAATTGAAATTGTCAACAAATACTTTATTACATTGGTTGTTGTAGGTTTTTCAGGCTGTCTGGCCTACAACCTAGAACAACCATCGGATCCTGGCCGTGAAAGCCTTCAGGAATACTTTATTACATTGTTAAATCTTATTTCATCTCAAAATTAGTCTTATGTTGGCTGTCCCTGAAAATATTTCCGACGCTTCTGTGTTGAATGTTAACAATGGCACAGTGTTTCTTAACAAATGAAATTTGAGGTATTTGGGAGAGGGGAGGAATGTATGAAAAATCAAATAACAGAGCTGTTTCCTCAATTTATGACTTTCTCAATTCACCTAAGAGTTCAACACTGTATACAGAACTTTCCTCCCAGTGCTGGACAGATCATAGTCTGTTGGATAATGCAAGTTACCAAAGAATCCAATTTCTTCTCCAACGTCATGATAATTATCTTTTTTTTAAAAAAAGCTCCCTGAAAGTAGTGACGATAGGGGTCTAGTATTTATTACTGCTTGCATTTAATCCTACAAAGACTCTTATTTCTACAATTCTCCCGTTACTTTTCCAAAATAAACCAATTAAGATCTCTCCAGCTGTGTGATTTGAGGACTTCAGTACAGATTCTGTTTAGAATGCAAAGCTCCACAGAACTCCTGTGCACTAGTAGAATGCTACACTACATGTTCCCTTCCATACAGAACTTTCTATAACATCATAGTCAATGGGAAAGGAGCAGGGGAGGGGACTTTGGTGGTATCAGGTATACATGCAAAGAGATCTCATTTTCAGACTTTTCTAGTAGTCTCTGTGTTTTGTTGAGTTGTGTTTGTGGCAAATTTCAGTTTCTGCAGTGAGTCTGAAATATTGCAGTGACTGTGAGTCTCCCAATAAAACAGAGAAATGTGCAAATGTGTCTGTTTCAGAACTTTCTGAGGCAACAGTGTATGTGCCAAATTTTAGCTTTCTGAGTGACATGAAGGTAACCTTTCAGTCTTCCAGTGTACAAAAGAGGTGCCAATATCCATTTTGATTTGGGATTGAAAGCTCCAGTAGAAATGATGGCAAATGGGAGGGCTGGCCATCTCTCCATGAATGTCTTGGAATGATGTAGCGTCCTTCCCACAGGGTCACATGGCCCCAAATGATAAAGTGATTTCAGGCCAATCTTCTGAAGGCAGCAAGCCACTGCTTGACATGATGAGAACAATTTTTAATATATTCTGATATTTTCATGGAAGACAAATTGTATGAGAGAAAGTATGTTTGTGTGCATGAGAAAGAGAGAGAGAGACAGACAGACAGACAGACAGACAGACAGTCAGATAGACAGAGTTGACTAATATTAGATGAGAATATCTGTTCATGTACCCCAAGGATGGGGAACCTGTGTCATCCAACTGAAGTTTCCTTGATCCCTCACCATTAGTCATTCTGGCTGGGGGCAGTGGGAACACAACTGCAACAACGTGAGGAACATGACAGATCCTTTAATCCTGACCTTAACAAGTAGTGTCTATTCTGACTGGAAAGAACTTCCTGGGGTTTAAAGGACAAATTTTTGACATTGTTGGCTACCTTTGGGATAAAAAAGGTATTTTACTTTGGCCAGTAAAATAAACAGAAACATCTCCAGTCTTTGCCATGTCCTTCGACCTCTTTTGTCAGAGGGATGTGACAAAATGAAAATAAGTTGAATGCACAGAAGATGTTCATAGATCTATATTTACACATTCCATGGCCAGCACATGCCTGAGAGCGTTCTATGTAGATGCTAGTTTTACAGTGACTTGATTTGTTCTGTTTAATTCTACTGCACAGTGGATAGTTAAGAATTTTGTCTTCATGAGATTTTCAGTTCTTTTGGAAAATATTGGTTGTGCCATAAAAGCTGCTGTGAAGTTAATTCAGTATGAATTGGATTTGTTGATTTGTTCCCGTATTCACGACCAATCTCCATGGATGGAGGGAAGGATGGATGAATGAATGGAGTCTTCTGACCAATGGAGTTCCACAGGTTCAGAGAGGACTTTTATGACTTCCTTAAGAACAAACTACAAGATACAAGATAAATGGATCAACAGGATGTGTTTGAAACAAAGGAGTCATTACTTGGCATCAGAAACAGTACTAGGGAAAGAGCAGTTGAAGGATTCATACCTATTCTGAAGGGTTGGATCACTCCTATGTGTCTTCTAATCTTTTATGGTTTTCTGAGGAGGCCCTTCACTAAATTCCACCACTCTCCCAATTGTCTTTGGTGAGGATGTGTGAGAGAGGGCCTTCTCAGTGGCTGCTCCCAGGTTGTGGAATGCACTTCTTTGAGAAATCAGGTTTGCCCACTTCCCCATGTCTTTCTGACATTTGGCAAAGGCTCTTGAAAAAGGCACAGAAAAAAAAAAGATTAAACTAGCTTCTGTTTATGCTGCAGTCCCATCTGACCTTTTCTTCTTCAGTGTCCACTTTGGAGAAAAATACCTGACTGAAGATCACAGACTGTTCAACCACTGGGGAAGTCTTTGCTATGTATCTGAGACTTCTTTAGTGATCCATGGCACTCCTTGGATGTATTCCATCAAGAGATGTATTCAATGAATTAAAAACATCTCCAACTAAAGATGTTTCCCAGATGGAAGTCATTTTACTCAGAGAGTGACCATTGTCAGCCCTGCGTTAAGTCTCCCATACCCTGTAACAAGTAGTTCATTTGTTATTACGTTATTGTGCTAAGCATCCCTCTTATTCACCAGGGGGAGCCAGCACAATGCAACAGATGTTAGAGAAATGCCAACTGGCTCACTGTAATCATGTCAAGTAAACTGAACTACTGGGCATATATGACATGTAGGGGGAGTCATTTTCTAGCATCTGCCCCATATTTTTTGTACTGAATTACAGTCCAAATATTTGAACTGTTACCCACTGCTATTTGTAGCTTTTTCCATTGCCTAGTTAATTACGAATAGTAGGTCTTAGTCTGAAGTCATCACAATTTAGAGAAGGGGAAAAATATAATAGCAGAAATACTGCTGGTCTTATCATTTTGGATTTTCTTCAGTTTGTTTTATAGGGGCATTTTCAGTTGTAACTTGGAGATACGAATCAAGTCTCCTTGTTACTTTTTCAGAATAATTATGCAGTTATAACAGTGAACATTAAAGTTATAGACAAGAATCTACTATCTTTATTTTATTAGATATCATTTTAAACTTTATTCAAATTCAGCATGAAAAAAAATCAAGAAAAGAAAAGAGTGAACTACGAGAACAGACTTGGCTGTGTTCAGGCAGGGCAGGAACCTTGAGGCTTGCAATGAAAAAAGGAAGAAGAAGAGGTCATACGGAGTTTGTTCTCCAATGACCTGTTGGCAATATGTAACTGGAGTCAGGTTAAAGGAAAAGGCCACAAGGAAGTAGTTATGGTTTCTGTTTTGTAGTTTATATCTCCCCACAGTTTTTAAGCTGCTTTACCTTAGAACCCTCCAATGGTTAGCTGAAGCCAGTGCAGGGCAAAGGATACCTTTAACTTTACAATCTGCCTTGAGGGAAAGCAACTTACATTTTTCACCATCTGACAGCTATTTTTGTGTTTAGAGAAGAATAAAGAATGAACCTCTGTCCTACATTGTATGGCATACTTGGCTGGTCTGCTGTATTTCAACCTGCTTCTTTGCCAATGAGACTGAATGGATAATAAGAACACTGATGGAGGGTTTACTCATCTTGCTCAACATATGAATGGTCTGTGTAGATGTGAACAGAGACACGTGATCTATACATTCATTCCATTATTCACGCATGCCATTCAACATGATTGGGGCACACAGATTGCTGACCTGTACACTCATACAATCTAGTCCTATTCAGGCATAGATACAGCACGAAGAATTAATACAGCATACACCAGGAATAATAAACTCCCCCGAGAAATTCATGTTAAATTCACAAGAATGGTATTTCGAGAAAAAGTTCTAAGAAATAGGCAAGATAAAAGATCCACTATAAAAGGAAAAGAAATTAAGATTTTGAAACATATCCCATTGCAAATAAGACAGAAAAGGAGACAATACACGGAGTTGACATATTTCCTGAGAACAAACTCAATTACATATAAGTGGTTGATACCTGAAGGTGTCGCTTTCCAATTCCAGTCGCAGAGATATTCTATTAATTCAACAATGAAGGCAGAAGACTTTATGAAAAAAAGGGGGGGAATGGCTGAGTAGGAAAGAAGAGAAAAAAGACAGATGAGAAACAGGAAGAGGAGCAATCAAGTGGACCATCAGGACCAAATTCAGAAGGAACTTCAGAATTTGAGCTAGAAAACCAAATGGGAAGTGCCAAAGGAAAGCCCACCATGGAAACAAGAGGATCTAAGAAGAGGAAAGAAAACCTTAAAAATAAAAATGGATAAAATGAAAGAGAAACAACTCAGAATGTTTTTAGGTAACGTAAATAGTTTAAATTCAACCCAAAGACGTAAAATGATTTATGAACAAATATAGAAATTAAAATTGGACACTATCTGGCTTCAAGACTTATAGTATGAAAATCAAGAACCGCTTTATGAAATGTTTTTTAATAAGTGTTGGAAATGTAAAATACAGGAAGGTACTTTCAACCATATTGGGTGGATAGGTAGAGAAACAGAAAATTATTGGAGATTTTTGGAGATTAGTATATGAAATGTTGAAATGTTGGGAAAAATGTGTTTTGTGAGATACCATTTAAACTGGAATTGTGTTGAGTATTATGTCTGAGATTGTAGATAAAGAAATGTAACATTTGATAATACACATAATTACTGTAGCTATAATATGGGAAACATTGGAAGAAAGGAGAAACATGGTCATCTTAAAAAGGATGCAAAAATTTGGAATGATTTTATAGCTGGACTCGAAATATGGCCTGGAAAGCATAGATAAAAGAAGAAAGTGAAGCTCCAATCAGGGAATGGAGAGATTAGTAACTATAGTAATTCTGGTAAAATCTGTTAAGTTGTTCTTTTTTGTTATTTATTTATTCTAATAGAATTGTATAAGTGGATGTAAAAGTACCCTTGCACTCTCTGGAATTTTACCCTTCCCCTACCCATGTCCACCCCCCCCAGCCCCCCAGCCCCCCAGCCCCCTGTTCCCAATCCTATCCCTATTGAAAATGAATAAAATTTAAATAAATAATAACATATCCTGGAACCCCACTCACCCTGCATATCCCCAAAACATGGTCAACTTACCTGCTCCTCAAATAAAGCACCCTGTAAAATAAGAAGATATAAAAATACATCCAGTTACAATGTACCAAAGGGGGGGGGAAGCATGATTGGGGCACACAGATTGCTGACCTGTACACTCATACAGTCTAGTCCTATTCAGGCATAATCCCCTGAAAACGTGAAGGGGTAAATGGGTGATAGGTACAGTATGTGAGGAAGCACATAAGAATCTTCCCTTCATGTCCAGACCCCAGCTGGAAGTAAGGCAGACCTTCAAATGCTCAGTGCAAAAGTCTGCAGAGAAAAACACATTTACCTACACCTCAACAGACTTTCCCACTGACCACTGAATGGTGAGGGAGAGGTGGGTAGGGCTGATGTGTGCACCCCATCACTCATGGTTTACTGATTCACACTTTCAGACATAACACCTGAATAGGGCTTCTGTATATACATATACATAGACGTACCAGTGTTGACTATGATGTGCGAATATTCCGTGAGATTGGGACTATCTCGGCCATTTCATTTTTCCTGTTTTATGTGTATTTCTCAGATGTTCTAGGTTGTACTCATCTGAAGAGTATTAGTGTCTAATACATGGTTGTTAACACCTTTATTTCTCATTTTGCTTCTCAGGAGTTAGTCACAACTAGTTTTAGTTGAAGTAAACACTCTTTCACAAACTCCACACATGGGTGAAATGGAATTAACATTTCACATCATTTCAATATATTGTGACTTTGGATAGCAGTTTGGGCACAGGTATCTCAAAAGTGGACTGGGAGGGCACCCATAACAAAATTTTGTGATGAAGTGACCCCCTTTGAACCATGAGCCACCCCAGTGTTTTGGATGCACAATATTGTTACCTTTTTCTAATATGGTTTTTCTGACCAGTACTAGTTATGCGTTGTTTAACAGATTTCTATCTAGTTTAATTCTGAGATGGTGCTCACTTTTACACAAAATAAATTGTTTAATGTTTTTAAATTGCATTAATCCACTACCATTTTTGGCATCACCTGGCAGGACAAAGTTCAAAATAGTGTTCTGTTCCATATTAAATGTTGAAATGTTGGGAGAACAAATTCTGTTCCATATTAAATGATTTGCTCTTTTTAAAATATATGATCTCCAACTCCTCCACTTTTATTTTTATTTCTGACTCTTTGGTTTTAATGTATATTTATCTGAACATCACTTGATATTGAATTGCCATTGCAAATTAAGTACAATTTTTTTAAAAAAATGAATATATGTTATAGTGAAACTATAAATATAATAAACTGAAGGTATTTGTAAAAAAACACTTTTAGTTGTTCAAACTGTGAAGGTAACATTGTCTTCAGACATGAGTATTGGTTGGCATATGTGGATATGAAATGAGCACCATTCTATCTGTCTTGGAAAATGAAATGTTTCCAGGATATCAGCTGAATTATGAGATGCATATTTAGTGAATTTTGTTAGAGATTTTGGCTGAAGGACAGGAAACTTTTGAAGGTTGACAAGAGTTGTATTAGTAGTGAGTAGAGATAGGCATGAACCGAACTATGAACCGGGGGGGGGGGGGACCAAACTGATTCATTTTGTAGTTGGTTTGGGGTATGCCATTTTGCCAAAATGAAATGAAGCAGTGTACTTTTTTCCACTTGGCGCCTTGTTTTCAACAAAACTGATGCCCTGCCCCTTCCCACTGCCCTGTCGCTTCCCTATCTGGTCCTGCCCCCACCTCATCTTCATTCTCCACTGCCACCATCTTTAGAGACAGCAGCTTGGCTTTCCTTCCAGGTGCTGGCTCTGCTGTCTCGGCACACGTACACATGTATCAACTGACAGACATGCACATGTGCAGAGACAGTACTCCCGGCTCCCAGAAGAGAAGCCCAGTCACTGTTTCTAGAGATGGAGGCAGCAGAGGATGAGGAGGCATGACCAAGTCCGAAGGGGTGGGCGGGTGGCAGAGGCGGTGGAGGTGTCAGGTTCCCCTCCCCCAGGCATGAATTGTAAAAAACAAACAATCAAACAAAAAACCACACAAACCTTTTCATTTTTCCGGGGTTTGTGAATAGTTTGTTACCCATCTCTAGCAGTGATTCTGCAGTTATAGGTGATGTGGGTAGTGAATCCTGGTGCAGTACATAGCCAGGGTAATCTATTAACTTGAGATACCTGTATCAAGCTGTAGATATAATTAGGTGGCACACGATTCAACTAAAAAGAATCACCTGCTCCTTAAATCAGGAATTGTCTGTTCAGGTATTAACCATTTCCATATGCTCTCCATGTCTGAAGGGGAGCAATCCAGACCCTTCCATCAGCACGTCCATCACCCTTGTAGATGTGAGGGGCAATGAGTGTGAGGAGAAAGAGCTCAGCTATCTGGTAAAGCATGGTCCTGACTAGACATGGGGACGAATAAAAAAAGGATCACAATATTTGTGGGAAATCGCTGATCCCTTAAATATTCATCCCTTCATATTCGTGGGTTCCAGAGACCCCCATGAATACGAAGGGACAAATATTTCCCCATTTTATTTGTCCTTTCATAATAATAATAAAAAAGAAACAGTCTGCCTACCAGCCGCCGATCACCTGATCGGCGGGATGATAGGCAGCCACCCATCCCCACAGCCTAAACCCACCCCTTCCTCTCCCTACCTTAGTCCCCCACCCCCACCAACACCCCCTTACCGTAATCGTCGCTGCCACTGCCAAGGTCTCCATCAGGCCTCCGCAGCCACGGCATGTAAAAAGGGAAACTGGCTGCCCTTTGCAAAGATGGTGGCTGCGGCTTCATTTAGGGTAGGGAGGAGGGTGGCAGTGGCATGGCGGTGGGAGGGTGGCAGCGGTGGTGGCAGCAGGGGGGTGGCGGTGGCAGCATGGGTGTTTTTTTAATAACCCCCCACGAATCGATGAATATATTTGTTATTCGTCACTTCATGGGGCAGCTTCATGCTTCATGAGTCATCAACTTTTGACGACTCATGAAGCAGGACAACTCGCCAAAATGGTGAGTTGTCCCTATCTCTAGTCCTGACTCATATGGAGAGCCCCTATGGATAGCACAGCTTTGTGTGTGTATGTGTGTGTGTGTGTGTGTGTGTCCTTCTGCAGGATCCTTCTGCTTCCAATGGAATTAACAACCCCCATCCCTCCTATACCTCTCCCATGCTCCAGAGGGCTGGGATGGGGAAAAAGTTGTGGGGTGCTTTTTTGTGGTTTTGTACTGGAATTCCTAGAATTCTCCAAGAACTACAAGAATTTCTGCCCACAAACCCAAATCTGCACTCTTGAAGGCTTTGCCCCCCCCCCCCAGAGAAGGACTTTTGAATTTATTTACCAGCACCATTGGCTTCTGCTTCCTGTTGTTGATTCAGTTAGAAGAGAAAGCTGTTGTGATGCTTCCTAGAAGGCAGACTTCTTTGGGACACAACCTCTATAGTGCCTAATGGAGAGGAAGATCAGCAAGGAAGAACTGTAGGCTGGAGAAACTTATGGTGCAGGTAAATAACTTGAAAGCCCTTCTCTTTGGGGCAAAATTTACAGGTGTGCAGATTTGGACTTGTGGGCTGCAATTCCTAGAATTCTTGGCAAATTATGGGAACTGCCGTCCAAAAAACCCTCAAAAGAGCACACCCCTAGGAGAAAGTTTAATGTCTGCACATATTGGAAATGAAAGTTCGCCATTGGATCTTGGCCATTGTATTAAAGAGGGCATTACGGACCATAGCTATTTGATACAGTAGGAAATCTATAATCAGATGGCCGTCCAAACACTGCTTGGTGACCTGCAGTAGGGAAGTGTACTACCAGACTATTTGCTTTAATGTCAAGCTGGTGTTACTACAAACATAAACAAAACAAAACAAAAAACTAGTATAGTATCATAAAGCCTTGTGAAAATGTAAATGGTGAAATAACAACAATAATAATGGTTTCCTTATTTCTTCTTTTATATATTTTTTTTATTCTTCAAACTTCCCCTGTAGAGGTCCTTCTGTAGTGCCATGGTGGAGGAGCTGAGGATGTCTCTGAAGTGTCAACGTCGGTTAAAACACAAGCCACAGGCTCCCGTTATTGTGAAAACGGAAGAGGTTATCAACATGCACACATTTAATGACAGAAGATTGCCAGGTAAAGAGACCATGGCATAGAGCTGGGACACCAAACTACCCCAAGCACAAACTGTTGTCTTTTTTCTTTTCTTTTCTTTTTTTTTCTCTCCCCCAAACCAACTTTTGCGAGAATGTTTCCTGTGGAAATATGCAACCTGTGCAAAATAAAATGAGTTACCTCATGCCGCTGTGTCTATGAACTAGAGACTCTGTGATCTAAGCAGTTGCAAAGGTCAGACTCAAATCACAAGCATCACGTGTCAGCCACGTTTATAAGGGGGAGGGAGGGGCGTGGGCGTGGGCATTCCACCCTTTGTCATGGGTTCCACCATTCCTTAATGAATGGAAGCTCTGTGTGAGTTTTATGGCTGGTTACAAAAAGCAGTCTCGGTGAGAAATGGCAAGTTCCTTTCTGAAGTTCATCTGTTGCCAGGGGCTGGAGAAGCAATCGAACCACTGCAGAAACTAACTACTAGAGGAGTCTTTGGAAATAATAGCTCTTAATTCTAGTAGAGGCAAAAGAGACTGTGCTATGTGCTCACAAGCATAGAAGACTTTCTATTTGCTGGCTGAAGTTGACTTCACCATTCTGCCAGCTGATATGAGCTTATTCAGTGATCAAGTTAAAACAATGAAAATGGAATCCTCCCTCCCTTCCCCTGCCCCCTAGAAGAAAGACTAGAGGAAATGTTATCTGCATTTTGACTGTGTCTGTCACTGACCTGAATAAAAATAAAATCCTGTCAGGTGGTAGAAGAGTATATAATTCATCTGCACTGGAACTGTTTTGTGGAAGAACCCAAAGGAAGTGGGCCGTGTTATAGATGACACAACAAGTTTCCCTCAGTTAAAGAAAAAAAATGATGTACATTATGTTGCTTATCTCTGAGCAATTACCTGATTGTTTTACTGTGAAGCGAAGAGCATATCTAACATAATTGAGGTGTGTGGTTTTTTGACCTGAGAGGGTTTGGGGAACTCTTGTTCTCAGTCTGAATTGAACTCCCTGGAGCCTGTGGAACTCTTGCTAATAGTGGAAATACGATGGGTCACGTACAAAGAAGGGGATGTGTAGAACTTTAAAATAGACTGCATTCCTCAGTACAGTCAACAGTGTTTAAATGAACAAAATTCTTGAGCAGTTTTTCCCTTCCCCTGAAACATGGGGAAAAAATGTTTGGGTTTATTTGTGGAAATGCAAGATTTCTATGAAAATAGTTTTTGTATGGAAATTTTTTGTAATACTTTTTAACACAACAATCTCAAGAACATGCGTTCCGGTCAGGGGTGTGGTGCAAAGAGTGACTGGTAGTGCGTGCGCACCACCAACGTTTGGTGAACACTATTTTTATCGAGGAAAAAGGGGAATCTTAGAAGAGAAATATTTTCAAGTTAAATACTATAAAACCTAGGTGCACTATCAATACTGCTTACCATACCACACCCCTGGTTTTCACTAGCCTGATAATATACTGTAATGAACAAATGTGTGTAAACGATGAAAGACACAGACCTCTTGACCACGTTGTGATAACAGTTGAAGTGCACACAGTTTGCTGTTTAAATCCAATGCACAACATTAAAAAAAAAACACACACACATTAATAAAATTGTCAGTTTTTAGTTGTTTTCTGGGTGGGGGTGGGTGGGATTGATGTGTGATTTGAGCAAAGTGTACTGTCAGAATTGATACCTGCAGCCTTCTTTTACAGTATCAGGATCTTACTGTGCAAAAAGCAGAATTAGGCCCAGTGACTATCCATCTCACTTGCTGCTCTTCCTTTAAATGCGTTTTTCATACATGGGCACAATCCTAACAGGAGTCCATTTGTACAAAACCATTGGGGAGCAACACAATTTGTCCAATGTGTCCATGTGCAACTTTTACTAATTTCAGCAAGGACATATAGAGAAACACCTGATGATTGCCCCCCCCCCAAGTTCTTTTGTGGGGGTGGGTGAGAAAGTCCTATGTGAGTGGATCATTAAAAACAACAGATGTTTCAACTGCCTTTTTGGTGCTCAATCAGATGTGATACCAACATAATAATTTTAAACTTAGTCTTACTGTAAATTTGTATCCTGAAAATAAAATGTATAATGGTGTGAAATGTAGGGACACTTGCCTACACCCACACTTTCGAAATATAGCTTTTTATTCCGGACAAATCATTTATTTCTTTTCTTCTTTTTTTAAAAAAAAATAAACAGAATCCAAACACCATTTTGTATAAACAATGAGTCGTCTGTGGATAATGGAAATATTGGAGGATTCAAGGTATAACGGTCATTCAGAACATTTCTCTATAAAACTCAGGTTTCTTCTGCAAAAGCTGATATAGCACCATAAAAAAATGATCCTTGAGAACAATCCTGACCTGTTGCACTTGGTTTCTCCAGAATTGTCCCAATCCAGAGCAAAATAATAGTACAGAACTCCTATTAAAATCAGCAGAATTTCGATTAGCTGCAACTCTCTGATACCATTGATTTTAATAGGATTTGAGAGTACTAAGTTTGGATTGGGTTAGATCTATCTAGGTTTACAGCCATTGTGGTTATTGGATGAACTTTAGGGTGGTGTGCACAAATATTACACAAATATTACACCACCCTTGTTCTCTCCCTCGCCTTGTGCAATGTGTGCTACGCTTTTTTAAAAAAAATCCACTGCTTTCCACAAAAGGTCTATAATGACCTATAGTTATTGACAGCAGCACAGTTGCCCTGTTCAGGCATTAATTAATTATATCCATGGAGGGAAGTAGGCTGGAGATTTTTGGTGTAACCCCCACCCATCACTTTGCCATGTTCATTGGGAAGAAAAATGTAACCACATGTACCTGAATATCCTGGCGACTGGGTGTTCTCATCACAGGGCCCTCTATTATTGTGTTCACCTCAGTCTCTTCAGAAATGGGAAGAAAACTGCAGGGGAGAACTGCATTGCACATCCTTGTTACCTTCCATGAACAAAATTTCTAACTATGGTGTAAAGGTGCAGGCCATAGACTGGTTTAAAACTTACTATCTTGCCTTAAATATTTACTGGAGACGTAAGTTCAAAGTAATGAGATGTAAACCAGATGAAAGAGTTTTCTGGATCACACTATCAACATGGTTTTACGTGTAATTAATTTCACACAATGGAGATAAGCTACTCTCTGCAGACTGAGCCATTGTAAAACTCCCAGGACCAGGGAACTGTTGGGAAAAATAGAAGTTCTTAATGAATACAACAACACAGCCAAAGAATAATTTGCCAGCATTGTTTTTTTTGGGTTTCATTTAGATATTCTTAGCATATTTAGCTTGTTACAAGAATGCTCAAACACATTTCTCTGCTACTGTAATACAGTAGGCATTTTCTTGTTACATTATGTTGCTATACCTTTTGATCTCTATTTCACGTTTTTTTACATTGCTTCAGAAGAACAAAGTCAGATTTGATCATATAAACTAACCCTTTAGGGCTTATAATCTAGACAGAGAACCAAAGTGTTGTTTAAAAAAAAAAGTTTTTGCTTTGACCAGTGGTTAAATTTTAAAGAACAATACTAAAGGACTAATAAGTGCTGATTTCTGGACTAATAATAAGGACTAATTAGTGCTGATCAATTGAGGAATGTTTATGGATGATAATCACAGGTGTTCATGGCATTATTGCAGCTGTGGAAGAAGATGAATTTGAGGTAAATTTGGGGTGGGGGTGGGGGGGACACAATGCCTCATAAGAAATTCCAGTCCAGACATAAATAAATATATAAAAATTACATTCTGTAACCAAGATAAATGTTTAAAACATGACCACAAAGTAAATAAGTAGATAAATAAAATAGTGAAGTCAGGAAATAGATGCTGCACAAATCATTAAATCAACGTCTTGATCAGTATCCTTTATATTTGTTCCCTTTGCCCTCTCTCTTTCAAATGAATTACCACTGGCATTGCTGGCTGGGATTAGTGAGAATTAAACAACATATGGAGAGCCAAAGGCTCCTCACCCCTGAGATTACATTTCTGTGGCAAAAAAGGAGAAAAATTTTAGTTGCAGGGATCTGCAATTGCCATCTTGTACTGCATTAGAGTATCCTTCTAAGGTGACATGAATGATCTTGTGATCCTATTTTATTTCCTCCAGTTATACAATCTCGACAGTACATATACATTAATGTTCATTTATGGCTTTATCAATCAAACAGCTTGAATATACTTACATGCTTTGTTTTAAGGAGCAAAACTCTTTCTCTAGGTAAGTACAGTAAAACTTCTAAACACACAAGAAAATTCATTAAACGGCATCCTGGTACCTGTCCATCACCAGAATTTAGAAATATTACTTTTTTAGACCACATTTCTCAGAATCCTTTTATTGTCATGGCCACTGGCCATTCTGAACAGTGTACCAGTGACAGCCGATTGTCCCAAACCACAGTTTTTTCAAACTCTGCCCTTGATATACACCAACACCATTTTCTGCTGGAAGCGATTGCAAACCAGTCTTGCAAACCGTTTGAGCAATCAGTTCAAATCTTGGCATCATGATACACTAGCAGCCCAATAAATTCTTAACACGTTTTGTGGCCAGGGACAAATACTAGGCTGCTGCGGAATTGTGCTCAGCATGATGTGTCACAAGTTGTGCAGGACTCTATTTGGAAATCCCAGCTCCATTTCTCCTGGCCTGTAGCTGGAATGCAGTTTTGCTACATCAGTGAAACTTTGGAAGCTTTAAATGCGAGTGTTTCTTTCAGATGTGGTTCTTCCCTTCCACCCCATAAGAGGCCTATTACCCTCTTAATTTTATCAGTAGACTTAGTTTATTGCTCTTCTAGCTAACCTGGAAACTCTATGTAAAATGAAGCTTTAAAATCATTTAAAAGCTACTTATGAAGCACCATCTGGATAATAAAACTAGAATTTTAAAATTGCTCATTCACAGTACTTCCTATTCATCTATATCAATGATCATTGCTGTCATCTCTCTAGACCTGTACTCTCTGGGTTACAATCATTCAGTTCCCAATAGCCACATATGAAATGTTAAATGTACAGGTTATTGTTAATGTGCATTTATTGATACATACATAAAAATAAAAGACTCAGATTCATTCACCCTTGGGAGTCTGGAAGGACATCTGGATAGCAACGTTTCTGAGAACAGGACAAATGACAGGGCTGGAGAGAATAAGAAATCTTCATATTGGCTTTTCCTAGATGGATTCCAAGATGGCCTTAGCCTTGATCATTAGCTCTAGATTTCCAGTGAAAGCAGGGTACTACCATAACTACAAAATCCAACATCCACTTCGATTACAACAAAAGTCCTAGTTACCATAATAAAGAGTCTATTATATTTCTTATGGATTTCAGGAATTCTAGAGAAAGAGGTACACCACGGTATTGTGTTATAAACCTATTGTTCCATAAATAAGCCACTGAACATCCCAGTATAGTTCTTCAACATAGCATCATAAGGAGGTTTATCTAAGAATATAGGTTTGATAAACACCTGCTCAGCAAACTGGTGTATCTAATCCCAGAAATCAACTGAGGTCATAGTGACCCAATGCCTGTTGCATTCATATCATGTCAAAAGTACTGATTCACAAATGGGGGGGGGGGGGGAGCGACTGATTTGAGTCTCCCATAAATAATGTTGAAAAATAATATTACTTGGAAGGATACTACAATCTAACAGCTTCTGTGCAAGATAAAGCTGGGATGATGTGCAAATTCCTGCCCCAAAGAATTCTGTATACTACAGAAGGCCAGATCTACTGTTGAAGGCCATATTGAACTGCCTGTCCTGCAAATTTCCCAGACTGAATGAAACATAAAATGAAATTAAGGAACATGAAGAAAGAAGGGTTTTTTTTGTGTGTGTGTGTGCAGAAGTGGGGGAGATTAATTGCTAAAGCTGCACTGAAGGTCAGTGAAAAAGCCTGCTCAAAAGAGCATTTTAAGCATGTTCAGGTTCCTTTGCAAACTTTTACATTAAGTTTGTAGAGGTCTTACTGATTTGCTGATGGGGTGGAAAAGCAGGGGCTAATGTTAGCACTCTATTGCCCACCACCCAATAGGTTGTAGGCAGATTCATAACACCCAAATAGGGTTGTATTATACCTGCATCTCTATGTAATTTTCAGTCATTGTTTTAACATTCCTATTAAAAAAGCTTGTACAACTTGGTATATATTTTTGCCTTTAAATCCATTTGCCTCCTAAGGATGCTGCACATCTATGAGTGATGAGTGGAATCTACACTAACACTTGAATATGTGTATATATCTACAGACAAACAACGCACAGAGAGAGAAAGAGAAGGAGAAAGGTCGTATACCCAAACACTTACACAGATACCTGTCTCCTCCTTCTCAGGATCTAATTTTTTGTTAAAGATACCACATTATTACAAGCTGAAAATGACTAGTATTAGTGTTCCAGATACATGATTCCATTAGAGTTTCATGTCTGAGCAACCATACTTTCAAACAAAGGACATGTTTACCTCCTCATGGCCAGTCATAAAACAAAGCAAACTGACTTGCAAAAAATGAGAGACATGAAAAGCTCTTGCTGTGACAATCAGAGATCTCCAAGCAGCTGAGAGATTTCCTTTTCTAATTGCACACGTTCTGTAAGGAATACCCTGACATCAGTGTACAAAGATATGGAGGTTTAAAGCACATGTCTTGCACGTAAAGATAATTTTGGGAGTCTCCTCTTCTCTAATACGAAGAAGTTAGGTCATATGGGTGTGCAACTTAAATAGAGAAGGGTGCATGCAAAGTTGACCCTCCCTATGCACCTTCTTCCACACTTAAACCATGATACAGCTTACCCAATGGCTGTTTGGTGGGCTGGCTTGAGTATAATTGTGTTGGGATAACAGACCTTGTGCACTATCTTTGTTTGTATAATCACAGCAGTAACAATGTAAGGGCTAATTTGGCTGGGGACAGCTGCTGTCTACAGTGGACCACGCAGAAGGCTACCAAAGGCTGTTTGTGGCTTATGGCTGCCCATATGTACCTTCCGTCTTTGCAAGCATTGCAAGCACAAATGGGAAAACAGATGTTTTCCACTCCTCTCTTGTGTTTTATTAAAGGCATTCTTTTAATATAGGCAGACCGTTGGTTCTTATGGAATGAGATCCCCTTTTGTCTCCCCATGAGCAGCACTTCATCTTATTTCCAAAATGACATCAGACTTGCTTTGAATCTTTGCCACATCAGCAGCAAGTGGCTGAGAAGAGATTTCATCATTTAATTGCCTTACATTTTCTTGTCAGTAATCTTCACTATTCATAATTACAACCACTTCCTTTATGTATGTTGCTTTAATTACAAGATCCTTGGCTTGTATTGTGTCAGTTTCTTTAAGGACTCTATTTCTTAGTCACATTAAGGGTAATTGTGTTCCAGTTTTTAAATAATTGGGAGAAAATGAGGGATAATTTGGTCACAGTTTTAAAATAATTTATCATTTTCTATCCTGCACATACAGTACAGAAAATGTTCATCTAGTTGAGGTATTACAGTTTCAATTATTTATTTTAATGCCTGCTGTTAAATATTATGGTCAGTATCTTGTTGCTAGTGCCAGTTGGAGTAGACCCACTGAATCAATTGCTAAATAAGAAGCCCATACTTACATAAATCCTACTGAATCAATGGGTCTACTCAGTTAGGGACTAGCAGGATCATACTGGCATAGCAAGGCCCCTTCCAGCTCTGCAGTTCTAATATCTAAGATCTAAGAGAAATGTCTCCAAAAAGCTTCCAAATGTGATGCCAGATGCTTTGAACCAGTCCAACAGCATGAAAGTTTTGGGAATATATTGGCATTTACAGTATATCCAACTGTCTGAGAGGGAGCCCTGCTGAAATCTATGGACAATTCTTCTGCTCAGGTAAAAAAATTGTTGTGTGAATGGTTTGACATTTCTAAGCTTGCAAAAGGATGTATTGAATACTTTGTTGTGCAAGCATAAGCTCCATTCATTCCAAAAGAGCAATTTCTGTCTTCCACAAGCCAGAGGTTACACTGTCCACAGAGCATTATGCTGTACTGGATCTCAAGAGGATGTGACTTCCTTCTCAGTTGTCATATATAGGACTGTTTTCTTAATATTTCAGATCTATTTCATATATTGGGCACTATAGCTTTATGAAGATACAATCTTCTTCCACTTAATAGAGAGTGTGAAGACATACTCAGCAGCAGCATGCCATCCTCAATACTATCCACCCTTTTAAAATTGGTGGGAAAACCCATGCGCCCAGAACAGGTGGAAGCTCCTGATATGCTCCTAGGCCTGCGGGACTCAACAGTTCTCCTCAACCCCTATCTGATGAACCAGGCTTCCCAGTCCACGAGGCCTCTTTGCCTACCATCCTTTTCACATTAAAATGGAATTAAGAGATGCCAGAGGTTCATGGCCATTGCTCTCAAGCATTCTCTGGATGCATAAGAGATTTAAATTAACATACATGCTTGTCAAATTTGCAGATGATACAAAATTGGGCGGAATAGCTAATACCCTAGAAGACAGAAACAAAATTCAAAATGACCTTGATAGGATGGAGCACTGGGCTGAAAGCAACAAAATGAAATTAAACAGGGATAAGTGCAAAGTCTTGCACCTCGGAAAAAGAAACCAATTGAACAGTTACAAAATGGGGGATACCCGGCTCGGCAAAACTACAAGCGAGAAGGATCTTGGAATTGTTGTAGATCACAAGCTAAATATGAGCCAACAGTGTGATGTGGCTACAAAAAAGGCAAATGCTATTTTAGGCTGCATTAATAGAAGTATAGTTTCCAAATCCCACAAGGCGCTAGTCCCCCTCTATTCAGCATTGGTTAGGCCTCACGTTGAGTATTGTGTCCAGTTCTGGAGACCACACTTCAAGAAGGATGCTAACAAATTAGAACAAGTTCAGAGGAGGGCAACAAGGATGATCAGGGGGCTGGAGACCAAGCCTTATAGGAAAGGCTGAAAGAACTGGGCATGTTTAGCTTTGAGAAAAGAAGACTGAGGGGTGATATGATAGCACTTTTCAAATATTTGAAAGGCTGTCATACAGAGGAGGAGGAAGATCTGTTCTCAATCATCCCAGAGTGCAGGACACGCAACAATGGGCTCAAGTTACAGGAAGCCAGATTTTGGTTGAATATCAGGAAAAACTTCCTAACTGTTACAGCAGTATGACAGTGGAACCAGTGACCTCGGGAGTTGGTGAGTGCTCCAACACTGGAGGCATTCAAGAAAAACTTAGATAATCACCTGGCAGATATGCTTTGATTGCATTCCTGCATAGAGCAGGGGGTTGGACTTGACAGCCTTGTAGGCCCCTTCCAACTTCACTTTTCTATGATTCTATGATTCTACATATGAAGTGGGATTCCATTCATATCCCCACAAGAATGCCAAGGGAGGCAATAGTTCCATCTACAAGAGGTTTCTTCTGGATCTCACCCCTTGTGCTATATGAAGTATATTTCTGTGCTGAGGTCAAACTGAATGATTTGCTCAGTGCATCTCTAGAAGTGCTTTCTTCAGTGGTAAAAGATGTCGGCCATAGCATGTTGATTTTTCTCACCTACTTTTCTTGCATTAAGTGTGCTCTGTTTTAGGACTGTTCATTGGAAGGTAAGCACAGGCTTAATTTGCAGGTTTGATTTGTGAGGGATGTAATTCTGAGGAAACAGCATTGTGGGAGGAAAAACTGGTTAATTGCAGAGAATAAATATTCTCCATAACACCTGGTCTCACAACCCAGCTTTCACTTATTCAGCAGGCTTTGATGTATCCTCTTGGCTGACAAGGAGAATAAAAAATAATTAATAGCTAATTAATTCAGTGAGTCAGATCACTTCACCTGTTGGCAGGGTCACTGATTCACCCACATCTGTGGCAGATGGTAAAAGGCCAAAAATGATTGTCCAGTCAGAGTCTTGCAGAGTATTAATGGTATAAAGAAACAGTTTTTGAGTACCATGAGCAAACAACTGACTTTAGGATACGTAACTAATGCTGCTTTAGTTTAAAAAGCCCTGGTTTCAGGGTACTGGAACTGTCAGCATCTATCTGTGTTTGCAAAGCTTCTATCATGTCTGCTCAGTCAGTGTGTGTTTGCAAAGGCATCATTACCAGCAGCACTTTAACTCCTTTGTATGGAGGAAAGACACCCTTTAGAGACTACTCAGAGCTAGGATATACCAATACTTAAAGGTAGTAACCCACTTAATCACTAGGGATGTGCTTTAAAAGAAAATCTACAAATCCCACATTCTTCATTCTTGGAGTCCAACCTGACAGACAGGCACTTACAGACACTTAAATGTGGCTCACCTGGGAGAAGAGCCTAAGCTGGAAG
Organism: Intellagama lesueurii; assembly: GCA_037013535.1. Taxonomy (NCBI): domain Eukaryota; kingdom Metazoa; phylum Chordata; class Lepidosauria; order Squamata; family Agamidae; genus Intellagama; species Intellagama lesueurii. The sequence goes on from JBAJHW010000001.1 coordinate 253,938,236, forward strand.
GCTTTATCTCCTAGCATAGGCCTAGCTCCACCTAGCTTCCTTTAGAAAAGGGAAACTACCCCAAAGTGGAGACAGAAATACATGGATTCTGTTGGAAAATAGTATAAGGTCTTCACAATTACAGGTCCCAAATCCCCCCTGTTGCACCTAGGTGGTGAAGTGATTTGGCCATAATTATCTTGGGCTTGGGTAGACCAGAAACTAGTTCTCAGTTAGATAACACTTACTAATTCTTCAGCGTAAACTTTTTTTTAATGTATGATGTAACAATAAATAGTTTGGTTATTTTAAAAAGTCTGTCATGTCTTGCAGTCACATTATTTGAAGCATCAACAAATGCAGCTAAACTGAGAACTAAGGATGAGCCAAATGAAAACATTCTCAGTTCTCAGATTTTGCAGATGTTTGTTTAGTGTTCTCTCAGCGTATCACCTGCTCATCAACTTCCTTCCTTTGTTCTCTTTATTTTGTACTGGAGAATGCTTGGCCCCTAAAAGCAAAACTTTCTTGCATGTTTAGAAAATGTTGTGATATTCATATGAACACACACGGGTGCACACACAGAGTCTATTTATGGGGAAAACATATAGTGTACTTTAGCCTCTATAGGCAAAAGTTAACAGTATGACAGTGGCTCAGGTGGAAGAAGGCATGGAAGAACAGGAAGAAGGACTAGCTGGCTAGGGGAAGTGCAATCAACTGGTCTCCACACACTCTTTCTCTGTGAACCACTTGAAAAAACATGTTATTACCTGTTCACTTTTACTGGATGGACACAAATCAGTCATTTATCTCAGAGACCATTTATTTTAGACCTAAACTTCTTTCTTTTGGAGTAAAATGTAGTAAATTGTCTGCTTTGCACTGTTCAGTGTTACATTAAATTTGTTTCACACAGGTGGCAAGCACATCCACTTGATTTTAACATGACAAAGGGAGAGACAGGACCTTGTGGGGGAAGTTTTCAGAAGGGAGGGAGATGTGTTCTCATCCATCAGATTCATAGCCAAAGCAAAAATGTATGATCAGCTGAGAATTCTGTTGCCCTCGAATCAGAATTCCCATACCTACTAAGAATTGACTACATCATTCTGGGCCCTGGATTATTCAGGCTACTCAGTCACTCACATAAACCACTTCTGCAAAAGTGAACATGGTCTTTCATATCTCATTCTGCAGGCTTCTGGGCTTCTCTCATAAAGAGAAAGCACTGAAAGGTAAGGAAGGCTAGAATCTCCATGTGAGAAATGCAATCAACCTACTTCTGACCAGTATTTATAACCAGTAATCTATATATTGGTGATGATGATATTGAAAGATCATAGTTAGGCCCAGAGGTAGGTAGAGATGTTAGTCTGTGTATGGTATATTTGGGAGAGTGCTCGCACAAGAGAGAACTGTAAAGTGCTTCAAAAGTTCTCACCTTGTAAGCTTTGATTTTTCCGAAATCTTTCAGTAGATCTTCGCATTAGAGATAAAAGGTTTCTAAATATCTTCCTGGAACTGAATTCTTTTGAATGCAGGGAAAGATAGAGATACCATTGAGAAAATGAGTTCTTATATATATTTTGTTTCCTTCAGTCTTTCAAGGGAAATGTATTCAGAATAAGGTGACTGGCTACATTTTGAATCTCACCCAAACCTCTGGATGAAGAACCCCTTTTCTTTATCTTTCCCTGCATTTAAAAGAAAGAGAGAGAGAGGAAGGCTCATTGCCTACAAAAGAAAAAATTTGCACTCAAAAACCAAAGTAGGAATGGAGAAAGTGTGGCCCTCCACATGTTGTTAGAGTGTGTTATCGGACCTAGCCAGATCAGCCAGATGTTGGGAGATGCAGTTAAAAAAAAAGATTTGGGTCCCATTTTGGAAGAAACGTGGGATAGAAATAAATAAAATAAAGAACTAAAAAATGAAATAAAGTCTAGCGGGATGAACTTTGCCTCTTCCCCCATCTCCTCAGGCTAAAGCAGCAAAACTTTATTTCTGTCCTCACCAAGCCCTGGCCCAAGGTGCCGAAGTGTGGCATCACCCCTTAGAAAAGTCTGAAGCAGACGGAGCACTGGTTTGCTCATCCCGTGTGGAACTCTTGGCATGCCCACCTGAAAATTGGTTGCTCTCTATACAACAGTCTCTACAGTTCCTTGTTCCTATTCTTCCTGGCCCTCTCAGCTTTGAAGGTGCTTAAGACTGTATACATGACAATGGGCTCTCTAAGGGCTGTAGCTAGTAAGTGGAGGGATTGGAGCTTCTCAGCGATCTCAGCTGAATGCCCCAATTGTGAACAGTCTCTTGCTGGGATATCCCTCCTTTCTCTAAGGCAGTGGTCCCCAGCCTTGGGCCTCCAGATGTTCTTGGGCTTCAACTCCCAGAAATCCTGCCAGCAGAGGTGGTGGTGAAGGCTTCTGGGAGGTGTAGTCCAAGAACATCTGGAGGCCCAAGGTTGGGGACCATTGCTCTAAGGAACCACTGAACCCAACCGAGGTACTGCATAGCTCTGTCCAAGGTCCTGAACTCTATCTTCCATTTTGTTGCTTCTGTGATGCAGCTGATCAAACTCGACCTATTATTTCAATAAGACATGGCTTCATCCTTTAATTAATAACAGCTGTTAGGTTTTTAGCAAGGAAAAAGAAATACATGATTAACATTATATGTGTAGTCTGGTTCAGGAAAAAAAAAAAGATTTCTAGCTGTAGTTAGCCCAGACTGTCAACAAAAGTCTTGTTAAGAGTTCTATACAAATTGTTGCTTGTGGCACTGATGTATGCTGTGTTTTTCTATTTCTGGAAGTGTTATCTGAGTATACTCTGGTCTATTCATAACTTGTCAAAAGAAAGGAAGGAAGGACACAGCGTATCTCTATAAGGTTTTCTGTTATTAAAATAAAACTAAACTGGAAGCATTACCCAAGGAAATATATTTAATTCTGAAAAAAAGAGGATTTGTTTTCTCTCTCACACATGGCCACATGCATGCCCATAGCCACACATATATAACAAATAGGACCTTGCATAGGAGAGAACTCAATTTTCTCATCCCATGCTTTGAATGCTAGATGATTGGCAGCATTATGGCAATATATAACACTGTTCAGAGAGGAAAAAGCAGGACAAGAAAGAACAGGTGCATAATTAGATCGAACAAACAGCTTCAAATAGCAGGATAAAAACAGGGGGATAATGTCACAGGAATGGGTAAAAAAAATCAGAAGGTCAGTTTAACACAATTCACCAGATCTAGATTGTTAAAGGAAGAGTATAGATGTACAGCCTCTGGAGTTCCAGAGACCAATTCTGAGGCAGAAATGTTCCCCTACTTCCACCTGCTTCAAAAATAAATGATTTCTCCCCATTTCATGGATTAGTTAATTCCCCTGGATAGTTGGCTGTCTTGTCCGACAAGACATAACTAAGGCTCCTGTCATTCCCCATTTCTTCTTGTCGTCTCCCTAACCATTTTCTCACAATTGGGATTAGTAAATGGATGACCTCTACAGTTCCTCATGGTGGTAGGAGTCAAGCCTAAAATGGAGGCAATAAAGGATTTCCTTTGCATTACAGTCCAGTAATGGCTGTGGCAAATTATCTTTAATTTTTCTGTCTTACATTTTATAGCCTCTAATAGGGTGAAGTAGACGATTGGGAAACTTGACTGTGCTCACTATTTCAATCTGAGGTAAGGTCTTTTCCAGTTTTGGCAGCTGTAACTGTCAGATAAAAAGAATTCAGCTTTATGCCAATTGTTCAATTTGCTGGAAATCTACAATTGACTTTGAGGCTAGCTTGGCTTGGGGGGAAAATCCCCAGCAGGATCCCTGAAAAAGCTGGCAATTAAACCCTTCTGTTGCAGTCCTATACATGAGACCACCAAATATGGAAACTTTGATACGAAAAATTGTGTTGACAACATTGACTCAACCTGGAGGCTATTTTACAGGAAAAGACAAAGCTCCTCAGTGGAGCAGAAAAGTGCATGAGTTTATTAGAGCTTGAAAAATAGCCTTTAAAAGGAAAATCCAGAAATCTTGCCAAAGCTCAAATTATCTGAAATGCCCATAACATCAGGAAGTTTCCAGTTTTACATTTTTTTTGGCAGTGATGATCTGAAGTGCATGATTATTATTGCTACATTACATATTCATTTTCAGAGAACATCAGTTACAGAATTGACTCAGATAGATAGATAGATAGATAGATAGATAGATAGATAGATAGATAGATAGATAGATAGATAGATAGATAGATAGATAGATGAACCTGACTATCTTTCAGGTTATTGTGTGTGTATTACGTGCCTATTAGGTTGTAAAAGAGTATAGTTTCTCATGGTATCCCAGCTAGAGAACTAGGTTAAGCCTGGAATGTAAATAATACTTTCTACATTCTTAATTTTTTTTTAATTTAAGCTGTCTTGACAGGAGGCCTTAGTAAGAAACTTTCAAACCCTGCAAGAATATTTGCCTCTAAGTTAGCATGAGACAAGGAACTGAGTTTTCCTCTTCTCAAAATCTCCTTAACTTGTGCAAATGTCTCTGTACAAACATTGTGTTCTTTTCCATTGAGAAACAAAGCATACAGACATGGCAAGCACATGGCTGATGGTTAAAAAAAAGAGAAGCAATCCCTTTAGAAGCTTCTGAGCTCCAAAGGTTAATGTGACAAAGCAACAGCCCTTATTTTGTGGGTTGTGCATTAGTCTAGCCCTTTTCTGCTTAATTAGTGCAAACAATAAATTCTTTGAAAAAATCTCACATTCTCTTTGTGTCAAAAGTATCATGAAAGTATCCCATACAGCAGTTTGCTGCAGCACCCACTATTGGGCACTACTACTTCACTGCTCTCCATTTCCTCCAGCTAAAGACAGGAGAAATCACCTGAAACAGGTAAAGAGTTGGTGCCCATAAAACGGCACAGAATATAAAAGAGAGGGTAGTAGGGCTGCAGCCCTAATTTCTACACATTGAGCAAGAGAGTTAGTGCTATTTTGACCAAAGGAACTTTCTTCTGCATAAATTATGTGTAGAACTGTGATACAAAGGATAAATAGCAATCTAGTGAGAGAAGGACTTCTGAAGCAAAGTAAGGAGAATCTACTTTGTGTAAATAGTCTGTAGATTAAAACTCAATTTTTAAAAATGAAAAAAATATAGTAAACAAAACAAAACAGAACATAAATGAGAGGTACCGAGGTAGTGATCGAACCAGAGCCTTTTTGACAACCAAGAAAGAATTTCCTGCCAAACAAGTAGCATTGTACAGCACAAAACTGACATAGGTCTTTTGTGGGTTTAAGTCACCATTGTAACCATTCTGTGAATTTTCACATACCTCCTGAAGATGAGAAACTGTGCAATGTCTTTTGGCTCAATCCCAAATTAAATTCGTATTTTGTTAAACGAAGGATCTGACAGATGACATAGCATATGTGATGGCCTTCATTCCATTTTCCCCCAGACAACAGAGAAAAAACACACATTAAATATGAAATACAAGAGTGGAAAATACAGGCTAAATCCACTGTTAGTCCTATGTGGAACAGGTCCATTGAAATGAAATACATTTGTTAGTCATAACCAGCTTCAGGCACATTGATTCTAACAGGTCTACTCTAAGTAGAACAAGCAGCCAGTGGACTTAGCTCAGGGCAAGTATAATGATATCCACAAGTTTCCACCTCATGTCCAGTACTCCCTAAGGATGTATTCTATATACAGGATTTGATGAAATAATCTTTTTATGAAATAATATTTTTAGGTCTACAAGAGGAGCGGAAATATACATTCTCAAGGGCTTTCACACCATTCCTATTTTTGAGTTTTGCTTCTATATATAGTAAATATACATACAGCAATCCTTTGTGTGTTGTCCAAATCCAACACTGAGAGATATGTCCCTCTGTCCCAGACAATCTGTATTTAAATTCTCATGGGTTCTGATATTTATCTCAGCAGGAGAGTCTGCAGCTGTGGCTATTTTCTGGCTCTCTGAACTAGTGACTGGTGCTTGCCTAATGTTGATGATGATTGGAAAGAACATGCTAGCATACTTAACTGATTAGTGGAATGCCAGTTTTTCCAAACTGAGCATAACAGTGGGCCCTTACAGAAAGCAGCAAAAATCCACCACCACCCCTTTGCTCCAGTTGGTTCCAGATGGTCACAATTTGCCTCAATACTGTATTTTTAAAATTCACTTTTCCTGAAAACCTATGCTATCCCAAGAAATACTTGAAATCATTTAGAAATCCTTTAAAATATGTTTTTAAACACACAAATTCCCTGTAGAAGCTTCCCTCATGGAGGTGGAGGAGCTTTTCTTTTTTTCTTTTCTTTCTTCTTCCACTCGATTTAGCTGAAACCCACCTAAAACCTAATTGAATGCTTCTGACGTGGAAGCTCTGACTTCCTAAACGAATGTCATCAGTTCTCTCTTAAACAGGCTTTAATTCTTATTTTATTTTATTTTTTAAAAAAGACCAATTCCCTGTTTGGAATCTTGCCCAAACTTTTTTTTTAATGATTAGAGATGAGCACAAACTGAACTATGGACCAGAAAAACCAATGAATCAGGCTGGTTTGTGCTTCGGTTCGTGACGCAATTCGGGGATCCTCTTTTTGCCGAAACAAAATGAAGCACCAAACTTTTTTCCCTTTGGTGCTTTGTTTTGCTTCAGAAAAATGGATGTCTGACCCCTTCCCACTGCCCCCATTGCCTCCCTTTCTGGTCCTCCCACCTCCACCACCACTGGGAGATAGTGGGCCATCTTCCCTTCCAGGAGCCAGGCCTGCTGCCTCTGCACATGTGCCTGCAGCCCAGCTGATCAAGGCAATCCTTCTTGTCACAGCTTCTCATGGGTGGTGGTGATGGTGGTGGTACAAGGGTGGTGGAGGCAGCAATGTGGCAATGTGGCAGGAGCAGGTAGGGCCCCCTACTGGGCACGAACTGAAAACTGAACCACAAACCACCATGATCCACCATTTTTCAGGTTCATGCCCGTCTATATTTATGATTCAAAACTTCTAAAGAGGAAGCTTTGACCTTGCAAATGAACTGGAAAGCTCCTTAGTGCTAAAATTGACCAACCAAATTAATTCTCTCTCTCTCTCCCCCTTCCCTTAGGAAAGGATTTTAAAAAATGTAGGAAGTCACAGATTTTTTCAGTGATTGAACTGAGATGAGCCTTTTCTCACATGGTTGATGAATGAATGGATGGATTGATTTATTAAGGTCAAAGACCAGCATCAAACAAATAGAACAGTACAAAATAAAACAGAACATGCAACATACATTACGTATGCCAAGTAAAGCATCTGAAAGTATGTGAAATTTATATCAGAATTATCTAAGACCAGGTGAAAAATCATTATGTTATCACTGTTGGTGGGGAAAATGCCAATAACATTAGCAATGAACTAGGCACAAGCAGAGAACAAGTGTTCCATCTGAATATTCCTAGTATTGCTTGCCACTATGCTAGCAAAACCAGAAAGAGCTGGTTTGGTCTGGCAGTCTGAATGTCAGGTCTACATTAGGAGTTGACAATTGTTCAACAAGGATTAAGTCCATTGGCTTTGGGCAAAATGCTGCTTTCCAGCTGCATCTACTTTATTAGACTTTTGTGAAGACAGTTTATACTGCTAGGATGATACGTACAAACAGGAAGTGAACAGCTCAGTGGTTTAGGCATCTGGCTGTGGAGCCAGAAGCTGGAAGTTCAATTCCCTGCTGTGCTTCCTTGACAGGGGCTGGACTTGATGATCCGTAGAGTCCCTTCCAGCTCTGCAGTTCTAAGATTATTGTTATTATTATTATTATCATATATTGATTTAAAATTGGGAAACACACAGTATTTTGAGACTAGATTAAATGATGGATTGAAAGTAGAGATGATAGATTGAAAGTAGAGAGGCAGTGCCCAGAACAGGTGGGGCAGGGAAACTGGGGCACTGCCTCTAAGTGGGCACCCACCAGAGAAGGCAGGACTGGGAACTGCCGAACACCTGTTTGTCCAAAGGACGAACTGGCACAAACTGATGAACCAGCAGTATGTGCCCATCTCTAATTGAAAATACAGAGATGTATAGCTTGGGTCACCATGTGTTCTTTTAAGGAGAAGGGCAGGGTAAAAGTATTTTAAGTAAATAAATAAAGCTGCTATTAGTAAAAACGTGTCACCTAGTTGAAAAAGGAACATATAGTAAAAGTAAAAATTGTAAGCGCTTACATTTCCCAAAACAGGAGAAACCTGAATGTCTGAAGACATTTTTTATCTTTATTTCATAGAAGAGTATAAATAGTTATTTATTGAAAGAAAGTATGGCACCACACCGGTGAGGAAAAAAAAATCAAATTCCCAGGTAATGTGTTTAATTATATCAGTCAAATGCCATTGAGCAGTATTTGGTGGCAGACTTTATAGGTTCCATGTTCTTGACATACGTTTAAGCAATATTAAATGGAATTTAAAGACAAGACAGATACAAATGTCTGAAACAAATACAAGCCACTCTGAGAAGCATAGTTTTCTATTTAGGCACATAAACTCCATTGCTACAGATAAGTCTAACTGTAAGCATGATATTAATTAATCCAACCCCTAGTCTTTGATTATTCTTCTCCTACCTCTCACCAATGAGGGCCAGCCAACAATACAACCCATCTGCTTGACTAATGTGTAAAACATTATTTTTTTGTAAATCCCTATTAGAATGGGACCAAGCACTTATTCATAAGAGGCATTTCACATGAACAGATACTTTATGCAGGAGTTATACAAAGACCAGGATGGATGTATGTGTCTCAACCCAAATTTTCAGGTCAGGTACCTCATTGCCCTGGTGATGAGCCACCCATGACTGTATCTTGTAGAAATCTGCTTAGCTGTCTTCATTGTGATCTAGACTGTAGATGAGTGATCTTAACCATAATCTGCTGTTGTGTGAACTAAATGTTTTCTTATATAAAGAAGGAACTGCTCAGCAAAATAACTTTTTTTTTTTTAGAAAAAAGAAATAGTAAAATATAATGAGATATTCTAACTATTGGAACAATTTTAGATCCATTAAGTAGAAGAGAGAGAAAATATTGACCAGTAATTCAGTGAATAAAGCATGAAATAGTTACATAAAGCTGTGGGGGGCGGGTAGCCACAATGAGTATAATGCTGTCTCCTCTGGTTTATAGCTTGGAGTGAAGGAAGACCTAAGGATAGTGAATTACAGCAGAACAAATTTTGGAAGTATGCAGGAAATGATGGGTGAAATTGAATGAGCTTGAGTAATGGAGAGAAATTTAAAGTGTCCAAGATAAATTTCTGTATGCCCAATGATTATGCATGCCATCTACCAATAAATAGAGGGAAAGCGAGAGAAAAAACTAGTGAAGATGAGCAGGGAAGTGAGAAAAATAACTACAGGCAAGAACAATGAGCAGCACAGTATGCAAATGAACGATCTATGGGGAAGTATAAACAGGAAGTTAAGATACCAAAGTTACCTCTAAATAAGCAAGACGTCAAAACAGCAAGCACTTTAGTTCTGATTCTTGCACCCCTGGCCATTTGATACCCACTGGGCAGAATCTCACTGAAGTTTAGAACTCTAAATTTCCATTGTTTTCAATAGTTTGCATCCAAATTTAGTCATAAAAAGGTAAACCTATTGAATTATATGGAAGTTAAGTTAGTTGTGACTCAATTAAGCCTCTTTGATTTCAGTGGGTCTACTCTGACTAACTCACTATATGTAAAAAAAAGTTTAACTTATGTTGGCTTGCAATCAATGACTTCCACATTAAGGCTACAAGAATGGAACCCTTTATATCTGTACATAATAAGCCCTAATGAACTCATATTAGACATGCATGGGTTGACACCATAAAGCAATTGTCTGTCTAACTACACAACTCGGCCTGAAGCCAACTGTTAGTCCCAAGTAGAGTAGTCCTATTGAGTCAATGGGATTTATACAACTGTTGACTTACTATTGAGAATTGATTTAGTAGATCTACTTAACCTGAGTTTAGCAATTGGATTTAGGCGTGGGAATTTAATTTGACTTTGAACCTCAAATATCAGAATGTTCTGACATTTCTCAAAATGGTTCTTAAAAGGCACACAGTAAGCCATGCTTTTCAGTTAAAACTTTCTGTTAATCTTATATGATTCAATGTCAGTATTTTATATATGTCATATAACAGGAGGTATGCCAGAACTTGGAGATTTATTTGTTTATAGACTCTCAGAACCTCCCAGACAGTAACCATGCTGGTTGGTGGATTCTGGTAGATGTAGTTCAAAACAAGCTCACTATGAATAAACCTTAGGAACCACTTTATACAGTATATTGCATATTATACAGTACAGTATAATGCTATACAATATATTTTGCTATTTCCCTCTTCTTCTTGGCAATAGATAGCAATGCATCTTTTTTTTCCTCCAAGGTTTTGTGGAAGGGAACAGAGAAGACAACCACTTAGCTGTTCCAGGAACAGGAAAATCTAAAAAATTTCACTAAACACAGATTTTACCACCTAAAAATGGTCACACAAAATTAGTTAGAAATGGCTTCAACCTGGGTACTTCTGCTTCACTGGGATGTGAAACTTCATGTACTGAGTTTTAAAAAAGGAAAAAAGCTCATTGGCTAAAGTAAAGACAGGCTTTAAAAGTCATGCAATTTAATTTTCTGAAAGCATTTAGATAATGAGTTGTGATTAAATAGTCAACATTTACCTTTCTTGGAAATGTCCTGTTATTTAGATCTCTATACCCAGTTGTAAGCTTTATTATGAATTTTCTTTGAGGCTTAGATATGTATAATGTAGATTTTATAGGGTAGTTAGCCAGAGCTATAACACACTATTTCAAGTTTTATAGAATCTCTCAGGCCTCATTTGCTGTGAGCTTTTCTTAAGTCTATGGATCTTTTATTTGTTTGTTTTATACTTTAATTTTAATTCTCAGAGAATCAAGGGATGTGGAAGGTGGGAATAATCTTTTCAGATTTGAATAAAGAGTCCAGGTTTCTCTCTAGTTAAACCTAGACAGTTGTTTCATTTAAGACTCATTTTATGTTTGCTTTGTGCCAATCTGGCTGAGATTACTTCAACTGACAAGCAGCCGGCTACACAGAATCATCTCTTCGAAGATGTGATACAATATCCTTTTTCTTATTATTCTGTCTCTGCTTATCGCAAAATTGCTTGTCTAGACATCATAACATTCTTCTTGGATCTGAAAAGAAAAAGAAAAATTGAATCTGCAGCTAGCTTGTGGCTATCTAACTTTCACATGCACACAAATCCTATTTTAATTAACAGGAATGTGTGTATATGTGACTGAACGTAGTTTGTGATGAAATCTTCTGAATACAGATGAAGACAAAGGTAATGCACTGAATCATGTTCAAGACCTGGAGTTCCGTTCATAAAGAACTAGAAGTGTCTTGGGTTAGTTATGTTTTGAGGAGGTGTCTCTGTCTCAAAAACTTACTTAGGTAGATTTATTTTATTTTGTTTTGTTTTATTTTATTTGTATGCCAGCTTTCTCATCATAGAGGACCCAAGGCAGCTCACAACAATGAAAAGTGTACAGTAATAACAAGTTAAAAATGCCATACAAAACTACATAAAACAACTATAAAACAACAATTAAACATTGTTCAGGATTAAAAACAATTTTGAAAACATTTTTAAAAAACATTTTAAAAATCTGTATTTTTCAAAATAGTGTTTCTGAGACACTTATTGCTTAAAAACCTGCCTGAAAAGGTAGGTCTTTGTCTAACGATGGAAGGGCAAGAGGGAGGGGGCCAATCTGCCTTCTCAGGGCACTGCATTCTAAAGTCTGAGAGCAGCTACTAGGAAGGCTGTCTCTTGTGCCCTCAACCAACCAGCTTTGGAAGGTGGTTGAAATAAGAGAAGAGCCTCCCCAGAATGTCATAAAAGCCAAAAAGGTTCATATGGGGTGTCAGCTCACAGGTCTCCTAAGAGATTCCTGCGGCTTGAACAGAGAGGTTCCAGGGGCAAGTGTACTCCTTAATCAGCTGAGCTGAGTCCGGTACTCAGCCAGGCAGTACCACTTACTCCTTTTCCCAAGTCCGTTCGAATTAGCAATTACCAGAGAGAAGAACAAATGGACCCAAGTAGCACATCTGTGGCCAAAAAATAATTTTGCAGGTTTGCTGTTCAAGAGACCAAACATCAGCTTTTAAGAATTATTGTTTTATTAGAAAAATAGAGTATTTAGAGATATTTAGTTTGTTGCAAAGCAAAGCATTCAAGTACATTTCCATAAATCAAAGCAGTTAGAAGTTTAGCAAATTCCAGCTACAAAAATAAAATAAAAAAACCTCTAAAAATAGCTTGAAAGGCAGGCAAGGCATAGCCCCCCTTTCCCTATCCTTACACTGAACTACATTCTAGCATAATACTAACAAAATAGCAATTGGAACTCAAAAGTCCATCCTAAAATCCAAATCAAGAATCAAAAGGTTAAAAAAAGTTTTTTCTCTATCTCAGTCTTCCATTTTTCTTCCATGCTGGGACCACCCTTCTTCTTCACTCTCCTCTGACGTAACCCAATCAGGATGAAGGGCTGTCTCTTCACACTCCACCTCCGTTTCCCATGAGATGTGCAGGTGTTGTTGACCATCTTCCTGATGTTGTGTCTTGACCCTTATCGTCTCTGGCCAAGCTTGATTCATGGAAAATTACAGTTAGCTCTAAGAGAAAAAAGATTCTCGAAGCATCTAGTTATGCTAACACAGACCAATATGGATTCCTTCTACACAGTTCCATGACTACAAATCCCATTCAGAAATTACATTTTAGCCTTAATAACCTAAACCATGACATGGGGTAATACAATCCTTCAAACAACTTGGACATTATAGTGTAGGACTTTATAATGAGCACTTTGAACTGAGCCCAGAAACAGACTGGTGAAGTTGTTGTATTAAGAGAGTTGCATGCTCCCTGAAACCAGCACCAGTTAGCAGTCTAGCTGCAGCATTCTGAACAAGTGGAAGTTTCTGAACACTCTTCAAAGGCAGCCCCACATAGAGTGCATTGCAATAATCCAGATGAGATGCAATTAGGGCATGTGTCACTGCAGCCAGATCAGACATCTCCAGGAATGGTTGCAGCTGGCACACCAGCTTTAACTTTGCAAATGCATTCCTGGCCATTGCTGAAACCTGTGCATCCAGGCTTAAGTCCAGGACCAAGCCCAAGCTGTGAAGCTCACTTTTCAGGGGAGTGTAACCCCATCCAGTACAGGCTGGACTCCTATCCCCTGATTTGCCTTATGACTGACTCAAAGATCCACCCAAAGGGGAGTTGAAGCTGAAGTGGGATGTTGAAAGCAAAAGACTGAGTTTACCTTGGAGGAGACTGTTTCGTTCTTGCTGTTGAACAAGAACTTCTCCCAAGATTCCCCCCCCCCCCGACTGCTGAAGCCTTACTCAGTATTTTTGTGACTATGGACTGTTCTGAGAGAGGGTGATAGAGAAGCTTTGATATACAGTTATTGTCTCTCTCTCAATATCTGTGGATTATGGAGAATAGATCTTTGCAACAGAGACTGAATGGTGGATTAACCCAACTTTGGGCGCTAAGGATTAATAAATAGAAAGGAATCCCTATATATTTTCGTCTTGGATCTTGGATCTTCTTTTTTCCCCCAGTACTTTCCTTCCTGCTTTTAAAAGTCCTAGAGCCCAGAGGGGTTTTTCTTTTCTCTCTCTCTCTCCCCCTGCTCTCTTTGTCCCTCCTCCTCTATTTCTTTGTGGCTCTGGAGGGGGAAGGGGGAAGCATTGAGAGGAAACTGCACCTGTTGTTTTGTCTTCTGCATTGGAAGTGAATGAATGACCCTGAAAAGCTCTTTGGTAACGTGATCTCTGAAAGACTTGCCTGGAAAGAAAACTAAAACTACGATGCCACCTTTTGGTTATTTGGTTGAACTATGAACTCTGATCAAGTGGAAAGCTGCATTGCTGCTGTTGAGACAAAGACCAGAATAAACTGTCAGAGCTGTTTGGATTACAAATTTTACTGGATTATAAATAACATTGAATGGACTGTGAAGAAGCTACAAACAAGTAGACTTTATATTAAATTAAAGAGAGATTCTACAAGATAGAATTTGTTTCAATGATGAACTATGACTTGAATGTTGCCTAGGTATTGGATGGTTGGTGTGTATATGTAGATGTATTTTGGCCGTGTCTTTCATATATGCATTTGAGTTAAATTGCTTGATGGGATATTAGTTATACCCAGCTAGGCTAGAAAAATATTATTTGTTACACTTTAAAATTATTAGCTCCCTTAAGATGACTTCTAAGGGCAGAGGAGGAAGTGGATGCTCATCACCTGCCCCAGATTCTAATTTGGCAAAATTGACATTACAAGAACCTCCAAACTGGCAAATTACAATGCAAAACACCATGCAGGAAATGATAGAAAAAATGATGACTCAGCAGAATACTTTCTTTCAGCAGCAGAATATTCAGACACAGTAAATGAATACAAGCATTGAAGCACTGACACAACAAACAAAAGAGATTTCTACACAGCTAGCTCAGATGAAAAGAGAGGTGGATGATTAAAAAAAGAGGAGGTTCACAAGGCAATTAAAACATCTCAAAGAGCGGAGCAAAAAGTAGATGAAGTCAAGCAGACCCTAGAACAAAGCGAAAGATCAAGATGAGGCAGACCTGATACAGGTACAGATGCAACAAGCTAACCATATTTTAAGACTTCAAAATGTCCCTGAGAAACAATCTGAGGATTTACTGGAAGTCACCAGCGAACTCCTGTCAACATGGTCTGGAATTGGAAGAGGAGAGTTATTACAGAATATCGATTCAGTGAAAAGAACATCTTCAGCATATATCAGAAAGAACCGTTTACCTAAAGAACTCCATATTTGTTTCATCAAAATGACTTTTAGAGATAGAATTCCGAGAGCAATACAAGATAAACAGTTAGTGAAAGATGGTAGGAATGTTAAAGCTTTGAAACATATTCCATGGAAAGTCAGAGTTAAAAGGAAACAATATCAAAAACTGACGGCCTTCCTCAGAACAAATTCAATTCCTTATAGATGGATCATACCAGAGGGACTCACATTTGAATACCAGTCTCAGAGACACTTCATCACCTCCACTATGAAAGCGGATCACTTCTTAAGAAAAATTAAAGACAAAACCAAGGAGGACGAAGAGAAGGATAACCACACGGATAAATCTGATCATTCAGATAAATCAGAAATAGGGTCAGACCTAGAAGAAAATCTGGTGGACTCACAAGATCAAGAATGTCAATCAGAAGGGATCTGATGGGAGTGGCGGCAGCACCACTGACCAGGAGGGCAGCAAGAGACAAAACCAAGAACCAGAAAGATGATAAAATTAATAAAAACAAAAACAAAACAAAAACAAAAGATGTCTAAGGGAAAATGGAAGATTTGCTCTTTGAATATCAATGGTCTGAACTCGCCTCAAAAGCATGCCAAAACATTTCAATATTTGAGAAAATTGAATATGGACATAATCTGTCTCTAAGAAACCCATATAAAAAGACAAGATGCTAAACTGATTGAAAACAAAGGTCTGGGAAAGCTATTCTTATCTTCTGACCCAGAGAAGAAAAAGAAGGGAGTGGTGGTGTATGTTAAAGAAAAATTACAAACTAAATTAATCCATGCATCTAAAGATGGAAGAATTTTAACAGTAGAAGTTCAAAAAGAAGAAAAGTGAGTACTGCTAGTCAATATTTATGCATCGAACTGCAATCAAAAGGCATTCTTTGAAAAACTATACAAAGATACAACAATTAGAGAATATGAGGAATGCTGCATAGTAGGGGACTTCAATGCGGTCTTTGACAAAGAAAGAGATTCATCTAAAACACAGAGCAAAGAAGGAGCTGAAAGTCGAACTTTGATACCCAAATTATTTCTAGATGGTGGACAAACTTTCACTGATAGATGCATGGAGAACAAGATACCCAAAGTCTAGAGACTATACTTTCTTCTCAAATAGACATCAATCCTGGTCCAGAATTGATGCTTTATGGATTCCGAAAACATGGATAAAGAATTTAGTGGTGACAGAAATAATTCCTAGAACAATATCAGACCATTGTATAATAACATTAGAGATGGAGACATCTAAGCGACCAATACTGTGGCGACTGAATACAAACTTACTTAGGGATGAAGAAATCACCAAGACAGTAAAGGAAGAAATGAAGGATTGTTTTCAAAGGAATTGCACCAAAGGAATGCCCATGCGGACAGTATGGGAAGCCGGCAAGGCGGTCCTTAGAGGCATTTTGATAAGACTGGGAGCAAAAAGAAGGAAATCAAAAGAGACAAGATATAAGAATCTGGAGGAAGAACTGACTAATTTAGAAAAACAAATGAAAAAATCCATCAGCAGCGCAAATAAAACAGAAAATTCAAATAACAAACACAATATAAATTGAATACTCTCTTGACATAAGATATTGCAACTAAATTGAAATTTGTTAAACAAAATTACTTTGAGAATGCTAACAAAACAGGAAGATGGCTTGCATACAAATTGAAGAGAGAAAGATCCAAAAATTACATTCAAAGTCTTAAGAATAAAGTGGGTGAGATCTTTATAAACTTTAAAGATTTTTTAAAAAATAGTGGAAAAATTCTATACAACACTCTACGCGGAGCAGGGACTGCCATCCCAAGAGCAAAGAAGATACTTACAGGGGAAAAAAAACCATTTGAAACTATCCAAACAACAAGAAATTTTAAATCAACCATACTCCATGAATGAAATTTCAACTGCTTTCTCTCAACAAAAACTTATGAAATCTCCAGGAAGTGATGGGATTAGTGCAGAGTATTATAGAAAGTTCGAGGAAATATTGATTTCACCCTTTAAGAAACTACTCGACAAAAATCAACAGGAGAAAATGATACCGAATACATGGAAAGAAGCTATAATCACAATAATTCATAAAGAAGACACTGATCCTGAAGAGATTCAAAATTACAGACCAATATCTCTGCTCAATGTATTCTCGAAGGCTTTCACGGCCGGGATCCAATGGTTGTCGTGGGTTTTCCGGGCTGTTTGGCCGTGTTCTTAAGGTTTTTCTTCCAAACGTTTCACTAGTCTCTGAAGATGCCGGCCACAGAGACTGGTGAAACATTAGGAAGAAAAACCTTAAGAACATGGCCAAACAGCCAGGAAAACCAACAACAACCATCTCTGCTCAATGTTGACTATAAAAATATATACATCTATTCTAGCTACAAGATTGAAGAACATATTGATCAATGTAATTCACGAAGATCAGGCAGGATTTTTGCCAAAAAGACATTTAAGACATAATGTGAGGAATCTCATAAACGTCCTGAAATATTACGAGGCACACCCAGAAAAATTAAGACCATTGTTTTTATCGATGCAGAGAAAGCCTTTGATAACATAAACTGGAACTTTATCATATTTTAATTAGAAGAAATGGAGGCGGGCCAATCCTTTATCAATAATATAAAAGTGATCTATTCCCACCAAAAAGCAAAAATAAGAATTAATGGAGAACTATCACAGGAAATTGAAATACAAAAAGGTACGAGAAAAGGTTGCCCATCATTGCCACTGTTGTTTTTGATAGTAATCGAAATTTTAATGCATCAGATAAAAATTTTGGATAAAATTAAAGGGCTCAAAATTAGAGGTGAGTTATTTAAAGTACAGGCTTTCACAGATGGCTTACTTGGAGTGGCGGAAGATCCACAAGAATCAACTAAAGCACTTATGAAAGAATTAAAAGAATTTGGAGAAATGGCGGGCCTGAAAATAAATCATATAAAAACAAAAATTTTATCCAAAAACATGCAACGTAAAGAAATAGATGATCTCTTGAATTTTACAAATTTCCAGGAGGGGAAGAAAGTAAACTATCTTGGAATAAATTGTACAAAAAAGAGAACTACCTGAAATTGATGGAAGAAATAAAGAAAGACTTGACTAGATGGGGGAATCTACATTTAACAATGATGGGCAGGATTGCAACAGTTAAAATGAATACCCTACCAAAGTTGATTTTCTTATTTCAAAATATTCCAGTGATATTGAAACAATCAATATTTAAAGAACTCAACCAGCTAATTTCTAAGTTTGTTTGGCAAAGAAAAAAAACCAAGAATAAAACTAGAGGCACTTCAGGATATGAAACAGAGAGGAGGGATGGGTTTTCCGAACTGGCTGCTCTATTACAGGGCAGCCTCATTAATGTGGATCAAAGACTGGATCTTATTGGAAAACCAAAGACTGTTAAAATTGGAAGGTCATGATTTGAAATGGGGGGGGGCACACCTTTCTTTGGTATAGTAGAGCGAACGATTTTAAACAATTTAATAATCATATCTTGAGAAAATCCTTACTATGGTTTTGGACTAAAATTCAAAGACATGTATGTTAAAATACCATGTTGAGTAACACCAGTGGAGGCATTTTCTCTTCCGAACTTGAGAGAAAACAAGAAAATCTTAAGATATAAAGAAGTACTAAAACCAGACAGGACACTGAAAAACAAAGATGAACTAGTAGCGCAGGGATTTGATATGGATTGGTGGTCACATTCTCAATTAATTTCAAGATCTGGAAAAGAAAGCAACAAGGTTTTTATGTGGATAATACTCCCTTTGACAGAATCCTCCTGGATACCAAAGATAAGCATATTAAAGCCTTACATAATTTTCTATTAGATTTTGATACCTAGGAGGAGGTGGTCAAGGAATGCATGATAAGGTCACAATATAAGCTTGGATCAGTGGGAACAAATATAGAAAAACAATATAAAACTTACCAAGTCAGTAGCATTTAAAGAAAATATATATAAAATGTTTTATAGATAGTATATAACTCCCACAAAACTAGCCAAAATGGATGTAAAAGTTTCAAATCTTTGTTGGAGATGCACACAAAAAGAAGGTTCTTTTTACCATATGTGGTGGACATGCGGGAAAGCCCAAAAATATTGGAAAAGGGTTGAAATGCTTTTGCAAGAGGTTCTAGAGATTCTGATAACTGTAACCCCTGAATTCTTTCTTCTAAGCATAATCCCGGAATCAATAGAACCAATGAAAAAATATTTAGCCATCCATATCTTGACATCTGCAAGAATTCTCTTTGCTAAACATTGAAAAGACTTGGAGAATCCATCTCAAGATGTGTTAATAGCAAAAATTCTGGATACAGCAGAAATGGATAAATTATCAGAATGGTTAGACTCGACAAGAAAGATAAACCATGAGGATTGTTGGCATAAATTTTATGACTGGCTCAGAAATAGAATGTAAATTAATATTTGATAATTGAAAACCTATGATTAATTTAGAAATAGAATGCATATCGTAACTAAGTAATACGGAGAACTTATGTATCTTTGAAATGTAACAGATAAGAATGAGTATTTTAAAATGTTCATGTTGATTTTCACCCCGTTTATCCCATGTCCCCTTGTCCCCTATCCCCACACCTAACCCATAAAATAATAATAATAAAAAAGATCCACCCAAAGAAATTATTTTATTTATACAAATTTAGTTATATATTATATTATTAAATGGCCTTGTACAGATTAAAATGCAATATGTACACATACTTACAAGCCATAACAGATTTTTTGAGGGGTGTGTGGTTTAAGATATGTGCCAACATAGTACCATAAAATAAGTCAGGACTTTGGGGGGGGGGGAGCTAAGAATTTTAGTTTACTTATATTATTTTTACTTTTAATGTTACAAAAATTACAATAACTGGCAGGGATGAAAAACAGACTTCAACAATGGACATGCAGATGTTCGAAAAGTCCAAAAGCTCTTGATTTAGCACCAAAATAAAAGTCACGTAGGCACCACATGTGCTTCCTATGATGTCCTTCCATCTCTTTTGCTATTTAATCTAATGCCTAGGTAGCCAAAATGGCACTGCAGACAATGAAAAAGAATCATACTTTTTAGATGTTCAAAAGTGTAACAAAGGAGAAGAAGGCAGCACGCACACACGCACACACAGACAAGTGGGGATCGCACCCCACAAGGTACCTGAGTGAAGACTGAATGTACAGAGGCCACAGACAATATGGCCATCAGGTACATCACAACACGCAAAGATCCAGTGTGGTTCAATGGTTAGAATGTCAGAGTAGACGACCTGAGTAGAAGACCTCAAACCAAATTCATGGGGTGACTTCAGGCCAGCTGTATTCTCTTAGCCTAACATACAGTACCTCACAGAGTTGTACAAATATTATAGGGAGAAAAAGAGATATGTACCTGGGCTCATTGGAGGAAAGACGGTTTTATATGCAGTATATGTAACAAATGCATATTCAGAATTTTTATTGCCTTAAAGATTTTATTGTTTTTGGTGCCTTCCTGGCATCTGTAATGACAGTTTTAAAATATTTTAATGAATATATTAAATAAATAAAATGATAGCATCATGCTCTGAAGGTGACAACTCCCAGTTGTCACAGAAATATAAAGTCTCAGGGAAAGTAAGTGTTATTTTGAGGAAGAGAAAATGATATTTTACAATGGACCCATTCCTTACAAATGAGCAGACATACTCTCACACCAAGACCATGCCCCTGGTGAATAGAAAGGGGCTGCAGATACTAGACGATTCTATCAGTAGATAGGTGTGTGGTGAGCATGTAGACCACACGGTGAATTTATTGCCACCGTTCCCTCCTGCCCACATCTCCCTGGGATATTACTGAATCATAACTTACCTTTCTTGCATAGAAAGTAATTATTGTCCCCACAAACAAGCTGTTGCCCTATTGTCATGATTAAGGTTATCACAGGGCCCTTCCTCAGCCTCCCCAAATTACTGACTCTCAAAGTAGCTTCTGTGGATTTCAGGATATCTTCTTTGTTAACCAACCACTTTATTTCTCTCACCACTCCTGGTTGAATACCCTGCCCCAACTATTCAACGTAAGAATTTACTGATGACAGATTGAGATTACACAGGCAGAAATGTGAAGTCCAACTGAAGTGAAAGCTGCTGTGAATATAATCCTGGCTGTTTGCGAGAGACAAAATGTGATTTTGAAGAAGGCAATGCCTTGTGCTTTTTTTTTTTTTTTTTGCTTTAGGCATAGTCTGCATCAGAAGGATAGTGTTCAAAATAGCCTTTTGCCTTTCATGACAAAATCTAATTGTTTTCATGTTACCTTCTCACTGGTTCATCAGATCAAAAGGCAAGTGTCAAGATAGTAGAAAACAAAGCTTTATTTTCAGCCTGGCACATCACTGAGGCCCTGTGCACAAAGATTCTTCAGACTTGTACAAAATGGCAGGTCTGCTTCCAAACCCCCAAACCCTGGCATCTCCTATCTCTTTTCCTTCTTCAGCTTTTTTTTTTTTTTTTTTTTGGTATTTATGCTATGTCATGATCTACAGTACTTCTGGGAGGATGCAGGGCTGGCCAGGAAAGACCCAAACCACATTATAAGGAAGTATTCCTGCAACTAACTCCCCCCCCCCCCCATTCTTGCCTTTCTCTTTTTTAGAGAAACAGACCTCATGCCTTTATTTCTAGTTAATTTTTTCAGGCCTCTATTTCTGATCAGTAGGACTAATGGTTCCCAACCTCGGGTCACCAAATGTTCTTGGACTACAACTCCCAGAAACCCTGGCCAACACAACTATTGGTGAAGTTTTCTGGGAGTTTTAGTCCAAGAACATCTGGGAACCCAAGGTTGGGAACCACTGGACCATAAGATTTGCTGACTGGAGAGCATCCCACCATGTTGATATACCATGTTGATATACCAAGGTATATCAACCTGTCTTCCTCCACTAAGTGCAGAGAAGGAAGCCCCATCATAGAAGCCTTTTCTCAATCTGAGATAATATACGGCCACAGTCATGACTGTTTAATAGTGTGGCACTGTAAACTGCATAATAATATCGGTGAAATCAATGTGCATCCTCAGTAAATTGTAGTTAAAAGTAGATGCAATCTTGTGAAGAAGACATTATGATTAACAAATGTTGTTCAAAGATTTTAAATGCATAGCATGCTGACATCTCCAAGCAGCAGGTAATTTAATCCCTACAGGTGCCATCGATCCTTTTTGGCAACTAGGAGCTCTATGCAGATCAACATTAATTTTATTAGTCTGCTGGTACTGCTGACTGAATGAAAAGCTGGGGTGTCTGAGAAAGACTTCCCTGATAGCTAAAGGAGATGCATGCTGAATATGTAGGAACAAAAGTGTCTATTTTCAGACAAGTAATAATAGTACATTTTTGACAAGGTAGATTTCTTCTTGAGGTTCAGTATAGGGCTTCCCTGATAACTGAAGTACAAACCATCTTATGGAGGGGTGTTTTGAATGGGATTCATAGAAGAGCCAAAAGAGGGTGACGTTGTAACCATTGGCTTGTTGTCGATTGCCTGAGTTGTGTGTGTTTTGGGATTTTGCTTTGACAGCAGTTATGTCCATGTTGGTGAGGGAGGGGCTACTACCAAGACACAGTGAGAAATCACTCAGTTGATGGGGCTACCAGGAGCCAAGTTGACAGTTCTCACAAGCTGTTCAGCAGGAAGAAGGGGCAGTTTGGAGGTGCAGGAGTACTATATTACCAGCTGGATTGAATGAAAACAGATGGATAGCAAGAGAGCGGCTGCAGCATCTGCCATGTTCATATTCCTGCCTGAAAATGGTGAAAGCTAAACCTGAAATGAGTGTGGATTGGTTGTTCCACTGGAGGAAAAGATGGAGTATCTTGAGACCTGCCTACCTGTGTTTCAACCCTAACATCACATTTCAAACAAATCAATTTTTTTCCTGTCAGCTTTCTTAACTGTCCAGCTTTCAGTAACATTAAAAAAATGGAGACACATACTAGGAACCCTCATGTATATGAGTGCTGTCAAGTAAAATCTGACTTATGGCGACCCTTGTCAGTGTTTTCTATTTTTATCCTTTTGACTGGGTCTCCAGCATTTGTATGGACATTAAATCAAAAGGATTAAACATACAGTAGATCAATGATTCCTAGCACATTACCAAGTGTGAGATCCTACATTGATTCCCACCACAATAGTTGGTACTTCAGAGAGGCCTGTTTCGATTCCAGCACCACTTCAGTTTCCCTCACTTTGTTTTGGATTGCTTTGGAAATGGACAAGTCATCATTATCTTAGAACTGCAGAGCTGGAAGGGACCCTACAGATCATAAAGTCCAGCCCATGTCAAGGAGGCACAGAGGTGAATCAAACTCCTCTGTCTCCACAGCCAGATACCTTAAACCATGAGCTATCCAGCAGTTCTCCCTTTGCTTTGGACTTGGAATAAATAAATTCCAAAGCCAAAGTATATGCCTATTGTTGACCTACTTTGTTGATTTCTTGCAAGCATTACTGAGACAATGAATTTGAAGGGTTTTAAAGACCAAAAAGCACTACTAGATGCTATGAAAATATTGCTCACAATGTAATGAGCTTGCTTTGCAAAATGTCCCCTATTTCTTCTAGCGGATTTCAAAACCAAACCTGCATTTTCAAACATAACATTGCCTGTTAAGGTGGGCGCTATCCTTGATTAGATGACCAAGGAGAATTCAGCTCAAAAACCAAGAGACTGCAGAAAGCATGTGATTTGATTTGATTTTCGTTTGTTTTGTTTTGTCAGTGGGTCCTCTGACTAGGAGAGATGTCCCCTAGCATTTAGAGAAGCTGCAAATATGAAGACCTATGGGAAATCTCAGGTTTTAGGAGTTATTAAACTTGCTTGCTGTATTGTGTCCATATGAAGAATAGTTTGTATTTCATTCCTTTCATGGCAGAAAAACAGCTCGAAGCTATGAACGAGTTTTCATTTGATTCAGTTATAAGAGGAGAAGGAAAGCACAAATGTATGCTGAGTTTGCACCTTCTAGGCTCATGAATGTCCCCCAGGCTTACTAATAATTTATTTGACCACTCTATAGGTAAGGTATGTGTTTCTGAGAAAGCTGGCAAATACTGTCCCTGCAGGTGATTTTCATAGGGTAAGGGGACTTTTATTCATAGTGTCAGGCTTAGTTGTTTCTTTTCCAGGGTCCTCAAACTTGGTCCCATTTCCTGGTTTATCTTTTAATTGAGTGCCATCAAGTCGATTCCAACTTATGACAAATCTTTCCAGGGTTTTCTAGGTAGAAAGTACTCAGAAGTGGTTTACTATTCCCTTCTTCTGGGATGCCCTGAGACTGTGCAGCTTGCCCAAGACCACACAGGTTGGCTCTTCTCTCAGGAGGCATAGTGGGGATTCAAACACCTAGCACCTGGATCTGCAGCCAGATACCTAAACCACTGAACTATCCAGCCAGCTTGTTATGTCCTACACCCCCATCTAAATGTATATTGAATGTCCCTGTGATTTTTACTGGGATTATTCCTTTTGTATATCTAGGGTTGCATTTTAATTGCTTTCTTTCAACTCTGATGAGCTTCACATCATTACGAAGAGCTAGAGGTTTCAGTTTGTTACAATTGTTCCCATTTTTGCTTTATTAAGTTGCAACACACACACAAGTCATGAGCTCAGTTATTCATTTGGCAAATGGATTCAGTACAATTGCTGCCTCAGGCTGTGCAACACATTTTCACATTATAACCCGCATGATTTGTATTGCTAGTGTCCTAAAGAAATAAAAATGGTGAGGGGGGCTGTTATCAAAGTACATTTCTGGTTGTTTTTATATTTGCCAGAAATCAGAAGGGAACTGCTGAAAACATAGGCTACATGTACCATCAATACGCAGGGCTTAGAAAGTCATTTTTTAAAAAGTAATTCATCCTCATTACTTTTTATACAATTGTCAATGTGGTGTAGTGGGTAGAGTGATAGACAAGGACTCTGGCAAACAGGGTTCAAATCTCCACTCAGCCATGGAAATTCACTGAGGATGTGGAAGTAATAAAACCTTAGATATCTCACTTAACCTTGTAAACTCTATTAGGGTCACTATATGTTGGTTCCAACTTGACGGCACAGAAAACACACACACACACAAAAAGAGTTTTTATACTTTTCAGAAAGTAACCAGCATCATTACCCATTCCAATTTTGAAAAAAACTAATTGTTTCTATTACTTGTTACACTTCTGGTTACCCAGCAATCTTCAAAATGAAAGCTTTTTTAAAATTATCTTAAAATGCCCTTAAAGGTATCTTCTGGGGAAAATAGGAGAAGCATCTCTGAAGAATGTGAGGACTGTGAACACATTGATGTGCCCCTGGAAAACAACTGCACCCTGTCAGCTGATCCTTCCACTCTGGAAGTACCATTGAATTGCTTCTGACATGAACAAGGAAGAAGGTAAATTCTAAAAGTAACTTCAAACAGTTTTTACACCAATAAAGGAATTTTGATTCTATTTGTTATATGCTTTTTGTAATGTAACTTTGTTACAGTCTTATTACCACAGAAGCAAATAGCTGCAGGTAACTATAGTTATTTGTGACTCATTACTTCCAAACTCTCTCACTACTAGAGGTTATAAAAACATAGCTTCCCATAAGGGGTACACTGAAGATTTTAATGTTCTCTGATCCAAAGCTGCTTTGGAAATATCAACTACTATTTCTCTTACCAGAGGTAAGCAGGAAAGGTGTGACTGGGTATATTTTTGTGTCTCTGTTGCCCTCTCCCAGTCTCCAGCAGAGTGTATGGAAGGGTTCTGAGTAGAGGTGGGCGTGAACTGAACGACGAACTGAAAAAAACATGAACTGGACTGGTTTGTGGTTTCATTTGTAGTTCAGTTCATGCAGCCCATTTTGCTGAAATAAAACAAAGTGCCAAATGTTGTTCTCCTTGATGCCTTGATGCCTCATTTTGTTCAGCAAAAGGGGATGCCCACCTGCTCCCTTCCCAGTGTCCTCATCACCCTCCCTACCTGGTTCTGCCACCTCCTCCTCTTCCTCCTCCACTGCCACCATCTTCAAAGACAGTAGGCTTGGCTCCTGGAAGGTTCCCAGAGAGCAAGCTGGGCTGCTGTCTCTGAAGGTGGCAACGGTGGATGGGGGCACCAAGAAGAGGGTGGGGTGGCAGCAGAGGAGTTGCAGGTGTTAGGTTCCCCTCCCCTGACACAAACTATAAAAACAAACCACAAACTGGTTTTGTTTTCCAGGGTTCGCAGATGGTTGGTGGTTCGTGGGTAGCAAGTCGGGTTGGGGTTGGAAGGCACATCCCCAATAAAAAGTATTGACCCTGGTGTGCAGAAGAAGATGATATATGAGTGGCAAAGAAGTAAAAAAAGCATGTACGGTGTACCATGAGGCATCTTCCTGGACAGCAAACCTCAGCGGAACTATTGTATTAATGTCTTTTTCAATAAAAATAAAAATAACTTCTCCATTGATTAAAAAGACATGACTGATGTCACAGTCTTCTAATCACAATAAAGACACCAGACATCCATTCCTTCCCCTTCTTCTTCTTCTTCTTCTTCTTCTTCTTCTTCTTCTTCTTCTTCTTCTTCATCTCTTCCTCTTCCTCCTCCTCCTCCAAGTGAACAGGCAATACAGAAAGCATTTCAATGAAAATAGTGGGCAAAATGGAGGGCATAGTGATCAGAGAAGTAGACATTTGCCTGATTCAAAGATTTAGCCTTGGCTGACTTATGCAGTACCTAACTTCCAAGCAACAGGTAGATAATTTAAGAGAACATATACACCTGCACATTTCAAAAATTGTTCAAATGCAAAATTAGTATGATATTAACTTTCTCCCGGAAGCTGTACTGGGCATAACCACATCCTATCCTTAAGAGTTGTGTCAGGTGCATATTAGTGCCAGCAATTGGCTGACTTCCTCAAACTTTTACTAACAAGGCATTATTATGTCCAATATCAAATATAATCCTGTGTTGATTAAGTAATAATTTAAGATCCCTCATCCTTATACATAGTCTGTATGGAAGTCAAAGCTCAAGTCCACTGACCAAGCACATGTCAGGTTCTCTGGTCTCCATTTTGATTGCCTTCTCCATTGGAAATTAAGCCTAAAAAACCTTCCCTGCCTCCTGTACCCTTGGAGGGAAAGGAGAAGGAGAATGATGGAAAAGACAAGGAGCAACAGCAGCAACAGAAGCAGCAGCAAGAAAAAAGACAACTCCAGAAAAGCAGTTTCTGCCAGTACTGTTTCCTGGCTAAGGGTGGTAGAATTCTTAAAATTGAAATATTCCTGACACCAAAGTAGTTCTCACCCATGAGAATCATTGATGAAATGCTTGGAAAACTCTTTGATCTATGTAGATTTGACATTTCCACTTAATCATCCACTTAGGATGCCTTCTCTTATTCACCTTCATGTCCCCTAGTAATTGGAGAAGAAAAGGGGAATAAGGTATATAGGGGTATATAAACCTGTAAGAGATACTGTAGCTAAAGACAATGTTCGAGCCGCTGGCAAGCCATGCTTCGGCAGTGCGGCTCGCCTTTGCCTCCTTCCACGGAGGTCGCGAGACCTTTTAGTCTCGCGTGAGCAACTCAGTTGGGAGAGGGGGGAATGATAGGTTATTTAAGGGCTGTTCCCCCTCTCCCCTTTCTCTTCCTTTGCTGGCACCCACCCGCCCGCTCTATATTCTAGTGCGAGTTTATCTGGTCGCCTTTGGGGCCGGGTAGGAATTTTTGACCCGTATCCTGATTGGCCTTTGGATGCGGGGATTTTTCACCTATCCCACACTGGAAAAGGTGCGTTGGCAAGTTTTGAGGTGGAATTTTCGGTCACACAGGCGGGTAGTGCAGATAAAACAAGTTTTTGGTGAGTCCTGTAGCAATCTCAGTTAATGTATAGCTCATCTGAACTCCCAGCGCTGTGGATTGTGCGATTACAGTGCTTGGGGGGGGGGGGGGAAGATGCGCTGGGGCCACACCCGGATGAACAGTCAACAAGGAGAGGGTGGCTTGAGGTCCGGGGGTGGTCAAATTTGGGCTGGCCGGGTTCTCGCTGTCTTCACGACTGCAAAAACTTGGGGCCAGGGACTCGACCATTTGTTTGTTCAGACTTCTGTGTTTAAACCTGATTCCACACTATGGCAGGACCCCCCCTTTGCCAAAGGATTGGCAACATTGATTATTCAATAAAGTGTGGGCCGTGTTTAACCCATATTTCTGGTCTCGCATCTTTATTCTGGGGTAAGGGGGCAAATGCTTATCTCAGGCTCTGCTTGAGTTCTTTGAGGATGGGGCCAGGGCATTAAAATATTCCTAACTTTAATTTGTGCTTTCACAAAGGTCAGTGTCATCGGTTGCACCACAACCAACACCACGATCATTATCTGCTGCTGTTATGGGTCTCTTCAGGCAAGTTGCCAATTACTAATTACATAAAGCTATTAGCTGGATGTTAACTCAATGGCTCAGTGAAATTTGATAAAATAGATTTATGGAACCTCTTTGGTCTAACCATACTCCTTCCACGTGGAATAGGATACATAACCCCATAAAATAGATTGTAGCAGTACACAAATACTTTTTTCTTCACCATGTGAGTTCCTTGTGTTTTGGGGAAGGTATGATTGCAACCCAGTTTGAAAAAGAAGCAGGTTACATGGCAGTATGGATTACATTTGCTCTATGTACTTATCTAGAGTGACAATCTTTTAAAACCAGACTATAGTTAAATATTGTCAATAGCAAGCCCCTTACTAGAGGAGAGAAGATGGCATTTCACACTCTTATCACCAGTAGCAAAATGTCTTGAGCAGGCCCTGACTGTAAACAGTAACTTAAATAATTAGCTGCAATTCTGTGCACATCTAATCTGACCAACTGTGTTTGGTGCAATATACAACCTAGAAAGTGTGAGTAGGAGTGAACCCTTAAAATAGCTAGGAAAAAAAGGCTCAAGGTCCAACGAAATGCAAAAGTGTTAAATTTGGACTGAAAACACAGAAAATCTATAATTAACAATTATAATTAGAGCATTCTATAGGTCCCCCCCAGCTATATTTTCTTTGTGTGTGGAGAAATGTGATGAGAAATATCAGTAAGCAGTATGCGAATTGCCCCATGCAAAGCATGTTATCAGAGAAGTATACACAAAGTAGGAATGTATTGTTGTTCACTATGTTATCATCCATCAACTATTTCTGAATGGCCATTGTTAACAAGTTTATCATTATGTGCAACTGGCAGTGATCTGACTTTCATTTTATATAGTCTAGTGAATGCAATGTGGTGGATGTAATGTCAGACTAGGACTCAGGAGTAGAGTTGGGTAGAAAATGAACCACAATGCAGGGGAAAAAACAAAAACCCACGAAAATCAGGCAATTTTGTGGTTCATATTTGGGTGTTTTAGGGAAATGTGCCTGCCCAGAATGAAATGAAATGCCAAACTATTATTGGTGTTGGCAAATTGTATGAGGGCTATAACTCAGACATCCCAAATTCAATCTTCACCAAACTTGTACTGACTCTTGGAGTGACTCTAGCCAGCTGTTAAAGAGCATTTTCCATGGGGACCTGTTTTTTGCAGGCTATAACATGGACATCCCAAATCCAGTC
The DNA here is from genome assembly GCA_037013535.1 of Intellagama lesueurii. Classification (NCBI taxonomy): domain Eukaryota; kingdom Metazoa; phylum Chordata; class Lepidosauria; order Squamata; family Agamidae; genus Intellagama; species Intellagama lesueurii. The sequence goes on from JBAJHW010000001.1 coordinate 253,967,812, forward strand.
TTCACCAAACATGAAGAGGGTGAGGAAGAGAGTGAGGTGAAGACTTGCTGCAAGTTTGGTGTCTTTGTCTCATGTGGGGGCCATTCTACTACTCCCAGAAATCCTGAATTTCATGAACCACTAGATGGTTCATTTCAGCAGAAAGTTCATGAAAGTTTGTGGTTCATAGATTGTGAATGTCAACGAACCATGAACCATCATGAACACCATTTTCCTGGTTTGTGCCCATCTCTATCAGGAGACTTGTTTTCAAATGCACACTTGGCCATGAAAACTTACTGGGGAGTATCAATGGTAACCTGCTCCTTGAATACCATATGTACCTTTAAAAGCACATTAAGATCACCACAAGTTGGGTAGACTTCCGGCTTGACACTGTGATGAGACAGCAGCAGGAGGATGGAGCTCCATCCCCTGGGCTGAATTCTGACCTGTTTGGGACCCCCAGGGGGTTAAAACCACCCCAAAGAGGTGGTGAAATGGGGGAGAAGCCTGTTGATCATGGGGGGGACGGCGGTTACCCACATTTGATTCGGGAAACTCCCCAATCAACCAGCGGGCAGAAACAAGCAGCTGAACTAGCTTTCTTGCAAGTCATCGGCAGCCGGCAATGGAGAAGCAATAAATCAGCTAATTAACATCATGTTACCACTGGGTGAGAAATATTTTTTAACTTTACTGCTTTATGACTATCCCTGGATGAGACAATCCCTACAACAGAAATAGCATCTTCTATCCCCCACCACTGATTGAGCAGCGGTGAATCTGGAGAGAGGAAAGAGACACAGAGAGACGCAAAGAAAATAAATTGGACATTAATTAGACATTTAATTGTACTTCAAGGAAGGTTTGGTATTACTTTGTCGTTAGAAACTTAAGAATCTTTCTCTTAAAACCATCATTAGTAACAACTCTGGGAAACTAAACTTGTTTTATATTAACAGCTACATAAATCACTGGCAAAAAGCCTAGAACAATGACCTTGAACACTTTATGGCTGTTTGGAATTCGCTTTCTTTTTGAGGACTGAACTGAAGTACAGATAAATTAACCCTAGAAAGCCTAATCCAGCCAAAGTAGAACTTTTAAACTGTATCCTGGATTCTGAACTTGACTGGAGCACAGGCTGAGACAGAATCAATACTGAAATGGATTGCCTCTGGGGCTGGATTACAAAAGACATCAGGCCATGAACACAAACATCGAGTGAACTGTTTGGTGAGCAAGTGTCCTTGAGCCCTTAGGTGGGGAAAACCCTCTACATCTGAGACTGGATTCAAGTTTAACCCTAAAGATGATCAGTCTATTAAAGTGGACCTATGGAAGCAAGTATTGATGGAATTGGACTGATTAAGCATCTGGACAACTTTCACTTGGAATACAATTATTTGACAGCTGGGACATAATGCCACAACAAGGAAAATTTTGGGATGAAACAAAATCTACCCTTCAAGCAATTTTAGAAATAGTGAGATCCCACAACGAAAAGGTGAAATTATTCAAGGAGCAGTTGAAGAAGAACTATAGTCAACAGGAGACAGGGAATACTGAACAAGGAAATGAGAGGGTGGTGGATGATGTATGCCAATCAAAGGAGGGGCTGGAGGAAATTAGAGGAGAAAACCTAGGAGATCTAATTCTAACCCTGGAGCCAAGGAGAGGTTTAGGTGTGCTAAGGGAAGATAAGGGGAGAGAACCAGCAGATTTAATTAAAAAGAGCCTGGAAGATCTATTGGAGAGAGATCAAGTGTATAAAACGTTCTCAGATGATACAAGGGAAGGCAGAATTTTTAGAGAGATAGAAACAAGAATTGGGAAAAGACAAATAAGAGAAGGAGTTACTTAGAAAGATGAAAAGGGAAAAAATATTAAGGTGGCCTTCAACGTTGAAAGCATGTATATACCTAACTTCTGGAATTGTAAGGGGGCATATCCTATATATTAGAAAAGGGAATTAAACTGAAATAAGGGATCACTAATCAGGGTAAAGGCATAACACGGTGGTTCTTAAGGTAAATTGAAGCTAGATATAAGGATGAGGTAAAACAAATAGTAATGAACATACATTAGATATGATATTGATATAGACATGATAGAAAATGTGGAGATAGAAATGGCTAAACAATTATATAAAGAAAATCTTTATAAAATGCTTTAGATAACATTAGGAACGTATTTAGTTATTATTGGTATAAAATACAAAGTTCGTCGGTTAAATCACCTCAAAATTATATAAATATAAACTGGAATTACTTTTATTAGGTATGTTATTAGACGATTTTGAGAACATTGTATACTATGAGAGCAATATTATGATAGTAGCCAATATTGTATACCAAAATACACACATGAATGGTTTAAATGTTTAAAAAATATATAGATTTTGAAGGGACAACTAAGAAGACACCAAGACGCAAAAAACAAATAATTATAAGCAACCCATGTAACACAATGTTTAACAAGCATGAATTGAATGTAGATAGATTGAAAAACTAATAAAATGGTTTTTTAAAAAGATCACCACAAGTTGGAAGCGAAACAAAGGCACATAAGAACATCAAAGTGAATGTTTGATCCATAAACAAACGGCCATTTGGCACCTTAAAAAGTCTCTTGCCCCAGTCCAGAAACTGAGAAGAAATCTAGATAGTTTAACTAATTTTGAACCCCTTCAGTAAGCTAAGCTGGCTGCATAGGTCAGTGAGCTAGAATACAGAGCTTGGGAATTTGATTCCCCAGTGTGCTTCTTAGGAGAACAGTCAATTTGTGCTAGCTATTTGCTTGCAGAGCGCCCTCAAGAAGAAGGGACTGGTAAACCTCTCCTGATACCCTATATCTAGGAAACCTTTGAAAGCTTTGTCAAAAGTCAGAATTCACTTGAGGGCACACTGTCAACATTGTCGCCGCCACCACCACCACCATGATAACTGATAGTGAACTGACAGTCTGCTTTGCTATCTCTGGTGATTTTGTCTAACTGGAGCATGAAACTAGATGTCTACAGATGAATGTATTTATCACATAGCTTTAAAATAGTTATAAATAAGTTTCTGGGTTTTAAATTTTTTTAAAAGGTGATATATTTTATGCATGGTATTCTGTCTGCCAAGTGGACTGTGGGGCAGAATTTCACGATTAATATTTGAAAACTTTCGAGCTATACAAAGATGATTTGACTGTACACAGTTGATCTGAAAGACATATTTCTTCCAGTCATTTAGATTCTTTAATGACTGAGCAATAGATACCTCGAGAACTTGTTGAAAAACATCCCTGACAATTGCTTTGTGTTTGGGTGAGAAGTGGTTAACTGATGAAAAAAAGGAGTCTGATGCTAGGATTTTCCCTTGCTTGGTATCGCTTTCTGAATTGCAGTGAGCACAAGAGGGGATCCTGTAGACCATCTTGACTGCTGACCTTGGTGTCATCAACATTCAGACTGGTCTTTTCTAGGTAAAGCTTGGCATCCTTTTTCCTGCTGGCAGCATAGGCCCAGTATTGTGCAGCAATGTTGGGCCATTTCCCAAGATTTTGAATTGTGGATGCAGAAGCAAAATATTCCACGTACATAAACAATTTTTTTTGAAAGATTGAATATGATAATATAGTTATACCCCCATTTTGTATGTTTTTCCCCAGCACAAATATGAGGCTTTTCCACATCTAAGATCTTCTAGAAGGTAAAAATGGGAAGAAGGCCTTCCATTCTCATTTGCTCTTGCTCGCTTGTGATCTGGGAGCTCTGAAAAAGCAGCTGTGGTTCTCTGGAAGATCCCCATCAGAACCAGTCAGGACCACTCTGCTGTTGGGCCTATGCAACTCCTAACAGAGCACAATTTGCTTTGCTCACTGAAAAATAGCACTGCCATAGTTCTGTGGTTTATAGAAATTACCACAGCAAATGCTCCTAAATATATTGCTTTAGTATTTTGTTTGTTTGCTTGCTTGCTTGTTTTTTGCATTGCCCAGTTAGAAGATAACATAAACACTACACTAAAATAAGCTCTTAAAGGTTTTCAGGGCTTTTCCCTGCTCCCAGAAATCTGAAATGGCACCAGATGTGTAATGTTTCCAATATTTTTTTTAACATTTCTCTGTTGCAATCTCTCTCTCTTTCTCTCTGTAATCTGACTGTATAAGGGAGATAAATTATTGTACCACAAAAAACTTTCCTAACGATTGTCATAGAGGCACAGCATCACTATACTGTGATGTCTCCATTTGTTCTGTGGCATCTATGAATGTCAAGCACTTCACAGATTGATGACTACAGTAAGGTTTTGCCATTTGCACAGCTTCTGTTCAGTCATATGAAATAAAATAAAATAATAACATAACATAAAATAGATCCCACATTTCTGGAGGCCACCAGATATCGGCACAAACCCTAGTCCTGAATTTGTTAAGGGACACAACGCATCCAGTTATACTACATCTTTAAGCTGTTCAAATGATTTAATGGCTATTAAGCTTCCTAAAAGAATTGCTGGGTGGCATATTTATACTACCTGAAACCAGAATCCTATAACTGCTACTTTATAACCCTCACAGCTTTAAATTATCACTGCACAAGAGTGATGTTATTGTGCTGGCAGAACAAATCAACAAAGCAATTCTAAAAATGGGAGCAGCTCAAACAAAAAATTATAACTTTTCACATGGGCCCTGGATCAACCCCATGTTTGGTACACATGTAGCAGGTAGGTGCCTCTTGCTCTGTACCAAATTTTGGGAAGTTTGACCAACGGGTTTTCGAGTTACGGTTTTTAAAATATAAAACTGTTCCACCTGTAAGAAGCAAGTGACCCTAAAATGTCCCCAGATTTAAAATAACCCATATAAATTGAAAATACCCATCTTACTTATGAAGAAAAAAAATGGTTGGTCCCCCTGCCCATGTTTTGTTTTGTTTTATTTTTTTAATTTGAACAAATCCAGGCTGCAGGAGCTGAAATATTGATCCTCAAAAAAGGCCTTCCAAAAGAGTAAAAGAGTAATTTTCTTATAAACTGAGCATGTGTGGAACAGACTTCCTAGCAATACTGTTGCATAGTAGATACATTTTTGCTGTTTCATGGCTCTGGAAGAGAGATGTTTGCAGGGTGATGAAAAGTCATAGAAACAGTCAAAAGTTAGGCTTTCTTTGAAGAGTAAAAAAACAAAACAAAAACATGCTTGCTTTAAGGAAAGTGACACACTGACAGTCCTCCAGAAAGGGACATTTTGCCAGGGAATTAGCATACAATTTTGTAAAGAATATTCAAAGTATTTCTGCATTAAAAAACCCACACAACAGTTGTGTTTGTTCACCCCTGAGTGTTTTCAACAAACATTTCTGAAAGCAGGCTTCTGACACCAGTCTTCTGAACTTTTGACCCCCACTAGTCAGGACCCAATTAGCTGACTTTCAGGAGGAAAACTTTTAAACTTTTTCCTGGCAAAACAGGAACTGGTGTTGGGAAAGGGATCCTGCATCTAGTTTTAAAAGTATTTTTAAAGATATTTAAAAAGAATAGAGAACAAATCTTCAGAAGTTCACTCATTTAAGCTGTGAAATTACTGGGTTTTTGCTTTGTGGCTGGGGATGGCCTTACTCAATGTTAGTAAAGCTTTGGTTTCTATATTCTGTCATATTTCAACCATTACACCTGTCTTGTCACTATACAATTGTCTGGTAATTAAGAAAAAAACTCTAAAGATGCCATCTGCCATCAAGTCACTTCTGATGTGTTGCTACTATATGAGTAAACGATCTCCAGAATATCCTATCATTAACAGCTTTTGGAAACCAACAGCATCTCTCTCTTCCTGCCGCCCTCACTTCCTAGCAAAGTTATCGTTTCCAGTAAGTACTGCTCAGATCTTGCAAACTAACATCTGTGACTTCCTTTATTGAGACAAGCTGCCTCATATTAGGTCTTTCTCTCTTCCTACGGCCCCTCCCTCCACTTTTCCCAGCTATCTAGTTTTTTCTGGTCAGTTCTGTATTCTCATTATATCTGCACGGTAGGATAGTCTCAGTTAACCCATTTTTGCTCTAGTATGAGTTCAAGATAGACTTGATTGAGCACATACTTTTCTGCCTTTACCTTATCTGTAAGGCTCTCCTCCAGCCTCACATTTTGAATGAGTTGATTTTTGCCCCTGTCTTTTCCCACTATCTTTCTTTCACATACAGTGGAACCTCTACTTAAGAACGTCCCTACTTAAGAACGATCCAACTTAAGAACAGCTCCATTCGCTAAATTTTGCTTCTACTTGAGAACGGAGCTCCAAGATAAGAACGGAAAAAAAAAAACTTTCCTGCCCTTTTTTTAACATTAGGTCATTTTAGGTTAAAAAAAAAATTCTCCCCCTAGTGGTAGAGTACGGATTAACCGGCTTTGCATTAGTTCCTATGGGAACTAATGCTTCAACGTACGAACGAGCCTCTACATAAGAACAAAAAACAGCCGGAACGGATTAATCGGTTTTCAGTGCATTCCTATGGGAAATTTTGCTTCAACTTAAGAACGTTTCAACTTAAGAACACCATTCCAATACGGATTAAGTTCGTAAGTAGAGGTTCCACTGTAGTATGAACGAGTTTTACCTTGCTTTCCACTGCCAATATTTGCTGACTTGCAGCTCTCCCCCACTTTTTTTTTAATTTCAAAAGGCATGGGGCCATCTTTTGGAAAACATGCATACACTGTATTCATAGAACCTTTGGTTCAATGTAGCTTTTCTTCCTCAGTTTGCTTAACATAAGGGAAAGGTTTGGAAATAGGAAGATAGCTTTCTAGTCTGCATTCTGTGGAGCAGGCATGGCAACATTAGTTTACCTGAGAAGTTAAAGGGTGTGTATGTTTCTCCATTATATGTGTTGCACTTACTCACACCTTTGCTTCACCATTTCATTAACCAAAACAGTCCTTTGGACTTAAACTAATTTCAAGCTTATCAACAGCAGCAAGATTAATGGTAGTAAGGAACTGGAAAGTTGATTTTTAATTGGAGGAATGTGGTAAAGAAGTTTGGAAAATAGCTATTAATGATACTTCAATGTGTAATATGAACATTAAGATGGGACTGTTACATAAGCATATTTTTATTGATGTATGGGGGGATTTTATAGAGTTTGTGTTAAAAAAAGAGAGAAGAGTTCTATGCCTTCAGAAAAATCAATGCTGTTTTGGAAGGGGAACAGGGATGCGTAAAAGAAGAAAAATTAGCTATATCTTCAGATGGTCCCAGTAGGGTGTGTGTGCACTTTGTATTATTGTGTTGTTTTTCTGTTTCAATGTTTTAAAGATTTTTTGAGTAGTTGTTTTGTATTAAAACACAATTAAGAAAAAATCAACAAAATTCATTAAAGAATTGGAGGTGCTGCTTTAGTTGCTTGTGTTAGACTTTGTATACACACTAACAGTAACATAAGAATAAAATACCAGCAAGTTCTTAGAAAATGCAGCTAGACAAGAATACTGAAAATCATGACCCTCTGGTGATTTCTTCTGATTCACCTAGTGAGCATTATGACTTTGCACAAGCCACTTTAGAAGACACAATTCACATCTAAAATGGGTATTTTAGAAGGAACAGACCCAAAATAAGTCTGTATTTGGCAAGAGCCAGAAACTAAGCTAGTTTCCCTTAAAACCAGATGAAATGGTGGGGTCTGGATTCCTCAAAGGTTTTACTAAAGGCCATCAGATACTGGCTCTAAGAATCCGCCAAAGAGAAGGAAGTTAATCTTCAGCATGACCTGAGCCTGGATTACCTGATGTTGCTGTGTCTTTGTGAGATGGAGACAACAGGTCTGTCTTTTTATAGCAAGGTTCAAGGCCAGGTAGCCTAACGTTTGTTTGTTTGAAAGGGAGAGAATTCCCTCTCAAATTCAGTTCAATTTTTCTCAATGGGAAGCAATGGGGATGATCTCCATAAAACTGTATTTTCAAACCATATAAACCAAGAGAGTACACTCAGTCTGACAATGCATGTCAATTCGCGTGTGTGTGTGTGTGTGTGTGTGTGTGTGTGTGTGTGTGTGTGTACATGTGTGATTGAGTGAGACAAATTGTTTCCTTGGTCTGGCTCAGATAACATTTTAGCCAGCCAAAACCCAGTTTGGTAGAACCATTTTTCATCAAAGAGATGGGGCAAATTTCTAAGGTTTTTCCCATCTCTCCCCACCCCTTCCTTTCTCTGTTGGCTTGCTTTAATTTATAGATTAAATGTGTGACTATTCTTTTAGAGGCCAGGATCCAAGTGGCCTGTGTAAGTGTATTGGTATCACTTAGCACAGTGAAAGACCGCTAATAAATAATTTTCTGACTAAATTCTTAGTAATAAGCCAGTTTGATGACTTGGTACAGGACCCTTGCTGACCACGGAAAATTGGTTGAAACTAGAAGTAAGAAAAGCTGGGTTTTATTATAGGGTAAAAAGGATGAGGTGGGGTTCCTTGGCCAAAGAGTAAGGTAAGCCACTGCCAGAAAATTATCTTCCCCCAAACTTTGAGATGCATACACACACCACAAATTGGCAATAAAAACAGGGATGAAAGCTTCAACCCAGCTCTTAAAAATAGTCTGTGTAGAAAGCAGATAAACAAACAAACAAGAAGAAGAAGAAGATGGAAATGATTTCAATACAGAGACCGTGGTTGTGGCAACTGATGATGAAGAAAAACTGCCAGATGCATCATGCGACTCCAGTCTAATGTTTTCAAATGATAGTGTTTACCTCTGCCTGGCTCTCACCAGTATTTTTCCTTTCTAGATTAGAAACACACACACCTCCCTCCCTGCACTTAGAGCAGTTTATTGGCTCTCCAGCCAAATGCCTTTTGATTCTCATCCTTTGTTTTTGCATTTTAACATTTCCTGTCAAAAGAAATGTGCTTAATAGAACAAACCATCTAGAAAATAGCTGCTAGCTTTATTTTCTTTTTTTAAAATACCAAAACCACTTTTAAAAGGTATTTCAACACTTAGCCTTAAGCAGAGATGTCGCATTTTTTTAGGGGGGCGGGGGAGGAAGCACAGCTACATGAAAGAGGTAGGCGGTACACCTTTGCACGTATCACCTCTGTCAACTTGTTTGTTTTTAGTTCAAGGAGATGAAATTAATTGCAGGATTTTGGACAAAAGGGCAATTTTTAAATTAATATACTTCCTTCCTCATTAGGGTTAAATATACAGAGGCTTCTCTGTAGGGTATTAATTGCCTCTCTTTGCCAAAGCTCATGCTAATAAAGATTCACTGGAAGGGGTAGACAGTCAGCACAGTGTGGGGAGAATTAGATATTCAGCACCTGGTCAGTACCAAAGCAGGATCCATCACGGGATACTTGGTGTGCCACTTTGAAATTTGAACACAAATAAGTCTTATAATAAACCAGTGCTGCACATTAAAGGCACCGACCACTTCATCCATCTGTTCCTACAAATTTGCATTGTTTTTCTGTACCACACGCTTTAGAATATAGTCTTGAACATTTGTTTGTTCTACTGTTCAGCTTGAACAACCTTCAGGGAGAAATGGAAGAAGTCGCCACAATTTCTATAAGATGTAATATAAATAGGAAGGTTCAAATATGCCTAGTTATAACCACAATAGAAATTAAACATCATTCAATTTACCAAATAAATAAATAAATAAAATCATTTCTACATATTGTGTTAAGGGCTTTCTATGTCTGCTCAGGCTCTAGAAACATAGAGAGCTTTAAAAGGTCATGTTCTCAATGAATAAATTATTTAGGCAATGTGGAAATGGGCTGCTGTACTTTTCTGTAGTTAAGTCCAGCTTTCCTGTCTTGGATCTGGCTGATTCTTAGTGACAGAGTGGTGAGTGCCAGGTTTCAATCTTCATAGCAATAGACAGAAAGAGTCTGTGTGACTGAAGCTGCCAGGGAACTGAAGTTACAAGTACCTGACTGGTAAGCAATGCAATCTACACTGAATAACAAAGTTGGTTGGGATCTTTAAGGAGTCTAGAGTCCCTCCATCTGGGTGAGGACTTACTGGGGAAGTCGCCCCTGCCATGTCCATGGAGCTTTACTTACGTGTTTATATATATATGGAGAAGACACACAGTCAAAACACACAGGAAGCAGTTCTAAACTCATATCAGTGTACATGTGCAGTGAGAAAATGTTGGGCATCAGCAGGTTGGGGACATGGTCATGGCACATGCCAATGGTAGGGCTTGCCCAACTCCCACTTGTGTTTCGTTAATTAGTGTTTTTTGTGCATTTTGTTAATTAGTGTTTGTGATGCATTCATGTGACTGTCTCTATGATTATATTGTAGAATGTTGCACCAGGATTAGAGATAATTTATTACATACACATGGAGGAAAAAAATTAATGTTGAATGGTTCTGGTGAGGTGATTTTGATTTTTAAAAAAGAAAACCTGTCTAGTGTCTGTCCTATAGTCAGCCCTGCAGCACTTGTTCTCTGATTGCACTTTCAAAAAGAAAAAAGACAGGAAACTGATAAAAATGTACTGCATTGCAGAGTTACAGAACAAAAGGTTTCCTGTGTCATTCACATCTTCACATCAGAAGCTCTCTTGTCAGAGAATCCATGGATGAGTATCCCCCTGGCAAAAGTGCCCAGCGCTTGCAGGGGGATTTGTGGAATGCAGAAGACAGTGCATGGCTTCTGTGGGAGGAAAGAAAGCAAAAACACTGTTGGCAACTTGGCCTACACATTGGAAAATCCACCACACTCCCAACATTGCATGGCATCCCCCCACACAAATATGCACAATCTAGAAGTATATAAGTATCTGCATGAAGCCAAGAACAACTTGGTTTGAGGCTCCACTTGTTCTGGAAAATTGGGAAATGGAAGACTATCCCAGAGAGCTATTTTTAGGAAATGTGGAAAGTCATGGAGTGAAAGAAATGGGAAGAAGGTTCCATCTTGGTGGTGGACAAACACTGGTGCAACATTGGTGGCAGGTCCTTGGTGATAGGTGTTATACTTGTAAAATTCTGGTAAAATTCTTTGTGCATATGAAAAATGTTATGACAATGTACCACTTTGAGTGCCATTTTTGACAAAAAGATAGAGGGGGGATACAACAATAATTAATCTATAAACAATAATAAAACAACAATAAATCTATGTGTGGCCTTAGGATCAATGGGGTAGCTCATTATCTTATGTCTCTATTTGACCAAATTGGATGGAGGAGAAAATATATCAGCAATAGAGATGGGGGTATTCGTATATGAATATAAATATCCCCCACAGGTGCAGATAATGAGGGTCCGGCCCCCTGGGGCCTGACCGACCACTCACGATTTCGCTGCTGCCACGAGCTCTACAGTGCCTTCCTATCGCTCCATTGCTCACGATGGATTAGCCACCGCAGAAGGCAGGATGACAAGCATCTCTGCCAGGTCACAGAGTGGCTAATCCATCATGAGCAATGGAGTGATAGGAAGGCACCACGGAGCTCATGGCAGTGGCAGAATCATGAGTGGTCGGTCTGGCCCATCCGGACCCTCGTTATCTGCACCTGTGGGGGGGGATATTCATATTTGTATACGAATACCCCCATCTCTAATCAGCAGCTGTCATACAATAGGCAGTTACTAATGTAGAAGTGACTGGGACCAATACAGGCAGTTTTAGCCTCTTGCTTTCTGTTGTTTTTTTTTGTTTGTTTCTTTTTTTAGTATGAAGTTCTTCCTTTTTAAAAGAATCACTTGATGCCAAAGTTTTGGGTACTATTGCCCTTGTAATACCCAGCAACACAGACTTTCAAAGTGCATGACTGTAACTCTTCCTGTGCCTCATCTGTCCTGTACATTTACTCTCAGGAGACACTTTCCCTGGACATTCCCAAGATGGAGTGAGATTTTCAGCATTTGAAGTAAAGTGTGCTGTTTATATAAGCATTATATACCGCCCTATAATGCTTAAAGCACTCTCTGGGCGGTTTGCAAATTAATTATACAGGCTACACATTGCCCCCTTCTCAGCAAGCTGGGTATTCATTTTACTGACCTCAAAAGGATGAAAGGCTGAGTGAACCTCGATCCTACTACCAGAATCTGCTGCGATCGAACACTGACTGTGAGCAGAGTTTTGACTGTAATACTACAGCTTAACCATTGTGCCACGAGCCAGTACCTGAGACCTGGCAACTGTAACTGCAGCTCACGAAATGTTGTGCTAAAATAAGGTTGTTAGTCTTAATGGTGTCCGAAGCCCTTGCTGTTTTTCTCCAATGACTACTGGGGGAAATGCTATCCTGTAGCACTATGGTCAGCAACAGGAACATTTCCTGCAGTAGTAACCATTAAAAAGCCAACATGTTGTTTTTTTTATGACTGTGCCCTAGATCTGGCCAAGTTGTATCAGCCAAGGGTCACATTAACACTTATTTCCTTCTACTATGAACACAAAGTTTCCAATGCCTATGTAAGAAAGTCTACTTGGGTTAATTGAGGGGCATATTCTTGGGTAAGTGAACAGGATTCCAGCCTTTGAAGTAACTACAGAATGGCAAAGGCACCGAGGGTGGGTGGGGGAGGTGGTGGTACAAATTGTCCATGTGGAACTTAGTTCTTCATATAGAGTGGAACAATAGAGACATAAAGAGCAATCCTACCTAGGATGTAACCTTTAATTCCTCAACTGCTATCCATTTATAAATATACCCAGGGAGCCCATTCGTTATATCAGCCACAGCTGACCATTTGGCAGTCACCTTTATTGCAGTGCCCTTCGTGACTCCCATGACCTCCTCTGTCTCACTTAAGCAATTCAAGATAAAACAGTCGTGAAGTTGGAAATCTGTCTGTAATTGTGGCCTGCCAGCTGGCCTTCCACGAATTATTGGGCTTGAGTGTAAAGGTGCCCTTTTTACTTGCAGAGTTTTCCAAGACTAGTAATGGCAGCTATACAATTTGTAGAATATAACATATGGATTTAAATCCAGAGCTGCCAATAATTAAAGGCCTTGTGTGTAATTTCGTATCTTATTTCCCTTAGTGTCAGAATAGTAAAATGTTATTTCTTTCAAGGGTCCATTGTTCCTTACTTTAGATTTCTACTTCTACTTAGCTACCCATTAAATCACTTAATAGCACAGAGGAAGTACAACAGCCTTTTAAGTCAATGCTATTTATTACTGTTTAGCGAGCCCCATTCTAATACAATGGAATCATGACAATGTAAGAGATTTCATGGCATTATCAACACAGGGTATCTTTCATGAAGGCAGGGGGTGGAGGAAGCCAGGACCTGGAGTACAATTTGGCAATATCCTGGCAAACTCCCCACTGCCCTGTATAAATAGTTTGTTTACATGTCTTGTGGGACATAAGGTTGAAAAAGGAAACTGCAGAAAGAAGAGTTCAGCATCCTGCTGTCTTAACATGATGAACACATGTGTGCTATCAGAGACTGCGGTATATTAAGTTACTTCCACTTTCTCCCAGAACTGAATTTTGCATATTTTGATTTTTAAAGTGAATAAACGTTTTAAAAAATGAACTGAAATTCATTAAGCAATTTTCAAATGCACAGATAAAAACAGACACTTTAAAACAAGCTAAATAAAACAAAGCAGGTCCATATGATGATCATATAACATCATGTGAAAAAAATCCCTATTGTTTTTCTTTTGAAAATTTATCCAAATAAAGTTTTTGGCAAGACGTTAAAATATCTTCACAGTGATGTGAGAAGAGTGTTTACTCTTTGGGCATTTTTCAAAGAGGGATTTGTGAAGCATTTTGGATTTTGAGAGGAGGGGGAATAATCTATGAACATGGGACAACTATCAACAGACACACTAACAGACAAGATATCAGATGGTCACTTTTTCTTATATCTGACAGTAAACTCTCTAAGCATCTATTAGCTGACACTGGACAGAATCTGATTGGTTAAACATATTGTTTTATGCAAATATAACTCATTCATTCTAATATGTACATACATGCTGGGTTACATAATTACATATGTTCTAACACAATCTGATCCAAGCTTTGATTGTGGACTGACTGGGCATGTGAGAGCTGTGTGTCCATCCAACCTGGCCACTTGGATGGTGCAAAAGACTATACTGAACAGTCTGTCCCTCAAATTCAGTGCAGTTAGAAATCCAATCTGAAGGAGAACAACTTGAAGGGAAAGATGAAGATAACCTAGCAATCAACAGAATCAATGGAAATGAAAAATCCTCTATAGAGAGTTGCGCTATTGAGAGTGAATTTTCTCAATATCTCAATTTTTTTAACTTAATTTTGAAACATCTGTTGGATGGCTTGGAGGCCTAGGAGTCAAAGCAACAGCAGAAAGATTGAGATTAGATTGAAAAAATATTATTGTTTTTGTCAGATTAACTACATTAATGTTATTCGATTGGATTAATTAATTAATTTCAAGATTAACAAAGAGTGAGTTTTATTGTTTTGATTCTAGAGTTATTGGGTATAATTACCCTGTTTCCCCAAAAATAAGACCTAACCTGAAAATAAGCCCTAGTATGATTTTTCAGGATGCTTGTAATATAAGCCCTACCCCCAAAATAAGCCCCAGTTAAGTGAAACCCCGCCCTCCACCATTGTGCAGCATTGTGCAGCAACCAGAAGAAGATGACATGACCGTATTTGAATAAATGTAGATTGTTGTACATGAAAAAAATAAAACATCCCCTGAAAATAAGCTCTAATGCGTTTTTGGAGCAAAAATTAATATAAGACCCTGTCATATTTTCGGGGAAACACGGTAATTGCATGGGCTTTTGCATGGACTAGTATTTTCTGTTACAAGAGGAAGGTGTTGGTTCATGTGATGGATTCATGTAATATCTGATTCCTAAGAAGTATTCTGATCTTTATCACTTTTTAGATATTGTCCATAATTTGGTTACAGTTTGTTAAAATTTATGAAATATGGTAAACAATACAGAGAAATGATGAGAAATTATTGAGAAATAAGTTATAGTAGATAGAGAGGGCTAAGGGGAAGTCACAAAAGGATTAGGTGAGGGAGGAAATCAGGACACCATAATCATGAAGGGTAAGGTTGAATTCTGAAGGTTGTTTACGTTGCTAAGTGATTGCTCATGTATGTTGAAAGATGTTACGTGTACATTGTAAGAAGGTTTGAGGAGGTGATGATGGTAGAATAGTTAGTGGGTTTTTTCCTTGTTCTATTCTTCAGGATAATTTAGCTAAATTCCAGGATGGGTTTTCCTAATGTTGAAGAAGAGGGGAAAATGTTTTAGTTGCTGCACTATTAGGCATCAATTCTAATCAAAGTGTTTTTCTATAATTGACATCCATTCAATTTTTATTTCAATTAGAAAAAATATAGTTAATCTTGTTATAGTTACTGGTATAGATATAGGTATTTGGATATCTGTTCAGATATGCTTTTGTTATGGCTAGTTATAAAGCTTATGTTGCTGCAGAGGCAGATGTTGCAACAATAAGAAATACATTTTTAAAGGACTTAGAAATAAGCACCTATCTATAGTAATTTAATTAGCATATACTGGGAATAAAACTCAATTGCAATGAATTGTAACATAAGATTGGACTATTTCCTTATGAAATTCTTATAAGAAGACCTATATAAACTCTTGATTTTTTTTTTGCTGCATCAAGGACTTATATTTGCCAACATGCTGAATAAATAGTAACTTGTGTGAGAGCTTCCCATCCTAGATTCATGAAGGCTGTAACAACAACATGAAAGACAGAATTATTCCTGACTGAACATTATGGACTTTCAATTAAAGTTATTTTTGCCACTGTATTGAAGAGAACTAGGACAAGAATGACTGGAAGTGTACTCCTAGAGGAACTTCTGTCTGCTACACTGCCATGGTGAGGAAGTCTGATAGGTTCTGTGGCTGTTGAAGGAAAACATCTGAATGTCTGCTGATTTAGCTGAAACATCTGAATGTCTTAAGGAAAACAATTGTAAATAAGCTGGGGAAAAATAAATTATTCAACAATTGTGACTGTGCCAGATGGACTTTTGTCTGCCCTGTTGATCACCTATTGATGAGGATGACAGAAGACCTGGGCTAAGATGGAAACAGCTGAATTTTATTTGATTTACATTCACACAATAACTGTTGCTTTTTATTCCATTGCAATATTACGGAAGATGATTTATTTGCTGGAATTCAACATAGTAACAGAGTTAATTGGACACTGCAAGAGTTGAAGAACCAAATTGACACAAGCATTCATATGAATGATGGCTACAACTACTCACTTAAGGAAGTGTTTATTCCATGGTTGTTTGAAGAAAAAGACACAGGTGAAGAGAATTTGATTAGTTTTAAAATATAGGATTTAAACTGACGTTTTATTTTATTTTATTTATTCAATTTGTATACCACCCATCTGACCCATGGGTGGTATACAGTTCACAACAATTAGTTAGTTTTGAAGTTTTCCCTTTGTAGAAATGACACAATGCACCCTGCCTGTATGTGAATATATGTATACATATGTAAACTATCTACTATACAAACTATAGATTTTAAATTTGAATTTCTAAGTAGATGCATCTTTTCTAGCCTTATATTGGGAAATACATTTTGAAATTAAGCATTGTGTGTTTCTTAATGGTAAATTGAGGAATGTTTTATCCTTTATGCTTTAGGAATAATAGGATAGATTAGGATAGGACTTAAATTGTGAGATGGAAGCCTACCAGTTCAATAAAAGCTTAACATTAATATTTGTGCTGGTTTTCCAGACAGAATAAAATGGCTGACTATAAATAGTGAAGAGGAGGGATTGTTGGAAAATATTTTCTTTTATTAATCATGTTGATTGAAAATGTATCAATAACAGGCACATGGAACATAAAGTGACTTAGCTTGCAAAGTATAAGCTTCTGAGTAAGAAGCTATTGAGAAACTGTTGCAGAAGTCTGGAATTAAACCACAGAAATTAATCACTACAACAGGTATTTAAAAAGAGGAACTTAACCAGAAGTCAACCTCAAATCATAAAGTATACTGTCTGAAATATAGTGCAACTTAAATCTTGTAACCTTGTTGGAGATATCCAGATGTCCTCATGAAAAATGTAAATTAGAGATGGGCACGAATTTAAAAAAATGAATTGCAAAATTCATCAAAAATCACTAATTTGTTGATTTGTATTTGTCAAAAGCGGCACCCCAATTAATACAAATCAATGAATTTCTAGCAATTTTTGATTTGTTGATTAATAGGGCTACAAAATGCCCCCCAGGAACCCAGAGACAACAAAATTGCAGAGAAACGTCACCTGACTCTTCTCTACAAGTCCTGCAAATGTGGTGAAGTTCGGGTTTTGAACGTATGAGTTATACATCCAGAAAAAGCCCCCACCAGGAAAATCCCCCCCCGGCACCTAGAGACACCTAAATCACAGAAAAGCTTCCCTGGACTCTCCTCTACAATCTCTCCATGTTTGGTGGAGATTGGGTTTTGGACATCCAAGTTATACACCTGCAAAGTAGGTCCCCCCAGGAAAGTACCCTTTACCAGCTGATTTGGGGGAAAATTCCAGGACTGCCGCACGCCAGCAGCTAAAGGGCACTTTCCTGGGGGGACCCACTTTGTGGGTGTATACCTCAAATTTCCAAAACCCAATTTTCACCAAACTTGAAGGGATTGTAGAAGAGGGCCTGGAGAAGCTTCTCTATAATTTTAGTATCTCTAGGTGCCTGGGGGAAACTTTTCTGGGAGTCCTTCTTTGTGGGTGTATAAGTCAGACCTCCAAAACCCAAACTTCACCAAACGTGAAGGGCTTGTAGAGGAAAGTCAGGGGAACCTTCTCTTTGGTGTCTCTAGGTGCCTGGGGGGCTGTTTTATAGGGTTTTAAAGTCAAGATGAATTAACAAATCGATTCATGGGAAAAATTGTAAATTCATCGACTTTGACAAATTACAAGTCATGACGAATTGCCATTTTTTGGTTTCGTGCCCATCTCTAATGTAAATAACTCAACTATTAACAGATGTAAGATGTAAAATTTAAGGGAAGTGTGCCTTTGTCCCAATTGTACTTGAAGACACTGTGCCATTCCATGATCATGGTCTTATATAAATTTCTGTTGTTTTGAAAAACAGCTTTGAGGTTGATTTATTAATTATTATTTGAAATTATTATTTTTTACTGATACTGTTGAAATCAGCTTGGTTTGGTTTTCCAATTTAAGATTCACCCACATCTAGTACTCTCTTTCTCTCTCCCCCCCCCCTCTATATAAAAAAAATCAGAATTCATCTTCAAACCATGCATAATTTTATTAACTTCGGTCACATTTTCCTTTCTCCCTCTCCAGACTAAAAAATCCCACCTGTTCTACCCATTTTGTCTTTGAAGGAAAGATGTTACAGCAATGCATGATCAGCTTAGTTTCCCAAGCATGGTATTTCTGTGGGCAACCTTCCATTTGGTGTTTAGACAATGTTTTTTGTAGGTCAGTCTTCAATCCAAAGTAATGTCCAAATACTTTGGGGTAGGACAATGTTCCAAAATCTTGCCTTTCCAGCTAACTCAGAGCTTCCTCTCTGCTTCTCTGTTACTTAAGTGGAAAACACAAACCTGTGTTTTTAAATGGTTTGGTTTCAGCTGGTGGTTTTTATAACATAAGGAAAGATCTTCAAAAGCAGATGTTAGCTGGTGCTTGGTGCCCTCAGAGGTTTCCCACCTGGACTGACAAGGCAAGATAATCAGCATAGATCAAATTCCTGGAGTATGGAAATGTTGGTGGGTCATTTGTGTAAATGTTAAGAAGTAGTCATGATGCTACTCTGTGGGACACTGTTCCTTTGACTTCTTCAGCAATTGTGCCTCCCTTTAAATTCAACAAAGAATATTCAGTTTTGAAGTATAACAATGACCATTTTTGTTAGTCCATAATCTTTAGAAAAAGGTGGAGCTTTTTGAGCAGCAATTAGTGGTGGACTGTATCATATGCCACTGTAAGATCAACAAATGCTGCTCTGGTTATTTTATGTGTTTCCAAACGATCTTCTATTTGCTGGGTCAAATCTTAAATCTAACTAAGCATATTTTAAAAACCTCTAATAGGTATTTTCTGTCAATCACTTCCCTTAATATTGCACATTTCGATTATGTTTAATTTTTTTATGTTGCAAAGATCCTTGAGAGACATTTTTTCCCTTGCTAGTAAACATCTTTTAAGAATCAATATCAATTGATAATTAATATCCTTAATGTAACTCCCCCATCAAGCCTGGCTGTCAGGTAGCACTATAACAAGCAATGCTGGGTTATTAATACAGTGCCAAAGAATGACAACTGAATTCTCTGTCTGACGGCAACTGTGTCCCAGTTTTCAATGGCCTCTTGAGCAAAGAATGTTAAATAAATTGACATGTGCCAAAATAGGTATGGAAAACAATCACTAATTATGCCTTTGTTCCACCAATTATTTACTCATGTGGTTACTTTAGTTAGCATATTATATTGATTTGATTGCAGGAGAAAAGTCTGTTAATTGTTTGTGATGGTGAAAAACGATTAATCAAATACTCACAGTGACCCTTCTTCCTATATTTACAATGGCTTAAGTAAGTAACAACTAGAGTAGACTCATTTGAATCAATGGAATTTGCAGAGAATTTGACTCACCAAATCCCCACTGATTCAGTGGGCCTTCACTAGGACAACTTACTCTGCTAAGCATCAGGATGACAGCCATTGAAACAACAGATGTCTCATTCTGGGTTTGTGTAACGGTCTTAAAGCTGGTTGCTGGTGGCAAGCATCAAGAAAGGCTGCAGTGCATAGTCCCAGGTTGTAAGTAGGAGCTAGTGCTTGGATATCCCTTGACTCTCTTATTCTCTCTCTCTCTCTCTCTCTCTCACACACACACACACACATATGCACATGCACACACACACACACACCCCTTTCTCCCACACCTACATGCACATATACTTCCCCAGGCATCTCAGCATAAGGAGAAAGGGAGGTTTATATCTGTCTTACTCCTCTCCCCTCAGAACCATGCAACACACTTTTGTTTGCCCAGTATCATTCAAGTGCTCAGTGGATGAGATGTGCAATTTAAATGGGGAGGATGGTGTATGGGGATTACCATCCCTAAGCACCACCCTCATCATATTTATGTCCCCTTAATCTGAAAAATAGCTATTTTGTGGGATGGGTCAAACCCAACTTTCCTGGGGAGGAAGATATTCAGGAATGATCACTCTTGTGCACTTCCTTCTCATTACAAGCATGCTCTGTGGTGCCTAATAAAGAGTTGTATGGCAGGCTTGAGGTGAAACTGTAGGCTTGAGCAGTTGTAGGCTGAGAAGCTGTACTGAAAGCCCTTGCAGGCTACATGTGGGCTTTTGGTCTGCCCACATCGGCTTTACAGAGTATGAGCATTCCAGTTCCCACAATACCTTTTCCGTAGTTTTCTATGTATGCAGTACAAACTCAGTAACACTGTAACTGTGGCATCCTTTAAATTATTTATTTAAAATTATTTCTGACCACCTGTAAGGGTGAAACCACTGAAAGGTGCATCCAAGACTAAACAAAACAATGAATGCAAGAAAATAAAAAAAAACACAATAGGATAAAAAATAACATACAAAAAGTAGCCTCAGATCAATCGGTTGTCCTAACTAAAAAGATCTATTGACTCTATGGGATTTACATAAATATGGACTGACCATTCAACAACTGAGTCAATGGCTCTGTTCTCATTGAGTTCACCAGCTGGATTTAGGCCAGAAAATGTAGAATAGATGATAGACATTTTTCTTGGATATGTTTTCCCCATCCCCATATAGTTCTAATAATTAAGCAGTTGCATAGGCAGACTGCCTAGCGACTCTCACTGTAGTTTTTAATAATGGTGCCTGAGATTCTGAGGAGGGGCAAATGTCATAGCAGAAGAATAAGCGGTGAAAGGATTTCTTGGTATGCTGGGACATGTGCAGCTTTCACATATAATTTATTATAGCCATTGCAATGAATCATCAGCAGACTAATGTTCAAGGCTGGCGTCCAACAGACCATTTTCTGTAGAACAATACTTCAGCAAGAATAGGACAGGAAATTTAGTTAGCACACAGCAGCAAGGAGCATTGACAATCCATGAGTGATTTACAAAGAACCCAAATTAAGGCCAAACTAGACACAAGAGTGGTAGAATAATCTATATCGACATGTAACTCCCCTGATTATGTATATTGACTTTTTTTTCATTTTAAAAAGTCCACCCTGTAATAAAAACCTATGAGCAGATTATGCATGATTATTTACAAAAAGAGGAAAACCCACAGCACACAGTACATACACTCAGCACAGGAAATGCAATTACAGATCAAATGCAGACAAAACAACTAAAATGCCTTGGAGAAGGGAAATGTCTCTGCCACCCATTCACACCAGGCAGGTCTCCTCTATCAGAACATTAAGTAAGTGGGCCTCCACAATAGTGAAAGCCACCTGCCTGCAGATTTTATTTCTAGCAAGGTGGTGGTGTGGGGAGGAGACTGAACTTACCCCTTCCAAATTGGGTCTGGGCTTGTTTTCCTCTTGCTAGGCTTGCCCTTTTTTATGGACCACTACATTTTCATCCTGTTCTCTCTTTTCTCCTGCTTAATTATCATCATCATCATCTTAGAATTGCAGAGCTGGAAGGGACCCTATGGATCATCAAGTCCAGCCACTGTCAAGGAATTACAACGGGCAATAGACTCCCAGCCTCTGGCTCCGCAGCCAGAGACCTAAGGCAGGGGCAGTCCGGGGGTGGCGGTAGTAAGAATGTTTGAAACAGCTAAATATGTCCTCTACACTCTTCTATCTCTCCTTTCTCCCACATCAAAAACTCTCTGTCTCCTTCCTCTTCTCCTTGTCTCCTTCCTGTGAGCAATACTCAGTGGACTTTCACAGAACGTTTAATCAGGCGTCACATCTTCCACTCTTCTTCCAGGATTGTAGAGGCTGGAAAGAGAAGGCATGAAGCAAGAGAGAAGGAATCTAGTTATGCTTTGGGAGGTTGACCCAAATCCTTGTGGCCTGGATAGTTGTAATCTATATGAACCAGGGATCCCAGATTTGTCAATACATGTGGATTACACCCATATTTTTTTTTATGATACATGACATTCAGGAAACTATTATAAATGTGCAGAGTTGGCCTACCTTTTACAATGTGAGAATAGTAGGAAAGAAAAAGCAGGCTAGGAGGCTGTGGTACTGGTTTCAAAGCTCCTTAGAGCTAGCTGAAGACTGAAGAAATAAAACAAATGTGAAAAGCGAATTACAGCGTCAAACAGAGATTTGCATAGCATTACCGAAGAGATCAACATGAACAAACCAAAAAACAAACACCCAAGTTCTACTGCATTTACTCATTAGACAAAATTAGACTGCCGCCGTGTCCTCGGGCAATCTGAAATTTCTGTGCAAGGAGCCTGCCAATATCCAGTTGAATCTTCAGTCTACAGCTGTCCATGATGCCCTACAGTGATAAATGAATAGTGGGGTGTTAAATTAGAAGTGCAGAAAACTGCATACTTCAAAAACACTAGAAAGCCTGGAGGGGAAAAAAATCCCTTTTGTAATAAAGATAACTTGGAGCAATAGTGAGAAAGCTCTAGCTTTCCACCCCTGTCACATGTGCAGAAAGCTGAAAAATATGACAGCTGAACATAATCACTGTTATATTTTTAATCTATAAATATTCTTGAGTTTGGCAGCTTAATTTTGATTCCTAAGGCAGCGGTAGCAACTTCATTGCTCCTTTTTCCTCCCAACAATGAAATACAGAGTACTGTTTGTGTGTGTGTGTGTACACATTAGCTGAGTGCAATATGTCTATAAAGAGGCTCACCTCTTCCTACACTAGCCACTCTATCAAGTGCTTCTTCCTCAAGGTAACATGGGATCACTGTAAGCAATATTTTGCTTTTTTAAAAAATTATTTATTTTGCACCCATCTCATAACAATGCTCTATACAGCTCTCAGTGAGAATCAACCAACGTAACACTCACATAAACAGTTTCAGCAGTGCTAATCACTTTGGGACCAAGTAGGAATTTTTAGTGTGATATCAAATTTGCTAAGTCAGGCTTTTTAGACCACTTTGTATTGAATAAGTGGGTGATTTAGAGACTAGGGGTTGTTTGTTGAATCTGTCTAGTTGATTTGATTACATTTGATTGGCAGTACTGGTGCACTTTTTTTGTGTGGGATTTGCAAATCCAGGCAAAATTCTAGGAGTCCCAGTCCACAAATGCATACCAGCAGACACTTCATTTCACTCACCTGGAAAAGGCTGAGGCCTCCTTCAAGGTCTTCTTCTAAGCTTTCATTTCCTGCTACAGGAAGCTACCCTAATGCTTCCTGGGGGTAGCAGTTCTTCAGGTGATGTCCTTGACACAGCAATAAGGCTACCACTCCCAGGAAGCATTGCAGCAGGAAATGAAGGCTTTAAAAAATAATTGAAGGAGGCCACAGTTGAATGAAATGGTAATATCTTCAGGTATGGGTTTGTGGGCTGGAATTCCCAGAATTCTTCCTGGGAAATTTTTGGAGACTTATATTTGGAGTCCAAAAACCCAAATGGTACACCTCTAAGCAGGCATGTGGGAGTAAGTCAGAGGGTTATGGGACTGGCAGATATCCTAGGTGACCATTGAAGTTGGCTGCTTAGGGCTATAAGAGCTGTGGGTATTATAGAGGCCCTTAAGACCAACTCAGCTAGTCTGCTCAGAGATCCAGGGCCCCAGGGGGTTATGACACATCAAAGACTTCCTATACCTAAACTGGTGGAGTCCAGAAGAGTGTGATTGCCTGAGCACCGTTCTTCCTAGCCCTGGATCAAATTGACCATTGCTTATTGCAGGCTAGTTTTCTGCTTTCTGTTAAGGATATTTGCACTTGCATTCACTTATAATTCCAAATCAATATCAATAAATGTGGCCCTCATTTAATCCAACTGCTGAGGTCTCGTCTTTTTATCTTCTCTTTATAATTTATTCCAAGGACACTATTATGTAGGTTTGGCTGTCTGTCAAGAAGACAACTCTGGAGGAATACCATGTATTTCCAATTAGGATTGTGCAACGTTTTGTAAAATGCTAAAAAAATAAATTCAGATGTTCTCAGCCATCCTAAGTAAAGTTTCACTGTGTCTCCACTTCTCTCCAAAACAGTGTTAAATTCTGGTTTTAAAAATGAAAAGATATGAAACTGCTATAACTTTTGTTCAAAATAGGAAAAATGTCTGTTTTTAAAGAACCCTTTCTTGCTTCTAATAGATTCATAGTCTCATCTCATTAAACATTCATGTGTCCTTTTGGCACATTAGCATCTTTCCCAATTTGTGGTGCCCTCAAGTGTTCCAAAAACATTTGGCCCTCCTTTTTTTTCAACTTCCATTTTGCAAGCCCATATTTGAGGAATTTCCTCTTTTGGAGTTGAATTGGAGCTCATTAGCTTCCTTTGTAATTGTCCACTTTCCTATACATTTAAAAATGGTAGGGTCTGATGAAACCATTCTACTGCTTGTATTAAAAGCTGTGTTACCGTAGTCCAGCATAGTGAAGTATGAAGATGTTGAGGACTTTTGCATCCTCATTTATTTTCACATTTCACTGGTATATTTAGGGGACCATTCAGCATTTCTTGATTAAGATAAGCCAGGGAAGATGTCCAAAGATAGTCTTACATACCTGGGTATAATGCATGATTCCACAGATACTTGTGTTTGAGTCTACATTTACCACAAGGAGATGATATTTGAGATTGGCTTCTTCTGCTTGTCTGAATTTAATAAGATCCACTTCATCTTGAAAGCTTTACTAACCATCGGAGAAAAAAGAAGCTGTCATGAGGGCTATGAAGAATGGGAACACATCAAGGCCAGATGGCAATCCTGTAGAGATTTACATAAAATGGGTTGCAAAGTTCTTATTGAGTGTCTGTGCAAGCTGTTAGTGCTAATCTGGAGAGAAAAGCAATGGTCTCGCAGGACATGAAAGATGCAAGATTATTAAGATATATAAGTCCAAAGGAGGGAAGTTTGACAGAAGCAATTAACAGGGCATCTCTGTTCTATCTACAGCTGGCAAGATCTTGATGGATTCTTCTCATCTGCTCTTGTTTGCGATGGTTAGGCAATGACAACTAACTCTATCACTTCCACTTTAGTGCTAGCTTGAAATGTTGTTGTTACGTGCCATCGAGTCGCCTCCGGCTTATGGTGGGCCAATGAATGAGTGGCTTCCAAAATATCCTGTCCCCAACAGCCTAGGCTCAGTGTATTACTTATTGCACTACAACAGATTTTTAAAGAAATACAAAGATCAGCATAAGGTTAAGAGCTTGGGCTGGCAGTTAAGTGGGGGAAAGGCATGCAATTGGATCTCGAAGAGTGAATTAGGAATGTGGACCGGTGTGATTGCCTAATGACCGTGGAGGCTCCCTTGCAAAACTGGGGGGAAATGGATTGGGCTGTTATTTATTTGACTTGACCTAAAGATAACCAAAGCAAACCCACAGTGTTGAAATGAGTTTTCATTGTTTCCACTCTATTTTATGCTCATGGGTATAACAACAACCCTGGGGCTTTAAATTCTTCCACATACCAAGTGAGAAACAAAAATTGAAGGGCTTTTTAAAGTGTGATCTTCCCAAAAGATGCCTCAAATTGTCACCCATAATTATCTGATTTGTGACTCACACACTTTTCCCAGGAAAGAGTAACTCTGAAAGCAGACAGCATAGATTTAAGGACAAGCCACACAAGACAACAGAGGGGACATAGGCCTGGAAAACAAATTAACCTGGATTATTGTTGTGATAAGGGGGAGATGGTTTGTTACTGTGATTGATGGGTGTCGTTAGCTAGTCTTTTGTGTCGTTAGCTAGTCTTTTGTGACAGTGATCACCTGTCCTTGTGACTGGGTAGAGTTCTTTGACCTTTTTGCAGGCTGTATTTTTCAGTACTGGGAGCCAGGCTTTGTTGAGTTGCTGGGTTGAAAAATACAGCCCTGATCACCATAATCACCCAATCTCCTGAAAAGGACAACAAGCTGATCCCACAGCTACAAATACTCAACTATCCCACACACTAAACCAGAACACAGACACAGTTCTAACTCCTATCCTCTGAAGATGCCAGCCACAGAGACTGGTGAAACGTTAGGAAGAAAAACCTCCAGAACACAGCCAAACAGCCCGAAAAACCCACAACAACCATGTTTAAAATGTATTTAACCCATCTTTCTCCTTAAAAAGTACCCAAGGTAGTTATTTAATTAGTAATAATGAGTAAACAATACTAAAAGGATCAATAAATACAATATATATATAAAGCAACACCAAAATATATTCAATGCAGTAAAGTACAATAATCCATTAAAAAAAACACCACTTAGCAGCCTAAGGGAAAGCCTGCCAGAAGAGAAAGGTCTTTGCCTGCTTGTGGAAGGACAACAAAGTTGGGGCAAGTCTGGTCTCCCATGGGAGGGAGTTCCAGAGTCTGGGAGCAGCAACAGAGAAGGTTCTGTCCCATGTCCCCACCAAATGTGTCTGTGAAGATGGTGGGACCAAGAGGAAGGCTTTCTCTTGAGGAGAAAGGTAGGATATTTTAAATAAATAAGTAAATAATGTTGTGTGTTGCTTAGGCTGGAAAATTAGATCCTGCTATAGGAAACATGATACCCCAAAATGGAGCACTCTGGGAAGAGGCAGAGCTCAGCAGTTGGAAAAGTTTACTGGCTGTGAAGTTCTGGGAGTTTTAGTCTAAAAAGTAACTTTTTCAAGTTCTTCCTGTCTTCAGATCTGCTGGTTTCAAAGTTTCTTTGTTCCTTCAAGAAAGGCATGATTCAGGTCTTTCTGTTCATGACAGCCTATAGCTAATTCCTCCCCTATCCCAAATGGAAAGCAGTTCAGATAAAATGCGAAGCAAACAAAATACTCCAAGCTAAAAAGCCAAGCAAAACAAACTCTGCCACACCTTTTCTCCTGGTTTGTAGCTCTGCAACTCCCTTTAGGATTATACCTAACATTAGGTATCTTTCTGTAAGGTTTTAACCTGAAGGCTTCTAAAATTTTCTTTAAATTATATAAGGACAGTAAGGTGAACATTCAGCAGGGAAATCTTGTTGTCTACTGATGTTATCTACATCCATTTACCTTTGGATGCGTGACCTCAGCCAAGATAACTGATAACCCCTGTAAAGAGACAAGCAGATATTGAGAATTAGTCACCTTTGGCCTCAACAGTGTGGCTGGAATTTAACAGGAATATCTTAAAGTCTACCTTGAGGGTTTCTAGATTCAACTCATGTTGTCCTTGAAATTCAGTTCGAGGAAAACATTAAGGTCAGGTCCAGGTTTTTGTGGGCCTTTTGGCAATTGTGTACCTCCAGATATCACTAACAACTACATCACCACATTCTAGTTTTGTAAACTGCTTAATTTACATTTATTTGCTAAAAAGCATATCAGATTGCCGAAATTCAGTGATGCTGTTTGGCCAGCAGTGAGTTGCTTGGACTACTGTGCCTGAACAGGTAGACATAGGGTCAGACTTGGCCATTAAGTCAAGTAAGATGACCACCTAATGCAGTCAGCAAGGAGTGTTGCAAAGTTTATAACATTTTGCATTTTTATGCCACCTGTGAAGGGGCTCAAGGAAGTTCACAAAGTTGTTAAAAGAGACAGGAATTATAGCAAAATATTTTGACCATTAAAAAGCTATTAGACATGGTAATATTAAAACACCCAGGTCCCTTTTAATGAGGCATCCCTTTCCATCCTTTGTTTCATAAATTCATGATATGAAGGGTCAAATCAACTTCTTCTTTTTTTAACATGGAGTGGGGTAGCCATAAATGAACGTGCAATACGTTCAGAGTTCTCGGTCCAAGTTTACTGCACTAGTCCAATGTCCACCTCCAAAGCCTCAGGCCTTGTGTTTCCTTTCACTGGGAGGTTCAGAGGTTTTCTAGAGAGTCTAGTTTCTGACGCTGAGGTCTTGGATAGTGCCCTAATTTTGGCTCCAGAGTCAAGGTCCTTCTGGTGTTGTGTCACTCCTAGGATTTATGTCTGCAAATATATACCTGCAATGAGGGCAGGTCAATAGAAAGTTTCTCCCTGGTAACTCATGCCTCCCTTGGCTCTCCAGTCTCCTCTCCCCTTGCTCATGCTGATGTTGTCACGTCCTTTGCCAGCATCAGCTTTGGGTCAGTGTTGGTTCTTCCAATTTTGCCTCACTTTTTCTCTCTCTCTAGTAAAAGGGGCACAGTAGAGCATTAGGGTTTGCATATTTCTCTCCCTCTTCCTGGACTATAACCCTCACTCTAGAAGTCTTCTTTATAAATATAATCCCAATCCCCCATGGGCTCTGGGTCCTCCTCCTCAATTTTCTCAACCCAGAATGTCCCAGACTACTCTCCCCAGGTTCCTTCATGAAGGCTGTCATCCTCTTCCCCTGAGGTCTCTCACTTCTGTTCCCCAGGTTTTTCAAGAAGAGCCTGGTCTTTTCCCTCAAGGGCCTATGGTGCTTGTTCCTTGGGTGTCTCAGTTTGGCAGCGAGCCTCCTGATGCACTGGAAGATCTGTCTCCCCTGGTGGCAATGTGACTTTTATAGCTGCCATCCACCAGGGATAAACAATCTCCTGCCTTTCCCTTAGGGGTCATTCCCTGGTCCCCAGGCAGTCGTTACTACCAGGGCCTTTGTCTGTATCCCACTCTCTCAGGAGCAACTCATCATGGCTTCTGCTTCTCTCTCCTCTGGATGTTGGGTTGGCTGGGTAGTCAGCTCAGGCCCTGGGCTGGAGTGTGTCTGTGCTCCTGGCCTCTTCACACTATGTCTAAAATGACTTAGAAACACAGAGACATTAAAAAGGATATGCAAGCATCAAGCATCAAAGCAAAGGGGATCTAACTATGTTAAAACATATGTTAAAAGTCAGTCTGGAGAGGAAGGATGTCACTTGTCACCGAAAGAACAAGAGAGAAGGGGCAAGCCTAGCCTCACAGAGAGGGCATGCTATAACCTGGGAGCAGCCAAGGAGCTCATTTCTTGAGTCTTTGTCAAATATACCTGTAAAAATGATGGGACCTTCTCTGAAGGTTTTAAGACTTGAGGAGGGTTTTATGGAGATACATGAAATCTCAGATAGCCTGGACTCAAGCTGTAAAAGGTTTTATAGGCCATCATCATCACTTTGATTTTGGCTTGGAAACGGACTGGCAGGCAGTGAGGCTACTACAACAAGGGAGTTATATGCTCCCTTTAACTAGCATTTTGGCTGCAGCATTTTGTACTAGCTGAAGTTTCCAAACAGTCATGAAAGGCAGCCCCACATAGAATGCAATGCAGTAATCCTAATGGTTTGTTACTAAGGCATGTACCACTCGAATATCTCAGGGAACGAGTGCAGCTGATGTGCTCATTTTAACTGTGCAAAAACACTCCTGTTCATGGCTAAGAATTGGGCATTCAGGCCCAAGGGTGAGTCCAGGAGTACTTCCAAGCTGTGAATCTGGGTTTTTAGAGGAACCTCATCCAGTAGAAATTGAAACCCTATTCCCTGACCTGCCTTTTGATGAATGAGGAGCATCTCTGTCTTGTTCTGATAATCTGTTTGCCCTTGTCCTGTCTATTACTGACACCAGACACTGGCTTAGAATAGAAAAAGCTTCCTTCAAGTTAGACAGAAAAGAGAGAGTTGGATGTGATCAGCATAGTGGTAACACCAAACTCTAAAACTCTGGACAACCTCTCCCAGCAACTTCATGTAAATGTTTAATTTATTTATTTATTTATTAAATTTATACCCCGCCCATCTAGATACAAGTCTACTCTGGGCGGCTAACAATAAAAATAGAATAAAAACAGTATTATAAAATAAAGAGCAACAATAGTAATATGGTTCAAGATGGGGAAAAATAAAAATAGTCAAGTGATGACAGGAGGGAAAGCCTGCCTAAAGAGCCAGGTCTTAAGTTGGCTCTTAAAAACACCCAGTGAGGGAGCCAGACAGATCTCTGAGGGCAGACTGTTCCAAAGGCGAGGGGCCACTTCCGAGAAGGCCCGGTTTCTTGTTCTTTCTCTCTGAGCCTCCCTCGGCGTTAGGCCCCTCAGCCACCCTTCCTGGCTAGAACGAGTGATTCGGGTAGATCTAGGTGGGAGGAGGCATTCTGCTAGATATCAAGGTCCTAAACCATTTAGGGCTTTATATGTCATCATTAACACTTTGAAATCAATGCGGAAACGAATGGGCAGCCAATGCAAGGCAGCCAGAGTGGGGGAAATATGCTGATATTTTCTCATCCTACTGAGAAGTCTGGCTGCCGCATTCTGCACCATTTGAAGCTTCCGCATCAATCTCAAAGGTAACCCCACGTAGAGTGCATTGCAGTAGTCTAATCTCGAGATTACAAGCGCATGGACCAAAGTGGTGAGCGCCCCAACATCAAGATAGGGACGCAGCTGGGCAATCCGCCACAGATGGTGGCATGTTGAATAAACCAGAACCCTGAGGACATCACAGACCCTATGGCAAGGCACCCAGGACCACCTTCCAGATTTGTTCTTCCAGAAAGGACTGGAGCTACTGCAAAACACTGCCTTCAAGTCCCATCCTAGTGAGGTTAGGCAGAAGGATACAACGGTTGATGGTATCAAAATCTGCTGAGAGGTCCAGACTCCTCCTTCTAGTTCCTGGCACAGGTAATCCACCAAGGTGACCAAAGCCAACTCTGTCCCATAAGCAAATCTGTTGTAAACTTTCCAGAGAGTGCTTCAAGCACTATGGGGCTGTATATAAGCAGCACACTTTGCTTTAAGCTTTGAAGCCAGACTGAAGTGCATCTAAACAATCTGCTTCATCTAGGAACCCTTGGAGCTTAGAAGCCACATCCAGCTCTAATACCTTGTCCAAAAATGGAATATAGGTGAAACACCAGGAATTTTCTGTTACTTAAATTGTTGTTATCATGTGTTTACTGCTAGAGATGGGGAGATGTTCCTGAAGACTTTTTCTGCTTCCTGTACCAAAATAATTTGCCTGGCTTTGGGCACTTTGACTTGGATGAGTGTGGAGCAGCATTTGCTACCCTGCCTGAGAAAGCGCAAGGTCTTTGGCTAGCTCTGGGCAGTTGCTCTCCAAACTGTAGTTTTTAATTGTTCGGCTCTCAGGAATGGTAGAGTTGGAAAGCATCTAGTCACAGTTTGGCATGAGAACCATCCAGGGCAGGCAGTGTTATATAGCTTATCTGCAGCATCTTTCATCCCTGACCTGCCCAACATAGATCCAATGTTTTATGAGGCATGATTCCTGAAAACATCTGAAAGGGCCAGGATGAACAAGAAGCAGCAATAGGAGGGAGCAGAGCCAGGCTTTCAACACCAGTCGAGAGCATTCATAAGTGTTCAGGATGTTGTTAACACTGACTTTGCCAAGCTCAAATGGTTTGTTTGTCAAGCTAGCACTCATTTTGTCAAGCCCAAAGCATTGCCTTGTCTAAGAAGTTGGGCAAATTAGAAGCATTATTAGCATTATTCCGAACTCATGCAGCATGTCTGTATTGGGGGAGTGAACAAAGTGATCTAAATTTTTGCAGTCTGGGCTTGATGCTGTGATGAGACAGCAGGAGGAGGATGGAGCTCTGTCCCCTGGGCTAAATTCCGACCTGTTTGGGACCCCCCCAGGGGGTTAAAACCACCCCAAAGAGGTGGTGAAATGGGGGAGAAGCCTGTTGATCATGGGGGGGACGGCGGGTTACCCACGTTTGATTCGGGAAACTCCCCAATCAACCAGCAGGCAGAAACAAGCAGCTGAACTAGCTTGCTTGCAAGTCATCGGCAGCCGGCAATGGAGAAGCAATAAATCAGCTAATTAACATCATGTTACCACTGGGTGAGAAATATTTTTTAACTGTACTGCTTTATGACTATCCCTGGACAAGACAATCCCTACAACAGAAACAGCATCTTCTATCCCCCACCACTGATTGAGCAGCGGTGAATCTGGAGAGAGGAAAGAGACACAGAGAGATGCAAAGAAAATAAATTGGACATTAATTAGACATTTAATTATACTTCCAGGAAGGAGGTTTGGTATTACTTTTTCGTTAGAAACTTAAGAATCTTTCTCTTAAAACCATCATTAGCAACAACTCTGGGAAACTAAACTTGTTCTATATTAACAGCTATGTAAAGCACTGGCAAAAAGCCTAGAACAATGACCTTGAACACTTTATGGCTGTTTGGAATTCGCTTTCTTTTTGAGGACTGAACTGAAGTACAGATAAATTAACCCTAGAAAGCCTAATCCAGCCAAAGTGGAACTTTTAAACTGTTCATCCTGGCCGTTTCAGAGGTGGTGAAATGGGGGAGAAGCCTGTTGATCATGAGGGGGATGGCGGTTAACCACGTTTGATCCAGAAAACTCCCCATTCAACTAGCGGGCGGAAGCAAGCAGCTGAAATAGCTTGCTTGCAAGTTGTTGGCAGCCAGCAAAAGAAGAAGCAATAAATCAGCCAACTCAACATTGTTGTTACCACTGGGTGAGATACAAAATCTTAATTATATTGTTCTATCAACATCCCTGGACAGAATAATCCCTTTAACAAAAAAAAAAAAAAAAAGTGTCTCTTAGCCCAACCACTAAATTGAGCAGCAGTGGATCTGGAGAAGGGGAAAGAGACACAAGAGACGCAAAGAAAATAAATTGGACATTAATTAAACAATTCATTATACTTCAAGGAAGGAAGTTTAGTAGTATTTTGGAGTTAAAATCAAGAAATTTTCCTCTTTAAACTATTTTACCCTAACATCGCTGGGAGTTTTAAACTGTTATGACTACTTACAGAGTTGGCAAAAGACCAGAACATGACCTTGAATACCCAAACTTGGAACTTTGCTTTGATTCTCCTTTTTGTCCTGAGAACTGACCAAAACATAGACAATTAACATTGGAAAGTCTAATACAAACATCGAGTGAACAGGGCTGCCAACGTACGTCAGAGACTGGTTTCAAATTAACCCTAAAGGTGATCAACTTTCTAAAGTGACTTATTGAAGTAATTATTGATGGAACTGGACTGATTGCTCTAAGCTACTGGATACCTTTTATTTGGAATACAAATACTTGGCATCTTGGGACATGATGCTACAACAAGGAAAATTTTGGGATGAAACAAAATCTACCCTTCAAGCAATCTTAGAAACAGTAAGATCCCATAATGAAGATGTGAAATCATTCAACGTGCAACTAAAGAAGGATTTTATTCCACAGGAGACAGGGAATAATGAACAAGGAAATGTGAGGGTGGAGGACGATGTATGCCAACCAAAAGAAGGGCTGGAGGAAAGTAGAGGGGAAAAGTCAGAAGATTTAATTCCAACCCTAAAACTGAGGAGAATCTTACCTGTGCTAAGGGAAGATAAGGGGAGAAAACCAGCAGAATTAATTAAAAATGGCCTGGAAGATTTATTGGAGATAGATCAAGTGCATAAAGATCTATTGGAGATAGATAAACTGTATAAAAAATTTTCAGATGACACAAGGGACGGCAGAATCTTTAGGGAGATAGAAAGAAATATTGGGAAAAGACAAATAACAGAAGAAATTACTTAGACAGATGGAAAAGGGGAAAATACTAAGGTGGCCCTCAACATTGAAAGCATGTATATACTTGACTCCTAGAATTGTAAAGGGGCATATCCTATACATTAAAATAGGGAATTAAACTGAAATAAGGGATCACAAATCAGGGTAAAGGCATAACATGGTGATTTTCAAGATCAATTGAAGCTAGATATAAGGATGGGGCAAAACAAATAGTACTTAATGAATATACACTAGATATGATATTGATATAGACATGATAGAAAATGTGGAGATAGGATTGGCTAAACAATTATATAAAGGAAATCGGTATTAAATGCTTTAGATAACATCTCTTATGTGTTAGGAACCTACTCAGTTATTATTGGTATAAAATATAAAGTTTGTCGGTTAAATCACCTCAAAGTTACATAGATTTGGAACTGGAATTACTTTTGTTGGGTATGTTTCTAGAGGAATTTGAGAGCATTGTATACTCTGAGAGCAATATTATGATAGTAGCCAATATTGTATATTAAAATACACAAATGAATGGTTTAGATGTTTAAAAAATGTATAGATTTTGAAGAGATAACTATGAAGACACCAAGACACAGAAAACAAATAGTTATGAGCAACCTATGTAACATGATGTTTACAAAGCACGAATGGAATGTAGACAGATTGAAAAATTAATAACGTGTTATTTTTTAAAAAATATTTTTTTGCAGTCTGCTCCATAATTCACCACAATTTTTTCTGCTGAGAAAAGAAAGTCTAGAGTTCTTAGATTTTACAAATAATTATTTTTTCCGTATATAACAAGTGACTGTATTTCCTTTCATCTTGCATTAAATAAGCTGACTGAATCAGTGTTAAGGCACAAATTTCATACAGAGGATAGTGAAGGGAGACATATAATGGCTCTGTGTTCAAAGTTGCATCTTCAGCATTAAGGAAAAGGAATAACGTTTTCCTGAGGATTAAGCAGAGCTGCAACTCAGAGGCAGGCACCTTCCTGCCCTGGGCAAAATGTATCCCTTTCTGAAGCCAAAATGTGTCAATCATATAGCAACTGGAGAGAGACACTGGCTGAAATCCTTTCATGTAGCATAGTAAGGTGCTATAGAGTGAGTTGCAATAGATTCCTATTGAATCTGTGGGGATTTGGTGAATCATTCCTCTGTAAATTCTATTGCTTCAAATGGACCTACTGCAGTTGTGGCTTTAGTGTAGCTATGGAACTTAGGGAGAAATTGTTAGATAGATCAGTGATTTAGGTACCTGGCTGCAAAGCCAGAGGTTGGGAGTTCAATTCCCCACTGTGCCTCCTTGACAAGGACTGGACTTGATGATCCATAGGGTCTCTCCCAGCTCTGCAGTTCTAAGATGATGATGAAGTTGATCGATCAAATCCCCACTGATTCAGTGGGCCTGCTTTAGAGTGACTTACTATATTAAGCAACAGGATTTCACCCACTGTGTCTGGTGGTGACAGCTGTTATAGGAACTGCAAGTAGTTTGCATCGAGTTCCTCTGAGCTCACATGTGTATAACAACAACAGCAGAAGCAGCAGCAGCAGCAACAACAACAAACTGCTGAGCTAGAGGGAGCTTATGGATCATTGAATCCAGCCTCTGTCAGGGAGGCACAGCGGAGAATCAAACTCTCAGCCTCTGGTTCAGCAGCCAGATACCTAAACCAGGTATCTAGCAATTCTTATGCAAAAATGTAGTCCTAAAATATCCTAATTAGTGTATTATTCTGAAATCAGGATAGTGTTATTTCAGTATTTCATGTGGAAAGTTCCAGTCCTGTGCCTTTCCTGGGCTCATTTAATTAGATTATGCACCATGCTGCAGCAAACATACTTTTAGATGTTTATACAAGAACACATTTACCAAGGAAGAAAGGAATTAAGCACTCACAGTCTTTTTTCTCTACATTTATCAGAAGAGATGTTGGTTTCCTGCATTTTATTTACATGCATCTCTGTAAGAGAAAAAAAAGGGCATTGCACAGGAATCATGTGACCTATCAGAGACTTGACCTACTGTCCTTCTTTCATTGACTCATCTATCTGTGTCCTAAATTTATTTAATTATCATTTTTCAGCTGCATTTCATGAAGCATCAGGCTCTACTCTGCTTGGCTAGTTTCACCATATTTCCATGGCCTTTTCAAGTCCACTCAGCTGCATTTAGTAGACAGAGAACAGTTCTGTTAGGCAGCTTTCTTGCAGACTCTTAACTTCTCATAGAGCTTCAAAGAAATTAGTTGTAAATAACTAGTTACTTGCTCGTACTTAATTCATTTTTCCTATAGTAAAGGTATAACTACATTATCCCACAATGGTAGGTTTTTGTTGTTTAGTCGTTAAGTCGTGTTCGACTCTTCATGACCCCATGGACCAGAGCACGCCAGGCCCTTCTGTCTTCCACTGCCTCCCGGAGTTTGGTCAAATTCATGTTGGTCAAATTCATGTTGGTCAAATTCATGGTAGGTTAATAAGGAATAACTTCACTTATTTTCTAGGGAATTTGCTTTGGTTATTTTTATATGTATGGTGCTGTATCCTCCCCAAAGGGGATGGAAGAATATCAGGGGGTTCAAATGGTAGTTTATGCTGTGCCTTGTGCAGTGTTGCAGGTGTTGAGGGATGAGCAAGAGGGGCTGAAGAATGTTTTCTACCACACATGAACAGCTTGTAGGATTCTGATTTTTAAAGAGTCACTAAAGGGATACAATGGATGAAATCCTGTTGTGCAGCTCTGCTTGGTCAGTGGGGATAATGCACAGACAGACTCCACCCAGCAGGATTTCAGACAATTGTAGTTACTTCTTATAGATATAATAATATATAATATTATATATATAATAATATATAAATAAATAATACAGTATATATATTCACATATAATAATCACAATAGTTCCAAAGCAGCAGAAATACGTCTCTTTTTTGTATGAAAGAAAACTATTTCTGCTGCTTTGGAACTATTGTGATTATTGTTTTTTAAAACTAATCTTCCAATCTGCTCTTTGAAAACTTTTAAATATCTAGACTTTAAATTTTATTGATTTAAACTTTTATTGATAGTTTTATAGTTTTGAAAAAGTTAGATTTAAATATCATGAATGAATACGTGTGTGGCGTTTCTCCCATGCCAAAAACCTGCTGGCATATAAGAAGACCAGCGTGCCAGGAAGGAAGATTCTCTAGCCGCCTTCTTGCAATTGTGGCTGTTAAATGTTTCAGACTGCCACCTGGCTGCTTTGAGTTTCACATTTATGCTTCGCTATGCTTTCAGCACCTTGACAGCATTTTCTGTGTAAACAACTGTGAGGCCAGGGGTATTTCTTTCTCTTTCGCCTTCTCTCCTGCTCTCTCTACAGAGCTTGCCTTTCAGCCAACGATTTTGCATGAGTTACAGCCCTGTGCTCCAAATAGATCTTTCTCTTTTCTGCTGTTCCCCTGTATGGACAATGGAGGTTTGGTTTGAATCTTCATGCTGTTGAAAATGTTCCAGAACCTGCATTAACTTAAAAAAAAAAAAGAATCCCCAGTGAGAATCCTCTTTGAAATTAATGGGATTGGATAGCTTTCCTGTCTTCATGCAGGCAAATATGATCCAGCAGGCACTGCAGCCTCACATATGCAAACACTGTGTGAAATTATAATTACAACTAATAAGTAGAAAAGAAAGGCGCATTTCATCTCTTTTCCAGCCAAGCTTATTTGCCTCATGATTATTTTCAGCTGATCAACACATGGCTTCTCCCTGTTCTGCCAGAAGGTTGGTTACACCAGGGTGATATTCAGAAAGCAAACAAGTCGGGCAGTAAACCTTGTCACATCCTTTCTTTTGTCTTCTATATTTGGCTCCGCTGTGAGAAAGTTCTGCCATAGCCATTCGTCACTACAGCTCGGCTCTTCTGAAGTTAAATGCCTTCTAATGAGGCTTTGGCTGCAGCCATACACGATGGAACTACATCAGCTCATGCCCAAGTCTAACTAGTTCACTTAGCTCAAGAAATAATTTCCTCATCTGTCCATCACAAGCTTGGGTATTTGTTTTTTCCCCCCTCATAAAAATTCATTACAGAAGTGTACAGGCCTTTAATGGATGGCCACTGAATATGACCGAAACATATTTCTATAACTGTATTGGTGGGATTGGCATGTCATCTCCTGGGCCTCATGCTTTAAATGCTTTGCACTACTGCTCCCCATGTTCCAGTCCTGCACCATTTGCTTTGCCTGCTCTGCTGTCCTGCCTGCTGTGGAATAAAACTAGACACCTGCTGATTCCTTCACATCCTCAGTTGTGCTGTGAGGGGAGAACCTGAGCAGAAAGTGCGGCAGCTACAGGGTTACTGCAACAGGTGCATTTCCTCAGAGTATTTACACTAGCGGATCCCATCTCTGGGTGAATATCTGGTAATCCTCTGAATTACTACTAATTTTCAGATTGAATAGTCAGGATTGCTACTTAACTGGGTTCTTTTAGATGTTAGAATGTAAACACAATTATTCCTTTCTTTTCAGTTTGGCATACTCTGTGGAAAAACATAGACAAGATAAAACGGGTGTCAAATTTGAGAAGATCAAGTCACCAGAGGACGTCTGATATAATGGAACTATCTAGTACATTCTGCTTTTTACCCCACCCCCCATTAGATCATAACCAGTATCTTAGACTGGGGCTAGACATTACCATTAACAAGGATCTCATAAGGAGAGAGTGAAAAAGTGCAGGATCATTGAACCATTTGATGTAGTCTTCTGTACTCACAAGCGAGGTTTGCTTATGCTGATCTTCATGTAAGAGCCTTTGCATTTATGTGACCAAAATGGCAATATTTTAATTTATCTGGGAGGGTACACCAGGTATCAATTTTTATTTGATGGGATTTTTCTGTTTATATTTGGTTTTTACATAGTTCTTTTAAATGTTTTTACAACATGTACATAACCCGAACTCCACAGGATGCTAGGAATGTGGGAAATTTTTCCCATTACAATTAAAGTATGGAGCTGATGATATTGACTCATGGATCATTCCTATAGGGTACTTCCCCTCTTCTACATTATTTTCTGCATATGCAGAAATGTGGTTGTATCTGAACCAGTGAAAATAAGTCATGTTTTGCTGGCCCTATAATGTGCTGCTTAATGATTTTTCCACCTTTCTGGAAAATTTCCTCTTAGAATCATTGCAAAATAGGGCAGCAGCACACACAGAGAGAGAGAGCTACTTACATTTTCTCCAACTTTTGGTACTTAAGACTTTACTGATGTGTCATTGTTATAGATGAATGAGGTACCACTTGTGAAGCAGTATGGGATATGTAGTCAGAGAAATGTAAGATGGAGTCAGACAGGTTCTGTGTGAAGATGATTTGAGAGACATTGGAATGTGTTTTTCTAAGTGCTATGAGAGTGTTTTTCTGAAGACCGGTACAGTGTGGTTCGAGATAAAGCTGAAGGTCAGACAAAGAGGCCCGTGGAAGACTCAACATTCTGAGCTAATTGGAGAA
Source organism: Intellagama lesueurii (assembly GCA_037013535.1). Classification (NCBI taxonomy): domain Eukaryota; kingdom Metazoa; phylum Chordata; class Lepidosauria; order Squamata; family Agamidae; genus Intellagama; species Intellagama lesueurii. Next base: position 254,006,948 of record JBAJHW010000001.1, read on the forward strand.
GAGATAAAACACCTGGATTTTCATGGGAATTGAGGGAGGAGGAAGATGTTATAGCTCCTCGAAGCTAATTGGTTAACAGCCATGAAGTGTCAAGAAGAAGGGAGGAGTTAGAGAATGTAGAAAATGGACGATGGGTTGTGTGGAAGAAGTTCAGAAGTTCTATTCCATGATGATGGGAGAGAAAAAGAACTTGATCGTTTGAGTATGTGGCTTGAAGGAGAAAGACTAAGTGGAGAGAAAGAAGGAGGTGGGGCTAGCCCACCTTAGCCCAGCTTAATAGTGTTTATTATTTTAATGGGGATTAGTTATTTTATTTAACTGTAATGATCTTTGAATACTGTATGTTCTTTATGCTAAAGCTTGAGCAATATAAACTGATTCTATGAAACTCTATTTTTCTAATAAAAATTAATTATAAAAATCCTTACAAAGGACTGGTCTCTTGAACAGCAGGGTCTGGCTAAATCCAGGAGAGTGGAGAGGGCCACAAACTAGCTATTTTTAGGAGTCCTACCTATTTATTTATTTATTTATTTATTTTATTTATTATATTTATATCCCGCCCATCTAGTCGTTCGACTACTCTGGGCGGCGTACAGCATACAAAATAAACAATTAAAATAGCATCATTATCAAGATTAAAAGTCAATCAAGATGGGAAAAAAAGTAAAGAAATAGATCAAATAGTGCCCGGAGGGAAGGACTGCCTGAATAGCCAAGTTTTAAATTGGCATTTAAAAATACCCAGCGAAGGGGCCATACGGATCTCTGGAGGTAGATAATTCCATACCTAACTGAGCTGTTGTGAGTTCTAAGGAATCACAAAGCCCATGTGTCTGTACTTGCAAAGTACTGGGTAAAAGTAAAGTGTTCTTTTAAGGTCAGACTTCAAGTGGCTTACGCTACGCACTGCTGAGGTCTTGGGACTTGCCTCAGCACAAAGGTGGTAGGTAAGTGGCCTGTCGAACTCTCTGACCGAGTGCTAAGCGCTCCTTAGGGAGGCTTGGGCACCACACCACCTGTAAATGATTCTAAAGCTATGTTTTCTAACGTTTGAAGGAATATATTTTAGTGGTATCAGCCCTTGTGAAAATTGATTTGGAGAACATAGTTGGATACCTCTTTTCCCACAATTATATGTTCATCTTTCTGAGATAGTATTTTGCACCTGGTTCTTCTTAAGGGATTTTTGAGGTTCTACTGAAAAACAATAGTAGATTCTCCAAGTCTAAAAGTTCACTCCTTCACAACAGAGGTAGAGAATGGTGGCCCTCCTGTTATAATTTGACTCCAACTCCCCTCAGCTTCTGCCAGCCAGGCCAGTAATCAGGGTGATGGTACTTTGAGTCCTATGGATTGAAAAGGGCCATATACCCCTACCTCTAAGGCAGGCAGAGACTGTTTCTCATACTTTACAGTTGAACTGTTCTTTGGGAGTAGAATAGTGAATGAAAACCCCATGGTAAAGACTATGCAGGCATATCTGGCTCTTCCAGGTCAGAAAGGATAAAGTATAAATATGTGGAACTGGTATCAATGTTCCTACATCTGATAATTCTCCTTCTAGAGAAATATAGTGAAATGGACCAGCCAATGATGTAGCATATTTCAGCACACTTTATGTGCATCATTATAGCACAAATACATCAGAATACAAATACATCAGAAAAGGATCAAAGCGATCCCGCAGCCGTGCTGCCTTTGGTAAGGCAGCACAGCTGCAGGATCGCTTTGATCCCTGCTTTCCCTCCTCTTGCTATGCCCCACGGGGCATAGGAAGAGGACAGAAAGCAGGGATCAAAGCGATCCCGCAGCCACGCTAAAGGCAGCACAGCTGTGGGATCACTTTGATCCCTTTTCTCCTCCTCTTGCTATGACCCGCAGGGCAGAGCAAGAGGAGGGGAAGCAAAAAATAAAAATAAAAAAATGACCTGACGAATGACAAATTGAGTTGTTGTTCATTGGGTCACTGGGGGGCAATTCGTAGTTTGTGGATCGTCAAGTTTGATGACCCACAAACCAAGACAAAGTGCCATTTTGGTGCTTCGTCCCCATCTCTAAATTCTACCCTCACTACTTTTCTGGCATGAATTGGATATTTCCTCCACTTTCTTATGGCATTTATTTACTACATGAAATTAGTTCCTGAGAAAACCAGGCTTCCTGCCTCTTAAATTTTAGACAGGATTTGAAATTCTGCTGCAGAGCTTGGCATGTGTAACAATGATGATGTCACCCAAAGCAGCATATTGCCACTGATTAAAGGCTTCCTTTGGAGATTTATGAGTGCACACAACTTCATCGCATTGTGTATCTGTGCCCAAATCACCTTTAATTAGTAATGATTTGCTACTGGTGATGACATAAGAGCCATTCTGCACAGATAACTGCACAACAGGATTTCAACCATTGATTCATGAGAGTTGGGCTCAGGAACATGTATGAACAATGCACAGTATACTGTAGAGTGCTGTTTGCATTGATGCCATTGAAACAGGTATCTAAAACAACAAAACAGAAGAAGCCATGCTGGGATGCACTGCTAGATAACAAGCATCCATTTACTTTCTTGCTCAACTGTGGATCTTCCCTTTTCTTTAATGCGTATCTTGGCACCACTTAATGCAGTCACAAAACACTACATATGGTTCTAAATTTAGGGAAAATTGCTGTGCAATGTCATAACACATCCAGTGGTGCCAGTTAGCATTTCAGGACCGAGCGATGATAGCCATCTGGGGAAAGGGGCAATTTAAGGTCAACACACATGAATAATGACAAAAGCTGGGGCTCCCTCTTCTCAGCTGTAGCTGTTTTGCTGCCAAAAAATTGATAGAAAAGTGCAAAATGCAGTATTGTGCTTTCCAGCTGTAATTCATTCATGAGTTTTCAGTTGATCTGTCAAATTCCAAATGCATGGCTATGGCAAAATGTAAACAAATAAGTCCTGAGTTATCACTTTTGTGTATGGACAACTGAGTGGCGCAGTACTGGGTAACGAAATTTGATGGTACACCTTTCCTTGAGAAGCACTTCATGGAATGGAATATGGCCCCAGGCCAGCCAAAAATAAGCATTTTATACAACAAGAGCCTCAGCACGTTCATTCAGAAGAAAGTGTACATGGTCTCATCTATCTCAGCCAGAAAGGATAATTCATGCTTGATTTTTGTTGACTGATTTAAAGAAAAGAGACAGAAGTATATGATGGAGAATGCTCTATGTGATTTTATGAATGGTTGAATTAGAAAATCCCCTAAAATTATTCCTAACATCAATTTGTACTATTTCATTGCTTTCGTTTTTTTCCCCTTTGAAGCAATTGTATTTCTTTCTGTCTCACTCACTGTGTGTCTTTGTCTAACTACATGAGTATATATGTGTGTATATATACATATATATTTTCACACAGATAAATTGATACATAGATACACAATTAGGTAGATACAAACACAGAGATTGTTGCTTTGAAGGGGAAAATGAAAGCAATGGAAAAAGACAAGTTTGTGTTCGGAATCTGTGGATAAGAGCAGAGAACAAACTTACTGAAACAGACACTCAGGCTGTGTGTCACTCTGTTTTCTTACCATGTTTGGTCCCAAGAGTGGCCTGTGAATAGGTGAATGGGCAAATTTGCCAGTGTGGGTTCTGTTCAGTTTCTTGCTCTTCCCATATTTTGTTTTCTCCTGTGTCCATGCCACATTTTTAATAGCTTACACAGAAATGCTGATGCTGTTTCTTGCACATTTTCTAACATCTACATTAATGAATACACCTATGTAAACATTTTTTCTCTCAATGTACCCATTTTGGCAAGCAGTTTCCTCTAAGGTAATGTTTTTTTTTGTTTTTGTTTTTTTGTAATTTCTAGTAATGCATGCACTGAATGATGTCATGTATGAACTGCAGTTCTGCAATGGGACTATGGAATCAGTAGTTAGACCTGTAACAAAATGTTGTAGTGTATTTTCTTCATTCCCTAGCAAGAGCACTCCTGTCAAAGACTGTAACCATATAGTCACATCCTCCATTTCCCCCCTGAATTTTAAACCATAATAGGCTCAAGCAGTATCATCCCCCCTCCCCCCTGCACACATATTATCTGATTTCTGTAGTAGCTCATATTTTCTTCAAGGCACTATGCTTCACCTCCATTTGACTGGTTGAGGTGTTTGCTTCTGTTGGGTTTTTAAATGTTTTGTACTTCTCCTTACCTCAGCATTAATTCAAGCATCTCTCTCTTATCTCAGTGGTTCCAGTTTGGCTTCAATCCTCCTGGCACTTAACAACTGCGAATACTGTAGGAATAATTTCTGGAGTACAGTCTTTGTGCTTTTTCATGTGCCCATTAGAGATTTATGACTCATCTCTAGAAAGCAAAAGACAAATAAGTGCAATCTTAACCTCTTATAGATGGCTCTCTGAAGCTGATTACAAGTCAATTTTTTTCGCATCCATTTATTACATCACTTTGGCAGCAGTAGCTGCCAAACTGCATATCTTAGTCAAGACATTAAACAAACAGGATCATTAAGCAATGAAATAAGGAACACAATTTACTTTGAACAGTGCATTGAACAACATACATGTCTGTTTTCTTTATCCCATTAAATATTCCACCAAGCACTGCTTTCAATTGTACACAATTAAATCACTCTTATTTATTTATTTATTTAAACCATCCACTCTGGATGGTTTACAGCATATAAATACCACCAAGTACCATTTAACATAACAAAAATTAGAAATAACAAAATCCAAATAAGCAATAAACTAAAAACATAAAAATACATCAAAATAAAACATTTAAACTGATTCCTATGAATCAGTTCCAAGCCTGACAATGTCTTTAAAGGAACAGGTAGTACATGTTGACAGCACAGAGAGAAATCCTCAAACATTAAGTCACCTTTCAAATATCTATGCCAGAGCTTGATAAAATAGTAGTAACTTTTCCATCAAGTTATTTTCTCATTAATATGTTAAATCATAACATAATGTTTAACTTAATGTTTATTAATGTTTTAAATGATTGTTTTTAATATAGGATATTATTATAATATTGCCTATTTTTAATGTTTTTAATGTTTTTAAAGTTTTAATATTGTTGTACGCCGCTCAGACACCACTGGTAATGGTGCGGCTAAAAAATCTTGTAAATAAATAAAATAAATAAAAATAAACTTCAAACCATTATCAATACATGCAGGGTGTGTACTTCTTGAATTCAACCTCATGCATGATGGAAGATCTTTGTTAAGAATACCGCTTCTCTCCTTATCTCTTGATGGGTGACAAGCAGTGATGTACTGAAATTTTTCTTTAACTTTTTTCTTCTGCTTTCTACTTCTGTTTGATCAACAAGAAATTGCTTCAGAAAATGCTCAAAATAAAAGAAAAATTCAAGTAGAATGGTCAGAATGGGTAGATTAGTGACAAGGTGGCCAAGAGATGTGAGTGGAGTGTCTGTTCATTCATTATACAACTTTCTGTTCAGAATCTGGAACCTCTTCAGCCTCCTGGACACCAACTAAAGTTGTGAGGTGACTTTTCGCCCAGACCCTCATTAGTACAGGAAGTGTGGGCAGCAAAGGAGACTGCATATTGATGAAGAGGAGCATGATAGACAAAAATCCCTGTTAGCCAAAATTCTATTGAGTTGTTATACACATAAATCTCATTGGTGAATTGCCACAAATTAAGACGTTAGCATAGGATTTTGTGAGTTACAACAAATGTCTGTGTTAAATTCATAACTTTCAGCAACTTGCCACAGAGATTTGTCCCAAGTGCATTACACTGAGAAGCGTATTCATTGGATTTGGTTCACCAGATTCCAATGCCTTCACACAATTATAAAGTATTCTCAAAACCACCATCAAAAGAAATTTGAAATAAACCAAGACGCTTTGAGGTAAAAGTCCAAAATAAAAACCATAAAGCTCTTCCATGGGGAAGAATATTTTTTTAGGAAACAGGAAGACATATTCGAAAACAGCACTATACAAACCTCAAGGCAATACTGTCTCCCTTACACCTAATATATAACTTCCCAGGAAGTTGTGATATTAATTTGTGTTTGCATTAGAAGCAAAAGGACTGTACATGTGCCCCCCTAATTCACTTTGGAGGTCAGTTAAGGGCTTCAGGGTGGATCTTAATTCTTGCAAAATAAATTTATACTAAAATTTGTAAAATTGTGTCTCTTCCTGTGAAGAGGCCCCAGTGGGTCCCAGGGTTGGGCCTACTCCCATGTCTTCAACAGCAATGCATCCCGAGTTATTCCAGGCACCCCTTCCCCATGGAAGACATGAGAAGGACTGCTGCCAACCTTGAAGACATGAACTCCAATGGAGATTGACAACCCCAAAGTGAAGAAAAGCACTGTCCCAGGAGACCCTGGGGCCACCGTATCCTCTGGAAGCTTCAAGACAGATGAAACTAGACAGACAGAACACAGGAACTTGTAAGAGGAGAAGGGTTGAAGAGAATGTAAATGGAGGAAGTGAAGAGAGCATGGCAGTGGCTGTACTGGAGCCTGACCATGAGCTGGAATCAGAGGCAAAGAGTGATGGGTAGTAGAGAGTGGAGAAAGAAGTGAGAGATGGGGAAGAGAGGTGGAGATGCTAGCTATCCAGAGTCTGACTCACACTTCTTGTGGCTATGGGCAGAAATATGGACAGAACTAAGATTTTGGGGGCACATTGCACATGCAGGGGAGAGCAAAGTAACTGCTTCCCATTTTTAGGATCATGAGCCAACCATTAGAAGAGAGAGAGAGAAAGGGTTATGTCAAGTTACTGGTTTGTTGAATAAAGTTCCATTGGTTCACAACTTTGAATTCTGCCTTTATGTCTGGAATAGTGGGACCTTTTGATACTCCTTTACCTATGGAGGACATGGGGGCACGCACACCGCTCCACAGTTTTCTCTGATGTCAAACTGAGAATGTTAAGATGCCTTTTGCATACAGCTATAGGCACAAGTTTAACAGCACCTGAAACTTGTACATTAACCTTAATTTTTAAAAAAGATACCATTGTATTATGTTAGGTATTTTACCATTAATTCACATGACCCACCTTCATCTGTTACAGTTTGCCATCCTGAAAGATCAGTGAGTTACAATTTACAAGATACTAGTGAAATATCAGTGGTTTAGGTATCTGGCTATGGAGCCAGAGTTGGGAATTTGATTCCCCGCTGTGCCTCCTGGGAGAAGAGCCAGCCTGTGTGGCCTTGGGCAAGCTGCACAGTCCCAGGGTGACCCCATAAGAAGGGAAAGGTAAACCATTTCTGAGTACTCTCTACCTGGAAAATCCTGAAAAGGGTTGCCATAAGTCATAACAGACTTGATGGTGCATGATGATTATTATAGTGAAATAACAGGTGCGCATAGAACTCGAAGCTTGGTAGTTATAGAAGCTGAACAGTGTTTGAACAAATAAATTTTAGTGTAGTGGAAGTAATTCTTTCTGTGAATCTTTCTCATGCCTCTGTCATTTCATAGTGTCAGACTAAAGATGTGATCTCTGTAGGAACAATATGCTGACAATCTAGAATATTTTACCTCTTGTGCTTTTTTGGTGGAGATTTTGGTCCTGGGTATGCTGTTAATGCAGGGAAGGCATGATTGAAAGCAGTGCACTTATCTATGCACTTAACATGGATTCCCACAACCAATTCATATGGTGATTTTAATGTCTGTTGCACTTGCCTTCCATGAGCTTCTATCTCTTTTCTGTGGGATTTGCATGTGTTTAAAAGGCTCTGTGATGACAGCTGACATTTTAGACAATCAGGGTAATATGCGATAATTGCCATAATCAAGTCATCCAAATGCACCCTGATTATTTTAAGCAATTGAATGCAGACACACACTATTTTCTTTCCCTTTACTGCATTTTGATACCATGGTGCTTTTAATCTATTATCACTCCTGCCTTTTCAAGTAAAGACTGTCTATGTATACATTCCTTTTTTCATTGCTATTTGTTTTTAACCAACATTTTTATCTTTAATAAATCAGTCTTTTGTCTTGACACACCTTCGTGTATTCACTCAAACCTCCCAGAAGAAAATGAACTTGGCATTGAACTGAAACTGAACTTTGGAATTCAGGCCAATTCACAGGGGCTCTAAATTAGTCAAATGAGCCAAAACACCTTCACTGTCCTTCAGACTGAACTGACAAGAAGATAGAAAGAGCAACATTATTACAGTCCCTCTCTCAGCTTCTCTTTAGAAAGGACTAGACACTGCTGATAGTGATGAATGATGGTGTTGTTTTTAGAACGAGGCCCAGTGTTAATCTATATTAAGTGAAAATATTCTGTGCTATATACACAATAAGCAGTTAATTTCTGAAGTTTAAGGCTGCAAGCCTACAAATATGTGCTCTGCCTCCTCATGGGAATACCTTACTGGCATTCTGAACTGCTGGACAGCTCAGTGGTGGAGCCAGAGGTTGGGAGTTTGATTTCCTGCTGTGCCTCCTTGATAGGGGCTGAACTTGATGATCCATAGGGTCCCTTCCAGCTCTGCAGTTTAAAGATTATTATTGTTACTATGACACCTGAAGAAGATTAGTATGTACCAGGGAGTGGTGAAAGCTTTTGTTGTTGGATATAAGCACATCTTGGTATACATTGTCAAGTTGCTTCTGACATATAGCAACCTTATGGATTAATGACTCAAAAGGTTAAATAATTAACTGGCCCCATTTAGCTCTTGCAAATTAAAGGCTGTATTTATTAAGCCAATCTGTCTCATGATCGGTCTGCCTCTTTGGTACAGCGGTCCACTTTTCGTAGGGTTGTTGTCTTTTCCAGAGAGTCCAAAGTACTGCTGCTTCAAGTTTAGTCAACTGAGTACTTACCTAGGAGCAATTTCCATTGGAACAGTGGGATTTACTTCTGGATAAGGAGGTGAGTTGTGCTGTTGTGTTCCTCAGGACCCCACCAGCATTCTTGCTCTATCTAAATTCTGGGTTTCCCTCTTTCCCTGGAGCTTTTTGCATATTTTAGTTCACTTTCCCCCCAATGTACAAGTGTCTTATTGTACATTTTCTGTGTAGTTTCCCATTGACTAAAGCATGTTTTACATATTTTTGGAATATGTGGGCTTCTTGTTGCAAATATTTACTTATATGGATTTTTAAAAAAAGCTAAAATTAGAAACATAGGAAAATGCTTTCGATTGATTGTGACCATGGGTCCATTTAGCCTGTATTGTTAACTCTAATTGGCAGCAACTGTCCAGGATTCAGGCAGGATTCTTTCTTTGTCGTACTTGAAGATCCCTGGTGGTCTCCTGTCCTAGTACTGTAGGCATCCTTCAGTCTCGAGGGACTATGGTAACATGCTCTGAATAGAGGTCTTGGAACAGCGTCTAGTGTGGCTGAGAAGGCCAATTTGAGAGTGACAATCCCTTCCACACTGAAGACAAATACAGTCTGTCCCCTGTCCAGCTCCCAGATTTTGCTGGTTTTGGGACTGCCTCTTTGCCTTGGCCTGCTGAAGAAGTGCCTCTTCAAATTGCCTTCTTCCTGGTAAACCTGTGAGCTGGGCATCGAACAACAGTATCTGTACTTTTTCTGTCACCACTTCCACTGCCAAGGAGGAAACCTGTCTCTGGAGACAGTCCTTGCTCTTTGAAATCTGGAATATCTGTGTGAAGAGTTTTCTGATTATGTGGCATTAATTTCTGCTACCAAAGGATGGATTTTGTTTTTGGGAGGTGGGGGGATGATGAGAAGAACCACATACAAACATGACTGAATGACAGGTATCCTCATGTTAGAATCAAGCTGACTGTGGTAGAAGCAGCTTTTCATGGTGATGGATTTCCAGACTACATAGGAATAGGAGCTATATATGCATGTGTAAAATATAGAAGTGATTAAACTGAACTCAGAATCACTGGGGAGACATTCAAAGCATTTATGCCAACTGGCAGAGGATGAAGCATATTTAGAGAGTAATAAATTCTCCTGTGTTAAATTCAGAGACAAGATTTTACATTGTTCCTTATTAAAATGTCTAATTTGTACTCATTTCTTACTAATTCAGAATAATATTCATGGCATGCATCTCCCTAAAGAGAAATCATGTAAATAGTCATCATAAAATCTCCTTTCACCAAATAGTGTTTCTTTCCTTAAAGCACTCTTATTGACACAGATCTCTTAATATGAGTGAAGGATTGTTCTTTTGGTATTTTGCTCATTATAGTCCTCTCTGCGTTTTGCCTTTTAAAATACTGCCCACAATAGCACCAGTTGTTATTATTATCAGTTATTATTATTATCAGTTATTATTATTATCAGTTATCACTGGCACAGTGCAATCAATGTAAATTGTGACGGTAAACTTCCAGAGGTTAAGTGGTCAGAGTAGGCATTTGCTGTCTCAGCGAGCAGCAGCAAATGCTTCCTTAACTTGTGGCAGTTCACTTCCAAGATGATTGCATGACACCATCAGAAAAAAGGGTGTGCGATGGAAGAGATTTTCAAAAAGAAAAGCTGGAACATTATTAGAGTCAATTTGTGTGAGCAGTTTGTGCATTCGATATACCGTATCTCAGATACCTGTTCTGTATGTTCTTTGAATGTCCTTACAAAACAAGAGGAGAACATCTACGAGTAGATGCAACATTTATCCCACAAGATATGAGAAAAATCTTTAATGGATGCCCTTTCACCCTAGTCTGAGAACTAAACTACATGCATAGGTTGCCAATGGTCTGAATGGAGGAGTCATCTGAAACTGTGAGACCCATAATTATCTCAAGAGCTCCAACTCCTCAGGCTTGCACAAAGACAAGGGCTCTTTATCTCATTCTATATATTAATCGGCTGGCTGGATAGCTCACTGATTTAGATATCTGGCTGCAGAGCCAGAGGATGTGCCTCCTGGGAGAAGAGCCAGGTGGTGTGGCCTTGGGCAAGCTGCACAATCCAGGATGGCCCCAGAAGAAGGGAAAGGTTAACCAGTTCTGTGTAGAAAAATCTGGAAAGGGTCTGTATGTCAAAATTAACTTGACAGCATGCAGTCAGTCAGTCAGTCAGGCAGTCAGTCAGTCAGTCTGTCTGTCTGTCTGTCTATCTATCTATCTATCTATCTATCTATCATCAGCTTCTCTATGCAGGCTTTTCTGTATTACTGCTCTCCTGTTTATAACATAACCTTTCTTTTCCATCCCCTCTCTCAACATATTATGAGACAAAGGACATTTTTGGCTTCAGCCAGAACAATCTTGAAAGTAGAAACAATGGCCTTGACATCTTGAAGGATAACCAATTGGTGTAACTTACCTAACTATTGCAGAACGTTTATGCTAATGAGCCCTCTAAAAGTTTATAACTGGACCTGTTAATGATTTTTGTATTCCATTTCATTCTGCTCCACCCGAATAAGCACAACCTGTAAAAGCTTATGCCGAATAAAGCATAATAGTCTTAACATTGCTACTCAACTCTTTGTAGTTTCTACTGCAACAGACTAACTTGGTTTCTTGAAAAAATATCCTGGATAAAGCATCCCTACTTTCTAGCCTATAAGCAGTCTTGCCTTCTTTTCTATCACAAAGGCAAATGTACCCCCATCTATATTTTCCCTCTAATGTCTCATTTTGCTTTTAGCCACCCATTTCTTTTTAATGATGATGATGGACAATTGGAACTAGTTACCTTGAATTGTTAGCTCTAGCCTCTCCTTTACTATAGGTTCATCCTGTATTCTCTTAGAGGATTTCTGCTGGCTACATTGCAGAATGGTAGCACAATATTTTCAGTGTTTCTCTGAGACCTCATTTATCCTGTGAGTCTAGGAAGCTCACTATCAGATTCCTCCCTCCCCCCACCAATTTGGAATTGGACACTTAACTCCAACTTGTGGCTTTTGCCATAATCAATACCAGCTTTCTATGCTATTTCAGACCCGGCTTCCTTTTTGACATAAGGAGATCTCCAGATGTATCCGTCTTAATATCTTTAGCCTGTCATGGCCTAAATAGTCATAACGGGTAAATGAAGGTGAACTTTTTTTAAAAAAAAAAGTCCTTACACTCCTTTCAAAGATGAACATGTTAACTTTTCGTTATAATGTAAAGGAGCAAAGGAATATTGTCTGAACATATCGATAGTTCTTACACATATACCTATTAGTTTACGGACTGTTTAAGAGGAGGGACCCTTATTTACTTATTGAATTCATTCTCATGATCTGCTTTTGAAGTGTTTGCTACTATTTACATTTCGCAGGTTAAGAACAAAAGACCAGCTCTAAATCTAACTGCCCCAATGACTCCATAGATGAATCATGACGTCTACCTAGTCTGACTTACTATGCAGTGTCTAAGGACGCACACCTGTGGACTACCTCCTTTTCTGACCTCCCCATCTAGTCCATGGCCTGACTCCAAGTGGTTGTCCTCACCTACAGGATTTATGTACATGTTTATTCACCATTCAGCAGTTGGTTCAATGGATCTACTTTAGTTGACACTACCAACTGGATGTAGTTGCATGTCTGTTGCTGTCTTTTTCCTTCTTCATGAGTTAAAATCTACCACCACCCTCACTCTTTTAGTAGATTTCCCTTCTCCTAGTGTCAGTATTGCCAGAAAGATAATATCATCAATACCTTGAATGGTCACTACCAGTGTTAATAGTGCTGTTGTCACCTTGGAAACTCATTGCGAATAAGCATGTCAGAATGCCCATTATCTGGCATTTGCCTTTTTTTAAAGTTAAAGTTTCATTGATTTATGAGGAGAGATGATGGGCATTCTATTCTTATTTAGGTTTATGTAATTTGGGCTCATGTTATGTAAACCGCCCAACATGTCATGTCACTAAGTCAGGCAATATGTAAGGCTAATAACTAACTAACTAACTAACTTACTAACTAACTAACTAACTAACTAACTAACTAAATAAATAAATAAATAAATAACCCATGAAAGCATACACTGAAATAAATTTGTCAGTCTTAAAGGTGCTACCAGACTTTTGACTAACAGAGCATGATAAGTGGCTCCAATAATTCATCCTTTTTTCTTAGTTGACTATTTGTTAACAAGAAATTGCTCACAATGGAATATTCAGGATACAATGAAAATAATAAACAAAAATAAAAATGTCTTTTAAAAACTGAAATTGTGTAAATGCATATCTAGGATAAGCCTCATTGAATGTAATGGGACTTACTTCTCAAAACTGATCCATAGAAGCATACTGTTCATTACTTACTAAAATATAAAAGAGAAAAAGATGCTGCCTGTCTAACAGAGTGGCATATCTAGAACTAATTATTGTAAGAAGCTACATTATTTTATTATGACTTACACATGAAGCAGACTGAAGTGATCCAGGCATCTGCCCAGTATAATTTTTTATAAACATTTCCCCCCATTTAACAAAAGGTCTGCATATCATATAAGAAAATGCTTTTGGAATACTCAAAGATGTGTTTGGAAAAAAAAGTCTTAAGTCTGCCCTGTGTATGTCGAATTAGTTCACAGTTCTTCAGTGCTTATGTTCAGATCGAATTTTGTCCTGGTGTTTTGACTTATCTTGGTCGTTGAGTTATCTCTGAACTATATTTTCTGTCCAACATTAACTGTTCAAAACAGAGCTATAACTGGAAACCTAAGGGATCACACTGTTGCCATTTATATAAGTACGAATATTTTGATTATTATGGTTGTCATAGTCTTCCCAGCTGTGCCCATGGCAATTTTGTCCTGAGAACAAATCACCATTAACCCAAGGCAGGTATGGCCATTAGAGCTCCCAATTCCCTCTCTCCATTCCCAAAATATTTCACAATCTGTAGAATGAACAAGTGGAATAACTGGATCTTTAGTACTATCCCCTCTCATTCACTATTTGGGCTTGAAAGATTCATAAAGTTTATTTAAGAGAAAAAGTGAATTAATGGTACAAAAGGATATTACAAAAAGAGCCAAACAGTTCTAAAATCACACAAATCTGGATACAGCTTACAGCATATAAGACAAGATCACCAAGGCCTAAAAAACTTACCCTAACTTAAGAGATAAATTCAAGAGCATGAAATATCTACTTGCAAGTTGCAGGAAAACCTCCGCATGAAAGCACTTCCTCCAGACAATAAGCTTCATTCCTAACCCTAACCCATTCTCTATACACTATTGAGGTGATCTCCTAATGACTTGTATTTCCTCTTTGAATTCAGCTGAGGGGGTGGGTAAAAGAAGCAAAATTAACAATAGTCAGAGCTTCCAACCTGGTGCCTCATTTAGCGTAACCTGAGGGCAAGCCATTTGCTTAGGGCAGCTAGACTTTGGATAAACAAGGAAGGACACAGGAACTTTAGATAAACAGAGAATATAATTTAGAGGTTCCTATCCATTTCAAAGATACTTTGAAGTCGCAGGCTAAAGAACGATCTAGGTGTGAGGACATCTATTCCACGGATTAGGACCCATCTTCCTCATACTGTTTAGAAAGTCCTTTGAAAGTCCAAATAATATATTCAACATTCCAGGGGGTTGAGTCAATTTCCCCCACTTTGCTTAGAAAGTCCAAATAATATCTTCACAAGGCTGATAACAGCAAGTGTTTAAACCAGGAAATGCCAGACTCATGGTTACCTTTAGAGATGGGCACGCACTGAACTACAAACCATGGTTTGGTTCATGCAAGTTGTTTTGCTGAAATATAACGAAGCACCAAACTTTTCTGTTCAATACTTCAGATGCCCCCCGCTCCTTGCCCGCTGCCTCTGTTGCCTCCCTACCTGGCCCTGCTGCTTCCTCTTCCTCCTCCTCTGCCACCATCTTCAGAGACAGCAGCCTGTCTCTGTGCATGTGCAGACCTAACCCTAAACCACCCCGATTCATCATCATTCCAGTTTGTGCCAATCTCTAGTTGCCTTCCAAGGTACTACTGTATATCATCAGTCAGGTTTCCTAGTTTATTTGAACCTTGCTGTCAACTCATCTTAACAGAGTGTTATCAAACATCTTCACACTTTCCTAACTAGTATACAATACCTGTTTGGTATTCCTGGAATGAAGACAGTGGAATCCTCCTGGTGTCATACATCAGGCAGCAGCTACTCATCATGACATGGGATCAAAACTATTTTCATCCCATTGGGCTTGGAAGTAATGGAAGGAAAGTTACCAAGCTTAGTAAGTAAAATATAATGACTGTTAACTTTTTGGCATGTCTTATTTGGGGCTTTTATTGGTTTCGACTTCAGATCTGGGTATGATATCGCGTGTGACCTGTTGCTACATAGCCATAAGCCCTTTGGAATAGCACTGTCTGTTTTCTGCAGGTCAAGCTTATCTTAGCCTTTTCTTTTATAAGGTCATGAAAGTTCAGCTGAACCATTTGTGCCTTCTGTTATTCCATTTCAGTGCAAATAGCATTGTGGCCCAAAGATAGCATATGTGTGGCAGTAAGGGTGGTTACAAATTACCCATACAATCAAAGCCTGAAACAATCAAAGTACTGTGGATTTCTTCTTTTTTGCCATTCAAAGGCTGACAGTCAACAGTAAGTCACACCTGGAATAGGTCCATTTTCAGTCAGTAGGGATTTGCTGATTCAGCACCTACAGTATGTACGGTCCATTGATTCAATGGGCCTACTCCAGCTGTGACTTACTACTAGATTTCAGCCATAAGTTTGTTTTGTTTCTTTTCCTTCTGTTCATTTTGGTAGGCTTTTAAAAATTGTATGTATATTTCAAATATACAACTTAAAATGTTTACAATACAAGAGTATTCAAGAAGAGGTCTGGACAAGCATGGCCATCCAGATGTGGTAGGGTTGTAAATCCTAGGATTCTTACCATTGGCTGTGCTAACGAGGGCTGAAGAAGATTGGCATTTGACAGCATTTGGGTGGCCACAGTTGCCACCCTAGTGTATAAGACTGTTAACTGCATTTTAAAATCTTTTTTTCTCATCTTGTCCAGGGCTGTCAATACGCACTAAAATCACAAAATTAAAACAGAAAAAAAAACCAAAAATTTTTTTTAAAAAAAGAAGACTAAAACTAGTTTTGTTAAACATGTGACAGCATCTTTGAGTCCCTTCACTGGTAGATATGTGGGATATAAATAAATTAAATAAAAGGAAATAAATAACAGTTTAATTGCCTGAAGGAAACTCAGTCAAGATGGAACCACAGCCTGCTTCCATAAAAGCAAAAAAGCAAGGTGTGCTGCTTATATGGCAAGTGCTTAAAGTGCTCTCTGGGCAGTTTGTATTTTTGTCTAATTATGCAGGCTATACATTGCCACCCCCATCCCCCAAGCTGGCTACTCAATTTACCAACCTTGGAAGGATGGAACGTTGTGTCAACCTCAAGCCAGCTAACTGAGCTGGGGATCAGACTCAAGTTGTAAGCAGATTTTTCACTGCAGTGCCGCAGTTTAACCATTGCACCACAAGGCTCCTGTGGTTCTGATACAGAAAATGTCTGTCTCATGTTCTTATCAACATAACCTCTTGGGATGGGTGACACACACAACAGGGCCTCTACTTATGTTGTTTATTATGTATTTTTAATTGTATTTTAATTGTTTTATCTTTTTATCTTTTTATTGCATTTAAATTGTTGTAAGCCGCCCAGAGACCTTTGGGTAGTGTGGGCGGCATATAAGTTAAATAAATAAATAAATATTATTTGTTTTATTTCAATGGCGCCTTTCTCCCAGTGAAGGGACACAAAGAAATCATTTAAACAAGCTGGACTAAAACACAAGAAATTATAAAGTTAACAAACAATTAAGCATACAATTAAAATGGTTATCTTAAACTTTGAAAAACTTTAAAAAAAACACTTCAAAGGAATGTATGTACATCCAGGAGAGACTCAATCTTGCCCAATTTAGTTATTAAAAACCTGCCTAAAAAGGCAGGTTATTAAATTTCACTGAAAGTATAAGAGGGAAGGGGCCAAACCTAACCTCTTGAGGGAGAAGATTCCACAACCACTTTCTATGCAGGAAGAAAAATGGGGACCTGATTTATCTTCAAGCAATAAACAAAGGAGGAAATTATCTTTATAGTGAGGTGATATTTCTTTGTTGGCCTCAAAAAGAATTCATTTATTTACAAAGCCAGACTTGTTACCCTGTGCACATCAATGGTGACAGACACAAGGATTGGAAGGACAGGATGAGTCCCTTGGTGGAACCCATTCATCACATATTGATTCAACACAGTGTTTGCACAACCCTTACCAGACCATTAACTATCTTTATTTTAAAACAATATTTAATTTTTAGTCGGTCTGGTCTTGAAAATACTTCAGCTGCTGATGCAGCACACTGAACTAATTTGAAGAAATTAGAATGCAATGAAAAAATTATGTAGAGCATTTACCATAGTTTTCTGTTGTAAGTAGCTGTTTTCCACTACATTATTTCAGAAGCTGACTGCATTGTATTCCAGTCATATAAATATGCAGCATAGACTTTAGGAATGATAGTTTTTTTTTGTGAATATTGATAGGGCTATGTTAACAAATGCAACTCACAGCGCACATGCATTGATATGGTAATGAACTGGAAACTAAACTAGAAAAACATTTAACAGAAGACTGTGGAATAAAGAATAAGACATGCAATAGAAAGATGTTCATATCTGGTGTTCTATTCTACCTCCGTGTAATTCCACGGCTGCTTTGGTGAAGCCAGTTTCTGGACTCAGGAAGGCTCTGCAGTTTTTTTTAATACTAAATACTGTCACTGTGAAAGCATTGTTTAATGTTAATATGGTTAATATGCACATCTCTTCACCATATTTATCACCATGACCCCACTTCCATCTCTTTCTTCATGGCCTGATTTTGCGACTAAGCTGTTTCTCTAATTTACCCCCAAGAATGTGAAAAATTGCAGGACCAAAACGCTCCACATCCTACATCCATATTTCCATGTTCTCTGGTGAAGGAGGTTCCAGTCACTGGATTGGGACCATGATGACAGCGGCCAGAGATGGAAAATGTCTGCAGGGTTTTTTGGACTATAATATTCATAACCTCACAGCCAATGTGGCTACTGGCTGTAGCTACTGGCTGTAGCCTTCTGGGATCATAAATTTTTTCTAAGTAATTTTTTCCTCATCTCTGGTTTCTAATAGACTTTTGGCAAAGGTGGGGAGGTAAAATATCTTGTAAAAAGTAAAATCAGAAAAATCCCATATTTGATCAAGACAATAGGAAGACATCACAAGATAATCCCTTTAGCAAGGTTTTTTTTTTCAGGTGAGGAACAGCAGGAAGCCAAGGAAATGACAGATGGTTGATGAGATGTGTAAGGATATGACTACACTGGAGAACTGAAGCGGAACATTTCGGCTTAGCTGCAATTTGATTTGTACCCTGTATTATGTTTGAAATTGTGATTAGTGCTCACACAGGGCTGTGGATTGATTTGAGAGTTCACCGTTCATACTTATTTTGAAGCAAGTAGCATTCCAGGCCACAGCTCCCATTCTTTCCTTCCTTTCTCTGACCACGCCTCTGCAATCCTTTCATGGTTTTGTGTGAGAAGCCTAGAGCTGGGAAAGTGAGGGGAGGTGGTGATGGTCCTGTTAGTGACCTGTTCTGACACATTGGGATTCCCACCTCATTCTCCCTATTTGCAGGCTGGATGCCATGGCTCTCATTTTCCATTTGAGCTTTCTGCCGAAAGTACAAAACACTTGAAACTGTGTGTGTGTGTGTGTGTGTGTGTGTGTGTGTGTAATCCCAGTATGCTGTATGTATGCATGCTTGTGCACATGCATTTCAATGACCCAATTCACAAATGAATTTAGCCCATACTTTTGACAGTAGCAATACTAGGAATACAATTGTGAACATGTTGCTTCTCACACCCTTGTGGCTACTCTATATATGTTACCCAGAGGAAGAATGGGAACTTGTTGTGCCCTCATTAATAATCTTCCATGCTTCTTGTAGTCTATTGATGAGCCAGAAATATATTGTGTTCAGATAAAACTGGTGTTGTGCTAGCCTTTAACTTATGACTTGAGACTTTAGCTGATCTCTGCCTAAGGATGCAACCTATATAAATACTCCCATCTTTGATACAAAAGGGTGTCTTAACACATTGAGACACCCATGTTGGGGGCTTAAAAATAACTGTAAATAATTGTTTGGCTCTTGTATGAGGCTGGAAAAAGCAGCAGCACTATAAGGAAGAAAGGGTAATAGAAACTTTCTGTTTTGCATTAAAAATTACAGTGTGCATTAAAAATCCCATATTTTGCAGAAAATAAGCCTTTTTGTACTCAATTCAAGATTTCTGTACAAAACGTCCACAATTATTTTCTGAAGAAGAAAAAAAGGCACAAAAGTTCTTAGGGTCTATCCACATTGTGAAATCTGGTGTGATCTGGCCAGTGCTTAAAAGATTTTAACTCTTGGTACCTGTCCACAAAGGCAGAACAAAGAGCTATTTTGTATCACAATCATCAATCATACCCAAAAGATTGCATGCCCTAGCCCTGTGCCAGAAAGTTACAGGCCACCTCAAAAAAGGAAAGGATAGATTATTTTAAGTAGAAACACAAGTGAACAAGGTCTTTATTTCCAAGCCAAATAGGGCTGTCAGGAAACCTTATGCCACAAGTATATGCCAGTGTGGACAGGAATGTTTTGGATTTGTTAATGCCCCCAAAATAAGTGAAGATTGGCATCCTAACCCTAAACATACAAAACAACTTAGACTTTCTACAGAATATACTGAAATCTGAACAGATAATTCTTGATTTAATGCACTCAATCAGTAAGGGGGGGAACCCTCTTCTGAGTTTCTTTTTTTATTTTTATTTTAAATTTTAACCATAACATAAACATAAAATACATAAACCAAAATACAAATTAACTGTGTTCCCCACCACCATAGACGGGACCTCTTGCAATAATCCTCTTCTTCCTCCATCTATATTATTATTATTATTCTTCTATTGTCCTCTTCTCCAGAACTGCATTGATTCTTGATTTGGAGCTTTCCCTTTTCTTCTTGTTAACACACATTCCAAAAATCTGCCCCATATATCATAAAAATTATTCTTTTTTATCTCTCCTTTCTTAACCTTTAAATTACAAGTTAGCTTATCATTTATAGTTATATTCCATATTTCATTATACCATTCTTCCATTCGAAATTCAGATTTTGATTTCCATTGCCTGGCTATTATTAATCTAGCTGCTGTTAATAAATTAGTAATCAATTCTTTAGTCATCTTATCATATTCCACATTTTCAAATATCGATAACAGAGCAATCTCAGGATTAAATTCTATATCTTTTTCACATATATCATTTCTTTAAAAATTAGTTTCCAAAATCTTTGTACTTTTTCGCATTCCCACCACATATGAAAGTATGTACCAATTTCCTTCTCACATTTCCAACAGACATTCAGATAACTAGCATTAATTTTATTCAATTTTATCGGTGTCAAATACCATCTTAAACCCAATTTGAAAAAAAATTCTCTTATTCTCACTGACATAAATCTTAAAACCCTCATTTTCCACATCTTCCTCCATTCTTCATCATTTATTCTTTTTCCTAAGTCTTGTTCCCACACTAACTTCAATACTTCTTTCTCAGTCTCTTCTTCTTCTAGATCAAGCAGGAATCTATAAATTTTACTCACTGTACCCTTTACTGAATCAGTCTGAATATCTTCATATGATAATAGAAATTGTTCATACTTCATATATTCTCTACCTTTATTATATTTCTTTACCCATTCATTAGTCCATCTTTCTAATTGCAAATAATTTAACCATGAAATATTCTTATTCTGAAGGATTTGTTTCATTTGATCTTTCAATCTCATTTTATACAACCAGTCTTTTAATCTAATCACTTTTTTCCTTTAAACAATTCCACATAAACTTTCATATTGACAGGAAAATTCTCTATTTCAGTGACTAGTCCTAATGGAGAATTAAATGGACATAAATTCTCTTCTGAGTTTCTGACAGTCACACATTCTATGCAGCATGCTGGTTTGTTCCATACATATCACTATGAAGGGGATGTCAAATTGGATGCAGTGTACAGTTAGCTGTAACTCCCATCCATCTTGAAAAACACATTTCATTGAAAGGAAGTGCTGATTTTCCAAGCTTTTGCTTTTAGGTAGGTCTGCATAAGAACCGGTTATAAGGCATTCTTCAATCTCCTTTTGTTCTGCACAATGTTCTTCATCTTTCAAAGTGTGTTTTTCTTTTCTTTTCTTTCCTCTGGACTGCAGCTTTCAAATTACACCATCTGCACTAGAGAGCTTTCCATTTATAAATGCTACTGGGTATTTTCATCCGCAGTGCTCCAATAAATACATTTGGAAGCATTTTAGGAGACATTTGGAAGACTACAGACCACTCAGTAATTTTTATCACTTTTAAGAAAGCAAACAGCCTGAGAGCACTATAAAATACAATGTTTAGTCTTCTTTGAACTTGAAAATGTCTAGAAAGTGGCATAGAAACTCACAATGCATCCTTCACTTCTACAAGAACAAGATTTTGGAATATAACAGCTCAGCATTGGGTAAATTAAATGGGAAAAGATTCTAAGGTGAGTGCTATTTTATGTTCCCAAATTGGGCCAGGTAACCTAAAAACAAACGAACAAACAACAACAAAAAACAAAACAAAAAAAACCCTCCAAGAATATATTAGTTAGCTTAGCACACTTATGTGACCTTGGGCAAGCTGCACAGTCCCAGAAGTGCCCCAAGAAGAAGGGAATGGTAAACCATTTCTGACTACTCTCTATCTAGAAAACCCTGAAAAGGGCAGCCATAATGCAGAATTGACTTGATGGCACACAATTAATTAATGCCAGATTACAATGCAATCTATACATAAAGATATACTGGCTGTAGTGGCTGTAGCACAACTGCCATTGTATTTATGCAATGCCTTTGTTCTGTCTGGTCACAGTTTTGCTGGCACAAGTAGATCTAGCTGCACAACTGCTGAGCTGGCTGAGATCAACTGGCAGAAAAACCAAGAAAAGGGCACAGAAGGGAAAGGGGCAAGGAAAGAGCTGAGTTATGCCAGATTCAAATCCCTTTCATTCAAGATTCATAGTGGCTATGAAAAGGACAGAGCCAGAGTAGTCCAACATCCATAGGCTGGGAGGAGTTTGGATTCAGCACTGCTTCTACTGGCTTACTGGCTTTCAGCCATCTTGGCTATTTCAGAATGTACCCTTAGGGTTGCCACTTCTCCCCCCCCCTCATGTGCACGTGCATACACATATGTGTACACATGCGTGCATGTGCACACACATTTTTCCTGAAGATTCCTCATTAGAGATGGGGACGACTCACCATTTTGGCTAGTCGTCCGCTTTGTGAGTCGTCAAAAGTTGACAACTCATGAAGCACGAAGTTGCCCCCATGAAGCGACGAATAACAAAGTTATTTGTCAATTTGTGTGGGCTTATTTAAAAAAAACACCTCTGCCCCCACCCCTGCCCTCACTGCCACTGCCACCCCCTGCCACTCCCCCACCACTGCGCCGCCACAGTTCATTTAGGGTAGGGAAGCTGCAGCTGCCATCTTTGCAAAGGGCAGCCAGTCTCCCTTTTTACACGTCGTGGCTATGGAGGCCAGATGGAGACCTCGGCGGCAGCAGTGGTGATTATGGTAAGGGGGTGTCGGCGGGGGTGGGGGGCTAAGGTAAGGAGAGGAAGGGGGTGGAGGGGTAGACTGTGGGGGTGGCTGGCTGTGGGAGTGGGTGGCTGCTTATCGGCTGGTAGACAGAATGGTTTTTTAATTTTTTTATACAAAGGACGAATAAAAATGGGAAAATATTAATTGATTCATATTTATCGGGACTTAAAATTTGACAAATACGGATCAACAAATATTTAATGAATCAGCTATTTTCGTCGAAAAAGCCGATCCGTTTTTATATTCATCCCCATCTCTATTCCTCATCCTTAATTCTTCTATGACAGGCAGGGCCAGCATTGTCTTGTCCATGCTGGGACTTACTCTCCAGAATAAATTACACTGCTGAAAGAACTTATGTCCTTGCTGTCTTGGTGGTTGATGACATTTATTAGGAAGGAAGGAATGACTCAATCTTGTAAATTTTATTATTTTCTTTAACAGAGGGAATGGATTTCTACTACACCTCTTGCCACTTCTGCTTTGGGATTCTGCAAGGCTGCATCTGCTCTCCCAACTTATTTAACATTTGTGGGAAACTTTTAGGTGAGACTATCTGGAGGTTTACAAGGTAGCTTCATCACTCTCTATATTTCTTTCCCTTACTTTAATCCCACTATATGAGGTAGTGGAAGTGCTTAATCATTGCCTAGCTATGGTGAGGGTCATTTTAAGGGCCAATGAACTGAACTACAATTCAGAGAAGACATGGATCTTATTATCCAGCCTTATCCAGGGTGATGGATTCACTCTTCTGTCCTATTCATTGTGGAAGAACCCTTTCTAAAGGATTGAGAACCACAACCATACTTTGAGGTTGTTTGTGGATACAACTCTCCTGGAAATGACACTATTCTTCTGTGGCACAGTCTCTTTTATTTGTGTAGGGTGATGTATCACCTACAGCTCTCTCTGAATAATGATAATCTGGTTTTAGCCATGGGAGACAAACTTTCTGCTGTAGTCCAGATGTGGCCCAAGTAGGTACCCCTTCTTCTACTTTTTACAATCAATTATCAGAGATTTAAAGCATTCTACTTTAAATATCCTGACCAAAACTGAGCTGCACTGCAGAGGCATGGGAGCTAGAGTTTATGGTTTAGGCATACCCCAGATACCTGCAAATTCAGAAAGCATCTCAGAACTTTGGAGCCAAAACTCAAAACTAGATTGAAGTTATTCTTTACAGATGTTTATTTCCGGTTATTATTGTTGTCATTCTTGCTGTTATTTGTTTGTTATACAATTTTCTAAGCAGTGTATAAAACACAATAACAATGTGTTACAACAAAAAATGCATTTAATTCCAACAAATTACTATAGATATAATACCACAATCAAATTTACATAGCCACATGAACAGCTAAAAATCAACTCATAACAGAGAAAAATGACACAGCTGTGATAAAATTAGACACAAGAATAATTAATATCAGTCTCACATTATCCAAAGAAGTAGCCATGTTAATTATATTATGTTAATTAAGAATGATAGAATGTTAAAAAGGCTTAGGAGAACAGAAAGTTCTTTGCCTGATGCAGAAAGCACAGTAAAAGGAGCTACTTTCCTTAATGTTAGCTTTATATTCTTCAGTGGAATAGATATTTTAAAAGCTGCTATGTCTCTATCTAGTAATCAATACTGTACTTATTTCTACTATTTCTATATATATATATACAATGTCTTGAGGTCCTGAATTCAAGATTATAAGAACCTTCCTGAGTTATTTGTTTGCATTTTCAGAAATTAAAGATCACCCAAGTTGCTATGCTTTTTTATTTTTTTAACTTTGGATATTTACCAGTGGTCATGCAGAAAAGTCCAAGAAATATTGCAAGCCATTAGAGTTTGAATTCAGGTAGAAGGATGGCTGTGAAGGCCTCTGGCAAGCCTCCACAAAAAGATTTTGTGTAAACATAACCATGATGGGTTTGCCATAATAAAAGACACAAGGAATAATCTGTGAGGCTGTATTAAAGGTTCATGGGTTGTTACAAAATGTGCCCCCAGCTCTATGAAACAGAGCACTGTGTTGAGGGGAAAGAGCTGGAGAGAGACTGGAAAGCCATTTGGCTGAGTACGGTTACAGTTCTCCATGCAGTTGTAGGCCTGTTTTCCACTCTGCACTATCAGTTTTGTTCTTCTGGTGTAGGGCACTGTGTTAATTCATCAAGTAATCACACTCAGGAGGACAAGGAAGGTGTGAAAGAGCCAGTCTTACATCACCTGAAATCTTCAACCTGGCTATGTCTATTGGTTTTCATCTACCTGCCTCTGATTTATTAGATTTGCATCCTTTATTTTAGACCCCTAGAGGCATAAAACTCAGAGCCATCAGGCTTGCTATATTTGCCACTGTTCCTTGCCTGGGTTGCTCAGCTGGGAGGCCCAAGCGAATATTACCAATGGATTTCTCAAAAAGCCCTTGGATGTCTCTCAGTGCAACAAAGGTTGTTCTATGTGTTTGTGTGAAAAAGAACAGGAGCAAAATGGAGTAAACAGCAGAGGAAATGGGAGCAGCCAAGTTTAATCAATATTTGTTTGAGCTCATTTAACTTGCTAGAACCTCTTTGCAATCTTTTTGGACTAGGAACATTTTTGCAAATGTTGCCTGATTCTGTAATATCTTCCCTTTCCTTCAGGTTGGCAAATAATATTTACACACACGTACGCTATTAAACTGAAGTCATAAACTCTTTCTGTATAGTGTCAGTTCCCTAGACTCATGCCTTATGCAATAGTAGTCTAGTTGTTCATAGTTCAACTTGCTGGTTACTCTATTTTTCCATGAACAAATTCAATGGTGTTAGGTTTGGTTTCCTTGTCTGGAGCATTTAGTGCAAATCAGCCATAAATCAGGATCAGGACCAGATGTTTTTTTGTTGTTCTTCTTCTTCAGAATCCTTTTGTAGCTTTGTTCCAAATGGAAATTTTAAGTCAGGTACCCTTTCTATTTAGATAATGCTCTGTGTCAGAAGATGGCATGGAGTGTTGCATTCATGACTCACCCGCCAGCCATTACAGGAGCCTCTGTCATAGAGTCTGTGTATATCATCAATAAGTACCACAGAGAGGGTCAGTTGCTTGGCAACAAGGCAACACAACAGGGGTAGCTGCCTGGAGCTGGGGCAAAGAAGGGTGTATATGAAAACCCCATTGGAAACATGAGAAAGGGCAGCATTGGATCCAGAGTTTGAAGGAGACTGGATCACATAGATCACTAAGAGGAGTGACACCGCTGCAGGCAAGGAAGGCTGAAGTGAAGGTGGAAGAGGGGAAGCTAGAAGATTGATTGCAGATTGGGGAGACAGAATTTGTGAACAAGGGCATGGCAGTTTATGCCCTTGGACCTGTCCCTGAAAAGGTGTGAAAATGAAGCTCTTGAGGCTGTTCTCTTTGGTGAGAAGACTGCCTGCTACCCTTTTGATAGCACCATAGCTCTAGGTGAACAAGGAAGCTGTGAAAAAGACAAAGTTTAGCCTTTCCAGACAAGGCTTTCAGCAACCATTAACACCTTACTCAGCTGTTGCTTCCTAGCAACTTTGGGGGTCTGAATCCTGTAAGTGTTTGTTTGTCTTGTGATCCATCTTAACTTGTTTGAACTATGTTTCTGATCCTGACTATACTTAAGTCACCTGTGGCCCTGATCCTGCACCAACATACCATGCATGTGGCTTGATTCTGTCTGTACTTACTTCAAGCATGTTTCTGATTCTGACCATATTTATCTCACTGGTGACTGTGATCTTGAGTGAACTCTCTGTGACTTTCTCCTGATCTTGAGAAAACTTCTCATCATCTCCGTCCCCAGTCTTTACCTTCCCTATCATCCTGAGCTCAATCAGACTTACCTTTCTGGTGGCCCCAATTTTGACTCAAACTTGCGACATCCTTAAATCTTTTCCTGGCTGTACTTTCTTGCTTCTGGATACTATACCTGAAAGAAATTATCTACTAGCCCTATATATAAGTATTGTATATAAAATAACCCATTGCTCAGAGGAGGTCTAATAATCAATGGCAGATGGGCATTGGCTGATGTCAAAGATAATTTAAGAAATGAACAAGGTAACTGAAAGTGTCTTCATTGTTTCTTTAACTTAAATATAACTGGGGCTTTGCTGCACCCCTCTTTATGTAGGGCATAGAATTTATAACATTCTGGTGCAACAATTTTTTAAAAATGGTAACTAAAATATTATTAAATATCTAAACCACATTATAAAATACAATATTCATATTCAATTACTACTAATAAAGCACTGTCATAAATAAATGCAAAATTATGCTTACTTATACACCTGCCAACATGTATTATGTTAAACACGTACATTCACAAGCAGACATCAAGCAAGGGAAGATCTCAGAACCTCCTCCCTTTTTCACCAGTTAATCATTTCTCAGCCAAACAGAAAGCAATTGTCATGGGTTTTTTTTTTTTGACACATTATCTAGATATTTATTGCTTCTGGCAGTACTATAGGGTTTCTGTTTCATAGCTTTAGAATTCATACAATAAAAAGCTGAATGGCATCTCGTTTAGCATCTAGCAGCCTCAAAACAAAACAAATCAACGCCTTGAATAGAATATCAAATTATTGCTATCAGGTTTTTTGACAATTACTCTGATCTTCAGGTAAAAATCTTGATATTCTTTCTATTTATTTCTTTACCTTTATTTTAGAAGCTATCTTACAAAATTTTAATTCTGTTCTGGTTTTAACAATTATTTGCTGTTTTTCAAAAATACTATATTTCATACAGTATTTTTTAAAATTTGAAACATTTTAAATTATAAATAAATTAAAATACATTTTTAGGATTAAATATGTCATGGATTTTGCACAGAGATCTAGAGACCTTCAACATATTATTCCAACTATTCCCATGTGTACCTGGGGGAATATGTCATATTATTCCTATATGACTATACATGAATAATAAAAGGAAGCCATAGATAGGTAGATAGATAGATAGATAGATAGATAGATAGATAGATAGATAGATAGATAGATAGATAGATAGATAGATAGATAGCTATCTAATAAAAGGAAGCCATTTTGAAGTAAAATTATTAAAATCTGTGTTGTTATTTGCATTTCTTACTTCTTTTGTTATTCCAATTTTAACAAAGCTTGTAGTTAATCCAACTGAACTTGTTGATTTGTTATACTTCCTATTTCTTTATGTATCAACAACAAAAAATAACTGGTCTTTAGACATGACTGCTATATATGTGAGTACGAACCCACGGCTTTGTAACCCCTCTGACAGAGACTTGTAGAAATTTTTTTAATGATACCAATTAATAAGTTTAATGAAAATTTATTTAAAAGTTGCTAGAATTAATCACAGTGGATTTTGTCTCAAATTTTATCCCAAGTCTCTGATGGGATAGGTCATCCAAGGTCTTGCTCCAATAATGTTTTCAAAACTGTGGTGGAGTAATTTGTTTCCTCTAACAATATTTATAGACGTAGAACTCTTACCTGTTTGAATATTGAAATATACACTAAGAAGCTATTCAAATCGTATAAGGGGTGGTACCTCCTATGTTTCATTTTGGCTAAATATATAAAATGTAATATTTAGCAAATCTGAAGCCAAAAGTACTGGTTGTGGCCACTAGTCTTGAATTTGCTGCCTCGTGTGGTTTATTATCGGGGGGGGGGGGGATCAAAAGAGTATATAAATGTATTTCTTTCCAACTAGAAAATAGTAATTTCATGCAAGATGGATGGCATAAGGGGAGAAGCCAATGCAAGTAGTTTTTCAATACTATTTCCCCCCGAAATGTGCACTGTATAAAATAGAAAAAGATGACTGACATTTTTAATTGTAGCAGGAGTATATATCATAGAAGGAATGTATATGAATTGCTCTATTGCATCTATTAATCACAGAAGGCTGTATTTAATCACAGAAAATGTATGAGTTGTTCTATTGAAAATTGTTCTGTTTCCATATTAATCCCAATTTTAATATGTAAATGGAAGTAAATTACAGAGATGAAAACCATCATTTCTTAATATTTGGATCCCCTTTTACTCTATTTATAAACTTCAACAACTTGGAAATTTGAGGCTTTTAGTGCCTGAAAAATGAAAGCAGTTTTTCATTTTTGCTGGTTCCTAATAGTTATAGGGAGGAGTGAAACTGGAAAAGATGGAACAAGTTAAGTTAATTTTGGAATAAATTCATTTACCATTTTACAATATTATTTTAAGAGTTTGACCCATAACGGATTATAATTAAATTTCCTTAATTTGTTTAAAGTTTTAAGGATATAAATACTTAAATATTTGATACTTAATTTGTATTTAATCCTGTAAAACAGCTAAGCTAATTTTTAGAGCTCACTGACATATTTGTACAGAGAACATTTGACTTAGTATAATTAATTTCCAATCCTGCTACTTGGCCATATATTTTAAGTTCTTGTATTAAGGCAGGTGCCTCATTAGTTGGATTAGAAGTAAAAAGTGCAATATTATCAGCAAATAGACTAATTTAATGTGGAATGTCACCTACTTCCACTTCCTGCACTACAGGATTGGACTGAATATTTTTCACAAATTGTTCTAACACAATTGTGACTAAGAACAGAGATAAGGGACATCCCTGATGGTTTCCTCTAGATAGCATAAATGCATCTGTATTGAAAGAATGGATATTAATGCTTCTTTTTGAGTTTTTGTTGAGAGCATTTTTAATCTGTATATAAGATCAAAGGCTTTATGTGCCTCTGACAACAAAATTGCAGTCAGGGCTTTTCTTGTACTTGCATTATAAGTAACACTCAGTACTCTGCATATAAAGTCAGAAATTTGTCTCCCTAGCATAAAGCCGATTTAACCTTTATGCATGTATTCATTATGTATAGTTGAGTTGCCAGCATTGATGTCAATAATTTTAAATTGTAATATTTTAAAGATCTCTACCAATAAGATCCACTAATTCTATATTCTTATGTGGTCTTGATATTAAGGTAATTTCCACCATATTGCAAGCACTAAATCATGCCTCTCATTTTGAATTTTATTAACTAGAACAGTAAGTTTTGGTGCTAGTATAGCCTTACATTTTTAAAAAAGAATTCAACTGTAAATCTCTCTCGACCAAGTGATTTGTTATTCTTTAACTTTTCAATCACTTCTGTCCCTTCTTGTAACAATATTTCCTTATTATGTTATAGCTACGTTCTTCAGTTAATGTCTCTTTGTACATACTTGATCAATCTCTTCAAGTGGACAGCTGCCGGATTTATGAAGATTACAAAAATGTTCCATGAGTTGTTTCCCTTTTTCCTTGGTATCTCAACTTATTTCTCCTTTCTTAGTTTTGATTTTGACTTTGTTCTCTTTCTACATGTAAGGTTGGCCAGCAGTTTTGAGTTTTTATTAGTAAAATCACAATATTTCTGTTTAGCATAAATGAGTGATGTAGAATATTTCTGAAGTACAGAATCTCTACCTTTCTTTTCCTCATCTTTATCCACCAGCCTACGGAATCTATTTTGCTGCCTGAAGCAGAGCAGCAAATGTCACCTATACCTCAGACAAGGTATGCATCATGCAAGGTCAGCCACACTATTCTAGCATCTGAAACAGATCCCACCAGCAATTCCTTTCTTTTTCCTCACTCTACAGATCAAAAATAGTAATAACAAATATGTAAGCGCCCAACACTCTTTCATGGCATTCAAAATCAGCTGGGCAAGGTCTTGGTCATGCTCTGCTTAATGATGGTCCTGGTCCTGCAGGTATATAACAGCATGGTGCTTTTTTAAAAGGACAACAACTTTTTGTATATGTTTATCTCTTCACCACCCACTCCTAT
This sequence comes from Intellagama lesueurii, assembly GCA_037013535.1. NCBI lineage: Eukaryota > Metazoa > Chordata > Lepidosauria > Squamata > Agamidae > Intellagama > Intellagama lesueurii. The sequence goes on from JBAJHW010000001.1 coordinate 254,037,500, forward strand.
TTAGAAATGAACCCCATTTCCCCCCCTAAACAGAATTGTAGTGGAGTGTGTTAATGATTATGCATTGGCTTTATGGCAGAGGTGGGCAAAGTAGAGGCCAGGGGCCATGTACAGCCTGCTTTCCCCCCCCCCCCTCACCAGCTCCATATGTGGTGCCCCCAGAGTCCCACTGAATGTCATGCTCCATCTGTCTTGCTGTCTGGGCTTCCCTACTTCTTCCATCTCTACCAAACTGTTATATTATCTAATCTGAGGAAGAATTCCAGAAGGTTTGAAAGTTTTCACACTTTAGTAGGATTTTAGTTTCTTCTACTGCTCACCAGAAAACTTCTGTTTCCTGTTCCTTCTCAATTATTTAATCCTGCAACATGCCTGTTATTATTCTTGGCATCATTTGTGAATTATGTGCAAAACTAAACCAGCTTCATTGTAGCCCACTGAACTGTGACCCTTAAACCAGTAACTAGTATACACACACACGCTCGCGCGTGCATGTGTATGTGTGTGTATATATCTTAGTTAATCTTCTAAAGTGCACTTACAACTATTTTAGGTGGAAAACACTTTTATAACTGCTGACACATTCTTCTCTGTGCTTTTATTCTGCACTCAAATGTTCCCATCTATGTAAGTGGTTCTTACAGTTAATGATCCTTATTCTATTTTGCTCCAAAATCAGTGATAATTAGGTCCATCAGCAATGCTTTTGCCATGCGTTCTACACAAAGACCTGAAACTTGTCTCATTGCCAGTTTGGCAGCAAAGGATTAGTTCTTCCCGGTTTTTGGATGGTACGTACATTTCGGCTGCAATTGTTTTCAATTTAAAAGCTTTTAAATGGGATCTGACAAATTGCTTTGGTAAAATTAACCAGGATCTTTCCAGATGGCTAGACTTTGTACTTGAACAACTCCTCATCTGCTCCCCAATTCTGCAGCTTCTGAATCACATTTTCCAAGCAATATTTCATCTAGGAAAATGCAATGGTGCCATCAGCTAGCACAGTCCCTGCAATCTCTGGTCACCATGTCCATTTGGACTGAAGATCTTCATGGTCACTTCTTGGAGGGGCCATGGTTCTGTGGTACAAGCAGATGCTTTGTGTGAAGAACCTCTCAGACTCTGTTCCTATCAGTTAACACAATCAGAAACAAGCTAAGGTACTCTAAAGCAAACAATAGAGTCTTAACTCATTGCCATGTTGCTCTTGTGGTCATTGTGATGGGTTAATTACCTCAGACAAGCTCCTATAAAGAAAAGGTCATGAGCAACGTAAAAAGCCAGTCTCCACAGTATAATTAACATTCGTGTTATTCTATTATTTTTATTCATGACAGAGGTTATTACATTCTTTACAGCACAAGCTTCAATGGAATATACTTGTATATCAAAGAGGCTATCACCCCACTGTTGAGCACTCATTGACTTCCTTACCAACCTACCAACCATGATCTTTGTATTTTGATACCATGTATAAATATTTGCCATGTTATTTCTCTCTCTTATTATGTCTGAGGAAGTGGACTTGTCTTGGAAAGCTCACATGAAAATATAACAGTTAGTCTTTAAGGGACAAACAAGTCTTTGTCTTTTTTTATTTGTTCTTTTATTTTAATTTTTTAAATGTTGTGTTAACAAGTAAAGCTCTGAATAGCCACTCTCCATGGTGGCTGTGGGACTCTGTAGTCCGAAAAGCAATTCTTCCACATATGGTTCAAATGGCAGGAAAACAGGTAAAGTGAAAGATGTGTTTCTCAGACCCTATGAAGTCAATGTCACTCCAAATAAATATCACTGGTCTAGGTGGACTAAGTACTGTACAAGGCAGTATCCTATGTTTGTAAGCCCACAATTACCAAGTCCAATGCTCCCTTTAGTGGCTGCACCCAAACAAGGAGACTGGTGGGATTTTAAAATACAGTGGTGCCTCACAAGACGAAATTAATCTGTTCCGTGGTTAATGCCATCTAGCGAAAATTTCGTCTTGCGAAGCGCGGTTTCCCATAGGAATGCATTGAAATTTAATTAATGCATTCCTATGGGGGGAAAAAGGTCAGAAACCAAAAAAAAGTCAGAAAAAAGTCACTTACCAGGTACAGTAGACCGAGCCCCGCTCCTCACAGTGCCTTGGTAGCCCCGGAACAGCCGGACTCTGTGTGAGCAGAGCGCCGAACAGCTGAGAGTCGGCAACCAGCAGAGAGGTGGCAGCCATTTTGGAGAGGCGGCAGCCATTTTGAGAGGCAGCAGCCATGTGGTCGCCTCTCAAAATGGCTGCCGCCTCTCAAAATGGCTGCCGCCTCTCTGCTGGTTGCCAACTCTCAGCTGTTCGGCGCTCTGCTCACACAGAGTCCGGCTGTTCCAGGGCTACCAAGGCACCGTGAGGAGCGGGGCTGGGTCTACTGTACCTGGTAAGTGACTTTTTTCTGACTTTTTTTCCCCATAGGAATGCATTAATTAAATTTCAATGCATTCCTATGGAAAACCTGCCTCGCAAGACGAAAAATATCGCAAGACGGCCCGTCTTGAGAGGCACCAAAAAACTCACAAGACCCGTTCGTCTTGCGAGTTTTTCGTCCCACGAGGCATTCGTCTTGTGAGGCACCACTGTACTATGAAAATGTTATTTATGCTAGTCATTTCCCTGTGGGAAGCTAGACGTTTCTCTGAAACTATAACCCCAGAGTCTAGTAAAATAAAGCCACCATCTTCTCTGTGCTAACTTACAAGTCCCCAAGAACCTGGTGGGAGATGCAAGTAAATGGATAGGTTTGTGTTTGGAGTGCATGAAGACTATGGAAAAGGTGGATAGGCTGCATCCATGTTAAATATGGAATGATCATTCTGTCAACAGATGGAAGAACCAAGTCAGCAACCTGATTTGGAAGATCTTTATAAAAGGGAGAGAAGAAGACGTAATATCAGAATTTGACTGGGAAAAGTTACAAAAAAGAACACTTTCCTATCCCATATTCCCAGCAAACCCATATACAATAAGGGAGTTTAGAAAATGCTTCTCTGGTGGCCTCTGGCAGACTTAATCATCTGGAAAATGAAAGCCCCGTATTATGTAACTTCATAGCTCTAGTTCTTACAGGCAGAAAAGGGGAGGAAAAGCTATATTAACAGACAACAAAAAAATTTAAAATTCAGAAGACAAAAAAGTTGTGGCACCTTAAAGACTAATTGCTATATGACATGTCTGAAGAAGTGGACTTGTCTGTGAAAGCTCACATAAAAATATAGCAGTTAGTCTTTAAGGTGTGGCAATGTTTCTGTCTTTTGAATTTTTTTTATTTTGTTTTGTTTTTGCCTGACATGCTAGCACAGATTAACATGACTAACTCTTCTAAATTCACACAGCATCTGTTCTTAGGTTGAGACTTAAACACACACACACACACACACACACACACACACACACACACACACACACACACACTTGGTGATTCTGAATCCCAGGGAACTAATCCATTTAGAATGAAGAGAAGAAATGTGACAAGGAACAGGGCAAAAATAAAGATATATGGGGTTTTTTTTTGAAAGAAAACTAATTAATTGCAAATCCACAAAGAGAAATTGTTGACACATAGGTGATGGCTCAAGTTTATTAGCTGATCAGTTTTAGCTCAGGGAGGCAGACTTAAAGGCAATGTTAGTAAGTCCATAAAGCAGAAAATTTCATGAGGCATCATCTGGCACAGGTCCTTGGTGAGTTTTTAAAAATCAATTATTTATTTGAGAAACTTCTTATCTGGCTAGGCAGATGTTGGTCGTGACACCCCTTTCTCACATACATTGGTATGTGAAGTATACAACACTGGAAACACAACTTTTCAGGACTGCAGCTTCTAGAATTCCCCTGTCCAGCACGGCCCTGAGTTTTTTGCTTTGCTCTATTATATGGTGGGCAAGAATATTTCCACATCAAAGCAAACAAAAAGTAATTCTGTGGCTCAGCAATTTAAGTGTGCTGTTTGCTAAACAACGAGGACGAAGAGCGATAAAACTCACTCTTCTACTTGCACATTAGAATTGCCCAAAGGTATCTTTAACTTATGCGTTGGCCTCTTACAATACACATATTGTACATAAGCAGTGCTATGGCAACAACTGAACTAAGAAGAAAGGTGCTCTTTATGAAAGCAAATAATGCTTTGATACCAGCAAGGCTGAAATCTAAACATTTGCATCAGTTTTAAAGCCTGCAAGCAAAACTGTGTGTGTGTGTGTGTGTGTGTGTGTGTGTGTGTGTGTGTGTGTGTGTGTGTGTAGCTTGGGTATATAGCCACTGAAGGGATTTTTAAAAATGTGACTGTTTACTGAAGAACCATTCCATCAGTGTAATTAAAAAATAACCACAGATTTTTAATTGCATATTAAATCTCCCATATAGCAACACACATATTGGCCTATTCTGCTGTAGCTAGCTGCAATGCAATGAGAAATGTGTAGTCTAAAACTGGATCCTAATTCTGAGGGCCCAAGTCAAGTCTAGTGTCACTGCATAACGCACATAGCAGTTCATTTTAACCCAAGCCCCATCTGATCCACAGGTATTATTTCAGATTATTGGTTCCCAGGTTACTTCTGTAAAGAGCATGCTGTGGATGGGGAAAGATGAAAAATGGAGTCATATAGAATAGTATATGGGAAGTGTGGGAAGAGCTTGGTTGCAACCAGTTTTAAGGAGACTCTCTGTGTCTGCAACATCATGGAAAAGAGATGAAGAATGGTACCTGATTTCTTCATACGCAAAGCACTCTACATTCTGCTTTACACAATGGTGAATAGAGACTGGCAGGAACCAGGAAAACAGTGTTTTGTGATGGTTCATTGCTATTCACAAACCATGAACTATGAACTTTCTGACAAAATGAACTGCTTTGTGGTTTGTGTGATTTGGAACTTCCAGGAGCAGTAGAATGGCCCCTGCCTGAGTTAGAGTTGCCAATCTCACAGCAAGTCTTCAGACGACTCTTCTCCCCATCCCCACAATGTTTAGCGAAGATTGGATTTGGGATGTCCAAGTTATATACCCCCAAAATAAGTCCCCCCAGGAAAGTGCTCTTTAGCAGCTGGCTGAAGATCATGTTCCTGGGGTGACCTGTTCGGAGGGGGGTATCACTTGGACATCCCAAATCCAATCTTCAACAAACATAGAGGGACTGGGAGGAGAGTCAGCCCAAGAGCCAGTCCAATTTTGGTGAAGATTGGATTTGGGATGTTTGAATTATAGCCCACAAACCAATCACTAACACCAATAATAGTTTGGTGTTTCGTTTCATTCTGGGCAGGCACATTTCCCTGAAGTGCCCCCAGATGAACAATGACATGGTCTGATTCATGAGGGGTGTTTTTTGTTTTGTTTTTTGTTTTTGCTTCATGGTTCATTTTCTGCCCATCTCTAATGGTGAATATTTTAAATCCTCATTCATGCCCTGTGGAGTTTCATATCAAATCATTAGACAATGTCATCATCCTAATTTAGGCACACTAACATGCACATGTGCATACTGAAAAAGAGGTACATAGACAATGTAGGTTAGACATGTGGATAAGGTTCACGATCCCACTCTGTACCCCAACATTTCTCATACCTATGCCCTTCAGTGACATTCCAGCCCATTGGAGTCCAGAACATTACCTGTCCTTTTCTTGTTCTCTGTTTTTGTTTTGTTTCCTTTTTCGCTTTAATACTACTAATGGGAGTGAAACATTTTTTATTTATTTATTTTATTAGATTTATACCCCACCCATCTAGACAGATAGTCTACTCTGGGCGGCAATAAACATATAACCTTGCTATAACCGGAGGAGGGGACACATGGCATCATCTATTTCAGGGGCATGGTAGGCCTTAACATTAAGGCCAGAATCCCATTTGGCAGTGTTTGGTTTTTTCATCTGTGGTGTTTTGTGTTTCAAGACCTATTAAACACGGGGCAGGAATCTGATCAGATATGGCCACCTTCCAAACTCCTGACCATCTCTTATACCTCATTGGTATTTTTGCCATGGGCAGCACCACTATTTCAGAACCAATCCCTTTAATAGAAATATTTTCATGGTCTAACATATTTTCCTTAGGGACTATATCAGGGTGACATACTGTAACTTGTGAACAAGAATCTTTGAGCGCTAGATACTTATTATTATCAACATAGATAACATCTCCTGAGCTACGTAGAAGAAGATTCTGATTACTTTCTATCAGAAAGCACTGGACAACCCTGGCCACAGGAAGATCTTGGCTCTCTGACCCTTCTGTTATTTGTGTTGCTATGGCAACATCTCCACGGCTAGCTTCAACTGCAGTATTAGCTGTTCCATTATGCTGTACACAAAACACCTTCTTAGGGAGACTAGAATCTCCACCCCTATGCTGATTACAATCCCTAGTCTTTTGAGTCTCACACTGAGCCCAAAAATGACCTTTCTCCCCACACATATAACACCGTTTACTGGCCTTGGGTTCAAAACAAAGGGCCTTATTAACTTTTCCCTCAGGACAATTAGGTTTCAGATGTCTGTGCTCTGGAGATGAGGGTCTGTCTCCAAAATGGCTTCCAGTAGCTTGGGTACTTCTGAGGTAATCTCTACCAGGTGGGGGTCCTCTCCTCCTGTCGTCCCACACTTTTCTACCAATTTTTACCTCAGAAAATCGAGGATCTCTAATCTTACTAATGGAATCAGTGAATTCGGATGCCTGTAATAGATTTTGGATCTTTGTCCTTAACCAAATAACGCAATTCTCCTGGCAACACTGAATAAAATTGTTCTAAACCAACTACATTTTTCATTTGGACTACAGATGTGACATTTTCACATTCCATCCATTTGTCCAAACATTGAATCAATTTAGCCCCTAATTGGGCATAAGATTCTTCAGGCTTTTTGGTAAGGGAACAAAATTTTCTTCTAAGGTGTTCTGCATTTATGCCAAATCTAGAATATACCATCTTTCTATATGCCTCAAAATCTCTAGCTTGCTCCAGAGGCATCTGAGAATAAAGCTCAGCTAAATCTCCACTTATTTGTGATCTCAAAACTATCATCCTTTCATCATCCTTAATCTCAAAGTCCCAGCACGCTCTCACAAATGAAATGAGGAAAGATTCAGGGCAATCTCCTTTCCTATATTGGGGAAATTTCTTTAGATCGATCTTTGAGAGATTTTCTTGCTTAAATGCCATTTGTCTGGCCTCAGCCTTCTCCTTAATCTCTAATTCCTTGAGCTGTAGCTCCTTAACTTTCTCTTTTTCTCTAATTTCCAATTCCATGGTTTTTTCTCTGAGTCTATACTCCTGTTCCAGTTTCCATTTCTCCAGATCTAGGGAGCTTTGAATAATTTCCCTTGAGGGTTCCTCAGGTATTTGAGGGTCTCCATTTCCATTCCCATTCCCCTCAACCTCTTGAGGATCAATTTCCTCCATTACTGGCTTTTTAGTTCTTTTGGGTGGCATAAGTATGTACTTCCTTGATAAGAGGGACTGGTTTCTATTGCTGAGTTAGTCAGGCCTCTTTTTAAAACACTTTTACTGCTGTTTTCTTTTTCCCAGTATTTTTCTGGGGTACTATGTAGCTCTCACTCGGCAGCTAAATATGGCTACACTTACTCTGACCTCACACACAAGCCATGATGTTTCTTGGTCTGAGACAACCTTCTTGCCTCCAGACACAAAACAAATTCTATTTTCAAGCCTCTGCTTTTTATTTTCCTATCACCTCAGATCCGCTCTGACCCTGGTTTCCACTTTTTATCCACCAGTGCTCCCTTGAGTCAGTTCCCTATCTTTAGTTCCCCCAGATCTGCGTTCAGAAGCCCCACCACTAAGCTTTTCCACAAAAGCTCTAGCAGGTCACCCACTTCTTCACCACAGACCTCTGACTAAAAGGTATCCATGACTCCAGAAAATTCACTTTTAAACTTTGGCTTTACTGGATTATTTCATATCCCGCCGCTGGACACCAATTGTGGCATTCGCCCTTGTGGCCCCTGCTTGTCTTTCCCTCACACAGGCTCACGTCGCATTTTCCTCTCGCTGCCACCAGTGGATTACCTCAATCCACAATATAAATGACATTTGTCTGAACACTTGTGAACAGAAACAGAACTTATTTATTGAAGTGAAGCAGATTGAATAATAACAGATGTTCTTCAGATACACATTATACATAAGCAAATCATTAACTGTTCTCTGAGTACGTACTTCTTTTCTCTTGCTATATCATTACCACCTTCTCTACCTATTTTCCTAACCAGCTCTATCTCTTAGTATCTGTTCCCTCTCTCTCTGACTAATCAGCCCTATCTGACTCCTCCTTCTCCCACCAAACCTCATGTAGCTGCTGACTCTGCCTCTCCAGTCCTCTCATAGGTTCATGCAAATCAGCTCATGAATATGAATGTCATGAGTGACGTGGGCGATCGTCACATCATAACTGCACCAAAAAGTGAAAAAAAGAAGGGAAAAATGGAGGGCCGAGGGAGGAATGACCCTAATTTCCTGACTGTGTAACCTATCCAATCAAATCCCATGCAGCAATCATCCTCCCACAATCACTGAAAGACTCTGCCCTAATAATGTAATACTATTGTGATAAAGTTTAATAGACCAAACAGAGTGAGAGAACAAAGGGAAACTGTTCCGGGACAAGAAAAGGTATCTAAACAGTGATGCAAGTCTTTCATTTCACCCTACAGCTCCATAAACTGGCTGTCGCAGCAGCTGCAAGAGACTAATAGTATTTCAGTAAAGTTAATAAACTAACCTGAGTAAGACGAGAAAGAAAAAAAGAATGTTCCAGAGTGCAAAAAGGCTACCTAAGCAGCACTATAGGTCTTTCACATTAACCTACAGCTCCACGAAATGGCTGACAGAGGGGCTGCAAGAGAATATATAGCCAAGTGACCTCATATGAGCCCTCCCTAGCACCTCTATGGTTCATGTAGAGAAGCTCCTGAGCTTCAATATGGGGTTCAGATTTCACTCACCTTCCCCTTTGGTGCCAGGAACTCAGTGCACTGATACTGATTTTCCCTTTCTTAAATTCAAATTCAAATAGCAGCCTATCTTTTTAACTCTATGAATGCAAAATGAAATGAGAAGAATCCACTGGATGTTGCTCTCCCTCAAGGTTGAGCAGCAGTTCTTTGATCCACTCCACAGTCACCCCAAAATTGAACAAATACCCCTGATTCAGTCCAGTTTTGCACATTTGTCCAATGAAAGTGCACCAGCCTAACACAGGTAGCACACACATGCATATAAACTAATCAGTGCAGTATACAAGTTTAATAATAAACAAACAAAATAATAAATATTGGTACAGGATAGAGTACACATTCTGAGACTGTAATTTATACTAAGTGGGGATAACAAGTCCATGCCAAAAAAAAAATTTTTAGGGCAATCTAGCTGGAATTCTGACATTACTCTTCAGTGATGGGAAAGTGCTGTGAGGACTGAGCCCAGGTTTTCAGTGCAGGTTTTTAGGATGCACTGGATGCTGCAGAAATTAGAAGAAGATCAGCTTTTCCAAGTGGAAACACTACTAATTACGAACGTGACCAGTTTAGTGTGTTTTCTGTGTGGTGATTGTACACTAATTTCTTTCAAACCTGAATTTCACAGTTGTTATGTTTTTGGCATGCCTACTGAAACATACTTGAACAAATGTTAAACGGTTTAATTATATCCTTTACTTCAGTTTGGACTGTTTAGTATGAGCTGTTTTCTCCAGTTTTCTTATTTTCTAGTTCACTGAAGTTGAAATAAATTTAAGGAACTCTATATTTCAGGTGTCATAACACTAACTATTGATCACATTGCATTTTATTCTCTCCTGGGTTTGGTATGTTACCTAGTCAGTCTACTGCTTGCCCCCTGCCCCCAACTACTAGCCAAGAAAATACAGCCAAAGTTTCAGAAGTACAGAAAGGATTCTGTACCTTTTCTAGCTGTATGATATCATTTTTGAAATACAATAAGAAGACATTTACACAGTATGCCAAGTGTAGCTATAGTATATTGCTGTAAGGGCATAACTTCTTATGTACATTGAAGGGGGCTGGACTAGTAGTGGTATCTAACCAGGCAAAAGACCTTATGGTTATGCTGGGTAGCTCAATTACATTGTTGACTCCTTGTACAACAGCTGTGAAAAAAGACCAGTGCTGTGTTAGGGTAAGAAACTGAACATAAAACTCCTGATACTATAAAGACCTTGTATACATCTATGGTGTGGCCACATTAATGCAGCATACTATACAGACCTCTAGTCATCCCATCTGGGAAATGATAATTAATTGTTTGAGAAGTTACAGAAGACAATAAGCAAAATCATCAGGAAAACAGAATTCCTTCCCTAAAAGGAAAGGTACATATATTGGGGGTTATGTTCATTTTTTTTTTAATATTGGATAACTGAAGATAAATTTCATTTATTTCATCCCAGTGCGTTCTTCAAGATTTCTGCTGAATAAGTAAGTTTTGTTTTAGGTTTTAGATTTTAAACAAAGGTTTTCTTATATTTTGTGCGTGGTATTTTTGTCCCTTGTAAATCATCTCAGGAGCAAAAAAAACACTTTACTAACCTACTGCAGGTCTCTGTGGCCTGCAGCAAAACCACTATGAACTTAACCAACATTATTGTAAATCTATCTAGCAACACACTGAGACAGGCCCTTTCATGGGGCCTGTGCTTTCATCCCACTAAGCCCACACAGCTGATACAATTATGCGGTGGCCTGGAGGCCTTTTTTTTTTTATAACATGGTTGACTCTAGGAATATTTCTACAATCATGACCCTTATCAGTGTGGCAGCATACAAGTGCTGTCACATTCTCCATAATGTAATGAAGAACAGTATACACTGCTGTCCTTCTGTCATTGCCATAGGAGGAATGATTCTACATAGACTCCTCTTGAAGGCTGGAATAAAGACTTAGATTTCTACATTGGGTGCTTTTGCCACTGTGACCAGGCTGAAATACAGTGGTGCCTCGCTAGACGATTGCCTCACAGGACGAGGAAATCGCTAGACGATGCCTTTTTGCGATCGCTACTGCGCTTCGCAAAACGATGTCTCTCTATGGGGAATTTTCGCTAGACGATGAGGTTTCCCCATAGGAATGCGCCGACTAGTGGTGAAAAGCTGTCAGTGCAGCTGTCAGTGCATTCCGACGGGGACCCTCACTCGCTAGACGATGTTTCCCTATGGGAGATTTCACAAGACGACGAGTTTTCCCTTTGGAACGCATTGAAGAGATTTCAATGCATTCCAATGGGAAAACGTGCTTCGCTAGACGATGTTTTCGCTAGACAGCGATCTTCGTGGAACGGATTAACATCGTCTAGCGAGGCACCACTGTAATCAGCAAGGGACACAATTTACCACAGAGTCTCAGTTGGATGGAGCCTGATGTAATCCATATATGGACTTTATCCTGAAACTACATGTAACCATTTCTCCTAGACATATCTGGTTCACCTCTGGCAGTAACATGCACCTTGAGATGAATGGCATGGTTGTGGGCACAAGTATGGTGCCACAGTATGAAAACATATTCACAGACAACACTGGATATTCACTGAAGCAACATTGTGCCCATTTCTGGACACCACCATGCAGTTACAAAATGGACATCTAAGTACCATCTTATATCATAATGCTATTCACACTTATATGCTTCCAGCTTCCACCCTGATCACACCACAAAATCTTTTGCCTACAGCCAAGCCCTCCAAAATAATTGCATCTGCTTTGATTCACAAGATAAACTCTCAAAACTCATGGATTTGTTTGCAGCAAACATTTCTTAAAGTAAATTGCCCACTTAATGATGTTAAAAAACCCAAACAAATAATAACTGAAAGGCCAAGATGGTACTAAGAAATATATTACAAGACAGACCAAAAATGGAAAATGACAGAATATCATTGGTCACCTACAGCTCCCAAATGAGATAACTCACACATATCACCAAGCCTGTTCTCTGGGTGGTCAGCCTGTGATTATTTATCGATAGTCCCCAAACTTAAGAATTATTGGCATGAAACAGGCTACCCAACAAAAATATTGAGGTAAGTTCCACACGCAGATTCCAGACTCCATGGAATTTGGTATTCCAGGCTTAAATATAGACCAAGCACCCTTTGCTCACCATATACAATAACAACTAGATTTCTGTGCAATCTTGTATATAGGCAAAGTTACTGATTCCAGCCCCAGAATGAGAAATTGATTCAGAAATTAAACAAATAAAGCAACAAAATAAAACAACACAACAAAGAAAAAGCAGCAGCTACTCCCATTTATATTGCTTACGTTGTCAAAATACACAGGAGTTTATTGGAATATGTAGCACTTTTATTTAACTTGATTTAAAGTCACATGGTTTTCACATGATATGTGAATTGTTCTTGGTGCTCCCTTGGTGTATTTTGTAATGCATTGCTTTTCAAAGAGTTGTACTGATGTTGTGGCTTACTCTTGAATTCTCCATGCTCAGCACAACAAAGCAGACTGATACTTTGCCTAGTTTACAGGATGGTAACATAGAATTCAGGAACAAAGTACTCCAACAGAAGAGTGCAAATTGGGCAATTCTATTTTTAATATATTGATATAACATCCAAGTTAAAATAAACAGCCCTTGGCAAAGGAGATAACTTGCTTCAAAAATATCCCACAAGCCCAGAGACAAAAACAAAAACAAAAACAGTCTCCCATGTGTGTTGTGTAGTCACCTTTTTAAAACTTGAATTAAAAGATAAGCCTGATTCAAATATTGTTTCTTTTACTAATGTAACCGCGTACCAGATACATAGATAGGCAATAGAGATGGGATATTCATATTTGTCTCCCATAGGAGATGAATACAAATACCATAACCACAGGTGGCCGGGCCTTTTGGACCCACTCCCAGAACTGGCTGGTCCACTAACAGCTCACAGTGCGGCATGTGCAGCTGTTGTCATTCACACCACACCAGTTGTGGAAACAGCCCAGTCGGCACTCACCCGCCTTCCTGTGTTGCTGCCCACTCAGTAGCTGAGCAGGAAGACTCATAATCCCGCCTCCTCACTGGAGCGGTCAGCAACGCAGGGAGGTGGGGGAGCACCAGATTGGTGAGGCACAAACAACAATGGCTGCACGCACCACGCCACGAGCCCAGGAGAAGAATATTAATATCCCACCTCTAATAGGCAATCACTGTAGCCATGGTCAGGATGTTAATGAAATCAATCCTCTCACAGTTCTTTACTGGTGTTACTAATGGCACTGCCTCATTGAAATGTCATTTTTGGTGTCATTTTTACTGGGACCCCATGCCAACTGCTTATATAAACCTGTGGCTAGAAATTTCACTCCACCTTGGCTGAGGAAATAAACTGTAATCCATGAAACCTAACAGTGAAATAAATGTATCAGATTGTAACATGCCACAATACTTTCACCTTTATTTTCTAAAATATTGTTCTGTCTAACACAACCATATCTTGTAAAAACTACAGGAACAGGAAATTAGTCATAAATTTAATAAGCTAACAAAACCAAAACAATGCGTGTGTTAGTCTCTTTCTCTCTCTCTCTCAGTGTGTGTGGATGTGCACACATGCACGCACACGTACACATGCGCGCGCACACACACTGTTCCTAAACACTATCTAGCACTTGCAATCTTTTAAGAAAAAAGAGAGGATTCACCTTCCCACTATTCCACTGGAGGAACTAGTTTTGCCAGTATAACAACCCTATTAGTTTCTGGTCTAATAAAGGAATTAAACAGAATGAAACACAAAGCGTCATTTTTTTAATACTTCTTGGCACCCAATTAACATAATCTTTCCCCTCTGAATATAGAAATCTTGCGGGGTTGTGGGTTATTTGAACAATCTTTGCAAAAACCACCTGTATACAGTACATTATTGGCAACAGGCTAGAGCTTTTGTATTTTGAATAAATGGTATCTAATGAAATAATGAGCACTTTTCTTGGCCCATGCAGCCCTGAACAGAAAGGCCAAAGGATGTGTGTGTGTGTGTGTGTGTGTGTGTGTGTGTGTGTGTTTAAATACTTTATTCAATCAAAAGCTAGTAAGAAGATGGGAAGAAAGGAGAGGAGACCCTCAGGTATCAGTTTTGCTTACTGACCCCTATACAAAGTCACTTGTCAAACTGACAAAGACTGCTTCATATGGAGAGAGACAAAAATAACTCCTTTAATGATTGAAGACTGCATATAGCTGTCACATAGGTGCTGACTCAAATGCACTGGGTGAAAAATCCTGCCACTTGATTCCCAAAATCCCATAATACTTTTAGCTGCTGATAGATAGAGGTGAGGGGTGAAGAACTTTCACCTCTGGCACTTTGACCTGAGGACTCATTGGAACAACCCTGTCAGAGTTCTGAACTGTGTTTATATTCATGAGGTGAAATGTTTGAATTTTATTGCTTGACAGGTCATTTTCCCCCCAAGAACAATTGCCTCACTTCAGTGGAGCAATTAATGCTTAGATGTTTGTTACCACAAATGCAATTAACATTTTTGAGGCACTTCTATTCTAGCATTCATTATCTACAAGGAGATTTACACACTGCTCCTGTCTTGAAAACAGGACATGAAATGTGCTTGAGCCTATCCATGTTTATTCAGAGGTTGCCCTGAGTTCATTGGCATTTGCTGCTTGATACACGTAACACGCACTCACATGTAATATGCCTCTGATGTGACAGTCAATATACCTATCTGGACTGTAGCAACCATTTCCCAGTGTTAAAATAAGTTTTAAATTTTTGTGGTTGCTGCATTTATGGTTGGCTTGCATAAGAAACTTTATGATTCTTTTTGGTCTAGTGCAGTGGTTCCCAACCTTGTGTCCCCAGATGTTCTTGGGTTAAAACTCCCAGAAACCTTCATCCCTAGCTGTGCTGGCCAGAATTTCTGGGAACTGTAGTCCAAAAACATCTGAGGACCCAAGACTGGGAACTATTGCTCTAGTGTAAGACATGTTTTTATGCTTGTATGGGGATGTGCTGGCATTCTTCCCTTCCTTTGAAAGTTAATATAATTAAATGGCCCCACCGGCACAGGGCGGAGCTGCTGGGGCGGGGCTTCTTTGCCTGCCCATCTGGTAGAGACGTCAGCAGGGAGAGTCAGAGGACGTCAGGCAGGCAGGGCTAAAGGCAAGCCTTTAAGAAGGCTGCCCATGCCTGCTCTGTCCTCTTCCCTGCTCGCAAAGCGAAGAGGAGTAGTGCTGCCTTGGAGCCAAGCAGTTTCACTTTCACCATGTGGCTGGAGCAGCTCTGGAGGATCCCTGCTGGGATTTGGGCGGTGCATCGGCACAGCCCCAAGGTTTTTGGGGATCTTAGATTTAGCTGTGCCTTGGTAGCATTGCCAGGGCTCTGTAAAAAATAAAATAAAATAAATAAAATAAAATAATATTAAAATAATAATTTGCATTCAAGGCCATAGGGCATTGGTACAGATAGTTGGATGGGCTGATGGGCCTGGGGGTAGGAGTAATAAGGGGGTACAGTTGGCGTAAGGGAGTCTCTGACCTCTCCCCCCCACCCTTCCCTTAAAATAATTTGAAAAATAATTAAATTAAAATTAAAGGAGGAAGTGTGAGAAATTGAAGGGAGTAAGGGTGAGGAGGCAGATCATCGGCCAGGAACTACTGTGCAGTAGCAACTCTGGCACTATGCCACCCAAGAAGGGTCGGGGGGGGCAATAAAGGGAAGCAGTCTGCAAAATGCAAGGCACCTGCACAAGCTCCCCCTAACAATTTCATCCTCAGATGAGGAGGACTGGCCGGACTACACAGCCATATGGGAAAAGCTTGGTACCTTAGAGAGGAAAAGGGTGCAAGTGAGGGCAGCTGTAGGTTCATCCGAGTTGCGTAGGTCATGTGAGGAGTCCAAAGCACACAGGCTGGCAGAACTTAAGAGATTGAGGACATTATGCTCTCTCCCATTGCTGTTTTAGAAGCTGAGTGTCCAGGTCCTTCTGACCCACCTTTTGCAATGGACACACCTGTGAGGCGACAAATGGAACTCCCAGCTCCAGTGCAGCATGTTGAGGGGTTGCAGGTGGCTACAACAAGCACGCACATGCAGCAGGAGGGAGGCAGTGTTTCAAGAGGCAGAGATACAGTCCCAGCACAGGTAGACGTGGCAGTTCCAGGTGAGATAACCACTACACCGGGCACAACACAAGTAGACATTTGGCCTTGGGACACCTGGAGCCAGGCAATGCCGATTCCCGCACAAGTGCCCATAGGCCAGATGGCACAGAGTTGAGGATGTTAAAAAGGTGGGCTTCCCACAGGTATCAGAGTTACGTATGACCTTTACCACAGTTGTAGGTGCTGGTGTTGCGGTTTTGTGTTTTTATTGTTTCAGGTTCGGGGATGCGACCAATCCAAGTTCGAGTGCGTTTATGTGGCCACAGCTCTGTGTTCTGGGCAGCCAAGTATGCAGAACAGACCAGTTGAGGTCGAAGCATGAGCCTTTGCGCAAGGGCCATGTTGGAGTGGAGGGGACAGAGAGGCATGCCCTGGGACGGGTTCATGGAATTGGCATCCCAGGGTACTCCAGATGTTCCCCCTTGGTGCTTGGGCCACGTTGGAGTGGAGGGGATGGAGAGGCATGCTCTGGGATGGGTTATTAGAATCAGTGTCCCAGGGTAGTCCGGATGTGCCCCCTGACATTGTGTTAATCCACCTCAGTGGCAATGATTTACCCCAGCGTGGGAACAAGGCATTTATATTGCAGGTCAGCGGACCTGTACACATTGGCGTTGCGCTTTCCTGGAACACGCATAGTGTGGTCGGTGATCATATCTCGTATGGTATGGAGGGCTTGATGCAACCCCAGGTGCATCGATAAAGCCCGGAAGGGAGTTACCTGTGAAGTTTGTATGGCCATTAGGGCCATAGGTGGGTCAGTGATTTTGCATCTTGACATTTTAGTTATTTGCCCCAAATTATACAGGGAGGATGGGGTGTATTTATCAGAGTCAGGGCTAGATTGGTTCCTCCAGGATTTACAAGGGGGCCTTAGGGCCAAAACTTTTGGCTTGGTGGATGGCCTGGGGCATACAGTGTAGCCCCTAGGCTGTGGCGGGTAGTGCAAAGCAGGATAGGATCATGGGAATATCAGGGGAGACACCCAGTGGGTGCTAGAAACCCCTTCTCTCAGAATTGCAGTAAAGAGGTTTAGCTGAGGGGAGGGAAAAAGAGGGGACCCGAGGGGATGCTGTGCACTAGGGGTCCTGAGGCTCGCCTTGAGGGCGGCCTCTGGCATGGAGGACTGAGAGGGTGCTGTGCTGGAAAACAGTGCCCTTTCAGCTCAGGAACTCGCTGGGAATAGGTCTGGACCGGTCAGGTAGGATTGACGCTGTTTCCAGACCTGTTTTGCACTACGGCAGGCTCCCTTGTAATAGGGGAAGTTAAAGCGTTAATAAGTTAATAAAGTTGTGGCCCTAGTTTAACCCATACATATCGCATCTCGTCTCATTATTCCGGGCTGGGTGGGCAAATCATTTCCTGATCACTAGGTGTTTATAACTCCCACAGAAATACATTGCACAAGGTCTGTGCTCACAAGTACAGTATATCACAGAAGTGAGTACATCCCCTCACATTTCATAAATATTTTAGTATATCTTTTCATGTGACAACGCTGAAGAAATGACACTTGGCTACAATGTAAAGCAGTGAGTATACAGCTTGTATAACAGTGTAAATGTGCTGTCCTTTCAAAATAACGCAACACACAGCCATTAATGTCTAAGCCGTTGGCAACAAAAGTGAGTACACCCCTAAGTGAAAATGTCCAAATTAGGCACAAAGTGCCAATATTTTGTGTGGCCACCATTATTTTCCAGCACTGTCTTAACCCTCTTGGGCATAGAGTTCACCAGTGTTTCACAGGTTGCCACTGGAGTCCTCTTCCACTCCTCCATGATGACATCACAGAGCTGGTGGATGTTAGAGACCTTGTGCACCTCCACCTTCCGTTTCAGGATGCCCCACAGATGCTCAGTAGGGTTTAGGTCTGGAGACATGCTTGGCCAGTCCATCACCTTCACCCTCAGCTTCTTTAGCAAGGTAGTGGTCATTTTGGAGGTGTGTTTGGGGTCATTATCATGTTGGAATATTGCCCTGCAACCAGTCTCCGAAGGGAGGGGATCATGCTCTGCTTCAGTATGTCACAGTACATGTTGGCATTCATGGGTTCCTCAATGAACTGTAGCTCCCCAGTGTCGGCAGCACTCATGCAGCCCCAGACCATGACACTCCTACCACCATGCTTGACTGTAGGCACGACACACTTGTCTTTGTACTCCTCACCTGGTTGCCACCACACACGCTTGACACCATCTGAACCAAATAAGTTTTTCTTTGTCTCATCGGACCACAGGACATGGTTCCAGAAATCCATGTCCTTAATCTGCTTGTCTGCAGCAAACCGTATGTGGGCTTTCTTGTGCATCATCTTTAGAAGAGGCTTCCTTCTGGGACAACAGCCCTGGAGACCAATTTGATGCAGTGTGCGGTGTATGGTCTGAGCACTGACAGGCTGCCCCCATACCCCTTCCACCTCTGCAGCAATGCTGGCAGCACTCATATGTCTATTTTCCAAAGCCAATATCTGGATATGACGCTGAGCACGGGCACTCAACTTCTTTGGTCGACCATGGCAAGGCCTGTTCTGAGTGGAACCTGTCCTGTTAAACTGCTGTATGGTCTTGGCCACCGTGCTGCAGCTCAGTTTCAGAGTTTTGGCAATCTTCTTATAGCCTAGGCCATCTTTATGTAGAGCAACAATTCATTTTTTCAGATCCTCAGATAGTTCATTACCATGAGGTGCCATGTGGAACTTCCAGTGACCAGTCTGAGAGAGTGAGAGCGATAACACCTGCTCACTCTTCACACCTGAGACTTGTGACACTAACGGGTCTCATGACACCAGGGAGGGAAAATGGCTACTTGGGCCCAGTTTGAACATTGTCACTTAGGGGTGTACTCACTTTTGTTGCCAGCGGTTTAGACATTAATAGCTGTGTGTTGCGTTATTTTGAGGGGACAGCACATTTACACTGTTATACAAGCTGTATACTCACTGCTTTACATTGTAGCCAAGTGTCATTTCTTCAGTGTTGTCACATGAAAAGATATACTAAAATATTTATGAAATGTGAGGGGGTGTACTCACTTCTGTGATATACTGTATATCCTACATATGAACAGGATTTGTTTGGACACATCACTCTCCATATGGAGAAAGTGATGACACAGAGGAGAGGCTAGTTTGCTCCTCTCAGAGATGGTCCCTCCTTTAGCTGGTAACTGTCACCACAAAGTGATGTCCAGACATGTAGAAAGACTCCTAAATCTGTACATGTGGAAACCAGGTATGGGTCTGAAGGAGGACCAGTTTCCGAAGAAGTAGCCATGTCTCAGCATGTTGGCAAAATGAAAGGGGAAGAAGAGGAAAAAAGAAGATGGAGCAGATTTTTCAGTAGGCCATCGTAAAATTATGTGGGATGGACACAGAGTTAGACTTGGGTCTGATATGGATCTGTGGTTAGGCACATTAACTAATATTCAGACTTAAATAAGATCCAGTGTAATTCATTAAAACTGCAGTTCTGCATATGCTTACCTGGAATGAGACCAAATGTAGGCGTGTGAAAAATACTTGAAAAAATTCTAACCCTTGGTGGTTTTCCAATTCTCACCATGCCAAAACATATTGATGAGCTTGTTCCCACATCAGTGAGATTTCTTGGCTTCTGATGTAAATAACACCCAAATCTTGTTTTTCTCATTTATTCTGGTTGCATGTTTTTCACCTGCACAAGAGACTGACAAATTCTGTGCAATTTTCCAAGGGAACATTTTGCACAGGAGTTGTAATAATGCTGCACAGACTAGCATTCTTCCTGGGGAAAAAAAGTTAATGAAACATATAAGAAATCCCACTAGAAAGAAAGAAAAAACCCACACAGGAATTTTTCTGTGAGAGGAAGTGTTTTTGTTTTTCATTTTTGGCTTCAAACCAAAAGCAAGAGGCTGTGAAATTCACATTTGTACTCAGACAAACTCAGTGGGACTCTTATTTTATCTGAATAGAGATGCATATGACTGTGGCATACATTGCAAAAGAAATCTCTTCACCTGATGCAAACCCAGCACAGGAATTTTCTTGATGCAGAACAGCAAAAGAAGAAAATGAATGTACTCTTAACATACTATTCATACTGTGAAATGGGGAGGTGTTGTCAGCTTGCAGTAAATGTGTACTTCCAGTTAAATAGGATCCTGAGCATGTCAGGTTTAGTGCATACCCATATAGATGACAATACTTAGCACATTTCCCAGTCTGTGTTTAATCAGTTTATTCAAGCAGGCTCAGACTATATGTATTGTTGAGCAAAACATTTTACGTATAGATGCTTGAAGAATTCAGTGATTGTACCTTCTAGCGTGACATGATCTGAGGAGGAGGCTCATGATATTGTGGTTAAACTGCAGTATTACAGACAAAATTCTGTTCACAACCTGGGTTAGAATCATAGAATCATAAAATCATGAAGTTGGAAGGGGTCTATTAGACCATCGAGTCCAACACCCTGCTGGATGCAGGAATACAAATCAAAGGATAACTGCCTGGTGGTTGTCTAAATTTCTCTTGAATATGTCCAGTGCAGGAGCACTCACCACCTCTTGAGGTAACTGGTTCCACTGTCGTACTGCTCTAATAGTTAGGACATTTTTCCTGATATTCAACCAAAATCTGGCTTCCTGTAACTTGAGCCCATTTTTGTGTGTGTCCTGCACTCAGGGATGATTGAGAACAGATCCTGTCCCTCCTCCTTATGTGTAGGCATCCTTCAGTCTCGAGAGACCATGGTAACGTGCTCTGAATAGAGGTCTTGGAACAGCATCTAGTGCGGCTAAGAAGGCCAATACGAGAGTGACAATCCCTTCCACACTGAAGACAAATACAATCTGTCCCCTGTCCCCTGTCCAGCTCCCTGATTTTGCTGGTTTCGGGACTGCCTCTTTGCCTTGGCCTGCTGAACAAGTGTCTCTTCAAATTGGGAGAGGCCATGATGCACCGCCTGCCTCCAGGCTGAACGCTCAGATGTCAAGGTTTCCCATCTGTTGAGGTCCATTCCTAAGGCCTTCAGATCCCGCTTGCAGATATCCTTGTATTGCAGCTGTGGTCTCCCTCTGGGGCGCTTTCCCTGAACTAATTCTCCATACAGGATATCTTTTGGGATCCGACCGTCAACCTCCTTATGACACTCTTTCAAATATTTGAAAAAAAATGTTATCATATCTCCCGTCAGTCTTCTTTTCTCAAGGCTAAACATGCCCAATTCTTCCAGTCTTTCTTTATAATGCTTGGTTTCCAGCCCCTTGATCATCCTTTTTGTCCTCTAAACTTGTTTCAGTTTGTCAGCATACTTCTTGAAGTGTGGTGTCCAGAACAGGACACAGTACTCAAGATGAGACCTAACCAGTGCCAAATAGAGGGGAATTTAACAGGATTAGAAGTCTATACTTCTGTTAATGCAGCCTAAAATAGCATTTGCCTTTTTTGTAGCCACATCACACTGTTGGCTCATATTCAGCTTGTGATCTACGACAATTCCAAGATCCTTCTTGCTCGTAGTTTTGCTGAGCCAGGTATCCCCCATCTTGTAACTGTGTGTTTGGTTTCTTTTTCTTAGGTGCAGTACTTTGCACTTATCCCTGTTGAATTTCCTTCTGTTGTTTTCAGCCCAGTGCTGAAGCCCATCTAGATCATTTTGAATTTTGTTTTTGCCTTCCAGGTGTTAGCTATTCCACTCAATTTTGTGCCATCTGCAAATTTGACAAGCATTCCATGTATCCCCTGATACAAATCATCAATAAAAATATTGAATAGCACTGAGCCCTGGGGTACCCCACTTGTTACCTCCTGCAAGTTTGAGAAGGAGCCATTAATGATCACCTTCTGAGTACAATTCTGTAGCCAACCTGACAATCCACCTGACAATTGTTCTATCCAGCTCACACCTAATTATCCTGCTAACCAGGATATCATGGGGCACTTCGTCAAAAGCTTTGCTAAAGTCAAGATATACTATGTCTGCAGCATTCCCTCTGTCTATCAGGGAGGTTCCCTGATCAAAAAATGAGATCAGATTAGTCTGGCAGGATTTGTTCTTGACAAATCCCTGTTGGCTTCCAGTTATTACTGCATTGTTTTCTAGGTGCTTGCATAGTGACTGCATTATAATTCGTTCCAGAATTTTCCCTGGGATTGATGTCATGCTGACTGGTCTGTAGTTCCCAGGTTCCTCTTTTTTTGCCCTTTTTGAAGATAGGAACTGCATTGGCCCTCTTACAATCCTCTGGCACCTCCCCCGTTTCCCATGATTTCAAGAAAATAACAGACAGTGGTTCTGAGAGTTCTTCAACCAGTTCCTTGGATATAGTTCATCCAGCCCTGGAGATTTGAACTCATTCAAGGTAATAAGGTATTCCTTGACTATTTGTTTATCAATCTCCAGCTGCAATCCTGTCCCCTCCACTTGCACTTCCAATTTGTTTGGAAGTTCATAGTCTGTCTTATGGGAAAAGGCTGAAGTAAAATAGGAATTGAGCACCTCTACCTTTTCTTTGTCCTCTGTTATCATTTTTCCATCTCCATTGCAGAGCTGTGCCACTATGTCTTTTGTTTCTCTTTTGCTACTCACATACCTGAAGAATGCTTTTTTTTATTGCTTTTAGTGTCTCTAGCTAACCTCATCTCATTCTCAGCTTTTGCCCTCCTAAATGCCTCCCTGCATTTCCTTGCTACTTGTCTGTACTCTTCCTTGGTGGCCTGGCCTTCTTTCCACTTCCTGTACATGTCTTTTTTGGTGTTTGGGTCCTCCCTGAGCTTTTTGTGAAGCCACACTGGCCTTTTTTGCTGCCACCCACCTTTTTTTTTCTTGTTGGAATTGTTTGTAGTTGTGCCTTTAGAATTTCTTTTTTTAGAAGCTCCCACCTTTCTTGGACTCCTTTTCTTGTTAGGATCTCCTGCCATGGGACCTTACTTATCCTTGTTCTGAGATTATTAAAATTGGCTTTTTAAAAAATCCAGCAGAAGTTTGTGGCTACACTCTGGTTTGGTTTCCTTTGACATCAAGAATTCTAGTAGAACATGGTCACTCTCACCCAGAGCTCCCCTTACTGCCACTTCCTCCACCAAGTTGTCTCTATTGGTTAGAATCAAATTAAGGATAATTAGTTTTCTTTCTCTACTTTTTGTAGGAGAAAATTACCAGCCACACAAGTCGAGAATTTCTTGGAAGGGCCATACTTGACAGAATTTGCCTCCCAATATATATCTGGATAATTGAAATTTAACATCACCGCTACACCGTCTCTCTTTGAAATTCTTACAATTTGTTTTTCAAAAATTTCATCCGCATCTTCTCCTTGATTGGGCAATCAGTAGTAAACACCAACTACCATGTTCCTTTCTCTTCAGACAGGCTTTTTCTTAGTGGCTGGCAATCTGAGAGAGGTTTTGTGCTCTGTTGCTTTTAAATGTGTTCTTAGTATTGATTTTATTTACTATTTTTAATATGATACTTGTCTAATTATTTTTAAATATTTGTACATTTACTGTTTTTAGCTTTTGTATATTATCCTTTTAATGATGTGAACTGCCTTGGGTCCTTTCAAGGAAAAAGGCAGGGTAAAACTATTTTAAATTTTAAAAATAATTAAAAATGGATCATGGAAATGTTCCTAAAAGCCTACTGCCCTTACCTTGAACATGTCCTTTTCAATTCCACCCTAAACTGGCACATTCAAAAATGCAGTTGTTTTTCCCCTTTAGACCTTGATACCGTGGCTGTATCCTAGATGGAAGAGAATGAATTTTCTGTTTGTGATCAAGAATGGGAGTCATGTTATTGTGTTATTAATTCATCTGTTTTCATTTGTCTTAGAATGTAAAGGATGTAGACCAAGGGTGGGAAATCTTTTTTTTTAATGCCTGTGTGTACTTGCAAAAGAGTATTGAACATCTTTATGTTTCACAGAATGAATATTTTATAAAACACTCCCCACCCCATCTCGATGGCCTCCCATGTCAATTCATGTGTCAAGATTAGTATCTAGATCTTATCAATTGTGAGGAAGCTTTTCTGCTTGTTCCCTTATGCAGTAATTTGGATTATTAGCTTCAAGTATCCAACATAAAATTGTGTGCATAATTTACTGTTTCAGCTGTTGGGAATGAATACAGTGAACCTTGAACAGATGAACATAGCCGTTCCTTTCCCATGATTATTCCACAACCTCAATCGCTTGAGGGATACCAAAAACATTTGGAAATCAAAACTCAGATAAATCAGTTCTTTTGTTTCAGATGATAACTGTGAAGAGATTGGCAAGCAGTGAGTAAAACTAATGTAAATCTAAGGATTACTGATATTCTGACAAGGCAGAATTAACTGTGTAGCATCACCATTTTCCTAAGGATACGCTCACCTTCCTTAGCAAAGTAATGTATCCACAATTTATTTTATCATATTTTCAAGACTCATAAAAAAAAACCCACCTGTATTATGACATTAATTTTTCATAGGTCCTCTTGCCTAACCAAATATATAGCTGGACAATAAATT
This sequence comes from Intellagama lesueurii, assembly GCA_037013535.1. Classification (NCBI taxonomy): domain Eukaryota; kingdom Metazoa; phylum Chordata; class Lepidosauria; order Squamata; family Agamidae; genus Intellagama; species Intellagama lesueurii. Next base: position 254,062,194 of record JBAJHW010000001.1, read on the forward strand.
ACTTTTCATAATCACATGAAAATATGGGTGTGTGCCTATAGATTTGTCTCGGTGTTTTAACCTACCATAAGTTTAAGCAGTTAAGTTCTTCTTCCCACATCCCTTTCTTCTGACTTACTTTCTTCTTTTTTTAAACACTATTGGAGTATCTAGGAAACATGGAAAGTTGGGCGGGGGAAGAAGAATGAATACTGGCAATTCTAAGTAGCAAGAGTATTGGGACAACCAATGTATTTACTATAAAAATGTGGAAAGAAATTCCTGATTAAACTGTGAAGAAATAGAAGGTTTGATGTCAATTGTCAACACACATTTGAGCCAACATTTCACCTAGCCAGAGGGGTGTATCTCATGGGAAAAATCAGGAATAAAAATAAAAATAAAAATCCTTACGTAATAATTACATGCCATCAAATCAATTCCAATTTATGGTAACACTTTTCAGGGTTTTCTAGCTATAGGACATGCAGAAGTGGTTTACAACTTCCTTCTTCTGGAGGGCTCACTGGGACTGTGTAGCTTGCCCAAGGCTACACAGACTGGCTCTTATCCCAGGAGGCACAGTGAGGAATCAAACTCCTGATTCCCTCTGGTATGCCAACTCATAGAGCTATCCAGCCAGCTGAAATCCTTCCTTTCCCATAAAAAGGAAGGGACAGGAAATTGGGAAGGGAAGTGTTTGATTGTGTTGTGCTATTTATTTATTTTTTAAATTACTCCCATTTCAAGTCTGTAACCTGTGGAATAAGCATGAAGCTGAAAATGCAATCATTTCATGCTGGAACTTTCACTGCTGTTGAATGAGAAATATAGACTTAGTTACATATGCTGTAGAATGAATTGGTAAAACAAGTCTTTGTACTAGAGTGGAGGATTCCTGTTATCATGTCAGACATTGAGGACACTTTTGCTTGTTCCCGCCTCCCTGTCAAATAAGATAAAGACAACAACCCTGACTGCTTGAAAATATTTTTTAGGATCTAACACACCTAGAACAATGGGCCCAGTCTCTAATCTGGAAGAAAGGTCCCAACCACTGTTGTGCTTACTTTCAAGGAAGGGGATTTCCAGGACATCTTTACACAGAAGAGTATTTAATATTTAGAATTTCTGAAGGAAATCTGTGGTCTAGAGTAGTATAAACCATTCCACAACCTCCTCATTTCCATCTCCTTCTGATTCAGCTGATTTGGAATCAAAACCAGGTTAGCTCTCTGTTTGCTTTTCCATCATTGCATGCCAGAAGTGCCGCTCTGTGTGGTTATTTCACTCACAAGATGAGTAACTGAAACACTTTGCCAGAGGCACGAACACTCAGTTCTGATTTCCAAAGACACTTCACATGTAAATCAAGCTGTGGTTAAAAAGCACATAGACATGTGATCTAATTGATGTAAGGCTCCTGTTCAGATAGGCTGCAGAAGCACAGACTTTCATTTTCTTCAGTTTATTGTGGGGGGAAAAATACTAGCCTTAGTATTTTATGCCTCTAAAAGGATGGAAATAACCCAGAATTTTCAGTACTGCTCCCTTAGTTAGATACATAAATATTTTTTGTTTTGTAGATTAACTGTACCTTTGTTTTTGAATGTGTGCATGTCCATATCACTTTACTGTCTCTGTGCATGCGCTGGCCTATTACTGATAGGCTGGTGCATGTGCAGCGACAGTGGCCTGGTGTCATTGCCTGGAGCTGAGCCTGCTGTCTGTGCACACATGCTGGCCTATAGCCTTCTCATGCACAGAAACAGCAGGCAAGGATTCAGGAAGTGACACAGGGATGCTATCTCTGAAGATGGCAGCAGTGGAGGAGGAAGAACAGGAGGTGGCAGGAGCAGGTTGGGAGGTGACGAGGGCAGGGAGCTGGCGTGCTAAGTTTCCCCTCCCCCCAGGCACAAACCCAAGAAAATGAATTGCAAACTGGTTCACTTTTTTCAGTGTTTGGGGTGGTTCGTGATTCATGGGTAGCCACAAACTACAAACCACCCTGATGCATCATTTTCCGGTTTCATGCCCATCTCTAGTTCTAATCAGCACTTTATAACCAGCAGTTCAAATGATTTTTGATCTTGAGGTTGAAAGAAACTACCCTGAGCTAACTGATAGTTCATCTCGGTTCAATGCTGTCTCCCCCACAAAACAGCCGTTCTCCAAGGAATCAGGTACAATCCTGCACAATCTTTCTACAGGAAGTCCTCTCAAATAGTGACTGTACCAAGGAAGGTATCAACCATGGCTTCTTGCTCAGCCTGAAAATCTGTGCCAAATTTTAATAACAGCTTGCCATGGGGCACAATTTAAAATCAGGATTTAATGTGATTCAGAGACCATTTTTGGAATATATTTAAAAATCAGACCAATTTGTTATGTGTTACTTGGAAACATAAGGATTTTCTTGAGCAGGTGCAACAGTGTGAATTTCTCTCCTGAGCTTAGAGTCCTGGGTTCTGATTTTACAGAAAATATCTTCAAGGCAGGATGTGGTCCTATTTTGACAGTATTCCTTTCAAACCGTGTTTCCTGTTGACTTACAACAATTTACCCAGCTCTGCCTTGCTTTGCCTTCCTCACCATATAAAATGTGCCATGCTGTCATTATCCCTTTGTGAAATGTTGGGAGATGCTGAACACAACTCTACCGCTAACATAAGCAAATACTAAATTAATAATAATTACACTAAATAATTAACAATTAGGAGAGGTTGTCAGGTGATGCTTTGGAGATTAACAAGGCTGCTCTGAGGAACACATGTTCCACGCAGAAAGGCAATATGCACATGCCTACAAGATGTGCAGGGACAAACAGGAAAGACCTATGCACAAAGCCTTGAAGAAACAAAATTTTGGGCTAGAGTTCTAGGAGGCAAAGGAAAATAGGAGTTGCAGTCCAAAAACATCTGCTTGGCCATGTATTTCCCATCCTTGATTTAGCCTTTTGGTGTGGAGCCACTACAACTTCAGCACCGTGCATTTGCAAATTTGTTTTAATTTGGCTGATTTGTAATTCAATTTGTTAAATGCCTTGGAACCATCTCTGTCCCTGCAGGAGCCATTCTTCATCCATTATAATTACTCCACAGCATGGATGTAAATTCTCACTTTTTTCCTTCTTGTAAGAATAAGAAACTTCTGAATTTTGCTCACTGCCTTCCAAGATTGCAAGATGCTTTCTATCAGTATTGATGAGTGCATCTGCAAGAAGAACCTCTCAGCAACTTGCCAAGCTGTATCCGACCACAATTCAAAGTGCCGGTTCTAACTTATAAAGCCCTAAATGGCTTGGGACCAACCTATATCAAGAGCCATCTCTCCCTTTATCAGCTTGCTCAGGTGTTAAGATAATCAGGAGAGGCCTTTCTCTAGGTCCCACCCACCTCACGGGTGCATTTGGGGGACACAGGAGATGACCTTCCCTGTCGCTGCTCCCAGAATTTGAAACTCATTCCCATGGGAGGCCAAGCTGGCCCCATCATTGCTGTCCTTTTGCAAGCAGGTGAAGACCTTTATCTTCAGGCAAGCTTTTCAATAACGACTGGTTGCCTGTGTGGGCTTTTTAAATGGATGGTTGTGCCTTACTGCTTTGAATGCACTTTTGGTGCTGCTTTTGTTTACTGTCTTTTAGTGTGATATCTATTTGATCCTTTTTAGTATTTGTATACTTACTGTTTTTAGCTTTCAGTATTCTCTTTTAATGATGTAAGCCAACTTAGGTCCTTCTTAAGGAGAAAGGCAGGGTAAAAATATTTTAAATAAATAAAATAAATAAAGTTATGATTGTTACGACCTTGTTGCCTGGACTTTTAAAAACAGAAGCATCTGCCAGGTTGTTTGTGTCTTTTTAATCATTCAAGCAGTGTTTCTGGTTTGCTCTACATTTTTGCATGTGTGTGTGTAATTTGCTTCGGAAAAGCAAGACACTTGTTTGTGTAAAGTTATTTTTCTCAAACTACAAAAAGCTCAACAACAACAACAACAACAACAAAAGTACCCTTTGTCTTGTTCCTGCACTGAAGATGAGAAAATATTGTGGGGGATCATTGGTTGCTCCCCAGGCTGTCTCATCTTGTCAGGTATCAAGAAGAATTTGTCAAGTATCAAGAACAAGTAATTTTCAAGAATTGCTCACATCCGTACTCCACAGCTGTGGTTTTATTCAACATTTAGTGACAACTATAATGGCTCTGAATATTATCTGTAGATTGTGTTTATATTTCTCTGGCCACAACCTCTGGCCTACACATTTTGCCTATTTAAGTAAGGCTTGTGCCTTTTATATATCAGACATATAGTACATTTCAGAGTACAATAAAATATACCACATTGTGTTTACATCATATTGTATAATGAGTCAATTCCTAAATTTCCTCCTTGCTTTGTTATTGTACAGGCAAAAGTCTAGTGACAGTACACAACTAAAGAGGTACATGTCAAGATAAAAAGATGATTATAATAGTATGTATAACCCCTTGGTTTAGCCCACACCAATCAGCCATGCATCAACTTTTTGGTACAGTTCCTATCTCAATCACTCAATCAATCAGTAAATCAATCCTTATTTTCTTATCAAAATATGCAAGTTAACAATAGGTATCACAATTTCATCTTGTCTATAATAACTGTGTGTTACTACTTATAAGAGTTGATGTCTACAAATGTGTTGTTACATGCCATCAAGTCACCCTATGAATGAGCAATCTTCAAAATGTCCTGTCCTCAAGTGCCCTGCACAGCTCTTGTAAACCCAAGCCTGTGGAGTCCTTTAGGGAGTCAATCCATCTCTTATTTGGTCTTCATTTCAGGATGGTATATGAAATTTCTTTGAAAAGGAATGGCCTTGCCTACTCTAATATCAATGCCAGTGAACTCAATGATGTGTACCTTCTCCTGAAAAACCTTCTCAGCCATTACTGATAAGAACAACAGCATGTAGCTTTTCATTCCGAGTTAATAAACTCCAAAGACGTTTAAATGCTCACCACTTCTGCCCACTCAGAATCCTGGTCCTCCAGTAAGTGGAACATAATCCAACACATACAACTTTTGCAGAGAGCAAGTAGTCTCTCAACAAGTGGTATTGGCATCTGGCAGAATATAAATCTCTTCGGGATAATCTTACAAAAGATGATATGCCTCCCTCCATGCAACACCGCCCCCATTAAAAAAACCCAGAGGACTAAGCCTTTAATAATTGTAATTCCAAGGGTTTAATTTAATTGGCTTGTGGTTTGGGCTATTGACTGTGGCAGTTTAGCTGGAATCTGCAATGAAGATAACCAGAATATAGTACTATTTGGATTCCTTTTGCAATGGTAAAAGAAAAACACAGTAATTCTGTTAAAGCTTTGCTCACTCATATATGTGTCTGTATAAGTTTTTTTTCTCTCTCTTTCCCTCTCTCAACTTTTTAAAATATTCCTCAGATATTCCATGTGAGGGGACATCTGGAATCATTTGAAACATTGTCACTTTTTACTAAATTATCCACTTTCCTCATAAATTGCATTTGTTTCTGCTAAATAAAGAAATCCCAAACCACTTTTAACTTTCTTTTAGATAAGGGGTGGGCAACCCTCAAAGCTTTGTGGAACCCCCCCATTCCTGGATATTGGGGGAGTCATTGGATTTTTTGAGCCAAACTAGTTTTGTCCATTCTAAAAAATGGGAGTGTAGGGTGCTGGGGGATCCCTGAGGTTTGAGAGGTTGCATGTTTCCCATCCCTGCTTGGTAACAGCACCAAGGCCTATATTTCATAAACAGCATTTCAGGAGGTTACCATTTTGGAAGGGGACTATCACAGTAAATTGAGGATGTAAATTGTGACCTGTTTTGTTATCCTCTTCTCAATTAGAAAAAATACTTTCTGCCCTTAAAATACAAGCATGATATTTTCTTTCTTTATTCTTCTAGACCAGTGATTCCCAACCATGGGTAACCCAGACGTTCTTGGACTGCACCTCCCAGAAACCCAGACAGCACAGCTAGTGGTGAAAGTTTCTGGGAGTTGCAGTTCAAGAACACCTGGGCTACTCAAAGTTTGGAACCACTGTTCTAGAAATATTTGCTGAAATTGTACAAACCTCAATGAGAAAAAAAGAGTTTGGTGTCCTGATCTTATGCTGGAGGTGAAATCTCTTGCAGAAGCTTGAAAATCCTCAAAAACGTGGTTTTAACATATTGAAACAGGCTATCTTGACCATAAATGAAATAATGAAATGCTTTTCCTGGATATAGAAAGCTCAGGGATAAAGTTTATCTTTCGCATCCAGTTTTATATGTGAAGATGAGCACCCATTCATAGTCTGACCAGGAAGACTATTCTTCTCACTCACTCACTCACTCATACACTCACTCGCTCACTCGCTCACTCCTACATTCACACATTCATTTTATTTATACCCCATCTTTCTCTCAAGAAAGGGACAACATTTTTTAAACAATAAATATTCTTAAAATAGAATAAATTAAAATATTTTAAATTGCTTTTAAATACTGTAATTTATTGTATTTTAAGAGTATTAAATGAGAAGGCGGGGCTTGTCGCGGTGCTGCCAGCAGCTTCCGGAGAAGCTCCCGGGGAAAGCTGGAACCGCCTGGTCTGGGGGTCCTTCAGAAGATGAAGGGCCAAAGGGGAGACTAGGAGAAGTGTCCCTGAAGCAGTTGGTGAGCAACAAAGGGGAAGGAAGCCGGGCAGCAACCTGGTATTTCTTCCCTCTGAAGAGATCACCCAAGCACAGATCGGATGTGGGAGCCATATTGGGCAGTGAAGCTGTGAGTAACCCACCCCCTACGGAGGAGAGGAGAACAAACAGATACTGCATTGAAAACTGACAACAATAAAGTAAGTTGAAGCCTTTGATTTATGAACAGCCCCATAAAGTGGAAAGAGAAACTAGAGTGCAGAATATTTGGCCGAAAGAAGGGAAGAAGCGGCTAGCTTGCTTACCAGTCCTGCTGCCTCAGAAAGTGAAACTATCTTTTAGCCTGCAGGCTGGTCAAGGCCGAACACTGAGAGACTGAGAGGAAAAAAACTGATTCTGGAAATAATCCCAGGGTGACATAATGTAACTACGGACTGGACTTAAAGCTGTTATCAGTCAGGAAAACAGAGTGAAAAACATAACATCGCACTGCCAGATTTCTCAACAGTATAGACAGAGTGCCATCAAAACTTTGGAACTATATAATATCCCTGGGGGTGGGGAAGCTTTGGGAGATTCCCCCTCAGAGGCTACAGTTTTAAAGGGCTATATTATATACTGGGAGAAGCTAACTCATTCCAAGGGGAGAGAGATATTGTCGCCGAGGGTTGGACTGTGGAACTGGGAAAACCAGGACTGGAGCTGTTGATTGGATGGTTAGCATATAAATTAAGGGAAAGAGAAGGAGAAAACAATAATACAAACACTGAAAGATGAAACAGGGACTGAGAAATTTAAACAAGAAGAAATAAAAAAGATTGTTGAGGACTTCTACCGGAATTTATACAGTAAAAAGGAAGTAGACAAAGAATCTCAGAAAGAATATGTACTGAAATACAATAAAATGAAACTGACTAAAGATCAAATGCAGTCTTGAAATGAGCCTTTAACATATGCAGAAATTATAGAAGCCCTCAAAAAGCAAAAAAATGGGAAATCACCAGGCCCAGATGGTCTTCCAGCTGAATATTACAAAGAATTAGAAAATGTATTGCTTAAACCATATAAGAAACTCTTGGAATTTGTAGAAGAAAAGGGAGAATTGCCACCAATGTGGTCTGAAGCGATAATCTCTCTCATACATAAGGAAAACAGAGGGTAAAGAAATAAAAAATTACAGACCGATCTCATTACTAAACGTGGATTACAAAATATATGCAACCATGCTGGCAACTAGATTGAAAAGAATCTTAATACAGACAATACATCAAGACCAATCGGGCTTCCTTCCAAAAAGGCAGATGAAAAATAATATAAGGATAATCTTAAATACTTTGGAATACTATGAAGCTCACCCGGAAAAGCAAATGGCTATGATATTCTTGGATGCAGAGAAAGCTTTTGATAATCTGAATTGGAATTTTATGCTACACCAATTGGAAGTGCTACAAGTTGGAGAAAGATTCTTGAAATTAATTAAAGCAATCTATATCCAGCAAAAGGCAAAAGTTAGAATCAATGGAGAGCTGACGAAAGAAATACAAATACAGAAAGGTACAAGACAGGGGTGCCCACTCTCTCCATTACTATTCATTCTTACTCTAGAAATATTAACTGAGCAAATTAGAGATTAAAAAGAAATAAAAGGACTGAAAGTAAGAGGTCATACTTTTAAGCTCCAAGCTTTTGCAGATGATCTAGTTATTATATTGGAGGATCCAATGGACTCAATTGAAGACCTGATGGAGATGCTGATGAATTTTGGTGATATGGCAGGAATGAAAATAAACCAAAAGAAAACAAAAATACTTGTTAAAAATATGAGAGATCAAGAATGACAGAAATTAATAGAAAGGACTAACTTTCAAGAAGAGAAGAGGGTCAGATACTTAGGGATCCAAATCACAAAGAAAACTAGTACATTATTCAAAGACAATTATATGAAGTTGATTAAAGAGATACAGAATAGCTTGGAGAGATGGGACAAATTACAGCTATTGTTGATGGGAAGAATAGCAACCATCAAAATGAATGTTCTACCTAAAAATTTTATTTTTATTTCAGACAATTCCCATAATATTAAAACAGTCATTTTTTCAAGAACTTAACAAGATAATCATGAGATTTGTGTGGCAAGGAAAATACCAAGAATTAAAATCAAAGCAATGCAAGATGCCAAACAAAGAGCAGGTTTTGGTCTCCCAGATTGGGTATTGTATTATAGAGCCTGTGTATTAGTCTGGATAAAGGAATGGATAACTTTAGATAATGATAGACTACTTAAGTTGGAAGGACATGATTTACAGTTAGGTTGGCATGCTTTTCTATGGTACAAAAAAGATAAAGAGCAGAAAAGTTTCAACTCGCATATGATAAGAAGAGCCCTACTAGGGACTTGGAAAAAGATCATCCAGCAGATTTACCAAAAAACACCAGGCTGGATATCACCCATAGAGGCCTTTACACAACCTAACCTCATGACATAAGCGAAACTTTTAAGATATCAAGATCAATTAAAAAATGATTGTGAGTTAAGGTCCAAAGAAGAGTTAGAAATACAAAACATATATCTAGACTGGTGGTCCAGAGCACAAGTGGAATCTAGGTATAGAAAAGATAAAATAGAGGGCTTTTACACAGAACAAACGATATTCGATAAACTTCTGCTGGGCTCAAATGATAAAGTAATTAAGAAAATGTATGATTATTTGCTTGAAACTAAAATGCAAGATGAGATGGTAAAAGAATGTATGATTAGGTGTGCACAAAATATAGGACATAATATTGATATTGATCAATGGTTGCAAATATGGAAAAATAACATAAAGCTCACAAAATCGGTAAATTTCAAGGAGAACATATATAAGATGTTTTATAGGTGGCATATGACTCCGGAAAAATTGTCAAAGATTTATACAGAGGTGTCAAATGTTTGTTGGAAGTGTGAAGCACAAGAGGGAAGCTTTTACCATATGTGGTGGACTTGTAGAGTAGCGAAACAGTATTGGATAGCAGTACATACTCTGTTACAAAAAATACTGCTTTGTAATGTTCCACTAGCCCCAGAATTGTTTTTACTGAGCATTATACCAGATAATATAGATAAGACAAAGAACTACCTAGTTATATATATAGTCACTGCAGCCAGAATTCTTTATGCTAAGAACTGGAAGAAATTGGAGATACCAAAACAAGAGGAACTCATTGAGAAGATATGGGAAGCAGCAGAAATGGATATTCTATCAGAAGTGTTGAAAGACTGTCCAATACAAAAGGCAACTGAACGATGGGATTTATTATATAAATGACTTGAGTCACCAGATAGTGCTTGAATAACATAGAATTAAACTAAGATGTAACTGTAAGTTGAAACCTGGAGGGCAATCAAATTGTAGAAAGGCGAAAAGTCGACTTGATATCGCAACATGAACAAACAGATTGGATGACAGTACATTTTGTGTTCTCCTTCCACCTCTTTTTCCCCCCCATATCTTCCTCTACCTTTTGTACTCCTTACCTTATCCCTAGTTTTTAAAAATAAAAAAATAAATTAAAAAAAGAGTATTGAATGTGTTACATATTAGAATAATAATCGAATAAAACAACTCGCACTATTTAGAACTACATTTAAAAACGCAAAAACTATATCATCTTCCCATCAAAACCTCTTTGTCATCACTAAGTTACTTGCCAAAAGTTTTCATGAACAGAAAAGTCTGTTGTATAGAATATACTTTTTGTCATAAAGCAAGTTAGCTCTTGAACATTACATTTCAGGATTGGCTTGTTGCTGTTCATCTTCATATATCTCACTACAGCACACCCTCTGATGCCAGAAGCCACTCATTCCTGTCTTTGTCCCTTGCAAAAAAATACTTAGGGTTCCATAGCTGTTCTTCTTTCATGTCTCTTCACTTTTATTTCAACAGACATCTACTTTCCATTTTAGATTAAATTAGGCTAATGCAAAAAAGATGTCAATGTGGTTACTTTTCCTCTGATAGGAATGGGTTTTTGAAAAGGATACATTACTATGACAAGTCTTCTCCCATAGGATGGATTTCATTTGCTTTATCATGCAGATATTAAAATATCATGAATAATGTTTTCCAGGCTAGTTCCTGGCCCTTACAAGAGTGCTAAGAAGAAGCAAGAATGGGAAGAAGGCAGTTTCCTGGACCAGAATTCTTTGTAGAACTTCATGATGGCTCCTCAGAACAATAGTCTCCTGGAGAATCTCAGGTCTATTGATGTCAATGATACTCTCTGACTAGTGTGGGTGGGTGTTGGGATGGTAAGCAATTGCTTCCCAGGTGAGATCTACATAGCTCAGGTGGTATTTTTTAATGGGCAAAGTGCAGATACAATTTTGCAAACCACTAATATTTATGGTGCCCAAGCTTGTATTGGTTTGTTTCAGACTTTGGCTTAGCTAATATAGGTTATTTGTCTTATGAGGTCACTGTGTTGTAGTGATTGGAATACTGAGTCAAGTTCAAATCCCCATGCAGCCTTGAAACTGGATTACTTTCACCCTGTCTCAGCCTGACTTAGTTCACTTATAACTTGGCCTCCTGGCCACAGAGGTATTTCGCTCCTCAAGCTTATATTCATTTTCCTCATGCTGCCCATTAGACCCCTGGCAACACTGTTTGGAGTTTAGTGAATGACTGTCAACCATCTACTGGTAAGAGCTAACTTTATTTTTCTTCATCAGCTAATGTCGAGGAGGCTGTTTGACTGAAGTCCTGATGTGCTGTTTGAGTGAAGTAATGGACTAGTTGTGACCTATAAAGCTGAGACTTACTTCAGACAATCACAAGACAATCACTAGCAGACAAAATAGAGATACAGCCTGTTCTGGAAGGACCAAATTTTCAGTTGGAGTGTAACCCTGGACCTGGTATTATGCCTGGAAGGCTATTTGGCTGTTACAGCATAGAAGGTCTTTACTGAGGTCTTGTTACTGCTCCAGCTATCTCCTTTCCTGGAGAAGGCAGGTCTAGAAACAGTTATGTATGCCTTAAGTCACTTCTCACTAAGATTAGTGCTGTGATTTCTACGTAGGGCTAACTTTGAAGAGTGGCTGGAAACCTCAATAAGTACAAACTGTGGAGGCCAGAATGCTTTCTGGTTCTCACTATTTGGATCATATTCCATCATCCTTTCCCACCAGCATTAGCTTCCTGCTTGTTTCTAACCTTAATTCTGTCAGTAAGATATAAAACCTCCAATGACCTGGGACTGAGGTAAAGTCTGAACGACTGTGTACTGCCATGTTCACTTGTACATTGGTTATGTGTGAGACCCGAGGCGAGAGGGTAGAAGCTCTCGCTGGAGTGTCGTCCTCCCTCAGAAAAGAACAAGAGGTGCAGACAAACCCGCCTACACCACCCATCGAGACTATACAACGGGGAGTGGATACCCGTGAGCTAGAGCGGGAACTGTCAAAGATGACAGTAGCCACTCAGACTGGGGAAGAATTGGCGGGAAGAGGAGAAAGGAGGAGGTCCGTCATGGAGGCGGGAATGGGGGATATAAAAAGGGACAAGGATGTAATACCAGGGGGTTGGGAATTGATCTGGGTAGAAGACCCATGGACTGGAAAATGGGAGAAGGTACGGGTCCCTAGAGAGGAGGCAGACTATCGGAGGAGAAGGGGTTTACCTCCGAGACCCTCCTATTGGGGAGAGTCGGAAGCCCGGGAGTGGCGTAGAAGGCTCAGGGAGGAAAAGGAGGCTGTAGAAAATGAGGAGAGAGAACGGCGATTATGGCGACTGGAGGAGGCGCAGAGGCGGGGATTGCTAATGGACTGTGGTTACCCTTTCAAGGAGAGGAGATTCCCCATGAGACCGAGAGGGGAGATGAAGAGACCACCCCATTATTAGATCCAGAGGAAGAGCCAACCGAACTGGAGAACAGTAATCCCTTTTTGAAAGGACCTTGGAATAATTTGGATTATAACCCTTTTGAAAGAGACGTTTGGATGCCCTCGTGGGACCCGTTGTCTGCGAGAGTTAATGCAGAAGTTGAATTTGATCACACGGACCTGTTGTCCCATGTTCCAATAAAGCCTAATTATGATTTCTTAAGAAAGAAGTCTCCAGAGTCTCTGTTAAAACCTGAGGAGGTAATACTTGAACCCTCACATTATGATGGCCTATTCTGTGGTCTGGTACCAAAAGAGAAAGGTTTTGGGAGTGACAACAGACATGACTTTTTTGGTGACAGTCTGCTGGTTGTAGACTTATCTTTAATTAGAAGCCTGCCTCTGATCGTTTTTAAGCATCCAGCTGAGAGTTTCAATTCTTTTTTAATTCTGCGAGATCTTAAATGATTTTTACATAGCTATTACTTCTTTTCTTTCAATTCTAGTCTTTTTCTTTTTAATGTGATTTATTTTTTTGGTTCTTATTGTGTTGGCTTTATCTTGGATTACAATGAATGCTAGGCTTATAAACTGTCCCAGAATGGAGGTCTGCAGAACCAAAAGAAAGTATCCAAAGTTAAGACATGTTTAGCCAAACTCACTGTCTCTCAACCTCTGCCACAGATCAGCTGAGGACAATATTATGAACAATAATACTGATCTGTTTCACAGGTTTGTAATGAAGGATTTCTGAGATACCATTTTTAAAGTGCTTTGAACCCTATGAAAGTGTTGTGTAATTGCTAAATGTTGGTATTGCTCTTAGTTTGGTGGAATGTACTAAAGAAACAAAACCAAAAGCTTTTAAAGGCAAACAGAATGCAATATTTGAGGCAGTTTCATTTGAAGAATATAAGTCACTGAATTGTGTATTACAGGTGATAGAGAGAATTTCTCCAAGCTGTGATTGTCACGGCAGGAGTTTTTCTTACTTCAAAGTTTGCATGGCTCTATTTGCAATTCTGATTCATCATCTGTGTAAATCTCATCTCTGAAGCACTAGCATGATTTCAGCTGTGATTATTGTTTTAATGTACGTTTTAGCCCAGAATCACCATTACAGCCCTTAGACGCTTTCAGAGGAACCAGAAGAATGCTGGTTCTTGATTTAATGTCTTTAGCTGTTGTTGTTTATCATTTCCAGAGAGATGCATGATCTATTCTGGGTCAGATTAGGTCTTTTTTGCCTGTTTGTTTGTTTGATTTCTTTCTTTAAAACCTTCTGAACTTTGCCAACATTTTTATTGGGGATGGAAGGAATTTGGTATTTTGAAGAAGATAAATATGGGAGAAAGTGTAAGTGACAGATTTGTTTATTCCTTCAGAGGACATGGAGTGTTCAACTCTGGTAGGTTTGGCTTTGCAACCTTGCTAATCTAGCCATGTTTGCAGTCCTAAACTAGGATGACCACCACTTCTGACTGAGAGGCACCTCGCCTTGAACAACTGCATGACACAAAGGAACAGCATGACCCTCATTGGGCTTGGAATATTTATATACCCATTGTATTTAGCTTGTGACAAATTAATCTGATTCAGTTTTTATATGAACTGGCAAAAAAAATTACAATTGTTTTTCATAACGAGGATGAAAAGAATACTCGTTTTAAGTGAACATAAAGGAAAGTGAAAGGGTCAGATTCAGCAGACAAATCTGAAACATAATAATCCAAAGATGGGTATGTCAGAAAGATAAGTTTAGCTTGGTAAAGATATCCTGAACATCACCATCAGTATCTGAATTGTGCAGTGCAGTTTCAGTTATTTGGTTCTATCGGGACAGTTACTGTCATGCAACTAGTTATTTGTGTACAACAAGCAGATGGTACAAAACCAGCCTGGCAAATCATAATTAATAAAACTGTTGGCATTTCAAAGATGTAGAATTGTGACTGAGGTTCTGCACATTTCCTTTTTTTTTTTAGAAGAGTGAAAGCAGAGGTAGTTTGTGTTTGCATTGTTTAATTCACATGCTGCTATTCAGAAGTTCACATTTCGATGGGAAAAGATTTGAAGCCAACTAGGCAGGAAATTCATTCTGATCCCTTGTCATCTCTTCTCTACCTTTGTAATTCAACCCTAGTCTGCAAGTTACTTACCTTCCGTGATCTTCACTTCAGAGCTATAGTCATTAAGGGACAAGAGCTTCATCCTCCTGCCAGTTTCAAATAAAAAAACTCCTAAGCAATTGCCTTCTAGACAAAATTCTTGTACTTTTGAGTCCACTCAGGTGCCATTCATCATCTGCCTAAGCTATGTTCTAATTCAGACCAGGCCCATGAGGGATGATATGTGGGGAGATTATCATTCTTCATGCCATCTAAAGTAGCTTGCTGTGATTTGACATCATTCTCAGATTCCAGAGAGTTTAGAAGGCCGTAGTTGTTGACACCATACATTGAAACCTCACCTTGCATGTGGTGCATTTGCAGAAGCCCTCTTTTCAAAAGGTTGCACTGTAGGAAATCTTTCTCTCTCTGTGCATGTGTTTTCAAAGAGAAAGCTGAATGGTAATTGAAAACTAGGAGGAACTGGAGTTTTATGGCATCAGCTACATCTGAGAATCATATAACACAAATATTTCACATTTTGGAAACAAGAAGGTCTGGGATTTGCTATTATTGCAAATATTCCCAGTGTTCAGGTTGTAAAGGCTATTTCTTATGCAGTGGAAACAGCACCACATATTCAGAGTACATATCAACTAACCACAGCAATCAAAAGTTTGAATGGGAAAAAAATTCAGGGCAGGCAAGGTATGACTCATGAGATGCAATTCAGTCTCCAAGGCCATTTTGAAAGACCCTGCCTTCTTGACTCCTCTGGACTCATGCCCACAAAGAGAGAAGTAGTCAGCAAAACTGTGAATTACTGCTCCCAGAAAGTCCAGGAGTGAGGAGTAATCTTTTCCATGGGTCACAGTTGCCCCCCTCTTTAACAATCCCAAATATCTACTTTTCCCCCCAGTATTTTCCAATATTATTTATTTATTTATTGCATTGTCTTTGCAGAGGGACCTTGTGAACCACTTTAAAGGAGAAACAATGCTGCTGAAGCCTGCATCCAAGGGTAGAAATTGACCCCCAAACCTTATTATATTGCCTACTCCTGCTATAAGAGGTGGAGCTCCTGAAACAAACCATGAGAACTAAATAGAGTTCCCAGGTGTCAGGGTATCAACTTTAGTCTTAAGGAAATGTTCCAGCTGCTGGCAAGCCACGCTTCGGCAGCGCGGGTCGCCTTTGCCTCCTTCCCGGGGTATCACGGGACCTTTGAGTCTCGCGTGAGCGACCCGGGATGACAGGGGGGAACGATAGGCTTTTTAAGGGCTGTTCCCCCCTTCTCTTCACCCTCTTCCTTTGCTGGCACCCACCCGCCCGCCCTATATTCTAGTGTGAGTTTATCTGGTCACCTTGGGGGCCGGATAGGAATTTTTGACCCGTATCCTGATTGGCTCTTGGATGCGGGGATTTTTCGCCTATCCCACACTGGAAAAGGTAAGTTGGCAAGTTTAAAGGTCGAATTCTTCAGTCACACAGGCAGGTAGTGAGGATAGAACAGGTTTCGGCGAGTCCCATAGCAATCTCAGGTAATGTACAGCTCATCTGACCTCCCAAAGCCGTGGATCATGCAATTACAGTGCTTGGGGGGAAAGATGCGCTGGGGCCACACTCAGACCAACAGTCAACAAGGAGAAGGTGGCTTGAGGTTCGGGGGTGGTCAAATTTGGGCCGGCCAGGTTCTCACAGGCTTCACGACCGCAAAAACTTGGGGCCAGGGACTCGCCCATTTGCTTGTTAAGGGGTCCATTGAGACCTCTCTGCTTAAACCTGATTCTGCTCTACGGCAGGACCCCCCTTTGCCAAAGGATGGTGTAGCGATCACCCCTGGCATGAATATTCAGCAGTGTATTTGCATGTACCAATTAGAGCTGCCGGGAGGTGGAGCCAGAGAAACTAGAAGGGAGGGGTGAGTCAGAGAGACAGAGAAGAGAGAGATAGTTTGGGGTTTGAGGCAGAGAGAATGTTTAAGGAGTGATTAGTCAGAGTGTGACCTGTATTAATTAAGATAGAAGAGGTTAAAGTTAAATACTGAAGCTTTGTGTAACTTTAAGAATGTGCTTAAGAACTATTCCTAAAACAACTTGTAATCAATAAACCTGTTTCTGTTTAAAAGTTCAGTACTGAATGGACCTCAGTCAAATTCCAGCACCTTGTTTGATCGGATTAGATCTCACTAAGCATGTGCAGAGTGCTTTTGTAGTAACATGTTCCCAGGGAGAGCAGTTAACAATCCCTGAGGGAAAAATGGAATCCCTAACTTCTGAAAATAACCTGGAAAGCCCCAGTTTAAAAGAAAACTCTGATGTGGATGAAATGGCAGAAGTTATATTTATGAAAAACCCTAATAATTCATCATTTGATAAGGAACAGAAGGAGGATACCACCCTTACGCAGTGCTTTGAGAAAGCTAAGGGAACTCCCTCTTCATTAACGCCTGAATGCCCAGAGAGATATATAATAGATAACGATCTGTTATATAGGGATGTTTTGTTAGCACCTCAGAGGGGTGGAGATGGAAACTTTAAACAACTGATTGTGCCTGAAAAATATAGACAAGATCTTAAGCAAGGCGCATAGTGATGCTTTCGGAGCTCACATGGGAATATCGCGTACCAAACGAAGGGTTGCAAGGAATTTTTACTGGCCAGGAATGGGTCAGCAAGTTAAGCAGTTTTGTCAGGCTTGTTATACGTGCCAGAGGAGGGGTACTGGAAATGACAAAACTAGGGCTAAACTGTGCCCTTTACCTATTATTTCAACCCCATTCCAACGATTAGGATTGGATATTGTAGGACCCCTGCCAAGAGCTACCAAAAGAGGAAATAAATTCATATTAAGCATAATCGATTTCGCTACTAGGTATCCCAAGGCCATCCCATTACGAAACATTGAAACTGAGACAGTAGCAGATGCATTGATCAGTTATATGTGCAGAATGGGCTTTGCCTCTGAAATAGTCACAGACCTAGGAACCTCCTTTACATGACACGTAGATGACATGATAGAGACTACAGGCAAATGTCCCTTTATTTCAAGTTTAGATTTAACCCGAGGGTTTTGGCAAGTGCCAATGAACCCAAAAGATCAAGAGAAAACTGCATTCTGTAGTCCCCTGGGATTATATGAATTTAGATTCATGGGGTTCGGGTTGAAAAATGCCCTGGCTATGTTTCAACAGCTGGTGGACAGAACTTTGCATGGCTTAAGGGGATTTACAATGGCCTATATGGATGACATAGGAATTTTCAGCCAGACCTGGGCAGAGCATGTGTCACACCTAGAGATAGTGCTGTAAAGAATACTGCAGGCAGGATTAACTATAAAAGCTGCCAAATGCCAGATTGGTAGTCGGGAAATAAAGTACCTGGGACATCTAGTTGGGGGAGGAAAGATCAAGCCCCTAGAGGATAAAATAGAGGCAATCGACAAATGGCCTATCCCTAAGTCCAAAAAGAAAATCCATTCCTTCCTTGGACTAGCTGGATACTACCAACGATTCGTACCCAACTTCAGTGAGATAGCTGCACCCCTGTCCAATTTGACCAAGAAGAAGCAGGCTGAGACCATCGTGTGGACCCCAGAATGCCAAGATGCCTTTTAACAACTCAAGATAGCACTGACATTGAGACCCATTCTGATGGCACCTGACTTCGAAAAAGAGTTTACCATTTACACGGATGCATCGAACGCTGGACTGGTTGCTGTTCTTTGCCAGACGGACGTCAATGGGACTTTTCACCCAGTAACATATATAAGCAAAAAACTGCAACCTAATGAGAGACACTTGTCAACCATTGAACGAGAATGTTGGGCTATTGTCTGGACTCTTCAGAAGCTAAAGCCGTACATATGGAGAAGAAAGTTTACACTGTGCACTGACCACTCACCTTTGAAATGGTTGAGAACTTTGCAAACAAACAGTAGCAAACTGACCAGGTGGTCCTTGATTCTCCAAGATTATGACTTTGAAATTAAAAACATCAAAGGAACTTTAAATGTGGTAGCGGACGCTTTATCCAGAAGACCCAGTGATTAAATGTAAATGTAAATGGTTATGATTTTTTTGGAATGTTTTATTTAATCTAGAGGAAAATGTTTATGAATGTATGGTTTCCAGGACTGTATAATATGGTAAGTTTAAATAGTAAATGTATTACTTGATAGAGGCCCATATGGCAAGTGTGTACGTATAAGTAGTTATAATTATGGTCAGAATGTTAATAAATGCATTAAATGTCTTGTTGTTTGTTAAAGAGGGTAAACTGGTAAGTTTTCACCTCATAAAACAAACTTTTTAAGGGGGGAGGAGTTGTAGCGATCACCCCTGGCATGAATATTCAGCAGTGTATTTGCATGTACCAATGAGAGCTGCCAGGAGGCGGAGCCAGAGAAACTAGAAGGGAGGGGTGAGTCAGAGTCAGAGAAACAGAGAAGAAAAAGATAGTTTGGGGTTTGAGGCAGAGAGAGTGTTTAAGGAGTGATTAGTCAGAGTGTGACCTGTATTAATTAAGATAGAAGAGGTTAAAGTTAAATACTGAAGCTTTGTGTAACTTTAAGAATGTACTTAAGAACGATTCCTAAAACAACTTGTAATCAATAAACCTGTTTCTGTTTAAAAGTTCAGTACTGAATGGACCTCAGTCTTTCATAGGAAATATAGGTTGATAAAGAGATCAACTGGTGGCAGCATGTTAAAGGGCGTGTTGGGGTACTCGTGTGAGCTCTGTGTTTGGTGAAACAAGCAGGGGCCACGGGGTAAACGCCACAGATGGCAACAATGATTATTTAATAAAGTGTGGCCCGTGTTTACTCCATAATTCTTGTCTCGCGTCTTTATTCCACGGTAAGGGGGCAATGGTAAGTTGGTATAATTAAAGGGGGGAAAGTAATGCCGCATATATCTTTCCCATTGAAGGGAATCAATATGCTCTCTGGATCTCAAGGTGGAATGACAAATCTTAAGGCAAGCAGCACCAGATAAAGAAACTGTTCATGCGTGGTGTCTTTTACAGGCAGGGCACCCATTTTCAGCCATTTGCAGTTAGTCACAGGGCTCACTGTGTCAGCATGAAGGCATGCCTCTCTGTATTGCTCTAGGTAGCATGATGGGCCCATGTGCATGCACCCACTGAGTTTCTCTCAGCCTCCTCCTCTCCACTTCCCTCTCCTCACCTGTGGCTATTTGATGCACAGATGTTGGGCTCATTTGGAAAAAAGAAGGATGTGGAGCACCAACATAACAACTTGTGAGCCTTCTTATTGCGCATGTCTTGGCAGGAAAAATCCCCGTTCTTGCTTGGCCTTCCTTTGTGACATCACAGGTTCTTACCTTCTCCCCAGCCACAGAATTCTGCCCTGAAATCTCATGTGATGACGAGATGCTGGCCTTACAGCTTTAGGACCGAGTATACTCCATGGTTGTGAAATACTGAATGACTTGAGCTGTGAATGGCTGGATCAGAGCACCTAGAATATGAAATGATAGCACTACTGCAATGTTTTCTAGGCCCCCTTAATATTTCACAAAATCTACATAGTGTACTTCCTGTTAAATTCTTCCAAAATCAGAAACATGATACTAGTAGAATATTTAAGTTCTGTACCTTCTGAATTCCTTATTTTAAAAAAATTAAAATAAAATCTGATGGGGAACCATCAAGCTTATGATGTTACACTTATTATAGCTTCATGAGAGTGGATCTATGTTATTGGGCAGCAGAGCAAGTCAACATTCTAGAAGCCAATTCAAAAAATTGAGGCAGACCAAACAAAATTGTATTACTTTGAAGGTAAAGGTAAAGGTTCCCCTTGACATTTAGTCCAGTCGTGTCCAACTCTAGGGCGCGGTGCTCATCCCCGTTTCCAAGCCGTAGAGCCAGCGTTTTGTCTGAAGACAGTTTCCGTGGTCACGTGGCCAGCGCGACTAGACACGGAACGCCATTACCTTCCCACCATGGTGGTACCTATTTATCTACTTGTATTTGCATGCTTTCGAACTGCTAGGTTGGCAGGAGCTGGGACAAGCGACGGGAGCTCACTCTGTCACGTGGATTCGATCTTACGACTGCTGGTCTTCTGACCTTGCAGCACAGAGGCTTCTGTGGTTTAACCCACAGCGCCACCACATCCCTGGTTTACTTTGAAACCAGACTTTAAATCAGTGTTAATTTGGCACAAATATAGTAGACAGTCTGCTCTTACCCTGTGCCAAATTTGGGGACGTTTGGGCAAAAGGTTTTTGAGTTACAATTTTTTAAACGTAAAACTTTTTTACCCTCCCCATTCAGAAATAGGCAACCTCGAATGATCCTAGTTTTAAAACAGATAAAATAAATTGGAAAAAAACCCAGTCTTGCTTATCTTGAAAAAGAATGGTTGGCCCTACCCACTTTTTTATTTCAAAAGAAACCAGGCTGCAGGGGTTGAATATTGATCCTTAAAAAAGACCTTTTAAAAAGGAAAAACAACCACTTTGCCATGAACATGCATGGTACAGGCTTGCCAGCAGGAGCTCCATGAAATAAAACATTTTATGCATTCATTTGTTGGTAGAGGAAGGAGATATTTGGAGAGAAAGTCACAGAAAGAGACATAAAAGACAGGTTCTCTTTAAAAAGTTTTTTAAAAAATCAACCAAGTTTGCTTTATAGAAAGTAATGGAGAGAGGTGCCTTTGAATTCAAATTTGAGCTTTTGCAGATTCAGAGGATGGAGGCCTTTCCACTTCCTTCTCATCTGCATCAGGAACCTTCCTTTTCTTTGCTGAAGCATGGTACCATCTGAACTTTGCTGCTGCTCTTGTATTTGAATTGGATGCTGCCAATGTTTCAAACATAAGGTGATGATTCATAAATTCTGGTATTAAGGAAGAGCCTGAGAAAATAAATGACAATATTTGCTACTCTGTTCATCATAATGTAGAGCAGCAACTGAGCAAATAGAGAAAGGTGGGGGAGCATTGAACTTGATGAAAATTTTTTTTTCAATCTAAATGAGATAGCCAGTTGATGCCCTTATTTAAGCCATTTCCTTTCCCTTCCAAAGGTTCAACTAAATCCCCAATAAGGATCATTTTGCAAAGAAAGACCCACACTACACACCCTGAGAGTGTTTTTAAAATGAGGTTTTGCAACAGCATAAGTATGCAAAAGCATACTTTTCCTTTAGCCTTCTCTCAGATTCTGAATGTGTTGTTTTCCACTCTTGAGCATAAAAGGACATTGACTCTGAAGAAACATGTTTGATATGTCTTTCCAATATAGATGGCTGAGTGTGCTGTGCACCAGGTTGTGCAAGGTAGAAGCACTCCAAAAAACTTAATTGGATTCTCAAACCTCACCCATTCTGTTAGGTTTAACAATCCAGTACCTTCCAGCTGCACATACATATACTTGAGTGCACACAGCTAATCTGAAATACACATTTCTTCTAGGTACTTTGATTACTTTGTGGCTCCAAGCAACAGATAACTAGAGAACTTGTTGACAAACAGCCCTGATAATTGCTTTGTGTTTGGGTGAGTGTGACGTTCGCCCTCGTGGCCCCTGTTTGTCTCACTAAACACAGAGCTCACAAAGGCTAACCAAACACCTCTTGACACGCTGCCACCAGTTGATCTCCTTATCAACTTACTTTACTCAGAAAAGATGAAGGTCCATTCAGTACTGACTTTTAAATAGAACAGGTTTATTGATTACAGTTGGTTTCTGGAACAATTCATAAGCACATTCCTTAAGTTTCATCAAGCATCAATTTTAATCTTCCATATTAATTACCACAGTTCTCACTCAGACTAATCACTCCTCAGACCCCTCCTTCTCTCTCTGATTCCTAACACAGACTCTGACTCTAACTCTAACTCACTCTCTCCTCTCAGGCTCCGCCTTTTAACATCCCTGTCGGCCCCGCCTCTTAACCACATTAACATATACCATGAATAATTCATAACTTACAATGCATAACTTAGGGTGTTCGTCACAGTGAGAAATGGTTAATTGATGAAAAATGGAGTCAGCTTCTAGGACTTTATTTATTTATTTATTTATTAAATTTATACCCCACCCATCTAGACCGAAGTCTACTTTTTCCCTTGTGTGGTGTCTCTTTGTGAATGGTACTGAGCACAGGATGGTATTCTGTAGAACATCTTGAGTGCTGCCATTTGTGTTATCAACATTCAGGCTGCCCTTTGCCACAAAAAGTTTGGCACCTGTCAACATGGGTGCAATATTGTGCAGCAATATCAGGCCATTTCCTGGCATTCTGAATTATGGATATGAAAGCACAATATCCCACATTTATAAACCAGAGGGCTTTTTTTTGGTAACAATTGAATATGCACAATTATGAAGAGTTCATAAAAGAATGCTTTCCCCATCATTGCCCTGATGTTTGTGTGTGTTTGTGGGGTGAGGTTATAAACTTGCTGATGGAGGCAAGGAGCACAGAATCCTTGAGCTTGTCAGCAGGTGGCAGGTAGCTACATACCATGTGGAGTGGCATGGCTTAGTCTTTGATTCCTGGCCAAGTCCTGTTCCCTACATGTTTCCCACTGTATCTCCCTCCCACCATGACTGTCCTTTAGTATAAGCTTAACTGGTTGCTTTGGGGCCATGTGGAAAGTTTTGGCAAAGCAGAGGGATAGCAGTACTGCCTACTGAAGAGATGGGTGTAGTTCAGGGTTGGGGAATCTTGGGTAGGTTGAGTAGTTGAATTGGTTAGGCTGACTTGGTCACATTTGAGTGTCAGGGTATTGGACTGTTTAATTTGTCTGAATATTTAGGGATAATTGATAACATTTGTCTGCCAGTTATATGTGAGTAAGTCCATCAACTTTATACAATTGGTGGACACCCTGAGATGCCCTCAGTATCCCGGAGGCTTACTGCTTAGGATGGTTTTGTCAGGGATTTGTTAGGGATTGCTCTTGAGACCAAACTACATTTCTTGCTTAGGATTCTGATAGGAAATTGTAGATTCTGATGTACAACTAAATTAGTAGATTTTGGGGAAAGGGTGATCAGCTGACCAAGTCTCCTCCATCACAGCTGGTTCACCTATGAGTAACAACAGGTGAAGCGTTTGTTTTATGTTTTAGGATACCCACATGCAGCCTTGTCTAAGCCAACTGTTGGTTTCAGAGCTCTTTACTCCCTCTTTGGCTTACAATATTTCAGCCTCCCTTTCAATGAAACCATCTGCTTCCTCACAATATTTTAGCTTTTGACCATCTGTATTCTTTGCATATTCTAATATCTGCTGTGAGAGCCCAAAAAAGGCTAATTGTAGAAACTGAACACTATCAATTTCAAGAGATAAAGTGCCCATGACCACAAAATTTATGTATAGGAAGACTTATGAAGCTTTTATCTAAAGTGAGGAAGTCAAAATATGAGATAAAATGAAAATAAAATGAATTGACATGCAGCTAGAATAGTTTAATAGTAAACCCAATGATCAATGCAGTTTCCCCACTGGTTTCGTGCAAGTTAAATCATAGAATCACAGAATAGTGAAATTGGAAGGGGCCTATAAGGCCATCAAATCCAACCCCCTGCTCGATGCAGGAATATGAATCCAAGGATATCTGCCAGGTGGTTGTCTACATTTCTCTTGAATGCCTCCAGTGTTGGAGCACTCACCACCTCTCAAGGTAATTGGTTCCACTGTCTTAGTGCTCTAACAATTAGGAAGTTTTTCCTGATATTCAATCAAAATCTGGCTTCCTGTCACTTGAGCCCATTAATGCACATCCTGCACTCAAGGATAATTAAGAACAGATCCTGGCCCTCCTGTATATCACAATCTTTAAAAGTATTTGAAGAGAGTTATCATATCTCCTCTCAACCTTCTTTTCTCAAGGCTAAACATGCCCAATTCTTTCAATCTTTCAGTTTTAATGTCTTCCATTTCAGTGAAACTGCTTCTCATGTTTGTGTGTCAAAAGTAACCATGAAGCCACATCATGATAGGAGAATTTTCAGTATGGGTTATTATCACCTCTGAACTTGAGACTTACTTGAAATAGAGGTTTATGTGGCTA
Organism: Intellagama lesueurii; assembly: GCA_037013535.1. Classification (NCBI taxonomy): domain Eukaryota; kingdom Metazoa; phylum Chordata; class Lepidosauria; order Squamata; family Agamidae; genus Intellagama; species Intellagama lesueurii. Next base: position 254,086,865 of record JBAJHW010000001.1, read on the forward strand.
TTTTATATCCTTCCCAAGATACCCCTCTTACCTTTTTTTATTTATTTAAAATATTTTGCCTTGCCTTTCTCCCAAAAAAGGATGCAAGGCAGCTTTTGTCATTAAAAACACAGCATTAAAAGCTAAAAACAGGTTTATTCAAATATTAGAGAAGAATTAATAACATTATATTTAAAATGGTAGGCAAAAACATTACCAAAAACATGTTTAGAAAAGGCAACATATAAACCATCCCATTGTCTTCTAGACCAGCCATTCTGAATGGGGGCCATATGGCCCCACTGGGGGGCTTTGGAATATTTGAAGGGGGCCACAGACTGAAAAATGCAAGAAGTTTCTGAACAATATCTCTTTGTGTTAGCCCTGGAACCTAAAAAGAGCTCCTAAAAGGGCTGTGGCTAGAGATGGTGGTATTCATATTCGTATACGAATACGAATATCCCTGCACAGGTGGCGTTAACGAGGATCCAGCCCCATGGGGCTGGACGGTCCACTCACCAATCCGCCATGGACGTGGATGGCGTTATTCTACGAATGGCGCCGCAGTGCGTGATCCGCTCGCCACTCTTCGACCTTGCAGCAAGGCTTGTCCTCCTGCCTCCTGCCAGGAGTAGCGAGTGGATCACGCGCTGCAGAGCCATTCGTAGAATCGCGCTGTCCGCACCTGCGGTGGATCGGTGAGTGGACCGTCTGGCCCCATGGGGCTGTGCCCTTGTTAACGCCACCTGTGTGGGGATATTCGTATTCGAATACAAATACCCCCATCTCTAGCAGTGGCCAAAAAAAGATTGAGAATGGCTGTCCTAGACAGTCACTGAGGAAAAGCAGGCCTGAAGAAAAAGCTGTTTGTCTGCTTGTGGACAGATATAAAAAATGGGGCTAGCCTGGCCTCCTGTGGGAGGGAGTTCCAAAGTCTGGGAGCAGCAACAGAGGAGGCTCTCTCCTGTGTCCTCACCAAGCACCCCTGTGAGGATGGTAGGGCCAAGAAAAAGGCCTCCTCTAATGATCTTAACACCAGGCTTCTAAAGGGAGATAGCTTGGACCCAAGACATTTAGACCTCTACAGGCTAAAATGAGCACTTTGAGTTGTGCCCAGAAACAGATTGGCAGCCAGTAGAGCTGCTGTAACAGGGTGGAGTGGGGTGGGGTGGGGGTTACATGATCTCTGAAAATAGCTCCAGTTAATCATTTAGCTGCAGTGTGGGGATGTACCAAGCAGTAGCATGAAGGATTTGTTGTAGAGAGTAGAGGAACATTTTGTTTTTCTTTTTTCTCCTTCAGTTTCTGGTGAGAATAATGTAGTTTATTTGTAGTTTCCATTGTTTAACAATTCAGCTAAGGAGAACCTTGGTAGAAAATTATGCTGTTCTAGGTGCATGGGAGGGTGTTTTCAGACAGAGGTTCCCTCCACTAGAGTGTGTGGATGCAGCTTCCACCAGAACCTGCCCACCCATGCACCTTTGTGAGCTGCTGTGAATCTTGCACTTCCCACAGTGCAGTCGGGTGCGTTCCTTACCTATCAAAGCAAGAACAGCATGGACGTAGAGAGGGCTGTTCTACCTCCTTTGATTTTGGGCCTTTCACCCCCATAACGTAGCCTGGGGGATGGGATTCTGGCCAAATTATGGAAGTGGAAATCCTTTAATTCCAACAGAACCATTCCGAACTGAAAATACAGACTCAAGCCACTTTGTTGGCTGAAGCAGAGTAACAAATGGTAACTCACCATGCATGGAGGTGCATGGTAGTCAAAGCTAGTCATGCTGTTTTGGCATATTAGGCAGAAAATTCCATGAACACCTGCCCTTGTCTGTTGAAATGCAAAAAGAGCAACTTGGACAACTAAGTACCCCTGAAGCTGCTCCTTCACTCTGCCTGAGGTTAGCCTTGCCTAGAATATTTTGTTTATCAGACTGCATTTCTTTCCATAGGTTCTCAGGTTGGCTGGAATATGTGATACTGCTAGTAAGCTTTTTCGAAATTATCAGTCCCACTTTTCTCCCACAGGTTTGTTAGGGAACAGATTGATTTTCTGACTGATCATCAGTTTTATCTTATGTGAAATGCAAATGCATGTTGATTTCTCTTGCTGTTTTGGCAATAGATCAAATGTTTATATGGCAATTCTCTCTCTTTTAACATGGCTGTTAGATCCCAGAATTATGGGTGATTATTTGCCATCAAACATGTGACACCATTATGGTTCTATTTATTCTTTTGATAAGACATCCCCAAATCTTTTGAAGAGAATATAGTGCTCTGCTTCTCATATGACCTTATTAAAGCAACTTCTTTATTGGTGCCCTTCGTGAGGTTTGTAGATGGCTGGATGTTGACTGACAGTCATTTCAACTCATCTTAGCATGTTTCCTCAAGAGGGCTTCAATAGCAGTGAGTGATATGTTTTGCTTCTTCTACTCTCCAGATGTTTGCAGATTTGGCTGATGTCCGTGTGCCCAGAGAATGGAAGAACAATGCTTTTATTGCTGAGCAAGGGCTCCAGTGGAACCTGCTCATGGCAGCAAAAAAGATTTTTAAACAGTTGATAGAGCAGCAGCAATACTGGTAATGCAATGTACTATATATTTTCAATTTTTTTAAAAAATCCTAGAGTCCTAGAAATCAAGCACACCAATTTAATATTAAATGCACCAATGAGCTTTCTTATTTTTGACTTTGGTCAGTGAAAAAAAAATTAAGATTTTCTTCACTTTCATTGCTGATCATAGTTTAGAAAGCTGCCCATAACAAAAATGTGAAATTTGTATCAGTGAAGAACTCGGATTATGTTGAATTGTTATTAGTAACCAAAGTCAGGAGATTCAGCTGTCAGTCTCTTTTTAATGAAAAGCACTAATCCCAGCTGGCATTCATGAGGTGTTATTTGAAACATGAAATCCCATCATGTCTAAGCAATATTTATGAGATTTAATTTCGATTTTGCAGTTCAAGTAAGAATTAGACATGACAGCTAACATATGACTGGAGCTGAACATTTGCTTCCCAATAATGTTCTGTGTTGTGTGATGTTGGGAGCCTCCCTTTCTGCCAAGTCATACCAATGAAATGGACAGAAATAGAGAAAACTCAGTTTTCAGGAATTCTAACTTCTTGGAGAATAAATTCATAGTGAGGAGGAGTACATTACTTCCACCACATCCCTCATAATTTTCTGTTGCCTTCCACACAAAGAGGGTGATTTCCCAAGGAGCTTCTTTCATATGTGGAGTCTCTCTTTGTGGTTGGGAACTCTGATCTTCCAGCATTCCCAGCTGGGCAGAGAACATTTACTGTATAGATAATGGAAGCTCTTCTTTCCAATATTCATAAACAATGGTTTTTCCATGGGAGGCAGCAGTTTCTATCCACTATCAAGTGTAAATTCATTTATGAATCTCCCTTAGCTCAGTAAGAAAGTTAATTGTGCACTTTGTTCTGACACATTAAATATGTGCAGCCCAAATTGGCACAACTACATGTTTTCTTGGTTCACCATACACCTTGAATGCTTTTAAAGCTTCTATAAATTTCTGCATGCTTATGTTGTTATATATTTCCATTCTAATGACCCTTGTCCAATGCATAATATGCATCTATTTTATCCTCATGCTTTCAACTGCACATCTTATCAACTCTGCAAGTGCACAATTTCCCCCCAACTGTACATTTTGCGCTGAACTGCACACTAAAAAATAAAAATAAAAATCTGAACGATATTGTGTGTTCTATTGCTTCACAGTATGGGGAAGAAAAAGGAGCTCTGAGTTTGAGTAGCGGCCATCCATTAAACAAAACATTTGCTTCCAATATCAAATGCTAAATAGTTCTTCCTTCTGCTTAGCACCTAGCCAAGCAAGTACTTAGCAAGATCAGATCAATGAAGCCAAGGCAATGAAGCTTTTAGTATATAAGTTGTTTATTGATTGATCCAGTTTTTGACTTTATATAGGTTTAGACTTAATCATATTTGAAACAAAAAATGTTTTAATATTTGAAAATGTAATACATTACAAATAAAAATATGGAAATAGAATAACATCACATCTTTATTCTGCCAATGAATACACTGAGAAGTTGTATGTAATGTCTGGAAATGGCCATTTGGGCACCCAGACAAAGGATCAAACTTTAGATGCCTAAGAAAGGAGATGCCGAGGGATGCAGTAACTATAGGACCATTGCTTTAATTTCTCATGCAAGCAATGTGTTGCTCAAGGTGTTGCAACAAAGGCTTTTACCTTATATGGAGTGAGAAATGCCTGATGTTCAAGGTGGATTCCCTGGCTACTGGAGAGCATCCAAAAATTTCAGAAGATCAGATTATGCTTTATATAGACAACAGGAAAAATCTTGGACTGTGTTTCATGAGGAGCTATGGGTTGTCCTGAAATAAATGGTTGTGCCTCAGAACTTGATTGTTCTCATGTGTAACTTGTATTGTGAACAAGAAGCTACTGTTAGGGCAGAATATGGAGGGACAGAATGTTTCTTATAGGCAAAGGTGGCAGACATGGTGCATTTCATCCCCTTATCTGTTCAATCTATATGAAGAATATATATATGGAAAGCCAGAATAAACTCAGATGAAGAAGGAGTGAAAATTGGTGGAAGAAACATCAATTTAAGATATGTAGATAACACCATCTTACCGGCAGAAAGCAGCAATGATGTGAAACAACTGTTAGGGAAAGTGAAAGAGGAAAATGACAAAGCATTTTGATTTGTTTGAAATGTGGTGCTGGAAGAGAGCTTTGCGGATACCCTGGGCTGCCAGAAAAATGAACAAGTGGGTCCTAGGCCAAATCAAGCCTGAGCTATCTCTGGAGGCAGGAATGTGGAAACTGAGGCTGTCCTACTTTGGGCATGTCGTGAGAAGGCAAGAGTCTCTGGAAAAGACTGGGAAAGGTGGAAGGCAGCAGGAAAAGAGGAAGACCAAATACAAAAATGGATGGATTCTCTAAAGGAACCACAGACTTGAATCAACAAGAGCTGAGCAGGGATACCGAGGAAAGGACATTTTGGAGATCACTTATTCATAGGGTCACCATAAGTTGGAGGCAACTTAACAGCACATAACAACTATGTTTGCTTTACTAATCAAATAGATCCTTTTAATAATAAGGCCACAGCTATGCTCCCTATGTTAATGATGGGTTGGGTGAAAAGAAATGGTGGATGGGGGAGGATGACCTTTAGTAATTTCCATTTCCTAGTATTTTAGAGCTTCAGCACTCATGGAAAGCTGTTCACACAATATGTTAAACGAAAGAGGCTTTATTAGTCAAATGTACTTACATATTAACATTCAAAATTCAAAATGGGAAGTAGAACATATTTGTTCCTTTGGGATTGAATCAGGTAAAGCCACTTTTATAAATGCAGGTGGGGTAAGCTGCCTGCTTGAAGACATAACAGGCATTTCATTATCTCCTCAAAGTTCTACTTAGATATTCAGTGGAGGGTGCAGCAGTAAGCAGCTTCTCTATTGATGTCAATGTGATAAAAGATTTATGTTACAAAATGTGTGTATAAAGCATAGTCTCTGGTGAGAACGAAAAGCGGAATGATTTATTCCTGGGCATAATTTCAAGCGTCATCGGTTAGGTTTAAGGGACAAATTTGCCAATAGATATTAACTCCTACATTCTTTACTATACCAACAAGAATTTATTAAGTTACTGGCTGATGTGCAAAGTAAAAAGAAGCAGCAAACTTGATTCCAGGAGGGAAATGTCAAGTTATGGAGAAGGAACCTGTGAAAAATTCTTCTTTAAATTGTTTTAGCCACCATCTAAAATATTGATGGTGCTGACTAATGCACGTAACTTAAATAGGATATGACATTGATTCCCTATTGGTTTATCTTGTGGTTTTAAATGCTTTTAACATTTAACAATGTCTGTCAGCTTCGGTAACCAGTATTTGAGATGACTGCAGGATAGTCCAATATTAACAAACATTCCAAATAAGAAATCAGAAATGGTTGCTGCTGTGTAAATATTATTTCTTCTTTGTCTTGTTGGCCAAGGATGGTAGAAAACAAGCAGGACCTCTCCGCACCCATGGAATGACTTTGAAGATGTCCAAGAACAGTTGATATGTTATGTCATGACATATGCTCTAAAATGATATCAAAGGTTCCAGTTGCCGGATGGACGTTGCAACATCCTGGAACGGCGCAACTGGCTTTTGCCTGCCCGTCCCGGAGGACGCGAGATTCACCTGGGTCACGTGCGTTGCGTGGGAGGGCGAGCGGCTATTTAAAGAAGCCCTCGCCCTCATTGAGCCCTCTTTCCTGTTCGGGCACCCACCCGCCTGCCCTATTTCTAGTGTGATTTTATGGTCGCCTTTGTAGGGGCCGGATAGGAATTTTTGACCTTCTTCCTGATTGGCTATTGGATGGGGGAATTTTTTGCCTATCCCACACTGGAGGAGGGTTGTTGGCATTTTGTTGGTGGTAACTTTTGGTCACACTGGGGGGTAGTGCGGAAAAACAGGTCGCCTTGGTGTGTCCCATTTGTAATTCTGGTAAGCCAACAGCGCACCCGACCTCCTGGCTTTGTGGATCGTGCGATTACAGGGCCGGTGGTGGGAAGATGCGCTGGGCCACTTCCGGACCAACAGTCATCAAGTAAAGATGTCTGGAGGTCTGGGGTGTTTATTAGTGGCTGGCCAGGTTCCTGCGGTCTTCAAGACCGCTGGAACCTGGGGCCTGGGACTCGCCCATTGACTGATCAAAGGGTATTGGGATACCCTGCCTTTACCTGTTTCCGCACTACCGCAGGCCCCTTCATTTGATGATGTCGGCGATATACAATTTGGATTTGATTTAATAAAGTGTGGCCCATATTTAATCCATATTACTGTCTCGCGTCTTTATTCCGGGACTGGGAGGGCAAAGGCACATTTCCTATTAACACTGCAGTCCTCATCCAAAGAAGAGCTTGCTGCAGTGGGTTTTGAATGGGCAGAAGACTCGTGCTGGTGTAACTGCCCTTGTGCTGGTTGATTTCAGAGATCTGCTGGCAGAATGATGTGCCAGCAGATCCATTTTGTTAGCTAAGATCAGTCAAGAGAACCAGAGAAGGGATGGAGAAAGAGAGGAGTGAAGTTATGCCAGATTCAGATTTCTTCCAAATTGGGGATACCACTGCTGTGTCAGCACAAAGTTAGTTCAGACCAGTGGTAATCCTAAATAATATCTATTATTCCTAGGCTGGGAATGGTTTAGATTCAGCACTGTTTCAGTTGGCTAGAGTCAGCTCAGCTGACCCTTCACTATATAGATGTTGATTTTGCAGATATGTTAAAGAATGCAAAGATGTAGGAACTTTTAGTATTGTTTTCTGGCCAGATCCAAATAGTTGGACAGCTGTTTAATTGGCATGCCCAAAGAGTCTTGACAGCTTGACCAGTTCCACTGTTTTTGAAACCAAGGGGAATTCAGTAACTCGTGGTATCACATGTAAACTGTTCTAGCTGGTAGGCTACCCATAAGTTAAAGTAGGTTTTTAGAACCGAAATAGTGGACAACAATGAATGGTCATCATGTTGGGCTAGTTTTTCACTTTAAATAGCATTTAGGTAATTAAAATACACATACTGTACAGTATATTGTGTTTCTTGTGAACAGTGGCTGCATGAAAACACTTAATATAAAGTCCAAGGGAGTCTATATCTGACATTGCTCCTGGTATTAAAATCAGTTAGACAGTCCCTGGTGGGATCACATTCTATAAACTAGAGTGATAAAATAAGATTGATTGATTGATTGATTGATTCAATTTATATACTACCCCAGGAAATTCTGAGTAATATGTAATCATAATCCCTCTTCTTGCATTTTCATTCATTCACATTTTGAAGCCATAGGTATTTGGACACCATCTCTGGAATCAATGATACTAAGCATATGGTAATTTGTGGATATTTTTCTTGGGTGTAACATGAGGCTTTTGGAATAGATGAAAGCTTCAGGCACTATATAAAATAATTAGTCATTCTGAATACTGTAGTTGTATTTTATGCAGCTTTTATTCCTATTATTTATATTTATAGACACCCCCACAAAAAAAAAAAACACAAATGGGAGAAAACTTGCAATGCATGTGTCATGAGCACATATACTGTCACTGGGAAGGCTTCTTTGCTTTGCCTCCGAGGAGAAAAGCCAACCTGTGTACTCTTGAGTAAGTTGCACAATCTCAGAGTGTAACCAGAAGAAGGGACTGGTAAACCATTTCAGGGTTTTCTATATCTAGAGGTGCCTCTCCGCGAGGCGCAAAGTTGCCAGAGCGGGGCTCCTTTGCCCTCCCGGACGGAAGAGACTATGTGCCATGGCTGCGTCACATTGGGCGAGGGGCTGGGTGAGAACGAAGCCTTGAAGAAGGCTGCCCAGCCTCGCCTCACCCTTCCTTCTTGGCTGGAGCTGGGCCACCCTCCCACCCTTTATGTTAAGAGTGAGATTAGGTGGTCGCTTCGGGGCCGGATGGGAATTTTTGACTGGCACTGAAATTGGCCCTGAGTGCGAGTGTTTTTTCACCCATCCCATTCTTACCAGTGAGGGCAGTTAGGGGCTAGGATTAAAAATTAACCCATTAAATAGGTCACAACGGCGGGTAGTGCAAAAGGTTAAGGGTTAGATCAGTTCCGAAGAAGGCACCTAAAGGGTGCTAAGCACCCCTCCTCTCAGAAGGGCAGCAGCAGAGGTTTAGTTGAGAGGAGGGGAAGCTGGGGACCCCAGGGGATGCTGAACTAGGGTTTGGAGACCCGGATGGGACAAACTTGGAGTACCAGAGCTAGGGGTACATGGAAGCATGCTGTACGGTAGGACTGCGCACTTTTGTTATAGGAACTTGATTGGTGGTCTGGACCGGAAGGTCAAGGTTGACTCCAGTTACAGACCAGTTTGATGCACTATGGAAGGCCCCCTTGTAAAAGGGAAGTTTTGAGTTATAAATAAGTTAATAAAGTTGTGGCCCTAGTTTTCCCATATAGTCTGTCTCGTTATTCTGGACTGGTGGGCAAAGCCCTGGAAAGGGTCACCATTAGTTGGAATCAACTTGACAGTACATTGTTGTTGCTGTTAGGTGCACACTAGAAAAGAGACAGTTTAGTACTTTGTCTTTTTGTCTTTTTTGGTTTGTTTTTATATTTTTGACATACTTTTCCAAATGTTTGGCCATCATTGGTCTAATTCATGGTTTTACACATTTAATGATGGTGGCATTCATTTTAGGGTAAGCTGATCTAAAGCCACTATAATCTGAATAAGTGTGGGATAAGAGAATCCAAGGCTTTAAAGCCAACATTAAATAAGAACACTGAAACATTTTAAGTAGTTTTAACAATCTAAACATGTAATGTGATTTTTAATAGTTTAATATTCCTATATATTAGATTTTCCCCTGCTCTTATTGGCATCAGTGAGTCTGCATTATGTAGACAGAACATATGACTGCATGTCTACTAATGTGAATAAGTCTTTTTGGAGTAATTTAATTTTTAATTAAGATAGAATTTGCCTTATTAATTCTTAATTGTATAATTATGTAAGACTCAGATTATAAAGTTTTCCCAAACAGGAGACAGATTATTTATTCGACAGAAGTGGAAGGAGGGAGAGTACAGAGTGGCACATATGGAAAAATAAGGACAATGAAACAGAATGGGTTTCAGAAAGTCAATATATTCTGAAAAATAAAATTTGGTTTTGTGAGGCACATTTGACCTGACTTGGTCCATGGCCATGACTGTCTTATACATTTTCAGTGGAGTGGAAATTGCAGTCCAGTAAACTAATTGAGGTGTTGGGGGAAAGACAGGTGTAAGATACTGATCTCCAGGGAATGCTGTTCTTCCCAAGGATTGCCAGACCTCAAGATGTAAGTGGAAATCTCTGGGAATTGCTATATCCCTACAGTTCTTCAAACAGGTAGACAACTTTCAGGGTGAACAGCACTGGTGAAGGATATCATTTTGGCTTTTGAGTAAGAGACGGCTTTAAAGCCTTGGCATACAACTACACCAATTCCCAGGTGGCACAAGGATTTATAGGTAAAATGTCAAGGTGTTATTCCACCCTGCCCCCCATGTGTTGTGCTTAAACAGTGATGAGATATAAAAAAGCCAGAGCATGCATTTAGGCCCATCCTTAGCAGCAAGACATGGAGTACCAGTGCTGCAGTTTATGAGACTACATGCTGCTCAAGCCCTGAATTCAACAGCGATGGATCTGGGGTGGTGGTGGTGGTGAAACTCCCTATGGACTGGCAGTAAGCTTTGCACAATCCCCAGAAGCAA